>JABXJD010000063.1:12500-735000 GCA_013375575.1 Percina caprodes
AATATAATAACAAACATGCAGCAGATGATCGGAACAAAAATATACATTTCAAAGGGCAGTAACAATCTAGGTTGTGTAATGTTGTAGATATCTTGTTAATATTACCTTCTCTAGTAGCTGTTGCACAGAGTACTTCTCAGCGGTCTTCTTCTTGGCTTTTTCACGTACTCTTAGTTTCATCCTTTCTTGAGGTGACAATCCAACAAACCTTGCATCTGCTGTGATTAAATAAGTGGAGAGTCAACGTTAGTTTAGTCTCATTTAGTCTAATAATCTAAAGAGTTTAGCTAAATCAAAGCACATCAGGTACATTTTGACAAACAGCTGTCTGACAGGTTGACATTACATACTGTAGATAACTAGCAAATGTGTTGAACCACTGAACAAAATTACTGTTTTGGCGGTTCTCCTTCCTTTTCGGCTTGCTTTTCTTTTTTCCTTTTGACTGTCCTCCCATAGTGGTGAGAAATACAGCTTATATGTTGACAATTTGTCTTCTAAACGGACTTTTTCACAAAGTGTGAATCTACACGCGTGGAAAGCAAGCACTGTTGAGTTAGGAGTGCAGTGCGCATGCTCTTAGCAGTGACTGTGTGGCTTCTACGGAGAGAGGTAGTGGACAAAATAACAACGGTTTTGAAATACTCTTTATCACACTAAAGGAAAATAGGACATGTATACAGTCCGATATTGTTATACATCGCGTTTTAAACGTATGCTTTAATACCGACGTGACCTTAAAATCCCATTTATATTTTCTTCCTCCGAGGTTCCGATTACTTTGAGCGAAATTTAAATGAATTAAACGGCTCCCTGTTTGTGGGCGGGTGCTGGATATGATTGGCAAGCTTGTTGTCCATTGAGGTAACGCGTTGAAGCTGTACCCCTAGACGTATGTGGTACTTTCTGGATTTCAACCAATCAATTGTATGATTTTTTTGAACAATTCTGTTGTAAATAAACGAATGACAGAGACTGCTGCTGATAATGAAATTGCTACCAAAATATATAGCTAATCAATACGGAATCCCAATACTCGACTGTGTATCAAGGTAATTAGGCTTTAACGTTATCTAAGTAATGAAAGATATTATGAATTGATACAACAACTATTTGACATTGCTGCAGGGTGAGAAGAAATTGAATGACAAAGCAATGAATTATTAGCTGCTAGTGGTAATGCTAATGCTAACTGCTGGCATTACCAAGCCAACTCGGCTTTTAAAACCTAGCTTACGTTATAGTTTGACAAGGTAACAACGCCGCCACAGAAAACGTTTTCCGCTAACGTTATCCGTTATCCTGCTGACAGCAAAGTTACTTCTATTACTAGCTAACCATCCGGGTAACGTTAACGTTTATTATTGGACGTTAACGTAGCTAAATGTTAGCGTTCTCGTTTGTTAATTATACGAGCGAGTATGTTGCTTGCATTAACGTTACACTGATCTATAAACTATCTATGTCGCCCCATTGTCACAATAGATATGCAATTAAGTTATCGGGGCTTGTGTTCCCTTTATAGATTGTAACCTTAGCGTATGCTTCTATACTTTTCAGGCTGGTGTGGCTACGTTGATGTCATTACTACCCGCCAGTTTGCCTCCAGTCGCTAGATTCAGTCTGTGTTGTGCAACACAGGAGGCTTGTGGCCAATGCCACAGGCTCGACCTGCCGAGAGAAGTGGACTATCGACCTAGGAAAGAGCTTGCAAGTTGGCCGTAAAGACCTATCTTGTGTTTGTGGACTCGACAGCACTAAACAATTGTCATGTCGGAGTTAAATGAAGAGGTGGTGGATTTGGTTTGGGGGAGACCCTCCAGTGGAGGAGTGTCTGCCTCCATCTTCCGTAGATGGACCCAAGGTATGATGCTTTATCTCAGTATAATGACATGGAAGTGTTTTTGCAAAACAGAAAACACACAAAACAACATGTGCAGTGGACAGCCACGTGTATCCAGGTTATAATTACAATATAATAACCGAAATGTCAATAATTTATTTAATTAGATTCACACCTTTAGCTGAAGGTCAGATAAGCAGCAAAATACCCTGCTGTTGTGTATGTGGTTACTATGAATACTGCACATGACCATTCCTGCTCTAGAGTTTAACTCATTGACTGTATGGTTTAGCCTGAATTTGCTATGTGGCATGCACATGTGGCTTTCTAATGTGTGCATGGTAAAATTGCCTAAATAATGACTTTTTTGTTTTCTGCTGTGAACCTTTTAAGGTTGTCTTGCCTATGTCTTTACCACAGGATTTGTTTTTTGTGAGAATGAGCAAACAGCACTGGAACAGTTTGAAGGAGGACCCTGTGCTGTTATTGCACCTGTCCAGGTATGGTCTAGTTCCACCTAGAGTATTATCAGCATGCAGTATTATCAGGGCAGAGTGTCAATTTTCAGCATATTCCCTATTGAGCCCTCACAGACCCCCTACATGCTCAGTGGTTGGTAGTTCTTAAATTGGAGTGGGTGTCTGCAACATTGCACTCTTTCAAAATGTACAACTTCCACAAGTTAACTTGTTGCTCAAGTCTATTTCTTGCAAATTCAGGGACTGAGTTTGTTTTTCTTTACAGGCTTTCTCTTAAAGAACATTCTCTTCAACAGAGAAAGTTCCAACTGGAGACAGATGACAGGTAGACAGAACAATCCAAATCATTGTTTTTTGCTATTGATTTATGTGTGGCTTGTTAAATCATCCATCTTTTATGCTTGTATATGTTAGAAGAGGAGCAGAAAACAGCACTGTGTTCCACGCTGAGTGAAATCTTGGAGTCTGCCTGCTCCAGCCCCTCTACAGGGTTCTGCCTGGTGACGTGGGCCAAGGGACAAATCCCACATACCAGCACACAGACACAGTCACAAATGCAGGACATGCCCACACCAGAGAGCAGCCAGCCACCACAGGAACAGCAACCCAGTGAGTTCTACATCTGTCACATTTAGGCTCACTTATCCGACAAGCCTCGTCTTTACCATTAATGATTAAAAAATAGTAACGTTTAATGATGAACTACTTGACAGTGTGTAATTTTTTCTGTGCCATGCTCTGATACTACCCTGTATGTATGCTTTCTTGTGCCTAGCTGCTTTGGCTGTTGAGGTCCTTGGCTTTGAGCGATTTCACAGTATTCTCCAGTAAGTGACATATAATATAATATTGTCACTGCAGATAACACCTTGCATCTTTGTACTCATGTCTTGTCCATAAAGCAGATAATCTTGACATTAAATAATACTGTGGGGTTCTGGAGGGATTAATACCTCACAAATCCTTGTTTTACAATTGCCAATATGCAGTACTGAGATAGAGAACTACATATTTCAGCAGAGGGGGAGTGGAGGGGTGGTATTTGATAGACTTGATTGACTAGTCTGCAAGACTGCTCTCAAGTTGCTGACTAAGCACTTACACAGATTGCCTAATAAAAAAAAAACTACCTCTCACTACCTTTCTTACACACATACTGTCTGTCACACATGCACAAAATAAGTGTATGCAAGGTTGCGTTCGCCAGAAGAATATTGAAATTTCATCACACAGCATGCTGGCAGCTGAGACCACAGTCAGCAAAAAGCAATGCTGACTCACATTAAATCAGTGCATGCTAACTAAGAAAGACATCTTCTCTAGCAAGCTTTCCAGGGTGGAGCTAAAGGTGGTAGTAGCTCCAAATAAATAAAATCAGATTTTACTTTGCGTTCTGATGCATTTAGTTAGTTTCTGCCCAATTTGCGAAAGTTATCTTTACCAACCTGGCTTGACCCTTTAACCAAACAAATCTTCTCTCTTTCCAGAGTTTCATAATTCAACCTAACCTTTTGTTCCCTTCCTGCAGTAAGCGGACTGTAATGTCTGTGTCTGGTCTCAGAGAAGAGGTGTTGTCTCTCTACCACACCTGGAGGGGGTGCTGTGGAGTTTTGCTTTTCCTCTACTCTGTCATCCTCACCAAGGTACAGTAATAGAAGAAATAGCTAGATAGAGAAATACTAGAAATATTATGCACTGGTCGGAAATGATGATGTTGGTGATGTTGCCGTATTTATTAAGTAATTCAAATGAAGTGATATTCAAATGAGAATAAATACACAAAGATTTTTTTATGTACTTTTGATCATCATGTTAAGTCATTTGTTCAATGTTCAATGTACAATGTTCAAATACACTAAAATCCAATGCAGACGTGTCTCTGTGCAGGGCATAGAGAATATAAGAAATGAGATCCAGGACACAATGGAACCTCTCATAGATCCTGTGCATGGCCATGGCAGGTATACAAACACCTCTCTTAATCAATTGTTTTTATGAGTTAGGCTGACACAGAAAGTTGTAGATCACTGCAATGTCCTTTTGTACAGGGTATCCTATGTTATCTCAGAAACTGCTAATATCTCCTTTCATTTCTATCTATCCAGTCAGAGCCTGGTGAACCTCCTTGTAAGTGGCCACGCTGTCTCTAATGTCTGGGATGGAGACAGGGAGTGCTCTGGCATGAGTAAGACTTCCAAGAAGTTACTGCATACCCACACAATTCCCATATTCATACAACAGAAACATCACACTTGCAGAACTCAGTTTTGTGGCCCCAGATTAAAACCATATCCACCAGAAAGCAATAATTCTTACATCTCACAGCAATACACAAAAGGCAGAAATTAATGCCAGTTTGACATAATTGAACTAATTTTCATTTTGTTATTCTCTTTTCTCACCATCTTGTAGAATTGCATGGTATTCATAAACAGGCATCAGTTGGCTTTCTTACCCTTATGGAATCACTACGCTACTGCAAGGTACGGACACATACAGGTTACTTAAGACATTATGCAAAAGTACAAGCAAATGGTTGTTCATATTAAATAGGTATGCAGAGTATTTGTAGATTTTTATTTTTTGAGGCAGACTCCCTATGGATTGAGATGAACACTCACTGTATACGCTTAGAGAGTGCTAGAAATACGAATACAAACACAAATGTTCATTGTTGCTTGTTGCTCTAAGATGTGTGACATATCCAATGTGTGAACACAAACCGCAGTGAGAGCTCCCGTGTGAAAATATGTGTTTGGTCCCAACAGATTAACTCTCTCCCACTCACAATCGTTTTTATTTATTTTATTTTATTTTATTTTTTATTTTTTACTCGCACACAAGTACTGAAATGCAAATTGACTAAAACTAGATCACAAAACAGATTTTTAAATACATGCGACATGGAAAACCAGAATCTTAGCTATGTATTTATTATCGCCAAAATAAGCAACGCCAAATAAGCTGAAGTTGAGACGTGGACTCTGTAAATAGTGAAAGTAAGCAGCTATAATACGTATAAATCAACTACATGGTTGCCAAAGAGAGCTATTAAGAGTGATTTAAGAGATCATATCTTTCAAATATGGAGAGGTCTGCTCATATGTACCATTTTATTTATTTGGTTTATTGTTGTTGTATAGAAATTAAGGTAAAGCTAACAACTAATAAGAAAAGATCCTAGTGAAAAAACATTGATATCCATTATATTACGTAGTACTACTTGTTGAGGATCTAGAGAAGTATTATGCTGTTTATATACTGTGACATGTAATCTCTGGTCAAATATTAATGTATTCAATGAGATAGAGGTATGTTAAAGTTTAATCAATTACTGAAGAAAATGAATGAAAATAGACACTTATTTGTTATACATTCCATCTTTCTCTCTCTGTGTGTGTGTGTGTGTGTGTGTGTGTGTGTGTGTGTGTGTGTGTGTGTGTGTGTGTGTCAGGTCGGGGCATTCCTCAAGTCTCCAAAGTTCCCTATTTGGATCCTTGGCAGTGAAACTCACCTCTCTGTGTTTTTCACCAAGGCAAGTTCAATACACTCTGTCCATAAGCAACACATATTTCACTCACACAGACACACAGTGTGTAATACAAGCCAGTCTCTTTAGCAGGTTTAAAAAAACAAAATATGGAATATGCTTAACAGATTTAATATAGTGCAGGTCAGATATCAATGTGGGGGGAAAAAAGGCAGAAAGGGAGGGGAGGGAAAAATCGCAGGAGAAAGTCATATATGGCCAGGGCTGTTTCTTGGCTTTTCACCTATCCAGCATTAAGGGGAAAAAAAGCTCAGTTTTCAAAGAGGACCTTAACAAGTGCAGACATACACACAGACGTTCAGCTCCATTCTCTCTCTCTTTCTCACTTTCACAAAAATACACAGTTTAAGTTTCTCAACCATCTGTGATCAACTAAACAATGTGTAAGTTATAATATATGACCATGATGTAAACTGCTGAATCTGGACTCCAGCAAGAGCCTCCATTTATAGTATACTTCTGTCTTCCTTAACTGTCATGTTAATTTCAACAAAATGCATCACACATTTCTTTCTGTCCTGGCATTTGTTCATAAGAACATATTTTTTCCCCCCCCCCAGGAACTAAGGACTAAATAACAAACCCTTCCTTTTTAGCGTATTCATGTTTGAGTTTTTCAAGACATTTTGAGAATAGGACTATTACACTTTAAAAAGACTTATTTGGTAAAGAGAAATAATAATAATAATTATAATGGCATGGAACAAGACAACACGCTGTTGATTGACCGAAAATGTAGACACAAGAATCAAGATATTAAGCGATAAAATTACAAAAAAGCAAGACACCTGTCTTGAAAGGAGTGATGATCTAGTCTCCTTAATGTTTTTCTGGGTTATTTCTCTGCTTTAATACGTAACTACATTGATAGCAATTAGCAAACCTAGGTTCACTCACTTGCCTAGAGTCTGGTTTGATTATAGTCGGGAATTTTGAGTTGTTTTACATGTCAGTATAACACTACATTATTGTTGTTGTTCTAGTGATAGCAAGGCTTGAGTGTTTATGACTGCTCTTTAAAAGTGGTTGCGTTTTGATGCTTGTGTTTGACAAATCTGTGACATTCTCTGCTGAGTGATGAGCCATAATAATGTACTACACTACATCATAGTAGATAGCTTTTGGGTGAATGGAATGGGGAAAATGGTCCAGGAAACAAAACTGGAACCAAGTTCATGTGGTCAAAATGCAACTAGACTTCCTCAAAGCGGTTCCTGAAAAAGGACCCTGATATCTTGGTCCTACCTGCCCCCTGCATCAATTCTGCTATACACCATGCCAACAAGGTATATAATGCACACCCTGATTGAGGTCAACCATGCTGTTGTAATTTAGAGAGAAACTTTGGCTCTTGGATAAAAGTTTGAATCATCAGATCACTGTGCTAGTGTGGATGTGTGCGTATGCGCCATGTACAAACTCACCCAGTTTAGACTCAGACAGACATGTTTATCCTCTCTATCAGTGAACATGTAACATAATACATTGCTCTAATCTGTGTAGTAAAGCTGGCAGGTTTGGTTGTAGCAAATTGATTCTCCCTGCTGTTGTGAAAATGGCACCAGAGAAGCAGAAAAATCCCAGGCAATTATCTACATACGCCACACCCTTAATATACCATTGATTAAAAGCTCAGTTACATGCATAAAGCTCAAGCATGCTAGGCAAGTGGATCATATGTTGGCTCAGTGATGAACAAAAGTCGTCATGCATGCACTGATGACTTACCGATTGCTACAACTCCCCTGGCAGTAGTGACAGGTTCACATACACACACATTCCAGAGCCCATGGAATCTAATCCTGATTAGCTTGTTTAGTGTGTGTGTGTGTGTGTGTGTGTGTGTGTGTGTGTGTGTGTGTGTGTGTGTCCCTCCCTTTCTTCAGGTGGAAAACTTTGTGTAGGGAATGTGATTCCAGAGTTCCCATCTGGATCCATTTGTCCCACTGGAGACTTTGAAACACACTCAAGCGCGCACACACACACACACACATATGCATAGTGTACTGACGTACATGGCTGACGCTACACTTTGCCGCCTCTAAAACTTTGAGCCAAAGCCAAAGGGGAAAGACATGGGGCAAGAGCACTCTGCTAGTAGACCACACTAAGTGTGACCCTGTCCTCCTTGAAAGGGAATCTATGTTTGGAACAAATTTTAATCACCCTGCGATTTCCCAGGCTTGGTGATACAAATATACACGCTACTTGGTTATGTAGCTTTTAGCTCCGATATAGAACCATACACACAAAAGCAGAAAACCTGATCCCTGCCTCTGATGTGTCAGCGGCTCCTTCTGTCTGCCATCAGGGACGGGTGTGTATTCCCCTGAGTCGCTGTCAGTGTGTGACTGCGGCTTTCAGACCATCAGCTTAATAGCATTAGTGTTTTTTATCTAATCTACCTACACAAAGGCTATTCCACCATCTCTGATCCTTACCCACAACACCCCCCACACTCTCTGTCTTTTGTTGTATTAATGTTTGTGTGCATGTGAGAAAGAGGCTGAGTGTGTATAATGGCATGTAATGGGATCTGGTTTTTTGGACAAGTTTGTGAGACGCCAGAGGAAGGAGAGAAAGGAAGAAAGGCAGACAGAGAGTGAAGTAGAAGAGGGATGGGTGATGTATTAGACATATCATGCAATATGTTTTAAAATGGGATTCATTCTTCTTCTTGTCCTTGAAGTAACTATCCACTCCGGTATACAGCAGGTCGGTTGCCCAAGTCAAGGATTCTTGGCACCTCATCCAACCTCTTCAGATTATTGTTCCCACGTGGGGAGGAAAGAGGAAGAAAGGAAGTAGAAAGGAAGGATGCACTTTTAAAGAGTGGACAGTGGTCACTCGGGAGACGGGGGGGGGGGGGGAGATGATCCTCCTGTGACTTTTCTCATCACTCTTTCCTCTCGCTGAGTGATGAGGTTCACAGGCTGTACCTCTGCTTCTCAAGGGAGTTGCATGTGTGTGTGTTTTTTGTGTGTGTATGTGTACAGTAGTCGTGTTCCGGATCAGTGATTTACTAGGAGAGAGAGCAGCCGCCATGGCGCTTTCTGTCCCTTAAGACTCCAGCTCCTGTCTGCAAGATGTCCTTCATGGACTGGTAAGAAGCAGGAACTTGAAAGTGCAAGTGTGCAGACACAGTTAATGTAGGTCAGGTTGTTTTAGTGAGGCTTTATTAGCAAAACCAGGGTAAATGTATATTATTGCCAATAGAACTGGGCTGTATCATTGAAAATCATTATCATAATATTGGTAATATTTGTGTAATAAAATATTCTAAACTCAAGGTTAGTTAACTACCTTTTTTCAGAGCTTTTGACTGCATCCCAAAGCCTTCAGTCAATGGAATTCACAACTCGTGTGTAAGGTTAGAATATTATATCACAGAAACTGTTCTCAGGGCCAGTAATGAGCCCCAATAATGTAATAATGATACATCATGATATGGCAAAATATGCACAATAACACATAAGTAAACACATAAATTATGTTCCACCATTACACATTACATAAGACCAACTCGTCATATTTATAAAACAAACAACACATATTTGATTTGTTTTTAATCGCAGCTTGGTCAGAATCAGTAATTGTTATAACCAAAATTTGAAAATGATATTGTATCAACACAACATGAAACCAGTGAGTTTATATGCAATAATATTAAATTATACTCGTCTCCCCCAGTGTACTGAGAGGTAGTAGTTAGTAGTTCGGTTCTCAGTATGATCAGATGGTGCGGGCCTCACACAAACCCAAATAACAAAGTGGTGTACATTAACAGTCATTAATAATCCGTGACAGGTCAGACTATGGCCCATTGTACTGTAGTAGGATGAAAAGCTGGCAGTGTGTGTGTGTGTGCTGCATTATTCTTCCTTTTCCCCTGTGTGTCGTTCTCTGTTATAGGACCCATGATTACGCTGTATAACTATCCTCTGGTGATGCTTCTCTTTGTGATGAGACACAGTCTTTCTCATCCAAGACAGCTCCATAAATCACTACTTTGTCCTGTCTGTCATACCTGGAACACATACACACACCAACATACATTAGACAGGGTAGACAATCCTTATGTAGCAAGAGAGATAGGTTTTTCATTGTTTTCTGTATTCATACTCACATGGGATGTAGGCTATTTGAACAAAACAAGCACACATGCACTCTACATAACAAGCCCTCACACACAGAGTCCCTCCTCAGGCTGACATGTATGGAGGCTGTCGCTGCCTGCTAGGAACAAGGCAGGAGACACTGTCCAAGACCTCTGCTTTGTTGTCTTGAAACCGATCCCTTCCGATGCACTCTATGGCCACTCAGAGCCTCTCAGCACACACAATGGCTCTTTGGCTGGACCAGAGGGAAAGAAAGAGTAACTCTAGTAAAGTACTGTACCTACCTGTCTTAGGAGATAAAGCAAAAAGGGGGAGAGGGATGGAAGAAAAAGTCAAGGGTTGGAGGGGAGGAAATACTCCAAAAGTGGAGTAGGTACTTGGCACAGGAAAAATGACGTACATTGGGGTACAATTGGGCAAGAGAGAAAAAAATGCCTATAGGGGATGAGTTGTCAACCTAAGAGCTAAGAGAGCCACTTTGGAGTCTTTGGAAGAGAGAGCAACAGAAGTGCAGCTGGCTATAGGTGAAGGTTTAGGCAGTGGTCAGTAGAGCCTCCGACATGCAGATGGTAACTGGGATACATACAGAGCTTGGTTCTTTATCTTGGAGGGTATGATGCAGAAAGTCTGGTTTGATGATAGAAAAAAAAAGAAAAGATCTCACACACACACACACTGTAGTGCATACAGTACATTCAAATTTAATCTTGTGCCATCAAACAAGTCTGAATGTGTCATTAGTCATGACCTTACTGAAAAGACGTGCACAAACCCTTCTGGTTACACTAAAGCCTTTTTTTGGTCAGTTGGAATGGCCCTTAAACAAGATGACTTTGATGCAAATAAATGTTTTCTTGTTTTGTTCAGTGCAAAAGTTCTGCATTACATGGTGTCATTCGGGTAGTGTGTGCATGCATGTGCTCTTGTTTTGTTCCTATGTAGGGTAGCTTGTTGTTGCTCTGTTGAGGGGGTCAAGGGTTTGTGCCAAAAAAAAGTCAGACTGTGGGGATTGGAATGTGCTCCTTGATTTCATAAGGCACATTTAAACTTTTGCCAGGTCCTTTTGTGAGTATGTGTGCATTAGTATGAATTTTTGCGCACATTGAGAGAACGTGATGCCGGCTTGTATAACCAAACACATTTTGGCAGGGGACAGGCCCAATTATTGCAGATTCTCTCTCTTACACAGACTCTCTCTCTCTCTCTCTCTCTCTCTCTCTCTCTCTCTCTCTCTCTCTCTCTCTCTCTCTCTCTCTCTCTCACACACATATATACTGTAACACAGTGGGGATCGAGAGGAAAGAAAGACTAAGACACAAAAACACACACACACCTTCCCTGTGGAGTGTGTTAGCTCCATGACATGTTTTCCATCTCAGCAGTATCTTCCTCGGGCCTCTAATAAAACACAGATCAAAGACAGTCAGGCAGACCTGTCGTCACACACACATGATGTGTGTGTGTGTGTGTGTGTGTGTGTGTTCATGATCTTATGGTTACGTGAGTCATTGTCTTTTCTGTGTTCATTAGCCCCATAATAGCATGTATAGGTTCACAATAATAGTATAGTATGTTTTGTGTTGTTTTGTCTGTTAAAGACCACTTACAAGTGTTTGTCTTCTGGTAAAGTGTTGACAGTCTTGTCTGTGGTATTACTGTAACTGTTAACTTAATTCCTCCCAAGACACCAAAATGACCCTTGTCCACAACTCTAAGTGAAAAACAGACATATCTAGCCAATGACAAATCTACCGTCAGATTTATGGAGCCTGTAATGTTAACAAATCAAGACCCTGCTATGCTGTGTGTGACAGAACACTGTGTGGTGCGCGTTTTTTTGTTGCAAGAGCCGGCAGCTGGGAGTGATCTCTTCTTGATGTGTCCCCTTGAACCTCTCTCTCTCTCTCTCTCTCTCTCTCTCTCTCTCTCTCTCTCTCTCTCTCCCCCTGAGTAAGCCCTGAATACGGTAATAAGTGGACCATGAAACCCTAGCAGCCTGTGTGGATCTGAGGCTCAGGCTTTAATAAAGGCCAGCTAAAGGAGATGAGCAGGGTTCATTAGCTCCAAAAACATTGTGTGTTTGTCCAGTACTTCGTAGTCATAAATACACTCCTTGGCTCATAAGAAAGGACAGTGAGAACCTTCGACTCTTGCCTATAAACTTTGAGTGTGTTTGTGTGTGACAGATAAGGCTGAAAAGCTGTCTTTTAGAAGTATTTCATTTTATCCTCTCTTGGAAAATATTCCTTCTATCTCCTCTGAGCTTCTTAAACTTTTTTTAAATGGTTATATCATGCAATATATTTTTCAAGGACCTATAAAACCCTTACACTTATCGTTGTTTGCTTGCAATGTTGATTATCGGAAACTGATGATTATCCAGCTGTTTAACTTACTGTGAGTTCTGGACAAAATCTGACAGTAAGATATCAGACAATGCTTATAAGATAAGAGAGGGCATGAGAAGACGTTTCTATCCCATAAGATGTATTTTTTCGGTGGCATTCATGTTGTTGCGTTCATTTTCACACTTGGAAGGTGACGGAAGTAGTAATATGAAAAAGCCAGAGATGATGTTTGTCAGATTCTGTTTTAATTAATTAAATCACAAAAATTGTCCATTGCAGATGTTGGATAAATGTGAGCTGATAAGTGTAGAGAGAACGAGGAAGTGTTCATTTAATCACCATCTGCATTGTCGGCCAGTTAAAGGGAGCATCATATTCTATGTGCATATACACTGACCACACATTTCGGATCTTCCTGCCAACACTGCTCTTTCTGAACTTCACCAACAAATAAATACTGCAGAGCGTGTCATAAATCACAGGCTCTACAAGAATGAATTTCTTGATTGTGGGTTTGGAGTGAAAACAAGCCGTCTAACTTTATCAACAGATCAGTTAATAATCCAATGGATTCCTGTGATTGCACTGGCCCCTTAGATTACACATTATCACACACAAGCACAATGCACATTACCAGTGCATCAAACACTGCAGCAATGGGTGGTGCTGGATATTTACTGCTCACTATTATTAGTGCTGCTAAACCTTGACAACAACAAACAAAGTCTGTGAGTTGTGAGTAGACCTAGATGTTGTTCTAATGTTTCAGCACTGCTGAAACCACATTTTCCCACAATGTGATCTAGTTCTTCCTCTCCTCCCTGCTCTACCTGTCTCTTCACTCTAGTCACAATTCCCTGTGTAGTCACTTTTAGGTCAGACCTTTTTGTTGCAATGCACAATCTCACATTTTTCTCTTTCTTTTTCTTCCCCCTGGCTGTCTCTTCATAGGAGATGTCCCTGGTAGGTCCAGAGTCTCCATCAGAACAGGCAAGGAGGGTCTTCCAGTCATATGATCCTGAAGGTAATGAACAAAAAATGTTTGTATTGTTTATGTTGCCCACATTATCATTATGTTGCTCTAAGCCCCTGCGCGCTTGTTTTTATAGATCATTACACTTTATTTTCTCATTAGTACACCAGTTATATGAAAATCCTGGTACACAGATGCACTTTAATTAATCCAAACGTTCACTCTAACACAGCTACACACACACTGAGCAAAGAATATCCTGGCCCTGTTGTCTTTCTCTTCCCTTCTTCCTGGTTAACCAGATGCCTTTATATCTCCACTGCCCTCCTCGCCTCTTCTTTTTGTTTCTTGTCTCCATTATTTTTCTTCTGAAGGCATAACAAGGGTCTGCTTGTCTCTTCTTATCTCCACTGTTGTTGTTTAGGTTGGTGAGATCAGCTCCTCTTACAGCTGAATCAACCATCCCGCTCCTTCCCTCTCCTCCACATTTTCCTAAACCTCCTTTTTTGTCACTTCCAGATGACTAGGGTAAAAGGCGAGGGGAAGGAAACAGAGAGTGACACAATGACATGTCAGATGAACTTAAAGTCAGAGTCTGCGGCATTCATTTATGTAGCCTCAAGATTATAGCATGGGATGTCTGCGTGTGTTCATGTGCACTTATAGACAAGAGAAATATTACAATGAAACATTTAGTCATTACAGCTGTTGTGCATTGTTTTTCTGCTACTGTCAAGACAAGAGAAAGGAGAGAGAGATGCAGAGATGTTGGGAGTTTAACTTAAAACATGAGCATGATCACGTTGCATCAAACACTTGTATCCATGATGCTAGAGTGTTCACCTAAGGACTCGTAGGAACAGTGTGTTTATGTGTGTCTGTGTGGCGATGTTACAGTGAGATCAGCTAAAAGGCGAACTTCTAAACTGTAACCCTCCTTGTTCTCTTCACACAATAAGGCTTTACACATTCTCAAATGCACTTTCGCTATCCTCTGCCAGGACATTTTGCAAGCCATATGGTCTTTTCTCACACAAACCCACATGCATGGGCTACAGTAGATGCATCCACAGACATAAATGCACAAGGAGGTACTGTACATGTCACATATATTCACACACCGCAGTGTATACACACATGCCGTAGCCAGCAGCACAGTTGAGTGCTGTGTAAAAGAACCATAAATTTGTCTCTGTCACATGTAGAGTCAGCACAGCTCCCTGTGTTGTGGAAAAGGGGCGCCAGATGCATTCACACGCACTGGTGTGTGTGTGTGTGTGTGTGTCTCTGTCTGTCTGTCTGTCTGTCTGTCTGTCTGTCTGTCTGTCTGTCTGTGCTTGCTGTCTGTCTGTCTGTCTGTGCTTGCTGTCTGTCTGTCTGTCTGTCTGTGCTGTCTGTCTGTCTGTCTGTGCTTGCTGTCAGACTGTCAATTATCACTCTGAGAGAATAACATCTGGCATTGAAAAGGCAAGATTGAGTTGCTTAAGAGCAGACAAAAGCAGAGCGTGTCAGTTAATCTATTTCACAACACACTAGGGGTTATGTATGTATCTAAACAACAGGCCACACAGGCTCACATACTGATGTTTAAATGAGACAAATCTGTAGGTGCCCGGACACACAAAAACTTTGTCAGGCAAAAACACATGTTGGTGTTTAACATCATCTCCTCTCAGGTAAAGCTATCATCACGGCCAAGGAATGTAGTTCAGAGACAAGTGCGTGCGTGCGTGCGTGCGTGCGTGCGTGCGTGCGTGCGTGCGTGCGTGCGTGCGTGCGTGCGTGCGTGCGTGCGTGCGTGATTTTTCTTTTTTTATCTGTGTCAGATGAGTTTATTCCCCATGGCCAGTGATGTAAATTGTGCTTGTGCCATATGTGTGTAGGTGAAGGCTTCCCCTGGTTTGCAGCTGAAGCCTGTATTTTATGTTCTGTCTTGGGTCAGCCAGTGCATCAGTCTCTCTCTCTCTCTCTCTCTCTCTCTCTCTCTCTCTCTCTCTCTCTCTCTCTCTCTCTCTCTCTCTCCAGATAATGGCTTCATCCCAGAGTCTCTGCTGGAGGATGTGATGAAGGCCCTTGACCTTGTCTCAGAGCCCGAGTAGTAAGTGTGTGTGTGTGTGTGTGTGTGTGTGTGTGTGTGTGTGTGTGTGTGTGTGTGTGTGTGTGTGTGTGTGTGTGTGTGTGTGTGTGTGTGTGTGTGTGTTCTAACGCCAAAGTCACGGCCAGGCCAGGTCAGCAGCCCTGTGCTCATGTTTCACTACCAGGCTACTATAAAGTAAGACCAGAGAGCCCACTATAAAAGCCTAGGGAGAAAGAAAGAAAGTCAGAAACGAAGACTCAGGGGGAGATCATTAACGGCAGGAAGAAAGACGGTAAGAGGGAGGAAATGCTTTAAAGTGCCGCTTCAAACAGAAGCACGTTCTCATCTGAGGAACAGCCCTGACGCTGTTGCCGTGGGCCTTGGCCAAGAAACTGGACCACTGATTTGCTCTGCAGACCCCCAGATGGGCGATACATCACAACACAACACAGCAAACTGGGGGGGAGACTCCTAGTGCAAACAGACGAGTCTTATTCCTTACCACACAATGAGAGAGTTATTGCAGGGATTCCACAATGTAAAAAAAAAAAAGTAGCATCTTTAGTGCCCTTGGGAGGGAATGATTGAAAGGAGTGTCTAGAAGTACAAAATGTATGGCTTTCATTACTCATTAAAGATAAGTGCAAATTGTTTTCAAGTTGCCTGTGACTTACTATTTTTACATATCCTGTGACATATGGCCATCAGCTGCTATCATTTGTGGTAAACCAATTTGTGAACGCATGCTGTTCTCAGCAAAAGTTAGGATACAGCTCCAAGGAATCATAGTCTCTTGATCATTTGCTTTGTAGTGCTTGAGATAGTTATTCATACTCAAGAGCTTAAAACATGAATTCTTGTTTATTTTGACTTTTTTTTTTCCATCCATCCATATTGTAATTAATTAATTAATTTAATGATTGAAAAAAAATTATCTTTTAATTAGAAAACTAAAAAGCCAAATCTGCTGCATCAGAAACATACCCTTATCCCTGTATAAATTGCCTTGGCAATCATTACAGTGTCCACAAAGTCTCTCTTCCATTTGCTGTCTATGGAGCAAATCCAGGATATCCAATCCAATGTCACACCATTACATATTCAAGCAATAGTAACAGATCACAATGTGCCATTCAGACAGTTCAAGAAAATGTAACATTGAAATAAAAAAAGGAAATTCAAATGAAATGTATTAACCGATTCTTGTTCCCTGTCCTTATGTGGTTCTTAAAGAAGACATACACAGTTACTAATGATAGATATACACCAGTATATACAAACATCAACTGACTTCATTACATCCCAGGAGGATAGATTGGACACAACCAATAACTGTGACATCAAAGTGCACATTTGCATGCACCATCATCTTTTTCCCAGTGTATGTACAGTCATGCAGTTGCTACCAAGCAAACCCACCACAAAATTGTTATTCTCTTGATTCTCCATCACCACACAACCCCTTGTTATAAAATGTTTTATATTTTATTGATCCCTGAGAAGATGTTCTCTTTTTTCTCACTTGCCTGTAAAGGGAGCAGAAGGTTGACTATAGAGCAGCAGATCTGATGCTTTTAGGGAGTCCTAGTGTTGCTTAATGACACATCAGAAGGGTCACTGTCTATGCTGTCCTGATGCTCATGCTACTTGACAAATCAAAATACAGTATGAAGAAACCATCATTGCGTTCTTTCTGTGTCTTGGTATTAACCTCGCTTCTCTCCTTGCTCCCTTAAAAGGGCAATCTGACCAGATTTTTTTTATTACAGTGGAATAATAATAACACTGATGTAACACGCAGGAATGTCTGGAAAGAGGTATATTTAGTTGCACCACAATCTTGAAAACGTGTACGCACGCACCAAAACACGCATCATTCGTCCACATTGAGTGATGAGGTGACACAAAACATTGCAGACTGTTATTTTGTACTGATCGGATGGCTCCTTTCCAACCCACCCCTTTTTTGACTTGCATGTTTTCTCTCTCTGGATTTCTGGATTTCTTCTTCTTTTCACTGCTCACTTTTTATTTACTTATTTTCTCCTCCATGTGTTTGCCTCCTCAGTGTCAGTCTGGTGAAGAGTAAGCTGGATCCAGAGAGTTTGGGCATTATTCTTCTGGGCCCCTTCCTGTTGGAGTTTTTCCCTGATCAGGTGTGTGGTGTGTGTGTGTGTGTGTGTGTGTGTGTGTGTGTGTGTGAGAGAGAGAGAGATACCTTCCACCAGTCATACAATCCATATCGCTGGTAAAACACATGGACAAAGAGTCGTAAACACACACATATGTGTGACACTAATGTCTTTTTCCCATGCTCATGTGGAATGCTGTTTTAGCAAACCAAAGATTTTTATGGCTAAAAATTCCTGTGGTGTCTCATTTGAAAGGTTTGTGTATGTGTTCACCATCATATGATGTTACTTGCCGAGAAGCTTAGAAAAAGCGGTAATAGCCTTTATGAGGCAGAGCAAACAAGGAAGACCAGAGAGGGAGAGATAGAAGAGAACTGTGTTAAAGTGATCAGGGCTTTAGGGACTCACCAGAGGAACGGCCCAGAGCCGCAAAGAAATTATACTACCATTAGCCAACTGGACACACACACTCAAACACACGTGGGATTGTGGTGAGGTTTAGGGTTTCATATAAAGGTGTATAAACACAAGAAGCTGGACACGCTCTCAGACAACACACCCTATTAGCATTCTGCACCTTTAAGCCAAAGTCAGTGGAAGTGTTTTGGCTCAATGTCATTCTTCTGACGTTTTTGTAGTGTTGGATATTTTCTGGTAATTGGAGTTGGGCATTTTGCTTCATTGCACAAATACACACATACACACACACGTTCAAATTGAACACGTGGGATTTAATATTAAGCTTTGGTTGCAGGCAGAGAAGTGTCTGTTTGACTTTTCGTTTCAAGAATGTTCTGCCTCTGTGGTTTTTTTACCTCCATCTCTGAGAGCAGTTTGCCCAGAGACTATCTAACAACATTGCATGTTTTTCACTCTGCTCCCCGACTTTGTTTCAGGATTCAGGAATCCCAGACTCATTTCCCATCTACCACTACAATGGACTTAAACAGTCCAACCACAACGAGAGGGTAAGACACTATTTTATGTTCAGGTTCTTCATAGCAGCTAATGGTGGTTCTTCTTCATGGTGTCTTTGGCCTTCTGCCTTTTACTGTTCTTCTTTCCCTGTCATCATTCATGCACACTCACACACACACACACACACACACACACATACATAGTTGGAGGCGGCTGGCCACTCCAAAATAAACAGTAGCTATTACAGGCCTAATAGCCTGTCCATCCATCCAAAAAGCCTGGCTTAGCCTCCTATTTCTCCAAGTCATTTCAACACGGAGGCCACTGTCAGCAACCTCACTGTGATGAATGTTTAAACACATGCCTATTAAGCAGGCTTAGTTTGATGGATGATTGCCAGAGGATGTAGTTGGTGGCTATGCAAAAAACAAGTACTCAGAATATCACTTTCATCATCTGTTAACTTTGTCTATGGGCTGCCTGGGTAGCTCACATGGTAGAGAGCGCACCCTTAGCTAGAGGTTCAATCCTCGACACAGGGGCCGCGGGAATAAATGCCTAAAAATACCCCAAAAATAATCTTTAAAAAAAAAAAATTAAAACTTTGTCTAGTCTATAAGGAAGATATTTTCCATACCGCTACCTAAAAATGGAAGAATGGCACCACATGTACACATGCACAACAGCACATGCCTACACACATTATGCACATGGCAGCAAGGCGCCTATAAGGTTGTGATGGCAATTCCATTCCCAGCTCCAGATGGGAATGTGTGTGTGTGTGTGTGTGTGTGTGTGTGTGTGTGTGTGTGTGTGTGTGTGTGTGTGTGTGTGTGTGTGTGTGTGTGTGTGTGTGTGTGTGTGTGTGTGTGTGTGTGTGTGTGTGTGTGTGTGTGTGTGTGTGTGTGTGTGTGTGTGTGTGTGTGTGTGTGTGTGTGTGTGTTTTGCATACTTGCGTCTCATCCTTGACCCCTTCAGAGGAAGTGTCTAAGGAGAGTTTGATTGACTTGAAGGTGGCAGAAAGTGTTTACATTTGTGTGTTTAGTTAACTCTGCGTGTGTGTGTGTTCTCAGGTGGAGTATGTGGAAGGGACGGCTTTAGTGCTGGGTTTTGAGGACCCGATGGTTCGAACAGACGACACTCCAGTAAAGCGCTGCCTACAGACCAGATGGCCCTACATCGAGCTGCTGTGGACCACCGACCGTTCCCCGTCACTGAACTAGCACTGACACCCTGTACATGGATGGACTGCTGCTAGACACACACACACACACACACACACCTCTTTGGCATCCCCTCTGTACGCTGACCATGAAAGGTCAGCAGGTAACGTCAACATACACACATATACAACACAGACAAATGAGAATGAGAAAAACACAAATTCACACAAGAGACTGACATAAACATGTCTGTGGACTAAACATACATGCCTGATATCCATTCTTCCATCCTCAGCCACACATTCCACAAAAATTCTAACTCACCTTAACAGTTCATGCTATTGTCAGTTCACCATGGCTTGTAATTTACACACAGGATGTTGATGATGTAAGTATTTAAAAGACAAAAAAATGAATGACTGCTTATTTTTACAGCTCTGTGCCGATACCTCTGCTACAGTTAAGCAGTAGACCACTCTTTAGAGAGCAAACTGGTTTTGTTCAAGTGTGTCACCAAAACACATGCTGAACCTCATGTACAGCCAGTTGACTGTGAAACACTACTGTTAATCCAGCTACAGGACTATTCCAGGGGAAACCTACCAAAGCCTTCCACATAACACACACACACATACACACACATACACACACACAATGTCACACTCACTGATAAGCGTTTACAGCGTAAAGGGACCAACCCAGACGCAGAGAACTGGAAATGCGAACAGGAGGTTTCTTTAGTGTTTTCACAGAGATTAAGCTGGTTTAGGTGCTCTGTGTTTGTGTGTGTGCTTTGTGCACCACACCAGGTTGTTGGCCAAGTGTTCATGTATTTATTATCACACTTAAAGGTTTGGGAATAAACACTTTTTTTGTTCAAATGCTGTGTGGTTTGGCTGTCTTTTTTTCTCATAAATGTCCTGACCCCAACATAAGACAACAATAGGTTTCAGGATGTGCAAGGATCCCCTCAACATTAAATTACAAACCAACTTATGTTGGTGTCTCCAGGGACCCTAAATTACCAAGACACTGATAGTGACTTAAGTACTTCTCTGTAAACTGAAAAAAATCGTCCTTAGATGGAAAACTGCATTTTTCTCATCATCAAATTCCCCAAAAGAACACAAATGAAACAATTTTATAAGGCATCCTAAAACACAGTGACATGTTACTACCATTCAGTGTGGTATCGAGGTATCGTGTCACCTTGAGATAAGCAGCAAGTGTTTGAGGAATAGCACTTTATAGCATTAAAGTGCTTAGTTCTGGCTCAGGGGTTCTTAACTCAATGTTTATGTGTTTGTGTATCTGCAGATATCCTGGCTCCAGTATACATCTCTGCACAGGAGTGTTGTAAAATTGGCTGTGTGTGTTTGTCTAATGCAGAAAGGATGTGGGCCTAATCTGACACAACAGTCTCATTAGGAGTTTGTGAAGAGAGAAGTGGGCACAGTGTGTAGAATATAAAGCACTACTGTGCGGGGACCTGCAGTAAATCAGTGATCAGAACACATTGGCAGGCTGACGGGATTTAACCTGAACAGCATGTGAGGAAATGTGTGTATTCCTGGAAATGGGATATCTGTGAGAATTGAATTTTGTGTAAGACAGGTAAGAAAATGACTGAAGATAAAAGTGTACACACACTGAAACTGAGCTGCATTAATCTGTTACCTGGCATCATAGCAAAATAGGAATATGTCTGCTGCCTCCTCACTCCATCATCATTACCACCATCTCTTTCTTTTTTTTCCTGTGTGCTCATGCTCTTTCCCTCTCTTCATAGATTTACATAGAAACAGCTGAGAAAGAACAGACCCTCTCCCTTACTACTTCTCTCTATTCACACACTTCACTGTTGCACAAAAAGGATCAGGGAGATGTGAGAAGGTGAACTAAGTTTGCACATTTTAAATGAAGCCATAAAGGGAGAAGATAGAGTTACTGGGAGGGATTAAAGGATCAATTGATGGATGGATGGAAGGAAATGTGTTGAAAAAGGAGAGCAGGGCAGGTTGAGGGCATGGAGGTGAGAAATTTCTCCATCTGGCAGGTCAAGGTTTAGGGATCTTTTCATTCACTCTTTACCTCACCTCACCTGCTTCTTATCAATTGGCTTGACAGAAAACACGCTCCACTGACTGTAGTGCTGCTCCATTGCAGTTTCACTATGGCGTGAGGCTGGCGGCGGAGTTCAATGCATCATTAATGTGCCCATAAAGCTTAGTTTAATTTAGACAAACTCACAAAGCTGTTAAACAGCAGATTGGGAGTTTGAAGTGGGTTCAACCTTCATCTCTTTTCCTCTCTGCCCTGCACAGAGCTTTTCATAAGAAACATGTTGAGTGTTCTGCTGAACTAAATATTCATTAAGCAGTCTGGTCTGCCCCGATCATCTCTTTAAACAACTATCATTGCAGCATATTGTCAGCGAGAGCGAAGTATACCTAGGAGGTTGGGGGTGGCCTGGTGTTGAGTGAAATGACCAGACGGCCAAACTGCCTTGCAGCTCAAGAGATTTCTGCTGTAAGTCGACATAATAATTACTGACATAATTACAAGACAACGGAAGGAAATGCAGCCCTGTTTTAACTGGTATGGCTGAACAAAGTGGCCAATAAAAAGCACAAGGTGATTTCATTTATGAACTACAGATCTTTGCATTTGCGCGCCAAGCTTTGTTCGCCCTCGACTGCGTGTATTTATGGGCTGATTTGAGAGTGTAGGTGTAAATTTCACTCTAATTCTATTTATTGTTTCAATAGCGAAGCTCCACATTTGCCGCTGAAAATGTGTCTGCCATAAAAGGAGCTCATATGTGGTCTTGTAATGTGTGTGTGTGTGTGTGTGTGTGTGTGTGTGTGTGTGTGTAGGGGGGTAAAGTTTTGTGCAAAGGGCGCGGGGGCGCGGCTGTGGAGTCTCGTAGCTGGGACTCTGGACAGACCTGGTGGTTTCAGGGTTTCAAGAGGCAGTTTTGGGGGAGCGCGCAGTGATCCAGTGACAGCCAGTTGTCTGGACAAACCTACCTCACCTGCACGGAGGAATCTCTCTCTCTCTCTCTCTCTCTCTCTCTCTCTCTCTCTCTCTCTCTCTCTCTCTCTCTCTCTCTCTCTCTCTCTTTCCCTCTCTGCCTCTCTTTCTGCCTCTCACTCTCTTTCTCCCAGTTCCCTCTCATTTTTGGGGAATAGTGTGCAGCTGGCTGTTCTTTGGGGATGGAGCGTGTATGGGATTCTGTTTCCTCTGCTGGGATGTTTATTCTCGGGCTGCTGTTGGTGCTGTGGCCGGCGCTAAATGGAGTTTGGAGTTTTAATCTTTACGCAGAGGATCCTACGGTTTACAGGGGACCCGATGGAAGTTATTTCGGCTATTCTGTGGACTTCTACCAACCTACCTCCGACAGCAACACGTGAGTGGCAACATCAGGACTTATATTGTCCCATAAGGGTTCTGCAGAGTTAAACTGTACCTGTACTGCCAATATTGCTTTACAGTATAATCAATAGAATATATTTGAATCAAAATGACGGTGAGGTGGAAAAAAACACAACTTTAATGAATTTAAATGAGACTTTATCAACTCTGTAGCTGCACATCCTGTAATGGGACAGAAGAAGCAATGATTCAAATATCTGCTGCACAGAGCAAAACAGACTTATGAACGAAAAAAGAATGTATGAATGAGACAAATTATGCATTGACTGCACAAGCTTGCATAATGCATTGTACACTATCCTGCATGTCTTGTACGTACCTTGGTTTTTATTTCCCCCCACCAGGTTCAGTGTGTTGGTAGGGGCTCCCAAGGCGAACACCTCTCAGCCTGGCATTGTGGAGGCTGGGGCTGTGTACTACTGCCCCTGGCCTGGACACAGCGACAGCTGCAGACAGATACCTTTTGATAATTCCAGTGAGTAACCTGAACGCTTTTCAATTTTTTAATGTCAGGGATACAAAATAAATTCATGACAGACCTCCTGGGGGCCCCTCTGGGTATAATCGTGTTCCATCGACTCCTGTTTTAAAGGATTTGTGATGCTACAGAGTATGGAAAGGAATAACTTATTTTAGTGAGTAATAGAAATGAAATTTAACAAGCTTTCATTTCACTGAGGTCCAAGTGTAATCCTTTGAAAGCCAGAGGTGATCCCATGTGATACGCCATTTGAAACCACTGAAGTTTCATAACCTGTGTGTCTCATGCACATGTGCTGTTGCATGAAAAAAGAGAAATAAGACATAAGGATCTCATCAGCTTTATCTAACAAATAAGGTGGCTGGCAGTTTTGCTGGTACAAGCATGCAATCCGGTGATTATCGTTTTCAATATATTATCATCAAGGTTAACTGTCCAATCAGCCTGTGTTTGTGCGTCTAATGTCTCTGATGCATGCTTTTCCATCTGAGTAGTAAGTGTGTGTGCATGAGGTGGAGAGGGAGAGAGACAGGGTAGGGGGGTAAACTGTATGCACATGGGAATTTAGTTCCACTGAGGAGGAAAGGAGGATTGGGTGAGGTCTGCTTTTTATTAGATCTCAAAAATGTATCCCTGTCTCCTTTCCCCACCCCTTGTCTTTCTATCCCTCTCTCGTTCTTTGTATTTCCGTCTCTTTTTGAGAGGACTTCTATCATCTTTGTGAGGACCAGAGTTAACAGTACCAAAGCTCTAGCTTTAGTTGGGAAGTTATATGTGGATGGAGCTGCAGCAACAAGCGATGATGGCATGAGGATATCAGCAGAGGACTGTCATGTTATGTACATCTTTGTGTGCACATGTATGAATATGATTGGATGTTGCTTGTCAGCCGCATTCATGACCTAGTGAAGTATGAACCAAACAGCTCATAACTGATCAGCTGATGCAAGCAGGACTTTATTGTACCTGAACTAAACAAAGGCTCCATGCAGATCAGGGTAAAACTTCAATGTGAGGTCTATCTTATTGGCTCTCCCTGAAGTTAATTATGTGTTATGTTTCATAAAAGGGTTACTTTTGGTGTGAAGTGTTTTGGGGTAAATTTCAGGTTTGGAGGATATAAGAATAAACACAGAGGGAACAAATGCGTGTGCAGCCTCATGTGCATGTGTATCTATTCACTGGAATGGGTGGGTGATTGATGACAGTGGCCACGGTGGATATTTCTAGAGTTACAGCAGACCCTTTATTACAGGTATAAACCAGCCTAAGAGACACATATACACTCATGCACACTGTAAAAAAAATATTAGCATGAGTGGTGAACATCTGTGTGCACTGTGCTGGTTAATATCCATAAATCAGCCTCACATGTGCTTGACTGTGTGTGTGTGTGTGTGTGTGTGTGTGTGTGTGCGTGCGCACACACACATGGCTTCAGTGACGTTATGCAGATGTGTCAAGTCATGCCAGTGTAGCAGGGGGGGTTGAGACGAGTTGATAGTGATTGCATGTCCATGATAAGAGTAAAGAAACCTGGTGTCTAGGTTCTACTCGCTGATCCATTGCTTGTCAGTCTGCCAGTAAATGATACATGCATCAATCATATATATAGCCAGTATAGCCACTGACTATAGCCAGTCATCTGCTGTGGCATCTGAGCAGCTAGGTTGGGTGTGTCTATTAGAGAGTATTTTTCATTCATTACCTTCACCCACAATTTCCAAACCTGTCCTGGATTCAAAAAGATTCATGAGCCTGGTGCTTTAACTCATTAGGTCTATGATATGATAAGAATGATGTGCTTTCTCCGTTTGGTATAGTAGTGATAAGATATCAGAATAATTAATATAAAAGCATGCAAACACAATTAGGAATAGGATCTACCACCTATCCTGTAAATGATAATGGTGAGAAGAAATTGATTCACATATGAGATTTCAAATCAAACAAACTCTACAACAACCCATTGTACACCTGTTGTTATGCATTTATTGTCTGCCTGTATGTGTGTGTGTGCCTATTTAAGTGTGTGCCTGTGCTAAAATGGGTTGTTTAATGTTGAGGGGTTTGCGTGGCTCTAAAGAGACCCAGCTGGTATTTAATAAGGCTGTAAAATATCTACAACAGAGCAAAGACACACATGCATAACACCAAATCTGACACCAAAAATGCTCATACTATGCATGTACAAGCTTTTGTGTGTGTGTGTTTGTGTGTGTGTGTGAGAGTGTGTGTGTGCGTGTGTGCGTGCGTGCGTGCATGCACGTGTGTGCGTGTCTGTGTGAAGGCCAAGTTAGAGTCTTCAGTGTTGCATTTTATAGGAAACACTTTGACTAAAAAGAAGCCCCCAGCATCCTGACAAATGTCTGTTTCAAGGGGGCAAATGGTGTTTTGATGTTAGTTACATGCCTGTTTAAGACTGTTGCTGTTTGCTCTTGCTTATCAAGAACAAATGCTTTCCATTCACACAGGCACAGCTACTGGCCTGGATCCACATTACCACAGTCAATATCAGCTTTTACTGGTGTCATTAGGAAATGTCTCTTTCACTCTCTTTTTTTATGTCTTTTCCACTTCCCCTCTGTCTCCATCTCTCCAGATAACAGAATGATAAAGGTAAACGGCACCAGAGAGCCTCTGGAGTTTAAGTCTCACCAGTGGTTTGGAGCATCAGTCAGGACACACAAAGGAAAAGTGGTGGTGAGTGAACATTACGTCAATTAAAATCAAATGTGTTAACACCTGTATTAACTTAAAACTATAGGTTACACAAACAGTATCCTCCTTTTTCTCTTCAGTATTTCTTTAAGGAATATGGGCGTTATTTGTTGTGCAGGCATGTGCTCCTCTCTATCACTGGCGGACAGTGAAGCTGAGTGGGGAGAAGGACCCTGTGGGGACCTGCTATGTGGCCATCCAAAACTTCAGCGCCTACGCAGAGTACTCGCCCTGCAGGACCAGTGAGTCACTCTGCAGCCCCGTCTCCAACTGTCTCCATCTCTCTTTAACTGCCTTCCGTTCTCCCGTCCTTTGTTTTTCTCTTTCTGTCTCTGCTGTCATTGTGAACACAAATAAACCATATCCTCAGTGTAATGTGTTATAATATGGCAGAACGTTTAAACAGTGCACAGTCAGCCTATGTAATATAATATATAGTCCTCAAGTTTAAGGGGTCGATTCACCCAAATCACAAAAACACAAAAACCTCTGGTAGTTTTTAGCCATGCAGATAGTTTAGGCTATATCTGTCTAAGTTTTGATATATCGCTCTAAGATTCCCGCCTCCACCCCACTACAATTGAGCTGAATGTAATTTTCTTTGTGGCATTGCAATAGTATGTTAGTATTCCAGCATCTTTTTTCTCCACAGACTTTACTGTGAACAATTTCCATTGAAGCCATTATATACATAAGGTCCCAATGAAAACTGTTAATTTCATTTTAAATTACTTTCACAAACCAAATTGCATTCACTTCTGTTGTATTTGCATGGTGGCAGAAATCTCAGAGGTGAATATCTCAAAGCCTGGCCAAATAAAACCAAAAGGTGAGGAAATGTGTATTTTTGTAATGTGGTTGAAATGATTGAAAAACAGCGAGCAGACTCTCTCTCTGGTCCTCTTCTTTCTGTCATCAGTTCTGAAAATGGGATTCATGGGATTTTCCTAGCCCCATTCCCCCATCTCCTTCTTCATCTCTAGTTTTTTTTCTTTCTCTCATACTTTCTTCCTGCAAGCCCTCTCTTTCAGTGATATGAGGCACCACCAGAGTTTGATAAGGAAAAAAGGAGGCTATCAGGTGGCACATCGTAAACATCAGATCAAACACGGCCCTTATCATCAACTACATCATCCGCTTTGCAAAAAAATCCCTCGCCGTTCACACTCACATACAAACAAGTTCCTACTTACACTCCCTCTATTAATTGAAGGTTGTTAAAGATCTCTATTCTGTTGTTTACCTCAGTTCACGTTGTTCTCAAAGGGGGAATAACGCTGCAGAGGAAGTATTTCTTTATTATGTGTCTAAGTATAATTTTTCTGCCTCCAACAGCTTGTTTGCTTCATCTTAACATAAATGCACAACCACTCAGACAATTTCTATAACTCAAACTTTGTTTAGATGTGCACGTGGGCCGTTACGCATCATTAAGCTTCACCATAGGGTGCCTCTGAAACAGAGAACAATTTATTATGTGCACATAAGTTTTGTGTGTTCATGCACAGTTTAATGCAGCGATTTAAACAGAAACATGCATTAATGGTTCTACATTTATATGTAAAATGTAATAGGTTTTTCATTATTTTTGTATCTGATTTAGGTTATGTTCAGAAAATGTTTCCTTTTTCTTAATTAATATGCTTTTATATTGTTTGAAAGACATGTTTGTGTGGTTTTTAGATGATCCAGACCCAGAGGGACAGGGGTTCTGCCAGGCTGGCTTCAGTGTGGATTTCACCAAGGTAAAGACTGCAGCAACAAATCGCATACTATTGCCATGACAACCCCCTGCACACATCTTGTCCCCTGTCAAAGTGCAAGCGGAGGGGTTTCTTCAAACACAAGACTTATTTCTGAGATTTATGGACGCTTGGAAGATGAGATCACATTTGTCCCTAGAGGAGTCTCCACTCCTGATGTGACCCATTGCCTCTGAAAACAATATCCCAAACACACACACACACACACATACACACTGACCTATAGGTAACGCTGTCAATAAGGTACCCATCCACAGATACAGTTACATTAATCCCAAAGGATTCACTGTGCCACATTTATGTTGAGAATTAAAATATTATTAGAAAATCATGCCAACAATTATTATTTTGATAGCTTAGTATTTTAGTATATGCACTAAAAAGGTAAGTATAAAGGCTTTAGGCCGCCCTACACGTTATTGTAGGCCCAGTTTAATATGCAACTTCATTTTATGCAATATTAGTAGGGAGTCCGTGCTCAGTTTCTCTTTCAGTTAAGGGGTCCTTGGTTTAGAAAACGTTGAAGACCCCTGCTCTAGTCTCAAACAATCGCACACCTGTACACGCACACACACACACACACACACACACACACACACACACACACACACACTCAATCTGTCACATGACTAACACTAACTAATTGTTTTTATTCCAGGAAGGAATGCTGGTGGTAGGAGGACCTGGAAGCTTTTACTGGCAAGGTACAGTAACTGCATCAACAGTGTTTAAACCTGTGTCTCTCTTGCAATGATTTCATACATGGGAAGGTGTTCAAATGAGGGAAGAGAATGCAGATGAGTTTAACAGTCAGAACAGCCCACATACACATCCATGCACATGGACACACTTGCCAAATATGCACTTTCAGTACAGGAGTCTTACGTAGGAGAAGGTGGAAAGAATTGTGTCTCTTTCTTTGCAGCTTTCCTTAACTCTTTCCCTCACTCGCTCCTTTACTTCATGCTGTTCTCTGTCTGTAATAGTGTAACAGGAAATGGGTGTTTGGGCTCTGTAATGAGCTGATCGGGGCGTAATGGAGTGTGGAGGAACTGCTCCCTGCCTTGTGATAAAGCACAGAGTGACTTGGAAAAGCTTCAATTAGAGAAAGAGGCTGAAGAGCAGGCCATAGTTGAGAAGGACAGAAGAAAGGCTGGGAGAATTAAAAACCTGATAGAGAAAGAGAGCAAGGAGGACAGTGGGAGATATAGATGATTGTTAAGGAGATGACAGAAACATGTTGCTGCAAGGAAAGGGAAAGATGAGATGTGAGGGAGTAATTCAGACACAGAGAAAAAAGAAGAAAGATGGATCATCTGCTCGATAAAAGCAGCGCTGAGGTCAGCTTGCTGGATATGCAGGACTAGTCAAAGCAGAGGGATGAAGTGTCTTAATAGGTGTAGACACATCTAGAGTGTGTCAGAGTTCAGCTGTTGAAGTGTAGCGCTACTCCCTAAGCTCCAGGTGTGAGAGTGTGCATGTGTGTGCGTGTTATCCAACTTTAGAAGAGTTTTGCAGCTGTTTGTAAGAAGCAAGGAGACAGTTACTGATTAGTTGCATAAACTAATTTTTCTTTCCTTTCTTTGTAACCCCTCCTATCACTTCACAGCGCCTCATTTGTTTAGTAAAGGAATATCTTTATAAAGAGGTCAGTGATGGATATTTGAAACTGATACACAATTATCATTTAAGGTTGTTGTTTGGCATTGCTGCTGTTATTAGATACGATTAAATAATAAATGTTCCAGTATACAAGACCACAATAGGCATCACAGACAGTGTAATGGACTGCTCCCTCGCTGTGCCCTCAGCTTGGCAAGGCTAACTCCCTTCAGTTAAAACACTTCCTCTAAATGTTTATAAAAGCACTCAGTCTGAATTTTATGGCCTCTAATATACAACGATTATCTTCAGCCTTCAACCTGAGTCATCATAAAAACAACCTCTTTTATATACAATCTTGTTATCTCTGGGTGTAAAGGACACTTAGAATTAGCTGCAGTAACTTGATGGATGTTTAATAATGAGTTGATATACTGATATGTTATTCTGGGAGATAAACTTGTAGTGCAGTGTAAGAGAGAAGAAGAGGGAGGGGGTGAAAGTGGAGTTGGAGGGAGGGTTAGGAGGGTACATTTTCTTCCTCGTCAGTGTATACACACACACACACACACACACACATTAAGGAGGATTTATGGAAGGTTGAGTGTGGATGTAGATAAAATCATTTGTTTGTTTGACCTCTTGTTCAACAGTAGAGGAAGGGTGTTGTTTGTGTGTGCTCACCTATAATTCAGAATCCTTGCTGCGGAGTGGGCAGGCATTTTTTTGAGGTTTTTTTTAGAGGAATGTTGGAGTATTTTTCCAGCTATTCCTCTGCCAACGATGTGTTTAAGCTTTCCTCAGGGAAGACTTCCATGTGTCATTTGCTCTGTGCATGTTTCATGTGGAGCAGATGGGTCAGCTCCAGCAGGTTTCAATAGCAGAGGGCAACGGTGCTCCCTTCATGGGGTCTGAAACCATGGGCCATGAACAGATGGGACTCTTTCCACCTAAGTGTTAGTTTTTCTCTATCTATTTATCTGTGTGTGGTGTGTGTGTCTGTGCAGGTCAGGTAATGACAGCAGGGATAGCTGAGATACTGAATGGCTATTCTTTGAAGGCAGTGCTGAGACGGGTTCCAGGAGAGAAACACACAGGAGCTGCTGAAGACACACACGATGACAGCTACCTTGGTAACATGCCTTTACAAAACAAATGCACACACACACACATATTCACTGATAACCATTTTTATCTAAAAAGTAATCATACATTACATTACACATATCACATACAGTTTACACAGAGCATTGCTTTGAGAGCTAATTTTGCCCATATGTCATCATGTGCAACCTATTTCTTTCTAGGTTACTCTGTGGCAGTGGGAGAGTTTACAGGAGACTCTGAACAAGGTGAGAAAGCCAACAATTCATTACAACTAACCAAATGCAGCACCAGATGAATCCTTCTCTAACAACTTCAGCAGGCACCCTGCAACACTGTCTGAAAAGCTGCGACGCTCAACACTCTTTATGCTCTTTTCATCTGGATGCCAGAACCACTGTGAGGGGTGTTATAGGGTGAGCGAGGGGGAGCGGACAGCTGGGTGACAGTGTCTTGGTCTAAACTCAGAGGCAGTAATGAGAACTGTCTCTGTATGTCTGGGTCGCGACCCTGAGGGGACAGGACTTTAGGAACCACTGATAAAGAGATTTCCTCTCCTCCATTTTGACTGATTAGAATGATTAGTAGCAGGCTCCGCAGACCTCTTCAGACTTCAGACATCTAGAGTGAGTTGAAATATTATGGGGAAAGAGCGACAGGCACTCACACAAAGCATCATTTTATTAAAGTCATAAAAGTTATGATTACTAGAAATGCACAAAACCTTTCATTTTTCTTAGTTACACTGATACACACACTCTGCTGTGTTGCCAGCAGTGTGGCAGTTTGATTCCCATCTCTATGCGAGCTCAGGTGCTGCTGACATTTGTTCACATCAGTCAGCACTGCAAATGAAACACACACAAGCAATTTTAACAAAAAGCTTAGCTCTCTTATTAAAGAAAATATGGAGAAATAAAAATGTGTCCAACCACAGTCATGCTACATCTTTTTTTAAACCAGTTTTTTATTGCTTTTCTCTCCAAACACTGTCACCACACACTCACTCTTCTGCTGCTCTGTCACACGCATGGGACCCTCCTAGCCCAATACCATTTCAGCTTCCCATTCATAATTTCCTGTTGATCAAAGCCTTTTTGTTAATCACCATTCAGTGGGATCTTTACGGGACAACCTTGCGTTTACATACCCCCATACCAACCCCGCAAAGGCCCTGAACCCCCTCCAGCACAATTAATGTCAAAGAGTCTTAAAGTGAGCCTTAAGAGGTTACACATGCCTGTTGATGTGTTGTGTTGTGTTGTGGTACGAAGCTTGTTGTGGTCTTGTTCCCCAAACCCTCTTCAGACTTGAGAACTGGTTGTAACTGGGAGTTCTGAGTTAAGATGGAGCTGGTAAGTCCTGGTTTATAGGCTTGTGGTAGAGCCTTTTGGGTAAAGCAGGAAGAGGGGACCCTGTCTTCTCTCTCTGGGTGGGTCCCTCAGATCGTCCCTATAAGTCCACGGCACCACACTCATCAATCAATGCACAAGCACAGAGCATCCAATCACTCAGTGTGTTTTCAGCAACACTTGGTCCTTTTGACAGCATGGGCTGGGTAGGGGATTTGAGGGTTCAGGCCTTTGAGACAATCCTCTGTTGAGCCCATTCTTTCTCTGTTAAGTCTTTCACACATACACAAATGCAAATTTCACTCTTTCTTTGGTTTTATATTTCCCAGAGCTGATAGCCGGAGTTCCCAGAGGAGCACAGAGCTTTGGATATGTAAGTATAAACTGACAAGCGAATCCACAAAAGAAAGACATTTGATTGATCATTCAGCAGCAACAGCATTGTTACAGACAGGTGACAAATTAAAGAAATTATGAATGCAGATGTTGCGTTACGGGACACAAATAGTCACTGACTGGTTGGATGAGTATGAAAAATATGTTGATCAAATGCTACGGCCTCCACAGTCACCACATCTCAGCCCAGTTCAACACCCATGGGAGATTTAGATGTGTTCAACACCACTATCATCCAAACACCAAACTAGGGAATATATTTTTGACAGATGGCGTTCATCCCTCCAGTATATTTTCTGAAACTTGTAGAATCTATGCCAAAGACCTTTGAAACAGTTTTGTTGGCTTATGGAGAACCATGACATTGGGTATTTCTTTACTTCTATAACTTCTGTTTTTCTCTACCTTCTGTATGCTGTAAACCTGACATTTCTTGTATGAAATACAGTATGTGTGGCAGATCTATGATCTGAGTAAGATAAGAAGTGTAGGCTTTTTTTGCAGACACACGTAAATGATAAAGTCTTCTTGTTTTGTCTATTTTTAGTGTCTCATATAGGATTACAGCTTTTACTGCACACATGTGTATCTACATAGCTAAGATAATACTGTATCTGCGTCTATGTAAACTGCAGCGTGTCTAGTGTTCTGTTATGGGAACATGTCCCCAGGGCTGACAGTGTCAATCCTCCCTAATGACACACAGCTTCCGCTGCATGTGGAGGGCGATGACCCCACCTAACCCCACTAACCCTTCTCCACACACACACGACCCCTAACCCTTACCTGCAGTGCAACTGCAGGACTCGCCACACTGCAAACACACACTCTACAACATTGTCTTTTATGTCTGGACATTGTAGCTGCTGCGAGAATGCTCCTTCCTGTACAGACAGTGCACTTTCAGTGACATGGAGGAGGGGGCTTACAGCTCGCAGTATTGAGGGGGTGCAGGTAGGCCATGTTAGATGCCTGGCACTGGATTAGCTGGTAACCCTGATCAGTCCAATCGGACAACTCAGAGTGCATGAAAGTTAACGTACAAGTGTATAGTGATTCAATATTTGTGTTTACACCTCCTCATTTGTCTGTGTCCGTAAGTCTATCCCCGTTTAGTATGTCTTTGAGACATCTGTGATTGGGTTAACGTGTATCCTCCTACATGTGTGTGTGCATGTGTGTGTACGTGTAGCCCCCGGCTGTCACCATGTGGTTGTTATTTTAGGTCTTATGAAGGAATTCTCAGCCTCCCCCCTCCATCTCTCCCCACGACCGGGGTTAGGATGGGGGGAAGGAGAGAAAGATGAGGGGGGGAAATGGTAAAGGCACAAAGATGATGGTGGTGGGGGAGGGCAGGGAAAAAAGGGGTTTTAGTACAATAAATGCTTTTTTTAATGTGGTTTCTGACTGCATTCTTCTTGTCCTTGTTTGTCAGACTGCTTGACCATGTTTGCTCTTGGAGTGCTGTGAGGACAAAGCCACGGCGTATTGTATCTGACAGTCTATTTACTTGTTTTAGGTTGCAATGATCAACTCCACCAATCTGACCTTCATCCAGAACTTCACAGGCGAACAGGTAGGTGGATCAACACAGTGCATTAGTCTGTCATGTTGCAGGGCTGCATATAAACTACTGCACTGTGGGCACCAGCTGGTATGGATTGTTTTTCAATTTGAATGGCTATGAAAATGGAATTAGATAAAAATGTAACCATATTGGGTAATTACTGTTAAAAAAATGCTCATGTTCCTTTCTTGTCTGGCTCTCAGATGGCCTCGTATTTCGGCTACTCAGTGGCTGTCACTGACCTGAATGGAGATGGGTAAGTACAAAATGTCCTTGTCACTATAGACACATACTTTCTTCTGTCTTTTACAGCATTGAAACTACAGCTTATGTCCCCAGGACCGACGATGTGCTGGTTGGAGCGCCCCTCTACATGGAGAGAGAGATGGAGACCAAACCCAGAGAGGTGGGAAGGGTGTACCTGTACCTGCAGATGGCCCCGCTCACTTTCTTCAAACCTGTTGCCCTCACTGGCACACACACCTTTGGGCGCTTTGGCACGTCTATAGCACCCTTGGGAGACATCAACCAGGATGGATACAATGGTATGCTGAAAGCAAGAAAAGCAGAGAGAGGGGGTGAAGAAAGGGAAAGATGAGATAAAAAGGAAATTGAGCCAGATGATATTCATCTGAGAAACAAAAATATGCAAGATGAGAGAGACAACAAAGAGGGAAAAGAGAAAATTAAACAAAATCTTTTCATATATTTGTGTGCCAGTGCATGAACCTCTGTGTCTGCCCATGTGTGGCTGGAGTTTCCAGGTAAACCCGATGACAGACAAATCTTTTTCTGTTTCCTTTTCCTCTCAAGTCTTTGACAGAGGAAATCCTATCAGATGCTGCTGCTGGAGCAAACTTAAAGCTCTTCAGCCAATCAGGAAGTGCGGCGATGAAAGGTTGTCTGTGTGAACTTGTTTCCTCCATGATCCAGGATAAAGCGCATGTGTGTGTGTGTGTGTGTGTGTGTTGGATTTATTTTTAACTCACCAGATGTGCCCTGAGATAAAATCATTTGGGAGTTTCTGTCCTGTCGCCCAGAGTTCATTCCTCTTCGATGTGTTTGTTTTATCCTCACATTGATTGGACAAAGACACGCACACACACACACACACACACACACACACACACACACAAACTAGGCAGCCTGCAGTCAAAATCCTCCATGAAGCTATGGCATGTTTAATGCTGCTTGAAAAATGATTGAACTGATTCACATCTGGCCCTGATTTGCTGGTTTTTATTTATTAATGCACAGCCTGCGCTAATGTGTGTCCCACCCCTTTAAACCCTTTAACCATTAGATCAATAACTATTGGATCAATATTTTAGCTTTCTCTGGCTTGAAACATACTGTAAATCACATCAGGCGTGTGTTAGTGTGTCAGGATATGACTGTCTCTGAGGAGACACAGCCTCTCTGCCAGCTGCAGCGACATGCCGAGAGAAGACTTGTTAATAGTTAATCTAATGAGAAAAAGTCCGTGTCTGTGCATGATTTTATTATTTGGCATAACATTACAGCATCACCATGGAAACGTTGATCAAGATGTTTTCAGCAGCATGTCAAACGTATACCTGTGCCCTCATGTGTGTCCGTGCATAATCACTGACAGATCCCTCTCCTGTCGGTGATGACACTGAGGCTCAGTGTCCTTCCTTCTCCCATAGCAGAGATGTCATCACTCCATTTCCCAAATTCTTCATAAAAGCGGAACCATACCCCTGTCCTCTCTCTTCAGTGCTTCATGGATGTCAGCTGTAGAAAGAAAGCTTACAATTTAGCTAATTCAAATTGCCATGTGGCTGTTTTTGTCTTTAATTTTTTCATCAACCAACACTGGCTGTCACCATTGCTCACAGCCTGTTTCTATCTCTGAGTAACAATCTCCTATATTTTGGTCTCAGTGATCACAGTGGGTGTTCTGCTATTTCGCTGTGGATGTCTGCATTGTGTGGGATGCTGTTGAACAATTCCCATAAGGGACTTTCACATTATTTGAAGACTTTTTTTAAGTAAGATGTGTTTTTTTACACAGCTATTCAGTTATTTACACTTACCCACACATACACATACAGAGTTGCACACACACAGGCTCATATATACACTTGCATACACACATGGTTGCATTTATCCTCTCTACCCCTCAATCTGCTTCATGTGGAACTAGTTGTTTAGGCTGAGAGAGGGGGGGTCCGGAGAAAAACAGGATGTCTAGAGGTGTTTGGACAGTTACAGCTATGAGGGATACTTTCATACAGGACAGTGAAGTGTGTGGTAATGAAGAGGTTGAAGATGTAACACCAATATCTGTTTGCATGGTAAAATAATCTATTACTTTTCATACCAGGACAGATGCTTGCCATATTCATGTCTGTCTCATCTTCTTACTATGAGCAATGGCGTCCTGCATAAAAACAACAGTTTGGGCAAAGGTAGAAAAGGTTAAATGGGCTTTAAAGTTATTGTTCAACATTTTTGGAAAAACATTTTTTAAACCTTCCTGTTAATTATTAGATCAGAAGATTTAAACCAGCCTAACGCATAACAGTGGTAAGGAATAGGGCATATACTTGATGCCCTGCCAACATCCTAGTCTGCCCTCTAACCATTTATCATGCATTATTGGGTGCAATTTAATCAAATGTTTCCTTTGCAGAGCACAGTAACCACAAATTAGAGAAATGACCTAAACAGTGCCCATACAGAAAAAGAAAGAGACAAGATTAAAAGATGAGTAAAACAAATAGAAATTAAAGAAATATCTCAATGACCTTGCTGCCATGGCCCCTCAGTGCAGGTAAATGAAGGTCAAGCTATTTTCCTTCTCTCTTTCCTTTTACCTGTATGTGTTCCTCTGCTTCTGTCTCAGAGGAGCCTTAACCCTGCTGATATCAAAACCGTGTGTGTGTGTGTGTGTGTGTGTGCGCGTGTGTGTGTGTGTGTGTGTGTGTGTGTGTGTGTGTGTCTGTCATCCCTTAGACGTGGCGGTTGGCTGTCCGTTTGGAGGCGAGGAGCGTGGAGGCAGAGTATTGATTTTTAATGGTAATAGAGACATATTCACGCAAGGCCTGACACTGAGCCAAGAGCTGAGAGCAGCCAGGACACCCAGTGGCAGTTTGCCTGGATATGGATTCACTCTGAGAGGAGGCCAAGACCTGGACAACAATCAGTATCCTGGTAAATACTCACACTCAGCAAGTCAGCCCCACTCAACTCCCCATGTTATAATCAAAATTCTTTCTCAGACTTGCATTCCTTACTTTTCCACTGTCCTCCTGGCTCCTCTCATTATAGCCTCCCTCCTCTTCCTTCTTGACCTCCACATTTCATGCTTCCCCCCCATGCCCTCTTCCACTACCATACCCATGTTTTGCTGGATTGCTTTCCTCATCTTCTCTGGTAAAGTCATCAGTTTAAAGGAGGGGTATAGGGATGAGTGCCAATGAACTGCTGCCGCATCCATTCTTTAGGGATTTAAAGTACTCAAGAAGTAGAGAAAGATTGGGAGAAAGAAAGAAGTATAATAATACATTATCCTTATGTTCAGACATTCAAGCCTTGGCACATGTACCTAAAACTGTGAGCAGACAAATCAACATTCAATCAAATTACATGCAGGCATCTTCATACTTTATGTGCCACCTACTTACTTTACCAGACACCTCCACCTTCTGACTTTACAAAACATTTTATAAACCTTGCTACAATCACAAGAGAGTTGAAAAGGAGAGGGTTTTTTAATGGGAATGTGAAGCTCTTTAGACACAAGAGTTTTTTAGTACAGAAAAAAAACAATTTAAAACAAAGCAGGTCTGTAAAACCACTGTTTTACTACCTAATTTTCTACCTAATTTAGAGCCACTCTGCTCTCAGCATTACTTTGGCTTTGTTCTTCTACAGATTGAACTAAAAAATGAGAGAAATTTTCTTTGCCCCTCTTTTTTCTCCTTTTTCCTTTTCATGATTTCTTCATTCCACAAACAGGATATCAAGGGAAACACACACACAGGAGTACACACAGTTCACATGTGTGGCTTTTGATCAGTTTCTCTGGCGGCCCAGGAGTGTATGTTGAGCATGTGCCAGGCTCCAGGTCAAAGCTAGACCCTGTGCAGGCCCACTGTAAATCAGAGATCCTGAATTAAAAACTTTGAACAGTAAATACACACACAGGGGCCACAGGTTGAAACTTACGCTAGTACAGGAGGAAGTGGAGTAGGAACTCATTGGTGGCACACACACACGCACACACACACACACATATAAACATGCACACACACAAACGTGCAGCACTTGTGGCGTCTGTCATTACTGAGCTGGCTGGCGGAAGTGAACCACACTCACACGCAGAGTGTCATTAGCACGGTAGTAAAGTCACACTGTTCAAAGGAGTCAGAGATGTTTGATCAGTATTATGAGAGCACTGCACAGGCGTCTGGGAGGCCTGCTAAAGCTGCCATATGCTCCTATGGATGTTAAATGTCATTAGGAACACAGAAAGAAAAAAGGGTGATGATTAAGCTCCACTTTTAGCTTTAACGGACTTGGTTTCTAAAAGATTGTCATTTACAAGATGACAAAAAAAGCCAGAACAGGAACAAAAATGTAACCCACACTTATGGTCCACTCTTCAGAATTAAGCTTCATTAAGCTACTTTGATTGAGAGCATGACACAGAAGCAGCATTGAGTTGATGTTTCACTTATGCATGGAAGCCAATATGCAGAGAATGGTTCTGAAATTAAGGTTAGGGTCAGCTGTTTATCGGAAGGGGGTCAGATTGCCTCAGGGTGCATTTCAGGTTCAGCCGAGAGGTCAAAGGTCAAAAACTGACAATGTTTGACCTGTCAATCACACGCCTTGCTGAGAGAGTTACAGACACAGAGACATGTCGGGTCTGTGATTTGGATGTGTGTGGTGGCGAGGGGTCATTAAGTTGGTCATTATGTCGGTAAGTAGGTGTAAAATGTATTACTGAGTTCCACGTCTACTTGTATAGTAAGTGGCCATCTTTATTTTCAACTCATTCTTGATGTACTTATTTTTTTAGATGTAAGGTGTAGGTAAAAGGGATCAAATTTGGACCTTGTTCTTCTTTTGTAGCGATTTGTTTAGCATGTTTCTTGTTCCCTCTGTATTATAGTTTCATACGCCAAATTTACATTTTAAGAAACCTGCCATGTTCGTCAATCCTTAGAATATATATCCTCTTGAATTTTGAACAGCCAGTCCCCCCTGTCTGAAGTGTGAAATATATACTTTTATAATACAAAAATGAATTTGAAAAGATGAATTTTGGCTGGCAAGTTACCAAGATTTTTTGAAATCCCACACATGAATCCAAGAATTAAGAAATCCTTTATGTCTCTCTCAAAACCCCCTCCTTTTCCATTGAGTGCCATTGACCTCTGACATTTCATCATGGAGACCAGTCCCCTGCAGCCAAAAAGGCAGGCAGGGTAGGCAGCCAGTGACAGCTTGACAGTCTGTCTAAACTCTAGATGGAGGTTGTGTTTTCACAACCCAGGACAGACACAATCAACTAAAGCAGCTTAGTTACTGACTATACCTGCACCTAGATCTGCCATCAATGAGTGGAGTGTATATGAGAGTGTCCACACTGGTGCGTCAGCCCATTTGTGTGTGAGTATGGTGCAGTGTGTCTTTATACACACACACACACACACACACACACACACCACAAATTAACAGTGGCAGGTAAGCTTTCCTGTGCATAAGGATATGGGATTGACATGAAATGGAAAGTGGGCCGTTATTTGATTTAGCCCTTGGTGTAGCCATGCACCCACTCAAACTCTCACACACACTTAACCCCAAAGGTGCCCTGTCCACAAATCAGTATCATGTCATGCAGTGGTTTTGAGAGCAAACAAAAGAGTGAGGATAAGGAGTACAGACAACCACTGTTCAAACACACACACCCATGGCAGGAGAGGAGTTGGATTTCCAGGTTACACAAATCCAACAGCAGGATGGACAGAGGAATTTGGACTGGGAGTGAGGTGGTCCCTCAGTCTCTCTCCCTCTGCTGAAAACACACCTTGCTTCTGATGGCTTTTGCAGATTGCGGTTTAAAGGCCAAGTGCACTATGCTCTGCCCCCATTTTTTTCTATCATCCCCCCTTCCTCCTGGGCTCTTTTCCCCCCTTTTCTATAACTCTCCTTTTGTCCCACAAAACCCACTTCTTGGGGTCTTTTCTCATTGCAGGCCTTTTCAATACAGTACACACACAGACATAGCGACATTGCATACCACAGAGGAAGAGGGACAGGGCCTAAATGTTTAATGTTGTGGTTTCAGGGGGACTCAGTGACTGCAGCCAAAGGCAGAAACAGATGTGTCTCAGATTCATTTAGTCCTTTTCTTCCTAAATATGCAGGAGAGGAAAGACACAGTAAATGACGAACAAAGACTACAAGAGTACACTTCCACCAATTTAGTCCAATACTGCGAGCAGCAAGTTACCGCAGCATTTACCTATGATAGTTGCTTCTAGTTAGGTGCTTCGATGCAAATGTGAGTATTTGGTGGTTTTCTCAGTTTTATGTAATTGTAAACTAAATACATTTAAGTCTTTGGAGAACAGTTTAATTAACAATGAAAACCATCATTAGCTGCAGCCCCAGTTGCCTCTCACCGCGCAGCATGAGGTTATTCTGTCTTTCTTGGGATCAGAAAACGTAGTTTTGCAGCATCTGCAGTGGTGGCTTGTATCCATTAAGTGCCTCTCTTCAGTTTCACATTGTTTTAATCAGCACTTGTATGTGTGCATGTCTGTGTCTAGTGTATGTGTATATGTGTGTGGGTTTGATTGGTATGTGTCCCTTAACCCCAGCCATTAAATACCAGGCTCTATTTTAAACTCACGAGATCCAATTAACAGTTTGTGTTCATCGCAAAAGCCATGAAAACAAATAAAAAATCACATATAGATGAGATCTGTTGCTGCTTACAATTAGGAGCTGTTGGGAAATGTTGTTGCTTAGCGAGATGTGATGGAGCGATGTGAATTTTCTAATGGCACTGGAATGCAGCATTGGGTCCCTGTCTTGCAACACACACTCTCACACACACACAAACATGCATGCATGCACAATGAACTCACAAACACACAATTAACGCATGTTGTATTTATGAATTTAGTCTGAGCTGGGTCATGTGTGAAAGGAAAAGCAAGGTGATAGAATGTCAAGGCAATATTACAGTGTGTGTGTGTGTGTGTGTGTGTGTGTGTGTGTGTGTGTGTGTGTGTGTGTGTGTGTGCGTGTGCATGCCTGCGTGTGTGTAGTAAACGTAAGAAGGCTGCGTTTGATGAAGATTGCTGGAGACCTTAAAATCAGTCCCATCTGTGGCATTCTTTGAAGCTCTGTATTTCCCATCTCTCTCTCTCTCTCTCTCTTTCTCTCTCTCTCCCCTCCCTCCCTCTCTCTCTCTCTCTCTCTCTCTCTCTCTCAATTCAATTCAATTACCTTTATTGGCATGGAAGTAACAAGAACAATATTGTCAAAGCATCACACAAATTAATATAGACAAACAATAATCAAAGTAATATGTCTCTCTCTCTCTCTCTCTCTCTCTCTCTGCAGATCTGATCGTGGGGGCTTTCGGCGCCGGCGAGGTGTCAGTGTACAGGTAAAAATGACCAAGGTGTTGCTTGTTTTGTTTGTGCTTTTCCTGAAAGTCTTTGAGACTTTCAAGTTCTTATGTCAGATTGTGTTATAATGTGTGTGTGTGTGTGTGTGTGTGTGTGTGTGTGTGTGTGTGTGTGTGTGTGTGTGTGTGTGTGTGTGTGTGTGTGTGTGTGTGTGTGTGTGTGTGTGTGTGTGTGTGTGTGTGTGTGTGTGTGTGTGTGTGTAGGTCTCGAGCCGTGGTGTCTGTGGAGGCTGCAATGGTCTTGACTCCCAGAATCCTGAACCCCGATGACCGACAGTGTCACCTGCCTCAAACAGATATCATGGTTACCTGGTAAGAAGAAGAGCATGTTTGGATAGTCTTGAAGAAAGATTTATTCTCAACAACACTTTTGCAGTGTTAAATAAAAACGGACACTCAAGAGTCAAGCTAAAAATGAAAAGTAAAATCTTAGACCAGTTTGTGCGTGCGTGCGTGCGTGCGTGCGTGCGTGCGTGCGTCCTTGCGTTGCATGCGTGACTACGTGTGTTTATGGGGGAATCAAAGCTAAAGGGATCTAAGTCTAAAAACCTGCTCTGCGGCACTGAAATGTACCACAAATCCTACTTCTTATACTGTATCATAAAATGGCATACAGTATATATGGTATACACATTCACAAATCACACAAACAGACAGATGTGACAAATATTTCACCCCTGTCCTCTAGACATCTGCCATCAGCCAAGGTCTGTTTGTCTGTGTGTCTAACGCAATAATTTAGAAGAGCACTGAAAAGTTCATAGCCTACTCATATAACCTGGAAATGCAGATTTATGAGACCCTGCTATTAATTTGAAACTGCATAATTCTATTTTGATTCTGGTACTGTTCCTGTGGGTAGCAGGCTGGCTTTGAACAGTCTGGGGGTGAGTTTAGTTGAGAGGAACGGGTCTTAAGGCTCCTGCTGCTTCGCCACACACTATTGTTGATCCAAATTTATTGGGGCTGGAACCGCTGCTGGACTATTTGGACGGGAGAGTGTGTGTGTGTGTGTTTGTGAGTGTTGGCAGCAAGTGAAAAGAGAACAGGGTTTGTGTCAGATTGACAGAAAGCACTAAACTGTGGAATTTTGTTAAAACATAACTCAGCTTAATTAAATAAACCGCCATAAAGTTTGGGTTGGAGGTATGGAATCAGATAGGACACAGACACAGACACATGGAGAGAGTCAAACAGCAACTCATAGAATTAAGGGGATGTCTGAGGCTCTTGTGTTTCTGAGGGGTGAAGACTTTTAAACATTGAGTTGAGTTGAGTTGAGTTGACCCTGCAGGGAGAGCTGGAGAGGCGCATGATGGGAGTTAAGATCCAATTTTTGCCGCCCATTACATTTGAGTCAAAGGGTTAAGCATCAGATTTTTGGAAAAATAATCCAGCGATCATTGAAAACTCAGAGGGTCGTTTAACAACACTGACTGCAGTTCTGAAGGTATTGCCAGAATCCGCATAGACTCTTTAAACCATCTGGATGAGAAAGTAATCTCTCCGATGCACTCTTTCTGTCACTTTAAGTATTTTGGGGGGCTTTTTAAACCTTTAACCTCTGTTCTGTAAAAGATGGTAGCCCGAAATTACATTTCTCTTTGTTCAATATGTTCATAATAACGTTGCATTTTATTTAGTTCAATATATATTTATTTTTCTTGCAAATATTTTATACTAGCTGGTGAACATTTAGTATTTCACGACTAAACAGCAGGATGTTTTTCTCAGGAGTTGGTGGAGACCAAAACCAAAGCTGAAAGGAGATTTAATATTGGTATTAAATTCATCAAGTGGACAGAAACTTGACTCCAAATAAATGCTTATGATGCTCAATATCTGGGGGATGTGTAAATAGGCAACTGTTTGCTAACATGTTTTAACTTTAGAGGCCATCTCTCGGCTATCGGCCTGACAACGATTTAGCCTCCGGGGGCAACGACAAATATTTCTGGAGTCCTGGCAGAGGCAGCAGATATCCAGGCCAGCACTTTCTCTTTAATGCTCCGGTCATTGTTTAAAGTCTAAGTTTTTAATGGTGTTTTAGGCCCAGATGACATTTCAGCTAATATCTATGAACAGATATCTGCATATGAAAAAAATATTTAAAAAAAGGCTACATCATCGACAATAACCGAAAGTTCCCAAGATTGCATTTCCGCCAATGCGTTCTGCCTATTTTATTCTCCACACAGACAGTCTACCTGCACAACCTAAGCCCACTCAATCATGATTTGGTCAATACCACTCAGACCACATACACACTACAAACACACTACAAACGAAAACCAGAATGCTTCCGATACAACAATCTTGTTCCATTGCTTACAGATTCTGCATTCATAGATATCTGTTTATAGAGATTACTAGAGGTGTTTGAATGGCGAAGTGTTCACAGCTTGTTTCTGCTGTCCCCAAGTGGCCAAAAGTAAAAGTTTTAAATATTGCAGGAAAATTAATTTTCAGAAAATCAGATGCTTGACTCTGTGACTCGAATATAATGGTGATACATTAGAGCACAAACTGGAGCTAGATGGATGAAGGAATGGTGGAAAAGGAGGGGCAGCTACTTGACCAGTCTTGGATTGAATGTTATTACTCATTGAGGGTACTCGGGTAGTCGGGGACGGGATTTATGTGTGCCTGTTTGCAGGGAGGGCTGGCTAGCGCTGTGTACAGTGGTAGAGTACAGATGCATTTTGAGGAAAATTACATACAGTGATGACTAAGAAAGCACAAGAGCTGGGCCAGTAAAATGGGAGTCATTTCCGACAGCATACACTTAGGTTGACACACAGTGCTTATTAGAGTCACACATGAGAATATACACCCAAAACACAAAAAAAACTACATATGCTTACATGCAACACATATTAAACACACATTAAACCACTTGGAGAGGTCAAATGACTTCATGGTGCATTTTTTTTACAATAGAAACCTGTATTTCATCACACACACAAACTCAAATCTGCATCACACACATTCAGAACCCAGGAAAACTAGCTCATCATTATTGTGTCATTTAATAGGGATCCTAATTATTAACAAACACACAAGCATTAGCAAGATCTCCTCCCTGTGGATGATGGGGTTTGAGGACTGAACCCAAACAAACAATAATCACATGAAGTCATTTACCCTGTGCCTCATATTGCTTAGTCTTCAGAATCAGGAGCGTTGTGTCTGTAAGCTTCCTCAGATTAGTGCATATTAACAGTGCAGTGCTCCCTGTGTGGGAGTCACTTTCCTGTTCTTGATTAAAGAGTTGATAACACGCACACACACACACACACACACACACACACACATTCTTACACGTACATGAATGCAAACTGAAATAGAGGAAATGCAGAAATGTTTCCCAGTCTCCCATGTCTGTGTCTAATTGAGGGCTCACAAGGCCTGCAGCGGTATTTCCCACTTCCCTCAGGAGCACAGGAAGGAATAAATGCATTGCTTATTTATTTAATCATATAGTTTGTGTTTTTATGATGTTGTCATGCATAAAAATATGAAAGAAGAGTGTGGTTGTCTGTAATGAATGAATAACATCATTGGAACTTATTGTGCAGTCATAATTTCTTCCAAATAAGTCACTGCTGTGACCACCTACGTTCTGTTGTTCATTAACCACACAACTCGTGCTGGTTAGGAATACAAATATGACCAAATCACCAAAGTCTAAAAATGAATGGTTCCAATTTACATCAGACCTCAGACTCAATTACTTAATATCCAAGCATTAATAGCAGCATAATGCAATTGTGACCTACTAGAGAAATCACAGTAAAGGCAACTTAAATAATCCTTATTGCCTTCTTTTCCAAACTTAGACAAAGTTAAAACATTCAAATTAAGCAACCAGTCAAATTTTGACCATCTGTACTTACTATGTTTAAATAGTTTACCAAGCCATTTTATGAAAAACCTATTATATTTACTTGTACTTGTACATGTACAAGTGGCTAAATGTTTGCACCTGTGCATTTTTTTCATCTTTCATTGTGGATGTAGATCAATAGACATGTACGGTGTCCCAATAATTTGTTGATCATGCACAATATGTTAACCGTTATCACAATCTTCTCCCTCTCTTGTCTATCTCTTTCTCGTCCCCCAGTCTGAAGGTAGACGTGTGTGCGGCAGTGAGTGGTGTGGGGATCCCCAACTCTGTAGGTAAGCAACTGTGCACAATGTGGTGAAACAAGAGAGGGAGGCAACGGGGAAAACCACAGAGGGTGGGACAGCAGTCAGAGCCAGTGTACATCTCATTAGAGTTTCCTGCTGTGAAACTCCGATCAGAGCGGAACAAAGGCGTCTAATGATGCTCTGTAGAGAAAAACGCCTGTGGCTCCTTACTTTGAGACTAATGGAAAGTCATGTACATATAAAGAGATTGTACCATGTGGACTCAACAGTTAAGAGTGTCTGATTGGCTGGGTCACCTTATTTACTCACTACACTCATTCTTTCCTCTCACTTCTCCATCCATCTCCACCTTTGCATCATTACCTTCTATCCAGATCTGAGAGCAGAGCTGCAGCTGGATTGGTTGAAAGGCACCAGGGGCGGAGTTAAGAGGGTTCTGTTCCTGGACACCCAGCAGCCTCAGCGTACAGGTCTCCTAAAATTGGGACACAACCGCCCACGTGCATGCCTGAGCTACACCATATACCTAAGAGTGAGCTAACACACACATACACAAACTGAAATGTATGAGCATTGCATTATGTTGCGGATCTTACGTCAGCTGCCCACCTGTTTCCATTTCAACCCAACAAAGTTGACTAACTGCACATGTCTATTTTCACTTTCTGTTGCTCTTTCAGGAGGAAGAGGATTTTAGGGATAAATTGACACCAATCTCACTGGCTCTGAACTACAGCTTGGCTCCACCCACTCGTGGCCAAAACCTTCCACCTGTCCTCAACCATTACAGCAGCACCTTCCTTCAAGAGCATGTCAGTATATATATTTTATATACTAAATAAGCATAATATTGTGCATATATAGTATAATATTGTACTGATTTTCCATATTGTGATTTGGCTATTTTGGTTCCATCTACTGCACATTTGTCGCTCCTGGAAGAGGGACCCCTCCTTTGTTGCGCTTTCTGGGGTTTCTTCTTTTCTCCCAGTTAAAGGGATTCTTTTGGAGGGTTTTTCTTTATCTGACTTGAATGTTTATAGATAGAGGGTGTCATATGCTGGATAGATTGTAAAGCCCCTTGAGGCAATTTTGTAATTTGTGATATTAAATAACACTTACTTAACCTTACTAAGCCCATTTCTGAGCACTTACTACCAAATTTGAGACTCAAATCCAACCTAATGTTAAATTTCATTTTTTTATGAAAATGCTTACCTCAAACACACACAAATCTTCTGCTTTACTTAATAATAATATCAAGCACAACTAAAAACTCAAATCTGGACCAACATAAAACTATTTATTTGTCAAACAAGCCTGATAAAGGTTACATGAAAAACATTGCATGCTTCCACTTGTAGGTCCAAGTGTAGTGTAGTGAAGAGTAGAGAAACCAGAGAGAGCGAGAAGAAGAAAACAAGTTTCATTACAAAGTTACATTTTAAAATAACCAAACCCAACCCAAAAGTAATTCTGCTGTCCAAGCAGTGGCGTGGGCAGAAATAGTATTTTGGGCAGGCCAGTACAAAAGTGAGTGGGCCATTTTCAAAAAGACGTAGAATTAGCAAAAAGAACAAACTGAAAAAAACAGCAACAATTTTACCTTCCAGTAGCAGTAGCAGAACTGTCTGCAACATGCTCAACCAACAAAGCTCAGTCTAAAAAGTTTGTACACAACAATATAGATAAAAACCTATTGATATTAACCTATTCAGGCTATAATAGATTTGCACCCACAGAACCAGCAGCATTGGCTCTGCATCGCGCTGTTATAAAATTAACTATTTTATTGCACAAAGTGGCAACTAAACATGAACCCAAACAGCAGAGAAGGCGTTTACATACTGCATGTCATAGAATAGCCTTCATCAGACAGAAATCGCACATGGAACATATCAATTTATAACAGCACTGTAGCTTGAGGACTATCATGAGCAGGAAATGCGCTACCAGCAGTAAAAGAAAATCAAAGAATGAAAACTTCCAGCCAAGCATTGTTTGAATTATGAAAGATATAATGAAAAGTGTCCAGCAAGGCATCAAATCTTAGACAGTGTATCAAGTCGACAGCAGTGACAGGATCAAAGAAATCTAAAAACTACGTCACTCACAGATAACTTATCTTCTTATTTAATGTGGAAGCCATCATTACAATTTCTTACTAAATAGGAAGGTTACTAGGTTACTTAAATAATAACGCTAGAAGCATGAAACATGTTTCACGTGTCCATGTTATGCTCATTTTCTGGTTCATAATTGTATTTTGAGGTTGTACCAGAATAAGTTTGCTAAGAACAACAGCATATTTTTGTTGTACTGCACATTGCTGCAGATCCTTTTTTGACCCTGTGTGTTTAGGTCTCTGTTTTAGCTTCATAGTGAGACATCTCAGTTCTATAGTATCTTTGTTGGGAGCCGTACATGCGCAGTAGCTAGGTAAGATCACATCAGCTAGATAACTCTTTCTCCAACTTTGGTCATTACAAGGCAGGATTAGCTGGAAGACTTCTTCTAAACAAGTGTGCACTTGTGGAATACCAGCAGAACAGGGACATGGAAGTAGTTATTTTGTAGATTATGGTGAACTAGACTGTGTTGTAGCAGTGTTTTGCCATTGAGAATGAGCTAGCATGCTAGCGCTAGCATGTGCTACGGTTAGCCACCTCATCTCGGCTAGTGACGTAGAAAGCCGTGGAGATTTTGAACAGCTCACCCGGAGACTGAAGGCAGAGAACATTCAGAAACCTGTATATCACTCAAAACAGCATGGATAGTTTTTTTTTTCAAGTTTGTATGTCTGTGGAAACACAGGAGACAGAATTTTATTTTCATAATATGGGCACTTTAATGTTACCTCTGTGAGGGCCTCTTCTGTTGCTGATGGGCTGTCAACTGCGCTAGGGAAATGCTCCTTATTTACTCTCTATTCTATCTAAGAAAACTGTCCATACCACTTTAAAGAGAAGCCATTGCTCTTGCGGTAACTTCTAACAGTGCATTGCTTAACACATCCATGGTACATTGTCTATAAAGCCAGCTAGCTAACATTAGCTGCTGAAGGCAGCTCGGAGAGTCTGCCTGTTCTCCTTATTCTCTGGTTCAAACATTTTAGTTTTAATCACAAGAAAAGACACATTAAAAACACAGTACACACTACAGTACTTCTGTTACTATTTCTTTTTTTACATAGGCCTACATTTGAATATTTTTCATAATAAAACATATTTTAAAATTTGGCTGGACGAGCCAGCAAGTAAAGTGGGTGTGCTGCCCTGGCCCAATACTGACTATGCGCCTGTGTCCAAGACCTGGAAAGGAAAACTCTAGTGTGCATATTATGAGTATGTATACAACACCGTGTGTTCGTCCAACTTACGTTTATTTCTATTTTTAGTTTCATAATTATGTCCAGTATACCATAACAGTTTCCTCATGACAATCCCCCTCTCTGTGCCCCTCTTCCTCTCAGGCCTACATTCTTCTGGACTGCGGTGACGACAATATTTGTATCCCCGACCTCCAGCTCTCAGCCAGCATGTAAGACTGACACGGCCACACCCCCCTGACCTCAACCTGTAAACACTCAACACAGAACACCGAACACAGACACACACACAGCTAAACCAAGGAACATATGTCCGTTATTCTTCACACAATGAGCAAAGTTTACACTGAAGTTACTCACATTATAGTTCCATTTACCGTGTGGTGTGTGGGGTGTGGTGTGTGTGTGTGTGTGTGTGTGTGTGTGTGTGTGTGTGTGTGTGTGTGTGCGTGTGTGTGTGCGTGTGTATGCGTGTGTATGCGTGTGTATTAACCTACTCTCTATAGTGTTTCCAGCTGTGTAATATCTCCATGGCAGCGTTATACAAACACCCTGTCACCCACTTCTGACTGACACACACACGCACACACACACACACACACACACACACACACACACACACACACACATTGCATTACAAACAAACAAAAATACAACAAAAGGACAGGAGTTGCAGATTTTTTTATGGAACTGCAGCAAAGTGCTCTACATGACTGAAAATATTTATTTTCTATGTGCACTGTTTTAATTTTTTCACACAGGGACCACTCCGAGCTGGTTATTGGAGATGACAATCTGGTCATGTTGACTATCACTGCGATGAACCGAGGAGAGGGCGCCTATGAGACAGAGCTCCACACACTGATACCACCAGAAGCTGACTATATTGGAGTGACGCGCAGGTTGGAGGTAATGAACACACACTTACACTTTGGCTGAAAATCAGTTGTTTTTTTTATTTTAAGGAACAAAAGGGTAGATACTGAAAATAGACATATAGGATTGAGGCAATTGTCTTATCATGACTGAAGCATGTGCCAAGGGAGCTAGTTGAGGCTGCAGTTACACTATAATGTCACATCCTGTTGCGTCTTTGCTGTGTGCTTGTTTGAAGTGATTAAGGTGAGGCTATCAGCAGGCTGTGCTTTACTGGCAAAAGCCCAAAGGCCCCTATTATGATTTACAAGCTGCAATAGTGACCACAGAAATGGATTGGGTCAACTGCTGTGTGTGTGTGTGTGTGTGTGTGTGTGTGTGTGTGTGTGTGTGTGTGTGTGCTAATGAGTGTCTAATGGGGCTGTTTGATTGATGAGGTTGTTACTGTCAGAGCATTCATCACTCTTCCTCTCCTTCCTTCCCCCTCCCACCCCTTCCACTTTTTTCACTCCCTTGCTCCCTTCCCCCTTTGATGGTTTTATACATCCCTCCATTGTTCTTTTCTTTCCCCTCTTGACTCTCAATGCTCCCTATTTGTCTCTTTCTTTAACTTTTGCCTCATCATTTCACTCACTCTACTTGTCTTTTTCTCTCTCCTCTCCTCCTTTCTCCTCTCTAGTCCCTGTCTCAGCTAAACTGTGAGTACAAGATGGTCAATGTGTCCAGAATGGTGGTGTGTGACCTTGGGAACCCAATGGTGGCTGGAACAGAGGTGAGTTTTTACACAAAAAAAACACCAATCATTTCCATCTTTTTCAGTACAGCATGCCTTTCAAACGTCCAAGCTAAGAAGCTACTTCTTAAGACCGTTACTCCTCCTAATTCACCCTGATTGATGGTTTCCTATGATTACTGATCATCACCCTGAACCTCATTCCACACATTTTGTCCATACTTCACTTTCAATGTGCGTGTGTGTGTGCGCGTGTGCATAAGTGTGTGTGCGGTGTGTAATAATAATAATCCATTTAGCTCTTGGATGGATGACACATGCAGGAAGTCAGGGCTTTGTAAAATAAAGAGTGGTCCTTTCCTACATGAAATTCTACCACGCCAGTGTACTTATGTGTGCCACCAAGCATGTAACATGTGGTTCAGCGTCTGTGTGTGTGTGTGTGTGTGTGTGAGAGAGAGAGAGAGAGAGAGAGAGAGAGAGAGAGAGAAAGAGTGACTACAGTAAGTGTGTGTATAACTGTAAATATAGGTTTTTTTCTAAAGCTGTCAAGGCCAGTGCGATCTGGAGGTGACCCCATGGTATACTGATAAATCAATTATGTGGTCATGTTTCACTGTTGGGGGAGGAGAAAATGTGGTATGTGAAAGGGACAAGGCACGTGCACGTGTGTTTGTGTGTGTGTATTTGAAAGAGAGGTATAAAAAAGAAGTAAACGCCATACCATTTTCACTGGCCTCCATGCTGCTTTCTACTGTTTACTCCCCCCTATGTTGTAAGAGTAGTGTATCTTGTTTGGCGAATATCAGAGCCAGTACGTTCTGTGTGTGTGTGTGTGTGTGTGTGTGTGTGTGTGTGTGTGTGTGCGTGTGCTCCCTTGCCGTCCAGATGTTTTCCATTTTTAACTCTCTCCTTGCCCCATTGGACGTTCAGGAATCCATGAGCTTATGCAGAACACTTCCATGTACCCCATACAGACTTTAGTTATATTGTGCAACAAAATACTTCTCATCACTGGAGTTCATTCCCTGTGTCACATGACACAGCTGTAGTGCCTCACTAAGCTGGCTCTGTGTACGAGATATGTGCCTAAAGAAAAGCTGTTTTGGCTTCAGTATGTCCATCTGCCTGTTTTCATTTTATAGTTTAATGAGCTTTGGTGGCATTAAGCAGAATTTTTTTACCAACACTTTGATGGCAATCAATGAATGGCAATAATTTAAATAGTCATCTATCGGCCATCATCAATCAACAATCCTATTGTGGTGATTTAATCATATAGTCTTACTGTTTTACTGTTTATATTTTTTATTCCAAGCAAAATAGAATTGAAAAAAATTGTTTTTCATGTTTTTGAAGAGCACAGTTTTTGCTTTACACATGTGAAGTTTGTTCTTATTTAATGTATGAGAGTGTAACATGGTTTATTGCATTTAGTTACATTTGTTATATTAGAATATATGTAGATCTTTGAAAAATCTATTTATTTAAACTGTGACATTAATTTCAGCCATGTCCCACAGCCCTACATTTAATTGTCAATCTATTTAAAAATGTCTGAGTATAGCCCTCTAGGTGGCTATTAAAAGTTTAAAGTGTATAGTTTAATTCCTCTTTAAGCAGTGACACAGAGGTCAGTTGAATTCTTAGTGGTTCCAATGAATGCCAGTGGTGACAACTTTGTATGGCTGACCAAAAAGTATTAAAAATCCTTTAGAAACTTCTCAAACGACTGCTTCAACATAAACCGCTTTTCTCAGCAATGTTTGCTAAAATGTGGTTAAATGCATTGCTTGTGGGAAAGCTTTGTGGCTTCAAGGAGGGCCATAACCCAACACAGAAGCCGTGCATTTAGCAATATTATGGCAAAATCATAGTTATTTATTTGAAATACAAATGCAGTGGAGAATGTGACAACATTGCCAAAGTGCTTTGAGAAGTTTCTGTGGATGTTTTGATGATTTTTCTTCACCGTGAAAATGTACAATCCATTGTAACCAACATAAATTCAAGCTGGCCACAGCTGCTTTTCTCACTAAAGTGCAAAACTACAAACTTTTAACCACCACCCTTCTAGCTGGATGCGTGTGATGCTCAAAAGACAGATTTGAGACACAGTCGACTTCTTCAGGCTTTTCTTGGGCTGTTCTATCATAGCTGATAGTGACGTCTTCTCTCTGAATGACTCATACTCATTTGGTCTCTTTAGATCCTTCCTGCCTGACTTTGTAGTCCTGCAGCCCAGCCTAACCCCCCCGTAGGCCTGCTTTGTGAAGTGTCAAGTCTGCATGCTGTCATTTCCCTCTTTGAACCATGTGTTTGACCTGTTGTTCAGTAGAGCTCACACGCACATATGCACATGCGCGTGCACACTGTCACAGAGGGACAAGCACGCACACACACACTTGTCGTCGTACAGTGTATGATGAAATTAATCTTCCACGTGTTTTGAGTTAGTCTAGAAGACAGGAGATTTAAACAGGGGAGAGACAAGAAACTTAATTTGAGCTTTTAAGCGTGTGTAGTCTGGATTTTCTCCAATTTTAGAATTCTTCTGTTGTCAACACACACACACACACACACACACACACACACACACACACACACACACATTATCTTCTGCCTATGTAACAACAGAGGGGTGAGTAGTTAACAGGAATTGTACTGTCTGTTACTGGTCACTTTAAACATCATGTGGCCTTTGATGTACAGATGCATCTTATTTCTGTCTTTATTTCCTCTCTGTCATTTCTCTTTAACTGTCCTACTCTTTCTTCTGTCACATGTTTTTTTATACATTTTCTCTCTTTTGCGTTTTCTCCACACTCTCGCCCAGCTGTCTGTTGGTTTGAGGTTTTCTGTCCAAAGGTTGGAGGATGCTGGACCAAAGATCAGCTTTGAGCTACAGATCCACAGGTGACACACCCACCAACTCTCATGCACAACCCCCACATCCCCCACGCATGCACACACACAAAGAGCTGTTTGTCTTTCTTTTGAGCCATGTAAATAAGTTCTGTCTGTCCTGATCCCATCACTGTGGTTTGATGAAACTAACCGCACAGACAGAAGAAGACAGATGGCCCATAAGAACACCAAAAAGGAAACAAGCTCTACACAACATGTCCACTGTTTGCTTCTTTCAAATAATTTTGATACATCACATCACTAGACACAGATGGTTAAATGTTGGCAAAGACCACTGCCAGGGAATTCTTCTTGGAGTCAGCTGACCATAAAAATACAGCTTTAGGATGAGCTTTTGCATGTTTGCAAATAGATACAGAAGGCATAGTCAGCATCATGTGTGTTTTGTTTCATGCCTTTATTTAATCTCCCTGTGAATCTCCACAGCTCCAACAAAGACAACTCCGACAGCAACCCAGTCATTTTGAATCTGTCCATTGTTGCCAAAGCTCAACTCGATTTACGTGGGTGAGTCAAGCATCTTTGCAGCGTGAGAGCGTGGCGTCTTCTCCAAAACACAGTGACAACATTCTTTGTTGCTAGTGTCTGTTTCACAAAGAGACACTTGATCTGGTTTCAGTCTAAACTTTTTTTGCAGGATATTATTGCTCCTTCTATATTGTTGAAATTTGCTAGGCATGTTTATATACAGATGGAAGACAGAACACATTTCTAAAAATACATTTGAGCTAATCATGTGCACATGGGATACTTGTGAGGCTTTGACATGTTCATGGATGCCCATATGCCCACTGATACACACACACACACACACACACACACACACACACACACACTTGCATGGCTTTGTTTGGGTGTGGTCAGTTGTACATACAAACACAGGAGGACCTGGGATGGGAGAGAGGAGGACATACATGTTCCTGTGTTTACTGTGAAAGTGCCTCAGCTGTGTCCATTTTGCATATTGAATGCTAAATCAGAGTTGTGAATGTGAAAATTAACCAAAGTAAGATAGGGTAGTTGGGTTTGTCATGGGGTGTGCCTTTTTGCCAAACTAGCTAAATTGTAGCTTACAAACATTATGAAGGACTCTGGTTTAGATCAGGGAGGCCGTTCCTCTCAATTACGCCTCTCCAAGTATCTCCATCATTGGCCATGTGTGCGTTGAAATCCCCCAGCAGAACTATGGAGTCCCCCAGTGGAGTCCCATACAGGACTCCTTTCAAGGTCTCCAAGAAGGCAGAGTACTCCAAACTGTTGTTTGGTGCATATGCACAAACGACAGAGTTTTCGCCCCACCACCTGCAGGCGTAGGGAGGCGACCCTCTCATCCACCAGGGTAAACTCCAAAGTAGCGGCTCAGCCGGGGGCTTGTGAGTATCCCCACATCCGCCCGGCGCCTCACACCCTGAGCAACTCACAGAGAGGTGACATCCATGTCCCCAAAGCCAGCCTCTGCCGCCCGGGTCTGGTCCGTCGAGGCCCCTGACCTTCACCACCACCCATGTAGCAGCGCACCCGCCCCCAGTGGTTCCTCCCACAGGTGGTGGGCCCATGGGACGGAGAGATAAGCGCCATGTAGTTTTTTTGGGCTGTGCCCAGCTGGGCTCCATGGCTAACCCGGCCACCAGGCGCTTGCTTACGAGCCCTCCATCTGGCCTATCTCCAGACAGAGCCCTGGGCTTCCTCCGGCAGGGTCACTCCATTTCTCCCACCTCTGTGATTCATAAAGGGGTCTCTATAGTCATTCCTTTAATTCCTAGTGCAACTGTAATTAATTCAGTAAATGAACACAGTGACCAATAACAATGTCAACTTTGATATTGTCAATGAGTATTATATTTAGCCTATCAGTGTGTATATGCATCAGTGTCACTGAGCTGTTTTTTTTCTCTTCAGGGTGTCTCATCCCGCTCAGGTGGTACTGCCATTCCCACGCTGGGAACCCAAAGAGAAGCCTGTCAAAGAGGATGACGTGGGACCACAAGTTACACACATCTATGAGGTAAATGCAGGCCCTTCATCAAAATACAGCTAATGTAGAGGTGTACTCAGAGTTTTTTTTTGTTACTGCTAACAAAGCAAAGGTCTCAATCGCGGACTGTTGTAGTAGTGTAGTGTAGAGGAATAGGTGTGGGAGGGTTGTGGGAAATCAGGCTACAGCAGGTAGCTCTGTAAGGTGAAGTTAACAGCAACACACACACACACACACACACACACACGCACAGTAAAAGCAGTAGCTCTATAAAGAATTGGGCTCTGGCTGATCAAAGGTCTCCAGCTCAGAAGTAATTGAAAGGCATGAAAAACAGAGAAGGGAATAAGGAGCAAGGCGAGGTAGGAGAAGGAAGGAAGGGAAATAGGATAGTTCTTAAGACTGGACACAGTGTAATGACTAATAATCACTGAGAGGAAAAACAAGGTCAAACGGAGGTACAGACAAGTAGATAGAAGGAGGGAGGATGGCAGACAGACTGGCGACAGTTTACAATATGGGTATGTGCATGTGTGCAGCATACACATGATTTCTTTTTGTTTTAAAGGGACGGCTGCTTCATTGAAGCGGAGTGCAGCCACGTCTGGCCTGTCTTGCAGCTGATAATGATTTTCATTTGCGGTACTTTTCCCAGTTGGCAGCTGCTTCTAGTTAGAGAGGACAGAGTTTTTTTTGCTATTCCAGAATTCCTGCCCTGCAGCACCAAGATCATGTCCTGTTTGGATGACTTGCTTTAGTGTTAATGACTGTGTGTGTGTGTGTGTGTGTGTGTGTGTGTGTGTGTGTGTGTATTATTAAATTGATGGTCCATTTAGGCTCATAATTCATTTACACTCATTTTGATGTGGAATGATGAGCCAGGTGATGCTGTAGGTTTTACTTGTCTTGTATTTCAATCCCCAGTGACTGAAGGCTGGATGAGTATTATCTTCACTCAAAACACAGGTGGTCTGTGTCATCATCCCACAGTTATGATAACCTAATTATAGCCTCAGTCACTTGAGACCTACTAATAAGGTAAAAGTGAGCACAATACTGACAACTGTCTACATTTATTTTTTTTCTCTTCCCTCTCTTTGTCTCCAGCTCCATAACTCTGGTCCCAGCAGTATTAGGGAGGCTGAGCTCCAGGTCGGCTGGCCTTCCCGTTTCCGTGATGAAAACCTGCTGTATGCCATGGAGATTCAAACTGACGGACCAATTAGCTGCCGGACGAACACCAGCCTCAACCCACTTGGCCTTCAGGTAACACGACAATATATGAACATTATACACACTTATGCATGCAAACACATATTCAAAAGCTCATTTCAAAACCCAAAAATATAATTATGGACAAATTGCCTGCAGTGAAAAAGAATTGCTTCACAGTATTTCTCTCCACTTTTCTATGAAACCACAGGACCAAATGCATTTTCAGACTTTTATTTATTATAGTGCTAGCGGCTTAGTCATCTATCCATTTCTCCCTTATTTACACCCGCTTATTTAAAACACAATTGTACCAGTTGTTCTGGCGGCTTTCCATGTTCTTTGCCAATTGGCTCTAAACGATAGGGGTAGGAATATTATGCTTTTTAGAAGAAATTAGAGCTGGAATAGTTTTCCATATCTATGATATCATCCATAGAGTAATTTAAAAAGAAAACATGCAGTGATTTAAAAACGAGCTGTAATCATTTATATATAAAAAAAAAATGAATTGGATACACAGCATGTGGTTAAAGGTCCAATTTTTTTTCCTTTTCTGTAATTTCCAGTTTGCTAACATCTCCAAGTGTCCCTGTCACTGTTAATCCCTCTGTGTAGACTGGGCCGATTGATACACACTGGGTTAGCAGACACATCTTTCCCCCTGTGTTGACAGTGAGGAGCGCAGCATCATACTATCTTAAACTGAATACTATTGGGTTCTCTATTGTTGCTCAGACAAAATAATTTTAAGTTGTCAGACTGAGCTCTGGTAACTTGTGACATACATTAGCTATGCCACAGCCTTTCATAGTTAATAATTAATCAATACATCTGAAAATATATTAAATGAAAAATAATCAATAGTGTCAGCCCAGCTGACTGACCAGTAGAGGGTGATTCCCCGCCAGCTTCCCACCAGCCAATATTGCCATTGTTAGAGAGCCTTGGCAACTGGAGGCACAGCTCCCCTGTGTTTTGGCCTGTATGCCACCTAGGTGCCCTGTATGGTGGGACACAGTGTGGTGAGACATTTTAGCAAGATGCCACTTAATAAAATATTTATTTTACAGTAATGCATTTACAAACCTCAAAAGTAGTTACTGTCATCTGTGGCCTGTTTCTACAGCTGCTACCTACTAAGCTGCAGGAAGAAAAACTGTTGTTGCTATGCTGCAATTCCAAAATTAGTTGAGAATAATAAGCAAGTCATCTCCTACACATATTAAAATATTTTTGCTCTCACAGGCCTCTGTCAGATGCCAGACTCCCAGTGGAGAATCAATGAAATATCTAGTTATTATCAATCTGATATCTGTGAGCTGTGACTTGGGTCACTCAGTCTCGTTGGTTGTCTGTTGTCTCTCTTTTTGTTGCTGTCAGCTTGACTGTATGAGCTGCAATCAGGAAATAAAATCTCTTTAAATCCTTCAAACTACAAACCACCTTTTGATCAGATCGCTAAATGTCACACGTTTCCACAGCTAGTGATTTTGTGTCATTGTAATCTCTGAATACATCTTTAAAATATTACTTTACAAGCATTCTCTGTCCTCAGATTCCCCCATCTCCTTCTCATTGGCTGTCTGGGCTGCATAAGAGCCCATGTGCTACACAGACCACACTAAACCGCCAACATGTGATAATCAGGATGTAATATCTGTCCTCAAGAGGCCAAAACACATGCTGTAGAAGGAACCTTTAAAGATAAAAGAGGACTATGAACTAGCAACTTAGCATTTGTTTTCCTTTGTTTTCTGCTTCATTGTCTCCCGTTTCTATTTGAGTTACTGAAACAACTCTCCTTTTCTGTTTCAGATTTCCTCTCTCCAGGATACACCTGAATTATTGGGTTTCTTGAGGAACACCAGCGCTTCTCACCGCCATAAACGAGCCGTCACTGCTGCTGAGAGTTATAGCGGTAAAACTTTGGTGAGCCTCACGCATGTACATTCTCTTAAGAAATTAAACCAAATCATTCGCTAGTGTGTAATGTCTCTCCGCTCTGTTTTTTTCTCCGCAGAACTGCACCAATATCTCATGTCTGAGGATCATGTGTATCGTTGGCCGGTTGGATAATGGGCAAAGCGCTGTGGTCAAGATCCGCTCGAGACTCTGGGCTCACACTTTTCTACAGGTCAGTGTCTTCACCTGCCATCTTGATCATTTTTGATTGATTAGTTTGTTGGTTTACCTTTGAAACAGCAGTTGTGAAGCCAATTTTACAATAATTTCCAATTAGTAGCAGTTCTGGAGCTTTTGAACGGATGGAATTTGTACAGTTGTCATGGAAAAGTAGATGTTCAAATTATAATTTTATTGAGTACTTTAGGGACTTCTCGTTGATGTTGATGATGAAAAGCTAAGGTTTAAAGTTCACATTAAATGTCTTGCAAAGCAACATAATAATTAAAATACATATGATTGGTCAAATTGCACCTTTTAAATAATAATAATGTTATATTTGTCTTACAGCGGCGTAATGACCCCTACATCCTCAACTCTACTGTATCCTTCATGGTCACAGCCATGCCTTACCGCATCCAACCCTCCACCCTGCCGCACCACACCACATCGGTACGATGCTAGCTGTAACAGAAGTGTGTGAGACATGTATTAGCATGTACAAAAACCTAATCATATCTCTCTGTGTCCTGCAGATGGGGACCCTGGTGGTATGGGGGACTCCTGATGTGTCGTTTGCTGTTCCACTTTGGGTCATCATCCTGGCCATACTGCTGGGGCTGCTGGTGCTGGCCATGCTAACATTAGCCATGTGGAAGGTACACACACACTAACATTATTCAGCATTCCTTGTGATAGTTTGATTATCCAGTATTACACTAATGGGTTAATGTGGTCCCCTCAGTGTGGTTTCTTTGACCGGGCACGTCCACCAGCTGATGATGACGTCTCCGATCAGGAGCAGCTGACATGTGATCAAACAGGGGATGCCTAGACAACGCATTACAGCTTCTGATTGGAGGACTGTGGTTTGAGAGGGACGTGCACCTTCTGAGTAACTTAAATCAGATCTGAGATCTGTATTAGTTGAACCCTATGTTCCTTGGCTGGAGGTCTTCTGCCTCAAATTAAACTGACAGTATGAAGACTTCAGCGCCACACAGACTGGGACTGAAGAACGAGGTTCAAACCAGACAGAATGGGACCAAAACACACTAAACAGGCTCAATCACACACACATGTCCATTGTTTATGTATCCATTGTGATGAAGCACCAGAACTGAAGACAAAATGGACTTTGTTGTGAAGACAATGCTTTAAACGTTTCTGAACATTTCTGTGTAAGTGAGGCACAAAGAGACTTGAGATCTATGCACAAGTGCTTTCGTGAGTGTGAGAGTGTGTGTATGTGTATATGTCTGCTTGTAGGTACTGTATATATGTGTGTGTCTATTAGGTGCCTCTCGTTATGAAATCAGTCAGTTATGAAATTATTTCTTCATCTGATTTAATTTATCCTAGTGGTCTTCTAACTTGGCTGTATTCAGATGTATCACATATACACACACAGATGCAGCCACATGCATAAAGACAAAGGCACAAAGTTGATGTCTATATTTATGAATGTATGTGCAATATTTGGGGGTTGCGTGATACTGAAGCTTGTTTACACTGGCATTATTTTATTAGAGCTTAATATTTCCATTGTTTATGTATTAATTGGTATATTTGTGTTGCTGAACAATAAAAACAAATGTTTGGATGGGTTTACAGTAAAACCCATCATATAACTAACTTATTATTGTCTTTATAGAATGAGTTTAGAGTTTTATCTTTAAAGAAACAGTCCATATCTCCATAGCTGAAGCCCTGCCCTGCTACTTCAAGGTTTGTGCCTGTTATTTTTTCTAACGTGGCACTTGATAAGACTTCAAAAACTAGCTGTAAAGATAAAGAGTCCATGTCAAAAACACATTGTAGACTGAGACTGTGTGCAACACTGCATGTAATGGATGGCATTTAACAGTGTCTTTAATGTTCTCATTTGCTTATCTTATATTATATCATATTGTGCACAGGCAGCCAGAACAAAGTGGTCATGGCATCAACAGCACCCTAAAATTTAAATTAACCTTTAATGTTTTTAAAATGTTTGATTATACATTCTTATTCTTTGCTATTGCAATAGGAGTCAGAGAGTGAAATCATCATTGCATTTAGTTGCAAAAAGACCACAGAAACATAAAATAATAGGAAATTTAAACATGCTGTTTAGCATATTTCATTTATACTACATGACAATATTACATTTAGTTGCCTTATTTTAACATGCTTTGAACATGTTTGAATCAAAGAACAAATGGATAGACTTCCATAGAGTTGTAATAGCGTCTGAAGTCATGTCTTTTCCAGCTCAGAAGAAGGACTCTTGCTCCCCCAGGTGGTGCAGTGTAGAAACAAACTTGTATAACTGTTTTTCGGAGGAGCAGCAAGGTAAATTAATTGTGAAGAAGCAATGTGAGGCAGGACAGGGACCTCTGGTGGCGATGACTTGAACACAACTCTTTGGTGATGATCCTTTAACATCAGAATACATTAAGGACGAGTAAAAGGATAACTGTCATCCATTTTTTTTTTAATATTACTAAGCAATGGGTTGGTGGAAATACTTGCCTGTTAAAGGTTTTAGGAAGAACTGAGAAGAACAATGTTTGTATAGTTTGTAAGTGTAATGCATTGTGGGAGTTTGATTTTGTGGAGCCACAAAATGTTTAATCTTAAGGTGTGTTTTCAGTTCTGAGACAAAACTTTCACTGATAAAACTCCTATTTCAAATTTCTCCAAATTCATTATCAGCAGCCTCTGACTTTACACCACATACCTGACAACAAAAGTCCTTTTTGGGAGACATACTAGATGATCATGTTTCTCCAATATTTGTTGCACCGATTGAGAGCATACAGATATTAACCCGCTCTCAATGCACATCGAACTTGAATGTTTCTTAAACAAAACATGATCATATGTGGGGTTAGCCTGCTCATATCCCATCTACAGATGTCCTATCTATTACAGGTCAAAAAGCCCCCCAGAAATAATCTTTAAAAACATGCTCATATCTACTTGTATCCAGTACAGTGTAATATGTGCTTCTATTCCACAATATGTCAAAATTGAAAAGTATTACCTATATATCTGTTAGGTTAGAGCCAATATGTACATGAATAATTTGTTTATAAAGGGTGCAGCAGCGTGGAACTTTTTTTGGGGAATGGACTGTGGATGAATCCATGTAGGTCAGACTGTTGCCAATATTAGATTAGTCCTTTGATATTTCCATAATTGCATGAATCCAAATACCATTTTGTCATTTATGAGTTATTAAACCGACAAGCAGTAGTATTATTTATCAGCAGTGCAGCTAAAAACTCAGATCATTTTCAAACACAAAGCATGTGATTTACATGTCATCTATTCTTCCCTTCAACTGAAGGCCTGTGTGCAATATAATATGAGGCAGCCATGCTAAACCCATTCAGACTGTGACCTTTTTTGGTGCACTTCATGTGACTGAAGCAGTTCAACAATATGCAAAAAAAATGATGATGATGGTGATGCTTCACCACATCAATCATCACTTTGCATTATATTGTTGGTATTCATGTTCATCCTAATTTTTTTCTCATTTTATCTCATATCTCATTACCATTTCCCACACCTTGTGCAGGGAATGTGTTCTATTGTATGTTTCAGAGAAAAGCGATTCGGATATAAATAATAAGGAGGGTTAACATCTTAAGGCAATACAAATATTCTGAAAAAGAAATAGCTATTTGTGGTGAAATACCACATAAAAATATACAGTATATTTTAAATATCAAAACAACAAAAGGCAAAACGGCATTGGTAATATTGCAGGAAGAAATTCTGCAATCACTCTCTAAATAGTCGCTGATTTAGTATTGTCATGGCTGGCATTCAGAATATGAAAGTGTTGTGTTGGAAATATCAAAGCAGGAGAGCGGAGGTGAAGATATTATCAGGCATGTCTCAAGTGGAAACATTTATCACAGCTGCACAGTTGACAAACCATGGATTAAAGTGCTGCTCTGCTTTGCCATTCTCACAAAAAGAGACACTGCGTTTTTTCTTTAGACTCTTTTTTTATTTCTTTTAATATATATGATCAAATGTAAAATCAAACATTTGAAGTAAAGATTTAACAGTTTCTGACTAGCAAACCTCAACACCATCAAAATAAGGGAACATTATTTTTATTTACTGTACGTAGGACATACTGTATCTTAACTAAGATTTATTCAACAAACAGACCTGAATTACAAAAAATGTCTTTTACTCCCATAATTTCCTTTTGTTTGTTTTTTAGCTGGTGCGAAATAAAATCAATATCCTGTATTCCTTTCAAATAAATTATTTCTATTTGACATTGAACTTTACTTAAAGGTGCTCTGAGCGATGTCACATGTGTTTTAGGGTCCACCATTTGTTGTCACATACAGCAAACATCTCCTCATTATCCGCGAGCTGCCTGTCCCCAGAACACTGAGGGGCAAGCTAGTCTTGTTTTGCTAGTCTTGTCAACAAGAAGTAATGTCACCCAACACCGCTTAGAGCACCTTTAAGCTCTGGACATGGGGATCAGTGTTTATCCTCTCGACTGACTACAAGGTCATACCAACATTATAATGGAAGACTTTGGCTATTTACAAATCACTGAGATGCTGTACTGTTAGTGTACAGTTTCTCTCAGACATGCTGTACATTACTTCTGTGTATTAGTTAGACTAAAACACGCCCCCACCCCATATAACAAAGTGCAATTCCATAGATCACCACAAGGTGGTGCTTATACACCATATTCAACATTATTTAGAAAGTCTCTGAAAATTACAAATATTAAAGCGCCCATATTATGCTCATTTTCAGATTCACAATTGTATTTTGAGGTTATACCAGACTAGGTTTACATGGTTTCATATTTTTGTTGTACTGCACATTGCTGCAGATCCTCTTTTCACCCTGTGTGTTTAGGTCTCTGTTTTAGCTGCAGAGTGAGACATCTTACTTGTTTTAGCTACAGAGTGAGATATCCCACTTCTATACTTTCTTTGTTGGGAGTTGCACATGCGCAGTATCTAGGTAAGATCACATGAGCTAGATAACTTTCTCCAACTTCGGTCAGTACAAGGCAGGATTAGCTGGGAGACTTCTTCTAAATGAGGGCACACTTGTGGAATATCTGCAGAACAGGGACATGGAAGTAGATTATGGTGAACTAGATTTGTGTTGTAGCAGTGTTTTCTTTTATGAGAACGAGAACGATTAGCCACCTCATCTTGGCTAGTGACGTAGAAAGCCGTGGAGATTTTGAACAGCTCACCCGGAGACTGAAGGCAGAGGACATTCAGAAACCTGTATTTCACTCAAAACAGTATGGATAGTTTTTTCCAAGTTTTTATGCATGAGAAAGCACCGGAGACATAAAATGACACCCCAAATGTTTTTTTTTTCATAATATGGGCACTTTAAGGGGCCCAGCTTAAGCATATTTGTGAGCAAAAAGAGTATTTTGTTATTTGAACTTTAAAAACCCTACACACCTGTGGTCCATCCTCACAGGTTAGACTGATCAGACCTCCTCCCAGGGCTGTGTACACCTTTATTCCCATCGTATGCAGGGACTTTTAAGGAAATAAACTTATTAATTTTCTTGAGGAAAGGTACATGAGAAGATTGAGTGGTAATCTTCTCACTTAACTCTCAGCATGAAAACTAATATACTAGATAAACTAAAACTAGTTTATTTCCCAAAATGTCAAATATTTCTTTAAGCATCAATCCTACATTGCACAGATAGATCTGTCATGATGCCATTCGGTCTGTATTTGAAAAATAATAATTTCTTCAAGATGACAAATACAAACACAGGCCAGACTTACAAGAGAATAAAATGGCTACAGATACCAACTGATGAAACAATATGGCTACTTTGTAACAGAGAAAAATATAACCACATCATTTTGGAGAAGAACAGTCACTGGGCAGTGTTTAGCCTGAGCAGTCAAACACAAACAGACACAAACAGTCTGGGAAATGAGTTTACAATAAACACCTTTCAGGAGTTATAAAAAGGTTAATGGCTATTGTGATAAATTGCAGTTGATATTAACCACAAAACATGTTACAATGTGCAAGCGAAATTCAATTCTGAGGAGGCCAAATGTATGTAGATGTTCTCAAAGAACTGTAGCACATTCATAAACTGAACTGAGAGAAACTATAGCAGGACAACTTGATATTGGCGAGTTAAGGGAATGATTGAAGGAGGCGCAGTGGCACATACAGTACATAGGCTACATAAGGGTTAGAATATCTATCACACACACTGTACACTCTCTAGGATACAATTTACTGTACATGATCAACTCTCTCCGCCTTTTTCTGTATAATAGTTCAGTCATCAAAAATAAAGTTGAGATAGTTTGCCCGAGTTGTGTTTACATTCCCTGCCCTGGTATATAATGTTTTCTTTCAATAATAAACCTGTAGGACAGATGAAAAACAGTCAGTTGATTATTTTCATTATCTCTAACAGTTGAGGAACAGGGACACCACGACCACCACACTCCTGCTGGATGCTTCATCAAAGTGCTGATGCTCAGAACATACATACGCGTGACTGTGGACATGCTGTCTCAGGCCTGCACGCGTGCACGCACACGCACACGTGCACACACACACACACACACACACACATACACATTTCCTGAGTATGAACTGTAGGTTATTTATTTGGCTCTACTCTATGAAATATCATGTACACTGATCAAAGAGAAAGAAAGCTGTTTTAAACAAAACAGCCATACTCTGTTATTACAGGTATGGACTTAAGAAATCAATGGAGAAAATCCGTAAAAACCATGTGTTGCAGTGAACTAGGTACATGTATATTTAAGGCCATAGTTTATGTAAAGAAAGCAATAGGATAGGTCAATAGAATGGGAAGGTACCATTTTTATAATAAGTAAATAGCATGCCATGTTTTTTTATTTTTCATTTTATGGTTTATGTTTGTATTCAAAGTTACTTTAATCAATATTTGATTATTAACAATGCCTCAGATAATTATGTGGAATGTGAAAGGGAGAGATATGATACCAGACTCTATGGTTCCTTTCAGCTCTAAAAAGCTATTTGGCCTCCTTCCGCTCATTGTTTTGGTTTTATGGACTGCAACATTCTCCCACTGCTCTCATCAGCATCGATATTTTAGGTGCAACAGGTAGTTTTCAGTGAAAAAGCTCTGATAAACCCATTATAAACTACCTGCACAGCACCATATGGCAGAGAGACAAAGTCAGCATTTAGCTGGTGATAGTGATGGAGAATTTAGCAATATGAGGGCCAGAGATTTCTCCCAGTAGCTGGTCAAGAGCAAAACACAGCAAAAAGTAGGGTGAACTGGATTTACATTCATCAGACCGCCTGAAACATTACTCCAAATAAATAATAATCTGTGTTGCTGGATGTATACGCAATTGTTTTGCAAAAGTTTGCCATATCAAATCTACTTTTCTTCGCTGCACTGTGGCCAAAAAAAGTGGCCAAAAAAATTAACTAAGTAAGCCAACTACTGTATGGTTTATTTGTAATGCTGCACATATTGCTGCACATATCAGGGCTAAATACAGGCATTCATTTGTGACACATGCTGTCTTTTAAAGGAATTATGAGATTTATAAACTAAGGTAAATTTGACCCAGAGGAACTTTATCAGAGAAATGCACCATGTGCAACTGCTGTCACCCATACATTGCAATAGCAAGGCTATCAAATAGTACATTGATTGAGGACTAATTCAGTGATTTACATTCAGGCCTTTTAAATATTGATATTTGCAGCTTGTATTGATGACTGAGCTCACAGCTTCAGCCACACAAACACACCTTAATTCTGTGCTGCGTCTGACACTTGTGACAAAAACACACATACCAGCACACACGCGCACACACACAGGCACATACACATAGAGACAAGCAGCAGATCAAACATCAGCAATGTTATGAAAATTAAAATAATTAGTAATTAAAATAAAACTCAAAACCTCATCAGATACACAAGGCAGCAGAGATCACAGCCATGATGTATGAGCATTGTCATTGAAACTCCAAAGGTCTCTCTTTGACTCCAACCACTCATAAACTCACACTACAAACCAAATACACAGTGAAACAAACAGGATGACAGTCACAAATGATTACCCACTTTGTACACGCTGACATTGGGGTCTGTGCTTGTTCATGTGAATGGGCGACAAGTTTAAGCCACGTTACACAGGAGATCCAGCTTATGATATGTGACGCAGATGAAATGTCTCTCAGGTGTCTGACTGCCATTCATACTCAACATTCACGCTGCATTTATTTTTGCTTTCAGCATTGATTGCACTGATCTCGTGTGTGATACCACTTATGAAGGTGCTTTACTGTACTTTACTGTAGATATCATACTTGTGTGAAAGAAAAGAAAACATGTAAATACTGTATAAACTCAGCCTATATTACAGTAGTCTGGACAGAGAGGAAATATAAACACAAAGCAAACCACAGGTAATCAAAATTCCTTAAGTTCTTTCAACAGTCTATTCTTTTGTTCAAGCACCTTTCACTCCCAGTACTAGAGTGACCCTCTATGCTGATTTTTACCTCCTGAGGGATGAAGGAGGGTTTGGGCAGAGTCAGAGGAGGCTCCTCCTCAGCTCTCTCAGTCTGGTCTCGCTCTGGAGCTGACCAGCGTCTCTTGCGGACTAAGGGTCTCTCTGGATCACCACATTGCATTTTGGTAAGCGCAGGCATGTCTGTTTTCACTGATTCCTGTCTCAACTCGCCAGTCGCAGAAACTGCCAGCATTGGTCCAGCTCCGTAGATCCCCTCCCCTAGTCCTGGAACTAGTCCCAATCCTGGTGGTAGCTCTAGTCCTGGTCCTGGCCCAGTAACCTGCTCCCTCTCCAGCCTGTCTGCACTGGAAGCCTTCATGAGGAGCCCACTGTTTTTGCCTGCAGCGTTTTGACTCATACTGTTTCTTACAGTGGCATCCACATTGTGACAGGAGTCAGAGAGGTGACCAGTCTTCAGCTTGGTCCCTAAAGCTTGGTTGTCTGTTACTGAAGTGGTCCTCAAGCCGCGGAGGGTCAGCGACACGCATACATCACCCACACACAGCTTAGCGCACGACAGCTCAAACAGCTGGGTGGTCCTGTCTGGGCAGCAGGACGACCAGCCCTGGCCAAATACAAAAAAGGGGTACTCCACCAGCACCTCCACACACACCTGGAGATGAGCATGTGCACAACAGACATAGTTAGCTTTTGGCTAGATACAGAATATGAGTGGAGGATAGTTATAAAAGAAAGACATCTGTTTAAAGCCACTAAATTTTTATGGGATTATGCATCCTGGAAATTATTCTGTTGGCATGAGTTTTTGTTTCAATCAATCAATTTTTATTTATTACATAAAGAAATGTTAAAACAAATTGTAGAACAACAAGGCGGCTTAAGCCCTTTTTTACAGAAGACATTTTGACGTGTCACAGGTGTGATAAAATGATGGCTGAATTCCATCAAGCTGCTTCAAATTTAAGGTCCTGGTATTATCCATACAGGCTCACTTTCACACTGTCATTCCTAAATGTGACACTTAATGGAAATGAGCCATTGTTAATATAATTTACACATGTGCTTTTCTTGCTTTGGCAAGTCAAAATATGTGCTGGTGCAGTCTATTTTTGAGCCAGACCAATATATTGATGCAGCTAATAAAATCTTAGCATAACAACAACATATCAGTATTACAGTGTGAACCAATAACAAGAAAGTGCAGTACAGAAATACCTAACACCTAACATATATTTGAGGTAATTTTCAATGTCACCATTTGTCCATCAAGAAGCACAAAGAAATGCATTTTTTATTAAAAATAAACTTATGGGCACCCTGTAGCTCACTTGGTTGAGAGTGTGCCCCATGTAAAAGAGGCTAAATCCTTACCGCAGCGGCCCGGGCACGAGTCTGAAACTGGTATTTAAATTTTTCCACTCAAACTGAGTCTCTTTAATAACCAAATACGACGGATCCTAATCAAAAATGTCTGTAAAAGTAGCCCTTTACAGACATGGGGTGTGTTACATTGCTGGTTTTATTTATCTCTAAGAGTAATAACTTTTGATCTTTCAAAAACCAAGGTCTGCATAATTAAATTAATAATATATTAGTTATATTCTGGCATCTGGTACACAAGCGGGAGCAGTGTTGTTACTGCTGGAGAACAATCGCTAGGTTGAATAACAATTATATGAAGGAAGAATAGTTCTGCATTAGATAAGGAGTTCATGGGTTTTCATTTGGCAGCTGAGGGTTTAATTGATTACCATGGTGAGCAACAGGGGAGCTCAACCGTGCTTACTGTATCACTAGTGAATCCTTTCATACATTTTCTCATTTATTTCATTACATTAAGATAGAATATAAAATTCAAAATATTTTTATGTGCATTGCTATCCCCAACAGCGGCTTTTTGACACTATCACTGGCCCCAGTGATAGTGTCAAAAAGCTCATGTGTCAAAAGCCTCATAATTTTTAAGCCACTATGTGTAAAATGTGAAAATCTTTGGCGGGGCTCCAAAGATTTTCACATTTTACACATAGTGGCTTAAAAAATGATTAAAAAGAATGATGAATGAAGAATAACTTACCTGGGCTTTGAGTTCTCCCACAGAAAACTGTATGACCACAGCATTAGGACTCTGTCCACTGTCAATACGCTCAACAGTGCTGGAGTCAATCTTTAGCTCACTGCTAATCTCTGCACTCTGGATGAAGTCCTCCGTCTTGAGGTCTTCTACGCGCTTCAGCTCCCCATCGGCCAGCTGGATGATAGAGCCTCGCATGAAGAATGGAGGAAGTGCCACAGGGGAAGATGAAGAGGAGATGGAGTGGGCTTGAATGGAAACAGGGCGGGACTGGGCACAGGAGCAGGAGTTGGGGAGGAGCTGCCGCCACTGCAGGAGGTGGGTTTGGGGGCAGGACTGGCATCACTGGTGCCTGTGGGATTGCAGGGTGAGGTTGATTTCCATCTGGTCCAAGTGCCTCACACTTGGACAGGGCTGTGGCCAGATAGGCATGCGGCATTGCGGTGGATATTTGAGGGTAGTTGTAGCAGTCAGGGCGCTGACAGTACAATTAACCTCAATTTCTGTGCCGTTATTGGTGCCACTGACTGGGATGAAGAGGGACTGTCCACTTGGGATGACCAGGTGCTGAGGCAGTGCTGCATGGTAGCTGACAGCATGCTGATTTGCACTGGTGATATAGCCAATGATAGGTGGCTGTGTGGAGGAATAGAGACTGGCTGGCAGCTCCTCGTGGGGCAGAGTGGTCTGGATGACTGTATGAGGAGCAACAGACTTAACCACATCTGAGGAAGAGAGGGGGGTGAAGGAGGAAGATCTGGACACTGGTTTTCCCAAACAGATGCCTCCTTTCTCAGTCTGGATAAAGGAGATCTTATTTGTGCCAGTTTCACGTTCAGCTCCATGGTTGGGCTGGGCCAACAGCACCAAGGAGGTCTGGAGTCCAGCAGTGTTTTGGCCATAGTCTGCAGGCAGGAGGATATGTCTGGCCTCATAGCTCTGGACCTGTTGATGGTTCACTTGATGAATGGGAGTTTTAGTCTGTTTGACTAACTCCAATTCCCATTCAGCACACCCTTAGCATGCCCCTCTGGTTTCTTTCCAGTTGAACCATCTGCATACTGAACCACCAGCTGGGAGGAGCGAGGGTGAGCGTTTGAGGAGGACGGTTGTGTTAGGGTGGAGCTGGAGGTGGGCTGTGGGTGAAGTGACAGAGTTTCCACTGACAGCCAGAGGTGTTCTGCTGTCCAGATGAAAGTACTGGCTGGTGACTTGGGGGGAGCTTGAAAGCGACACAGGAGTCAGTTCTGTGGAAGAGAGGCCTATTTGAAACTGCTGCTCCCCTTTGGTATTGGGGGAGATGAGGGCAGTGGTGTAGCCATCCAGCTGGGAACGTTGTCCTATGGCAGAGTTGTTAGGTGCAGAACCAGCATTGGCGGAGATTATGTGAGAGGAAATGTAGCCGGCATAGGGCCCAGAGCTGATGAACTGAACGTTGGGTCCCAGCTGAGCAAACTGGATAGTCCCGGCCTGCTGGGGGAGGGCTGTGGGGTAAACGGTAGGCAGAGAGGTCAGGGGTACCGCAGACAGAGAAGTGGCCGAGGAAGGGATAGAAGTGGAAGGAGAACAGGAGGGAGTGGAGTAGATGGGACATCTTGGGCTCTCTGCGTCCCTGGATTTGCAGCGTTCACTTGCTACACTTGCCAGCCATGCTAGGTTCTCTGTGTGGGGGCTGTCAGTAATCACTGCAGCTGGAGGTGTGGCTACTACCACTGGCCTCTGCTCCAAAGCCAGGATCTCACGCTTCTTAGGGGGCAGGCATCCATTACTCCGCTCCTGGTTGGATTTCATTGTGCCAGTGTGGTTAATAATATTCCCAGGTGGGTAATTCTTATGGATCTGTCTTTCTCTCTCTCCTCAACTCAACGGTTATGTGCAGAGGTTGGCCTCTCTGTGTGCTGCGTGGCTCTGGCTCTCTTTGTGTTCACTGGTAGACAGCTCCAGGTCTCAGACCAGAGAAGATGGTGTCACTCCAGCTCACAAAATGAGCTCCATAGACTTCATGAGGAATCATCGCCAAACGATCCACTTCTTCCACGATGTCGGCAGGAATCTGAAGGCAGAGAAAAGCTCAAATTAGATCCTCATGTAACGTAATAATGAAATGTAGAAGTCCAAATCATGCATGACAGCTGAATTTGGGCTTTATAGATAAACTTGACTTGAAACTCAATTCAGTCTCATAAGTCTAATTGCACTTCAGAACTAGTTCAGTAAGCACAGCCTTTTATGAACCATATTAACAAAATGTTCCTGCAGGGTTGCAAATGCAAAACACCAAAATACTTCACTCTTAAAAATGCCCCCACTTTCATATTTGTGGAGGTGTTATTCTTTGTTTTGCCACAAGGTGGTACATAGTATAATGACTGCAAACGATTTGTGTTAGTCTAATTCACTTGAACACAACATGTAGGCCATTCTGTGTACGTTCCTTCAAGAAGAACCTCGCATAGACTAATCTGTCAAAACTCAACCAGCCTTTCCATGAATAATAATAATTGACATAATGGAAAGTATTGTCAAATGTTGTGTGTCATTTGCATAACATGGAAAAATCTCTGTCATGTTTTTACCAACAAGAGTTTCCTAAATTGTGACGTTGATGTGTCTGGGTGTGTGTACGCGCTCATGTGTATAGGCTTAGTGTATGTGTCTTGCTGTTGGCTGTTATCTTGCTCCAGCCTCTATGGTAAGAAAGCAGAGCAGAGTAAAAGGATAACAGCACAGAGTAACAGCCTTAGAGGAGCTTATGTTTTTGTTTCTGTTTTAACACTCCCTGTCCCGATCTTGTGTTGAGTCAGTGGGGCTACTGAAAATATAACATCCACCTCCAGACAGGAACTCTGGGTCAGTGGGCACATCAGAAAAATGAAGTGAAAACAATATGGCTGAGTATTTGATTATGGAAAATTACAAAATGCAAATGGGACTCAATGAAGTGCTTCAAAATATTTTAACAATGGCTTTCTGCTGTACCTGGTTTGAGTGGTGTTGCAAAGTTCAAGGGAATACAAAGTGGTCAACAAACAATGAATGAGTAGGACCTCCTTAGGGCTTGGTTTAGTGAGAGGCAGAGTGAAGGCTGACTTAAATTAGAACTGAAAAAAGCTCTTTTTTCTCAGCAAGAAATGGGGCGGTTAGTGGAAAACAAGACGTATAAAATGTGGGTTAGTGAAAGATAACTAACTGTCAACAAGCAGCTAGCCATTATTAACGTATGACTGCAGGGCTACACCAAAATAAAGCCCTGTATGCTGTAGATCCATATGTATGGATGCTCACATAGCTCAAACATGCACACACAAGAAAACAAACAATATGCAACACATCATTAGTTCAATGACAATAACATGCAGCCTTTTACTTATGAACTTTTTTACAGTTTCTTTCCAGATTGACTGTTCTTTCCTGCAGGCTTATCTGTGGGTCAATGCACACAACTGTGAGTTGTTCATTAGCCAGAGGCTCCACAGAGATGGAGTGTATGACACACACTCACACATCCATCCATTCATTCACTTTTATCACCCTACAGTACATTCAGAGGTGCTGGACTATTACAGTGCTAAATAGTATTTTCATATTACAGAGGAGGTTCACTAAAGCAGGCAGCCACAGACATGTTATATAAAGACAGACGGGGGAGGACCCACAGAAGGCGACCTTGGTCAGATTCTACCTCTAATGCTGGCTTTGACAAGGTCATTGCATCCAAAAGCAGCAAAGCCCTCTGTTTAATTCATCTTACCATACAGCCTGGTAGTTCCACCAGATGTAACAAAGGGGGAGAGCAGCAGAGCTGGAGAGAAACAGAAAATGAAAGAGGAGAGTGAGGGGAGAAGAGGGAGAAAGGCAATGTAAGATGATAGAATTGTGTAGAAAGAGGAAAGAGAGTAAAAGGTGGGGGGTAAGAGAAGAAAGAAATTATAGGAATGAGAAACATGGAGAGAAAATGGGGAATGAGGAGAAGACAGAGTGCTGCTTCTCCTGACCCACATTGAGCAGCGCCTGCAGCATCAGAGCGCCATAGCCCCCACCTTGCTGAGAGATTCCCGATCAGCAACACAGCCGCCGCTACAGCCGCCGCTACACTGTGCACCGCTCAGTGGCAACAACCCCACCTCAGCAACACTGTTTCAACACTGTAATGACATCACATCTGAAGCAAAGTACCTCCTATGATTATGGCAGCATTGGAAGACAATGCCAGCATGATCTGATTTTCAAACACCACAAAAACACACCATTACTGTCAACAAACCACAGATACACCGGGATGCTCTTAAAGGTGTCTTTCCTTTCCTCATATGACCTGAACACAGCACTCTCTGCACATGGTCACACACGGCGCAGCAGCCAAAAGCCTCACTAGATGTTCCAGCGTCAGCCTATTATTAGAACACTGACACCAACAAACATACAGCCTATGCGATACTATGGAAAACAAAGGCGAGCTTTCAAGATATCACACTGAGCCAGACAGCACGGGAACCCTGACTCAGTCCCCTGGCTCAGGACTGTCACCTCTGAGACATGTATGGAGGGATGACAACAGAGAGTGAGGGGGGACAGGACGCTCTCTGTTCCACTTCTCACACTGATGCTTTTCAGCTCAGACAGAGTGATTGAGCCAGCCTCGCTTGTGATCCTCTTTCATACTCCCACATAAAAATCTGCACAAACCAGAAAAAAAGGATTGTGTAGCAGAGTTTGTCTGCCATCACTGTGTGCGCAGGAGGGCAGATGAGATGTTTTCATTCAAACTCCTCTCTGTTGTCTCCAGGTGAGAGACGCCCCAGCAGAGTTACATCTCATCTCATACGCAGCAGTCGTCAGCTCATCCAGTCCCCTGCCTTTACTCCTTCCGCCTGAGCCCTGAGTCTTCTCTCATGTTCCCAGACCCACTATTTACTCCTCGCATTGATCCATGGCTTCATAGCAATAACATCCCTCTGCAGCAGGATGATGCAGAGAGGCAATAGAAAGGCAACACAATTATTTTTTGACAAAAGATGAATGCAAAAACCTAATGTACCAACCCTGGGGTGATAAACCTGTTGTCAATACTGCTATTACATCATGTTTCACCTGCTAGACCAGTCGTAGAGACACAGTGAATACACCGTACAGCAAATGGCTATATATAGAAAACAAAAACATCATTATCAATCTGAGCTCTGGCATAAAACAGAGGGAGGTACTGTGGAAGACAATATGTCCGTGCACGGACGTGTGATTTGCTGCATATAAATAGGACCTCCCCTCAACCTCCTTACAAACATAGCTGCTTTAACCACAGAGCAGATCAATCCAAGGTATTGCTTTTTCTAATACCCAAAAGAGCCATTTTACTGCCTCTTTGCTGTACAACACTGGTGCCTGTGCCTTTAAGAGGAGGACCAACAGTGTAGCAGACTAAAGCAGACAGTAAGAACAGGCAGTGGGTTCAGGCTGTTTGTCTTCACAATGACTCCAGAGTTCTGCATCACTGCCTGACACACACCAATTGTACAATATACAAGCAGAGCGGGGCATCCCTCTCAGCGATTACAACTACTACCAAACAGGGTCAATGCTGTTAAATCACACAACTGTGACTCTGAACAAATGCAGTGACTGTAGCCTCTGGGGGGCTTTAAAATGACTGTGAGAGCGCAATAGTGTAGTAGCAGGGAAGAAAATACTACTATGCCACAAATCAAGAGGAAAATACAACCACCCCCTGGTTAGAGTACTAAGAATAGCTCACCAGTCTCTCCACAGCCACTGCTTGCAGAGCATGTCCAAGGATTATTCCTGCCTCTCTGTGTATGTGTTGTGTGTCTGTGTGCATATGTGTGTTGGAGACGTGTTTCTAGGACTCCTCTTCCTGAGTCTCTTCTTTGTGCCGCTCTCCTCTCCTGGAGCCTGGTGCTGTAGCTACTCCAGATCTGCCTTCCTCTCTGGACTCTCCGGTCTGGAGGCTACCCTGCCCCGGCAACGGGCTGCTGACGGTAAAGGAAGTTCCCCACAGCTGTAGCTAACACCAAGTCCTGCGTTCTAGGCTGCTCCAACGCGTGTTATGCAAGGCCACCAGACCGCCAGCTCCCTCTCTGCCTGGCTGCTTCTCTCTCTCTCTCTGTGTTTCTTCCTCTCTCCCTTTCCCTCTCTCCCTCCCTCCTCTTTCTTTCTCTCTCTCTCTCTTTCAGTACTCCACTGACACAGCTCCTCCCCCAGCCAGCCTCATCAGCCGCATCAGGTATTCATTCAAAAAAACACACTCTACTTGGCTTAGCGCCCAGACTACGCTCATACAGAGAAGGACGGAGGGGGAGGGAGCAACAGACGGAGGGTGAGGGAGGAAGAGAGAGGGCTGGAGATTCAGAAAGCATTTTCTCAGACGGACATACTACATGAATGTGGATAACGGTGGGATACTCACATTGGCACATAAATGCAGAGACACTAACACCTCTGCACGCACACAAACCCACAGAGGATTAAATTGTGTTATCATGTCAAAGCTGTTTTAATGCACTGCTTCCTTCTTGTTCATTTCCATATGCATTTTTTCCTGCAGAAACAAATCTCTTCCTAATCTGCCCTGTGAGCTGCTCTACAATTAGAGTCTCAACCTTTATTCAGCTGCAAAGTGACTCAGAGTAACCTGCCACCCCATCCCCATCTCTTCCCCAGAGATATTTTCCTCAGTGCAGGCAGGCAGTGCTGATAAACCCCCCTTACCCCCGCCCAACCACTTGGCAGCACTGGGGCCCTTCTCACCCAAAGGCCTCCTCCTTATCCTGTACAGCACACAGCAGAGAGAGCCAGGCTGCAGTGGCTTCACCACCAGGCCAGCTAGCTATCTGCTCCTCTGCAGGCGAGGCAAGCACTCCTCCACCTAGACTGCAGACTGGGAAAAACACAGAAAATGCAACAAATCACACAATGCTGCTACAACAACAATAACAACAGGCCTATTGAATAGTATTGCACCCACAAATGCTCTTGGGTGGGGGTTCCTAAACTTTCTCATGGATGCATCCAACAACAAAAGGTGTAATAGCTACAGGGAATGTTGCGCAGTAGCAACTTAACTGCATATAGAAATTATTCCTTGAATTATAAACAATCCAACCACCTAATTTAAGTATAATTTGGAGAATGTTTTTTTTAACCCTCAACCCATTTGGCCCAAACACACACAAGTGATAAGATGTGTTTGACCAGTTATTGAACCTGAGGTAAAAAAAACATGTTTCAAGCTTTCAAGCCAAACCTCAATGGCATCACAATCCTGAATGGAAGAAAAGTGAAGCAGGAGGGCATCTATGAGAGATTGCAGATTCATTGCCTTTAAATATCTCCCTGTACTGTACATTGAAGGTCTTGAAATGTCTCCCTGTACTGTGCATTGAAGGTCTTGAAATGTCTCCCTGTACTGTGCATTGAAGGTCTTGAAATGTCTCCCTGTACTGTGCATTGAAGGTCTTGAAATGTCTCCCTGTACTGTGCATTGAAGGTCTTGAAATATCTCCCTGTACTGTACATTGAAGGTCTTGAAATGTCTCCCTGTACTGTGCATTGAAGGTCTTGAAATGTCTCCCTGTACTGTGCATTGAAGGTCTTGAAATGTCTCCCTGTACATTGAAGGTCAGAAGTAATGTCAGCCAAGTGAATTGAAATAAGGTTTCCTATGAGAATTCACCAACCAAGCTGGAGTCACACGGAGAAAAAATGTTCAATGACATGAGTAGATAAAGAGTGAGACTGTATGAAGACAGAAGCGTTAAATCTGTCTCTCTGTTTGTAGCGCTATCAAAGACTTCCCCAGCCATTTCTGTGCAGGGAAAGTCAGCAACGCTTGACAATACAGTGTATAGGGTACTGACAGTGTAGATACAAGATAAGAAGGTAACATTCTTAAAACATTATACTTGGTATTTCTTTAAAGTTACTGTATGTAACTTTTTATGTTTCTGAAGCTGTAATTTTTCATCTGATGATCATGACCTGTAACCGCACTGTATCCAGTGAAGTCAGAAAATGATTTACAGTAGAAATCACACAGACACGGGTCACAGATTTCTTTGAAACACAGATGTTGTAGCTATTGTGCTTGGGATGCTGTTTATTGTGGTCCAACCTGACATAGGGGTTTTGAAGGCCTAGTTATGTACTCTTTTACCCTGAGCATACACAACGAAGTGTTACATTCCTCAGTGTGGTGTACACACACTAATGAGAGGGAGTGATCCAAACCATAACATCTATGTCATCTTCTAAACATTAACTACTGAGAGCTAATGATCCTGAGTAGTAGTAGTAACTTTAGTAAAGTGGGGGAAAAGTAATAATAGTCATGGCTATAACACTTGCAGCAGTAGCACTCTCTCTTTCTCTCTCTCTTTCACCATCTCAACAAATTAACGTTGCTTTGTGCTTACAGTCCTCCGATTATAAACACTCTAGATGGTTCTAAGCACACTGCATCTCAGTACTCTCTGTTACTCATATACAGCAACCTTCAGCAGAAAACACACTGAAAACTCAAGTGGGCTCCAAATGCTGCAGGTTACAACACTGCATTGACCTTTACTGAGAAGCAAAACACACATTCGAATTTAAGTTCTGGGTGAACCTTTTCAACCACAATCTCCTCACAAGCTGAAGAGATGAAACCCATTACCTTGAAACTGTTAAGTGTCCGGCAAACAATTATCCAAGCTTCATTGCCCACACTGTGTTCTGCATCCTCACCATACACTCACTGGGGCTAAGTGAGCCTCTACCAATGCAGCAGACATGTCCAGTCATGTAACAACACTGATCTTCATACACACAGGACGTTAGTCACAGCGCAATATGGAAAATGGCAAGCTGTTTTTCATGGTGTGCTAATTACGGTTTGAATAAATTATTCATAATTTTTCAAAACATTTCCAGGAACAATGTTTACAATTAGCAAAGGTTGCAATTAGGTTAGACGTTAGCATCGATTTGGTGATAGTTTTAGCTACATTAAACAGCGGTGGAAGAAGGCTACTCACTTTTTTATACTGAAGGCAACACTGCTTAATTCATCAGCAAGCTAACTATTGCTATTAGCTTTAGTTTAGTAGTTTAGTCTTTATTTTCCTTTTTGAAAGCCTGGTTTTCCTTTTTAATGACATGATTGATTCAAAGTTCATATAAAGTTTGCACTACCACCAGCAAGTGGACTAAACCATGTGCAACTTTTTAGAATGGGGATGAGCCCATAAAAAAGCTCTTTTACAGTTTAAAAACTTGAAATACTTGAAATGCTTAATTTACTGTTCTATTCTTGTATTACTATAATGCTAAAACCAATGCTTAAAGCCCACCCCATGTTGGGGCCATAGTAAGTCCCATTATTCAACTGACTAGTAGCATAGATCAGTGTCAATACTAAACCGTCTCTGCTAGTAGTATTCTTAAGTGTGTGAAGCCTGGCACACAACATCATGGCTAGACCACTGCATCAGCACTTCTGATGCGCATTCTAGTCTGAGCTCAATAGAGATTGTGGGGCATCCATGTCTGATCACATTCCTTTTATTACGTTACTTGACTGTGCTAGTTTCCCTGAGATGTCTCAGGAGGTTAATGGGGCCTGTAAGGCTAAACTGGTTTGGCCTAAGGTCACAAATGAAGATGTGCATTCATACTGCAGAAGATCTGCTGTAGGCCTAATTTTGAGCACTATATCTCTGCCCAAAGATGGAATTTAGTCTTATGATGTAAATTTTAACATAAGCTATCACTGTGAGGAACTTTGTGCCATGTATGAACGTATTGTGGGATCTGTGTATGAGGCCAGTAGGCCATTATTTATTTATCCTTATAAAAGACACAGCAACAAGCTAGGGTGGAACAAATATGCAAGGAAAGCTCCTTGGTAATGATGTTACTGGCTCCTGGAAGGAGGTGAGAGCTCTGAACAGGGACAATTACCATGCAACATAAGGGAGTATCTGGGGTGGATAACAGTTGAATTGTGGAGGCAACATTACGCTGACCTATTTAATTGTGTAAAAAAAGCAAACCTTATAAAGTTGGCTATGTTAGCAATAGTGAAACAGTGGGAATGCCAATGAGATCTATCAAGCTTTTACACAGCTAGCTAATAACAAAGCTAGCGGTTCAGATCAAATTACTGCAGAGCACCTGAAATGGGCAAGTCTGAAAGTTGCAGTTCTTCTTCCTATATTTTTTAATGGCTTTATGACCCATGGTCTGTTACCAGACTCTATGTAGTCCATTACTTTGGTCATTAAGGACAAAGCAGGCAAGTTGGGGAGTGTGGGTAATTATAGACCTATTGCTTCAGTGTATTATCAAAAGTCCTGGAAAGAATTTTATTAGATAGGTTGTGTGTTTAATTTAAACACTGCAGTGAACCGGTTTGGCTTCAAGGCCAAGCATTGTACTATCTATTTATTTATGCACTAAAGAGACAGAAGGCAAACTTCCTCTGTTTCTATTGGTTTTATTAATGCCTTGAATGCTTTTGACCAAGTTAACCATCACAAGCTGTTTTTGAAATTGAGTTGAAGAGGAGTACCAAAACGGTATACTGGTAATTAGAATCCTGATTTTTTGGTATTCCAATCTGAGCATGCAGAACAAATGGGGGAATGTATTCTCGACTCCTTTTGGTGTTGGTAATTGAGTCTGTCAGGGGGGGGATACTATCACCAGCCCTCTTTAGTATTTACATGGATGACCTGTCTGACCAGCTAAGAACATGTAAGTCAGGATGTATGACTGGTAGCATGCTAGTGAACCATCTTATGTTGTCTCTCCTAGCAGTGCGGGGTTTCAGGAGTTGTTGAATATGTTCTGATTATGGTGTCAAATTTGATGTGAAATATAATGCCAAAAAGAGTTTGGTTATGATCTGTAGAGTGAAAGGGGATAAGGCAAGTGCTATCTGATTGTTGTAAAATTAAGTATTTGGGTCACATCTTAACGGATCAAATGTCAGATGATGATGACATGTATAGGCAGAGCTGCATGTCTTATATTCAAGCGAACATGCTGGCTAGGAAGTTCTCTTGGTGTTCTGATAAACATGTAAAGATAAACCTCTTTAGAGCATATTGTACTGATTTCTACACTGCCCTCTTGTGGGCCAAGTTTAAAAAGACAGGCTTCAATAAGCTGTGGGTCTCTCATAGCCTAATGATTATGTGCATTTACTACTCAGAAAACCAAGGTGATGTAGTGCAAGTGAATTTTTTTGTGAAGCTGGAGTTATTACATTCTCTGCTTTACTGAGGAATCTAGTGTATAAATGTATTGGTTGACCTGAGATTCAGTGCTGTACAATACCAGTCGCCCTCATTTTTTCATTTGTCTCTGTTTTTTTCTATCTGTCCTTTTTAATTGTGTTATATGTTTGTTTTTTTGTTTTTCTAAATGGACCTAATAATAAATGCTATCTATACCCCAGAAGATTTTTATTTTTTAAGTTTTGGCGCAAAGTTCAGTATGTGAGAGCAGCCAACAGGAAATACTAAGCATTAGTAAAAAAGACAATGGAAAGTGGAGTGTGGGTGGTTGGATTTAGAGGGCATCTGGTATCAGAGTGGGAGGTAAATAACCCTGGCTCGGTCCTGTCTGAGTGTAGACCTGTCTCTGCTGTGGTGTGCGCTCCAGTTAGGAGGAAACAACATGTACACTCCACACTATGTGGGGAGAATGTGAAAGCGCTTGCTGCCATGGCAACAGGGCAGCACCACAGTCTCCAGTCCCCATTAAGAAAGATGGGTGGCAACGTGGCTGTAGCTCAATGGTGGTGTAGCATGACATGTTGAAAGAGCCTATTGAAAGCCAGTGAATTCAGCAGTTAATGAAAAGAGCAAAGGGACAGCTAATCCACCAGGCAGGTGTTACTGACCTCACCTCTCTATTTGGGTGAACGCACTTGTGAAAGGTGTGTAGATGTTACTTCTACTCAGCTTTACTATTTTGATCTGACTCCAGTAAGTTCAAAATGACCTTGAACAGATTAATTAAATATCTAAAGATGAAATAAATGATGGGGGCAATGGGTTTAAACTCTAAAACCAACAGTTGTACTGTTGTTTTTTTAAATAAGCTAAAGAAAACAGTGTCCTATTCATTTTAAGGTAACTATAAGGTCATGGTCCTTTATTCATAGAGTCCAGAAAGGGTTATCTACACACGCCTATGAAAATGTGCAGTGGCATAGTGTCTTATTTCACATCAGATGTGCCATGTTTGGAAATGTTTTAGTTTAAACAGGGTCTGAATGTTTTCCTTGTACAAAACAAGTGGAATTTGATTCATAGTTGAGGCAGTTACTGATGTGAGCGAGTACATCAACCTGATACATCAAAAAGTATTACTACTGCCACTTTCTACAGACATCTTACAAACACATGGACTCTATCAGCCAAAACAGACTTTTTTTCTGCCCTCAGAATGTTATATTTAAGTAACTAGGATAACATATTCCACCAAACAGATAATTCGAAAGTCATGTTTCTCAGTCAAATGATTGCGGTTTTACTGAAAGATGCCCTTAAATTGAGTTCTTTGACTCTGTTACATGAAGATACTGTGCATGTGGTGAAAGCCAAATTCAGCAGAACAAAACAGATTTCATCCTGAGTCAAGTGCCAAGACTCTTTTTATTCAGCTGAAAATAGCAAGCCACTGCTTACGCACATCTCCAGAACAGAGTTTAGGCAACTAAAGGATTGGGTGGGAGTGATTTGTGGAGGAGGAATACAAGCCACTGAAGGAACTCAGTAGAGTTTGTTCAAACACATGAACCAAATCAATCAAAAAAACACACCAAATGGTGTACAAACAAAACACTAAGCAAATGACAAATGAGCCAAGAAAACTCCCTTAATAATATTAACTATTAGTTTGTATAACACTATGTCGTTATAGCGTACAAGTTACAAGTCAACAACATGGATCAATGTGAACCATGAGCATCATTGAAATGACCTCAGTGAGCTCAGTGAAAGCCTGCCCACTCTTTGTACTGTGGCATAGGTTCAATACCAGATTCACAACAACAGAGGGCAGTGTATAGACTTCTTTACCTGCAGTCAAGATTTGGGTAGATCCTTATTGATCTTTAATGCCAAGATATATGTTTATCTCAGCATTATGTTAATGAAAGATAACTAAAACTTATCTGTGGCTACCCCCTTTCACATTTAATTTAATTTATTTCCAACACATTCTACATTGTAAAACACTTTACTACAAATTTGCGTGGAAATCTGTTGCCTAAAACCGTCTACGTTTGGAAACAAGGTGAAACTTAACAGGTCAAATTGTAAGTTGATGCAATATATAAATAAAGTTTACATTAGTAGACTAGTCATTACCAAAAATGTAATTAGTAAACATAAATTATTTTTTCTGGAGTTATGTTATAAGCTTAAGCAATAAGCATGCTAAGTTAAAGCTTTGGTGCATAACGTTTTTTATATTAATGCACTTCCATTGCATTCAATAGAGTTGCTATAGCTAATTAAGACTAGCAGCTCCTCTGTTTCTCGGTATGGCAATGTTCAGAAACTGGTGACTTTCCCGTGCAAAAAACAAGTGAAAATAATTACCTCTTCTAAAGAGTCCATCATATTTTTTTAATCCTACTGTGTCCTCCTTGGCTACTTGCAACTGCATGGAGGAGGGTGGGGGTGGTGCACAATAACAGAAGACTTGTATAATGTGGACGCCGACAGTTTTGTTGTCATTCCTTAGAATTCCTCATGGGTAAGACAGAAAATATGCACTATGGCTTTAAACATGCAAACAAACACAACGTATACACAGTAGGCTACTTGCCGTTACTAAATATATAAGTCCTTAGATAAGTCTCTATTGTAAATATTGTTTTAACTTGAAACCTGCATCATGCACTCCCTTGAAACAAAGTTAAATCATATACAGACGGCATTACAGTCGTCCACTGAATTGTTACATTTGGTTTACTTAAACCTAAAATCAGACCTTAAGGCATCTATGTGTATATATATTCCTGAAGCCTTTGTCTCTGCCCAGCTCCCATCAGTCCCCACCCGGACCTCGGTCATGGTGCGACGATAAATGTTGTTAAACATGAACCTAAATAAACCATACAAAACTAAAACCCAGGTAACATAAATGCACACTGAAAACATGAATAGAACATAGTAAAACACACTTTAACTAGGTTTTTTCCAATGAGCCTTTGCATTGCTTCAGTGCAGAACAGTTCAAATGACCCCGCCCCTACCAAACAGAAACTATACAACATTAAATGTCTTTGCTTAACGTGACCTGTGCACTGCATACTTAAAGGAGAATTCCGGGCAATTTTTGCCAGAATCTTGATTGCTAGATGTCCCTGAGAACTGTCAATAGGAAAAAAAATGACCAAAATCGGTGCTAGCAAACTGGAGTTGCTGCAGCTAATGACCAGAGCTCCCAGTTAGCTAAAACACCAGTTGTGGGGGCATGTTCTAAAGAGTGCCTTTGTGCCTCTTCTTAATAGACACACAATGCAATTAAAATGTCCGTGCAACATGAACAGGACCCTTACCCATTTTCAACTCAGACATTGTGAAGTTTAAATTCAAAGTTTGTATTGTCATCTACCTTGTCTCAATCTTGCTGGTAGCTAGCTTGGCCCGCTAGCTGCACAGCAGCATCCTGCACCAACTGAATTCCCATGGAACTTCAGCGCAAGACTAGAGCTAGCCTTCAGTAACGCTATTACTGTGCAAGCCACAGGCATCATTTGGACCATTTCCATGTTTGCTTGTTTTTAAGATTTTTTGGGGGGTTTTCTTTGAAGATGAAAGCGGGAGAGAGGGGATAACGCACAGCAAAGGGCTACAAGTTAGACACTCACTTTTTATTACCACTGTCTAAAGTGACTAACTGAACCTGCCACAGGTGGCAGCTCAAGCAAACTTTGAGGGAAATTATGAATCTGGGCTGAGAAAATTTGAATAGGCCATCACTTGCACTTCAAAATGTTTTAACTACTCTCCCTTCAGCAATAAGAAAAAAATACATCACCGTCCCCTTTTTACCCACTATCTTGCATAATAACAGTCCCTTATAAATACAAATGATGTTAACAAGTCAATATTCAACACTGTGCTCAGATCAGTTACCATTGCAAATGAATGTAAATTGAATTGTTAGTCACAAAGGTCCTCAAAAGAATACCAAAAATTCAAAATGTGTGCACATTTATACATGAGTGTGTGTCCCATGACATCTCTGTTGGAGCAGGCATTCACATCCTTCCCCAGTCAACAGGTCAACAGCCGTCTCCACTTTTACAGAACCCAGCCAGCTTGTACTGCGTGTGTGTGTGCGTGTGTGTGTGTGTAACACCATCAGCCAGCTGCCTTTTCAGTATTTGTAATGAATGAATAAATTACCTTTAAGACGACACAAAACTGTATTATTCACAGAGAATACTTTAGTCCAGACTGTTTACCTTATCCCTCTTCCCTGTACGTGGCTCTGTTCGGACACAGACACATGGCAAGCTGTGAGCCCCATGCTACCTGTAGATGGCTCCCTTATTAAATGGGCCAGAAAGGGTGGCAGGAACTCAGGCTGGACACATGACTAACTCAATGCTGTATCGCATGTCATGTGGCAGCAAATAACTAGGCACAGAAAATGGGGAATTTAACAAAAATGATTTGGCACATTGTGGTGATGAGGATACACTCATCGCTTCTCAACTCCTCTATTAGTAAGGTACTACTAAGGTAGTTCACCTTCTTAATCTAGTGTGATATATATATATCACACTAACAAAAAACAAATGAAGCTATTTGATGGATGAGTCAATGGCAATGGCATGAATTAATTCTCTGCATTGCCATCATTATTGCCACCCAGGATTCTTGTTCATAGACACAAGTAAGATCTTCACTGTGATTTACATAAAGTATTAGTGTTTTTAACAATAACTGATTATTTGTTAAATCACTACAAGGGTTGTTAGGTATACTGCAACATTTAGTAGTTTCCCTAAAAAGGTCTGTCACAAATTGTAGTAACAATTGTTTCCTTGAGCTCTCCTAAAACCTTCCTCTTGCATTTTCCCTTTTGATACAAGCCAGAGCATATAGATACAAAATTAGATTACAAATAGACTCATCAGTATACAGTGCAGTAATGGTGGTGGGTGGTGTCTGCACACACTTTTCTGTTCCTCTATAAAGCCCTTCACAACTATGAGTTATATTATTCCATCGCCTACATTAATGGCATGGTGCATGGCAGCAGCATGGGGGCACTCTGTAATCTGGGAGTACCATCTGTGGCTGTCAGATGAAGCTGCCACTTAGTGGGCCCAACACAGTCTCCATGTCAACACTTGCCAACTATTCAAAGACATGCCAGAAAAGTCAAAGAAAGGGAGAAATGTCTTTTTTTCAGGGCAGATGCTTGATTGTGAATGACTTTCAGTGATGATAAATGAGAATTACACACAGACAGATATTTGTTTAAAATAGTATTTGCAGAAAACAGTGTTGTGGGCTTATTCTGCTAATGCATCGACCCAGGAAGAGTGATGTCTGTATGACCAACAAACATACACTAGGTGAAGTCAAACCCCTGTAACTAAGAATGTGATCACTGCATTGTGTATTTACAATTTAATCTTAGAAATTACTGCATGTATGTATTGCAATTATTAGTTGAATTACAAGGTTAATTTATTATGAAATATTTAACTTGAAAAACACCTATGTGTTATATTTTCTTAAATAAGTTAGAGTGGAATACATTCACAAGTTTTTAGGAAGAAGAGTGCCATTTGGACAAAATCTTACACATACTGTGGCATACTTAATGAAAAACGTACAAATGGGTGGTTAAGGAAAAAACATCATAGTCCCTTAAGTCGTTTGCGCCACAACAAGCTTCCAGAGCAACTTCAATGCAATTTTGCATGAATTATACAAAAACTAAAAAGTCAGTCCAAAATCTCCAAAATGCCTTTGGTTAAAATGTAGTGACTATGAAGACCACAGGTTATGATTCACATCACTTATTTTAACTATTCAGTGACCCTGCTGGCTCTGTATGGAAGCGTCTGTATTTAATGTGTTTCTCCACTCATTTTTTTTTTTACCCATCAGTGTCTCTAAACTGATATGCACCCATTACATGAGGCAAAAATATAATTGCTGTTAATGAGTCAATGCAACTTAAGCTACCAAACATGAGGCCACTTAATTTGTATCAAAACATTTTAGGAATTATTATACTGTATAGCAGTGCAGACAAACTGCTAAAAGACATACGTACATCTCAAACATGCAGGGAAATAGTGGTGATTTAATTTAATCTTTTTAAATGCAAATAACAGCTAATCACATAAAATGTGTCATACATTAAAATTCAGTCACACACATGCTTTTAGAGTAAAAGGAAAAGCAATTGTGATAAGGTTAACGTTTCCTTTCGATACATTTAAATGTGCCCAAGAACCACAGCATTTCAGCAGCTAAAAGAGCTGATCGTGAGGCCATAACTCCTGCAGTGATGAAGGTCAACAACTCAAAATTATAAATTCTGAGTATACAACTCTCTTAAGACAACATTTGAATACAAAGAGATACTGAAGGTATAATCTCATGAATGCATGATTAGCAACTTTAATACTGAGTGATAGGAGACATTCACCCTTAATCTGCAAGATTAGTATTTTAAAGAGCCAAATGTGGTGTTGATGACATGGTACCATATACCATAATTATTCCTTTCTGCAAAGGAGACATCAATTTGGCACAGGAACAGTTTCTGAAAGCAGCATGTAGCAATACATGCAGAAATACAGTATGTGTCTTAGACAAACCAAAATGAAGTTGTAGGGAACTGAGATAGTTCATACTGATGTGTATCAAAGTCTCTGCAACCATCTTAATGCTCCTGCATGTTCTGATGATACCTTGAAAGGCTAATGTCTGAGTTCTGCAGGTATTTATCAAACAAAACACACTAGCACGTAGTGCATGTTCAGTATTAGTGTAAGTGTGGGTCATCTGATCCTGGAGCGCTTGACAACAATTGTACCAGCTACCATATCATACACAGTCCTGTTGTGTTGGAAAAACAGAAGTGTGATGAAGGCTGGGAAAAAGAAGGCAATTGAAAAGTTCTTGTTCAAGGCTCGGACAGTGGATCTGCAGAGGGAGACAGACACAGTAGTTACATTACATACAGGAGGAATACATTTGTGGCGGAAATTTTAAAACATATCTTTTCAAATTAACTACTCACGCAGACAGAGAGACATTGGTTGCCGGCACTACAAGCACCCTGTTAGGCTGAACCAGAATTGATGAGTCACACGTAACAACTCTGAGTCCAACAAGAAACTTCCCTGGAGTGGCTCCTCCTGCTCCCCAAATGCACACAATCTGAAGGGAGAATGGTGTAGGAGCTGTCATTTAACTGCATGGGACGCTTTCCAAAATTTTCAGATCTGGTCAGCTGCTTAACATGGTTATCAATCAAGGATTGATCAAATATTACCCCTTAATTACGCAGGTTGGTCTCAGTTAAGGTTGAGACCACTGTTTTGTCTCATCGTACATTAGTATGCAGAAACCCTTTACACAAGCGCTCACCTCGTAAAAACACACTAATACCCGGTACACAAGTGCAACAAGCATCATTTTCTGTAGCTCTTCCATTGATGTGTCCTCATCTATTTCCTCCACTATGAAATGCATGGCGAACTTGGAAACATCCCTATAAAGCAAAGACAAATATTAATCTAAAGAGTGTTTTTTTTCAATTAAATGGTGGAAAAAAAAAGAGGCCTAATCATTATTTCACCACGCCAAGTGCATAGCATACAGACCACCACTATTTACAGAAACTTACTTGATTCCACTCAGATGCATAATACTGATGATTATGGTTGCTTTGATGAAAAACAGTATGAAAAAATCCACCATCTCAGCCAGGAGTCTTTGGAGAGGTGAAGGAATGCTATACTCCCGACCTGGTTAAAAGTAGAAATAAGTCATGCAGGTACCATATGTGATTGCTGAACATTCAAAACCGTTGTCATTTGGGTGCATATTGAAGGACTGAACCACAGCACATACACTTTCATATAGACCTACGTTAAAAAGATGTTTTTTCACATCTAACGCTGGGTAGTTTTCTGTACTCTAACCTTATATTTTGACAAATTGGAGATTAAACGGTCAACTCAAAGCCAGCAACGTTCACCTGGTCTCTGTGGATTTCCGTTCTCCCGGGCCTGCTGTTGCTGCTGTGCGGCTACAGCAGCCCCGCCAGCGGCTTCACCTACCCGGATACTTTGAGAGACGACAGATGGATAAGGCGACAACGGAAGACCAAACGGGCTGTTATACCAGTTCTGGGAATTGATATCAAGTGGTATCGTCGACGTCCCACTGGCTGACTGTAAATAATAAGGTGAGGACATAGCTGACGCTGCCATCCAGCTCTGCCAGTTCACATATCCCGTGTAGTACTGCCACATCCACCCCTGCAGCTTCTCGCAGTATTCCGTTGTGGCGCGGCTTTCACCGGCGTCCTTTTTGCCTTTGATATTGTTCTGGTTTCCAATTCTTTGAGTAACCTCGTCAACGAGTGGTTTAACTGTGGTAGCAAAAGGTTTATTCTTTTCCTCATCAACTTCCATGTTTGTATTTTCTTCGTCTGCCATGTTTGATGATGGTGTCACGTAAGACGTCATTCCGGAACATTTCATCTGGACAAAGACAAGAAAACTGTACAGTGGACATTATCATCGAGAAAACATTGTCTGGTAGTATATTGACTTAAAATGAATTAAAACTCAAAACATTAAAATGTCTTTGTTAAAGACTCTCATAAAACCCTTGTCCATTTCACGACTAAATGTGACCATTGCACCCCTTATTGGGATCTAGTGGTGCTGTCCAATAATTCCTCTTACAAGTATCAGCCGCAAGGGGGCAGCATGGGTCTGCAAGATATAAACTGCAGTGAGATTATGACATTTGAGGTCTTCAAATTCACATTATGTCATAACTCAAATGACCAAGTCAAGTAATGCAGAAAAAAAAAACTTGTCACTTTTGATTTAGGATGTGTTTGGCCTCATCCAGTTATGATTATTACATCATTAATAATGATTTATACTGTTTATCGATCCCCAAGGGGAAACTACTGTGCCCAGTGCCCAGGAGGCATCTCTCCCACTTCCAAATTCACACTCCGTACTTGGTCCGTACGTGGACTTAAATCAGCGACCCTCCGGTTGCCAATCCTAGGGCACCCTCTGGACTCTACTGCCACCCCAACTGTACTTAATGAAAATTATTATAGCCGTTTTCAAAAACATTTTAATTTATTGTTGCAAAAACATTTGCGGGAATAAGCACTTCACATTACTGGCTGATACTCAGACTCAAGCAGTTTGATACATCACCTTTGGTCCTGGTAACATTTCAGGCTATTTATTTTTGATACATAGATAGCAGTCCAAGACACATTAATGTATTGACCCTTTCTTATTTATGTAGCCTAACCTACGGACTCAGAGCAACTCAGGTATGAGGCTGAACGTGTAACCCACAAAGCATCTCTTTACTCTTTAGAAAACAGGGACAACATGTCCGATATAATACCTGACCTTGAAGTTGGATAAATAAATCCCAGCTATTCTCACTCTATTGAGCATACATGCACTTGATGAGCGTGTGTTGCTGAGTCAATCTGCAGATGATTGAAAAACCTTACAGAAAGCTAATTGTGCTCTAAAGTGTTTAAACAATTGCCATCACATTGACATGGTTGTCCACCTAGCCACTGTGTGCATTCAACAAAGCAGCTATCAAGCAAGAATTCATCAGCTTATGGTGTGATGTGTGAAGGGGTAAAACCATTACAAAAGCTGTCTGCTTAAAGCCTTCACCCATATACTACCCAGAGTAAGCTTGATCATTAATAGGATATTTAGAAATCTATGAGTTAGGGAGAACTGTATGCCCTCTACAAACCAACTCAATTGTGGATTTGTACCTGCATTTTAAAGAAGTAATTTTGCAAGTAAAATTAGACATTTTTACAAAGTTTTGTATAGTCAATGTACAAAATGTCCAAAACTGCAGGTGACATGGTCATACAAATGACCATTGAGATAACAAATAGCTTATTCGTTAGTACTAGGGGTTGGGGAGATGGGAAAAAAAATTGCAATTCTCCCTAGAACAATTCAATAATCGATTATGAAAAGTTAAATCGATACATATAGCCAATGCCTAAGCCTTTTAGTGGGATGTGTATGCAGCCATCCAGTGTTTAACACTTTTGTCAGCCAGAGTGTTTTTAACCAATACATGGAGCTATCGTTAGCTTAATTTTAAAGATGATTAAATGTGTTGATTTTTATCCAAGTTACTGTCTCTAAGGAGAGGTACCGCAGGTCCTTCATCCCAGCTGCTGTCAGACTCTACAACACCTGCACTACCTGATAATGTTGTAGTTTCTGTTCATTTAATCCACACTCTGTATATCTTTAAATTTTTCCATTACAAGTACTTTTCAATATATGGTCACAGGTGAATACAACTTTTATGTTACCTACTTTTGATTTATAATATTCAATTTAATTTTAACATCACTTACTCTGCAATATTGTTTTTGCACTATGGCATCTGCACTTTACAAAACCTTTATTTGACGCCACTTTACTTTGGTCTACCCTCTGCTCATTGTGTACTGTTTGCCCATTTTTGTTTGTTTTTTGCTGTTGTTGAGAATGCTACTGTAACAAAAAGGAATTTCCCCACTGTGGGATGAATAAAGTATTATCTAATCCAATCCAGACATGTGCAAATCAGAAAGCAGAGTGAAAGAAAAGAAAAAAGTTTGATCTAATAACAAAAAAATAAATAAGGCAAAACACAAAGACTGTTAATCTGCTTTATCACAAAACATCTGACCATCTCATGTTTCACATTCCAAGCAATTTCGTCACCTTTAAACATGAGAGCCTCTGACATGGAAGACTGCTGTGAGAAGGTAACTTTCACAAGCATCTTTAAGGCTCAAGCATGAAATGACTACAAAATAAAAACCTCCGTAGACAAACATTTCATTACAACTTGTGATGAATTCTGTATGTAAAAAGCTAACTGAGATTTTTTTTTAAAATCATGCATGGAAATGTACATACAAATCGGTGCATTGATAATTTGTTTAGAATTGAATCTTTGGCCGCTAAATTAGAACCTTATGCCCAGAGATTCCCACCCCTAGTCAGTACTCCTTGTTGCCTGAGCACAAGGTCACAGTCAAAGCCTTGAAAGTTGGACCTTAACCTACAAATACAAGTGATGTGCACTTGCTTGAACTCACATCTGTGTATTCACGACAATACACAAATGAGCCAGTGCTCTGAATCCAAGCAGGGAATTTGGCCTTCACACCTCCCGGTCACCCACATCCTTTTCAGTACTGCCGATACATGCCGTTTTCCCCTTGTTTGAACAAAAGGCCTCTGTAAGGTACCCTGGCCAGGTCTAAGAACTTTAAAAACGGGTTAAATGTTAGACATTGTATCCGAAGGTTAAAAACCCAAATAACAGGCCTTTGGGCCCCAATTTGGAAAACCTGCATTGAAAATTAAAGTTAATGTTGTGCGAGACAAAGTTGTCATGTGTTGATTTGACCTCATGATTAGTTGTGCTTTGAAATATTTTGCACTAATGTTGAATGCATGCCAATTTAAAAGGTTTTGGAAAACTGGATATCCGTTCCACCAGCAAGGGTGTACTAGTATTTAGCACTCAGTCTGGTCTAATAAAAGATTGGGAGCATGCAAATAAGACATTTGGGTCAACAGAGAACCTGTTGGTTAGATCATGCACAACTACAGATTTAAGTGTCACAGTTCAAACTTTATTGAGAAGTTTGACAGTAGCTCAGGTGGGTCAAGTCTAAACACCTTTGGAGGTTTAATTATGCGCCTTTCTCATAGGTCCTCACTGCAATCACGTCATTCATGATACATTTCTGTTGAGAAAATAGTAAAATGTAAAAAATCTTACATTATAATTTAAGGATAAGCCATTTATTAATTATTTAGGAGAGTATATGAAAGGAAGCAGCCATCCACAAACAGCACAGCCTAACTTTAACAGCATATAGCCTAGTTGCTTAATAACTCACAGCAGTTAGTTTTCCATCTCGAATTTCTCATTCCAGCGTAGTTTTCTTTCCATCCCACGTCTGTTGCTGCACAAGTTTTCCATTCTCAAAAGTGACTATGGTCTAAAAATTACACACAAAATAACCCATTTGGCTGTTACAAGCACAAGAATACTAGTCTAAAAAACCAGGCTGATAAAAGAGGACTTGGTCAGACCTTGGTCTTTCGGCCGTCTGCAGTCGTCTCGTCGAATTCTTCGCTCAGCTTGAACGTGATCTCCGTGGTCTTGAAAGTAGACTTGGACGTAATTGAAACTAGCCCAGCATCGTCCACGCTGATCACCAGATCAGGTTTTGCCATGTTGCCCATCTGCCGGGTGGCGAAGCCCACACCTTACGGCACAACGAGTGTTAAATGCGGTTAAATTTATAATTTAAAACAAGAGCCTAGATTAATCAATCTAAAGAATTAAATATGATTTACCGATTGCCTTCATGTAGTCATCAAAGTTCTCGCTGGCAGTCAGAGTCCAGGTCCCAATAAATTGCTCGACCATGATGGTGACGATAAAACTCAGTCTCAGACAAGCTAGATACGTCAGGATTTCCTGCAGAGAAACGGACGTTTATGAGAAACTACCAGAGGCAATTACTTATTTAAAGGCTGCTCAAACACAAGCTTGATTGATTGATAACCAATCAAGAGCAGGCACTGCCGTTGCCATGGAAATGGGCAGATTAGGGGGCGTGCCTTTTTTTCATGATGTGTAAAATGTGAGTTTTGTCCGGTTCTGCTGACTATAGCTGAAAAAATTAACATTAACAAACATCTTCAGCAGCCATACATGAGGCTTTATTGTTCAAAATAAACATAATTCTATACAATAGGCTAAATAAATAGGCATAAGTTATAATAAACTTCAACAATGAACAATGATAGCAAACATGCTAGTCAAATAAACACATTATTCGTAGTGTAATACTAGTTTTGACCAGGAGATGGCGCCTTTGAAAAGCAAATAAAACTGTTCTTAGAGGTTCTGTTTATAACTGAGCATTTTTAGCCCATTTTGTAAAATATGTAAATGTTTAAATGGATCTCCAAATTAAAGTTCATTCCTCTTGTATACTGTATATTTTCTACTTTATTAGAGCATGTACAATGGATTTACAATTGAATTGCTTGACATTTAATAAGGATTGCAAAAGGTAAGGTATTGTATAACAAAACTATGTTAACACTGCAGCAGAAAACAATATATGAGTGGATTTGTTTCCAAATATCAGACTGTGTATTGCCCCTAATGATTTTAGTAAGGCATTACAGTAGGCAATATGTTGGGCCTTTTAAAACACATAATTTTATATTGTTATCTTATATTTCTTATGTTTTTGTGTCAACAAAAAGAAAACAACAAAGAGAAAACAATATACAAAATTGATCAAATTGCTGTCCCGATATAGTTTTAAGGTTTTAAACATAATAAGACAATATATCCTGAACAAGAGGTCAACAAGACTCTACTGCTGTACAAAAGATGAGATTTTATTAATTTATGTATTCATTTATTTAATCTTAATCCTCTCTATTAAAAAGCAAATGCATTGTAAAATGCAGGCAATGAATGCAGACAGTGGGGTTTATCAAACAACAAACCAAGAGAAACAGCCTGTAAACCCATTGTTTTCATTTGGGTTGTCTGAGGTGATAGATGAGTGTGTGCTGCTGATGAATGTCTCAAGGAGATCAAAGTGGAAGAGTCTACAGACACGTTAGAGATGCTCAGAGCAAATCAGATGAGTGCGCTGTGTTCACTTGTTACATCCTCTTTTGACTGCCTCCCACTGTGCAACACCTTCACATGGGGTCTAAAATGTCTTTCTAAAATGTCTTTCAGGCATTATTTAGGAGCAAAGTGGCCCTTTATAAAACCACTAGAAACCGATTTGTCACTGCCTGTACCTTATGAAATGTTTTTTCAAACATTAAAGCCTACAAACAAAGACAAAAGAAACAAGTTTCCAGGAATTTGTTGCTTTTGTGAACTGTGCATTGTCTGTTTTAATACAGTAGATAAATAATGTATGTATACAAGACAATAACTTTGCTTGATTATGCAATTATATGACAGAAATAGCAAAGCTCTTTCAGTTATATAATAACTTAGCATAATAATAATAATAGACCTGCTGACAGTGAATATGGGTACAGTGTAATGTCCCCTAAGAGTTAGTTTGCAGCCCCAAAAGAGTCACTATGGCACCCTGTTCTGCTTGCCATCATAATTTAGTTCTAGGTACTAGCTTTAAAGGTGAGATGCTCATTTGTATTAATAACGTATGTGACAACCCTTTTGAGGTGGATTCCCTCTCTAACCTCGGCAGATGCTTGATGAATAATGCAAAATTAGCCATCAAGATGAAACCAGAGAAACTGGAATTATTGCATGCCATATAGAAAGGCCATAATGAGACACATGGCTGTAATATTTGATTTCATGATGCAAATGCATTAATTATTCAATAATGTCAATGACAGGCAGTAATGCTATGTGATAGTCAAAGAGTCTGTGATGTATCATGGAATCCAATAAGCTGATTACTTGTTGTTCTGTCACCCGGGGTTTTTCTGCGTACATACAGGTGCCATCCAGCAGGCGCAGAGCCCATCTAATGAACATGAACTCTCACTGGCAGCCACAGAGAAGTCCTTTCCTCCTGGTTTTCATCAACACTTCAGCCCCCATTGATGGGAGAACAGTGGCCATGGACAAAAGCTGTATATACTGTACAAACACAGCTCTGAGCGGCAGCACACTGACTCATTCTTCAGTGTGTGTGAGAACGGAGGGGGACCCCTTTCAGCTCCTTTGTGTTGGTGTCTGTCAACAGTGTAGTTGGAGGCAGAGCCCATTGTGGCGGCCAGTGTTTCGTATTGACACAGGGCCTCACTCAGCTTGTTCCCAGGGTCCAACCTGAGGACTTATGAATAATGGAGAGAGGATCCTCAGGGCTGAGGGGGAGTTCACAAGTCTGACTGGGCTCGTTATAAACCTAAACCTTAGCTTTATATGCTGGCAGGTAAAACTGCGGTCACGGTTGCTCATGTTGACGGTGAACTTTGCTGCAACTCCTTGCAGCCAATGATCTGATGCTGTGAGATTATGGCAGAGGGGTGGTGCTTTACATTAAATAGGAAGGGCACAACAAATTTAAATAACACCTATTTTCAGATCATGTACTGTAAGTCTTTTATACTTCCCCATCTTGTTTGAGTATTCATTGTATTCCCTTCCTTCTAAGCTTAAACTGTCTCTTCTGTTCAGGGTAAGCCTTTGCCTGAGGTAGGGAATACATTTCCTCCATGTAGAGATCTATGAAAGCCTTTTGATCAGTGCCCTGCTACGCCATGAACTATTACAACTACTATTTCTAGTCATAGTTCCATTAACTTTACTGTGACTGTAATTTCCACTTTTCATCACACCCCCAAACAGCATCGTCAGACAACCACCCACCAAGAGCCTAGGTCTATCTGACGTTTCTCCCTAAAAGGAAGCTGTCCTCCCCACTCAAGGTTTCTGCCTAAAAGGAAGTTTTTCCTCGCCAATGTTGCACTAAATGCTTGCTCTTGAAGGAATTATTGTAATTGTTGGGTCTTTGTAAATTATAGTGTGGTCTAGACCTATTCTATCTGTAACGTGTCTTGAGCTAACTCTTGTTTTGATTTGATACTATAAATAAAATGTTATTGAATTGAATCTGTGTCTTTCTTGTACTGTAGTTGAGACACGCCTATAATCTGTTTACTTTTTTTTAACAAAACCCCACAGATGATTTAATCATTTTTAGGAGACCTCTTGATTGATGCATCTGAGTCATGATTTTTCATTTAAAACATTTTTCTTTTTATTGAAATATTTTAGTAATGCCATGGCTCTTGCATCATATTTTAACAATAATAAATGCTGATTTTGAAAAGCCTTGCAGAAAATACAGAACAATCACTAAGTAAAAAATGATAGGAAGATATGTTGTGCGCTACAGGCATCAGTTCTGGTCTAGTTCCCAGCAGATCCCAACCATCTGCTGAGAGGCTCACACGACCTGAGCAACGTGCCCTCTCATCTTTGCCTTTTTACACGGCTGCTGGATGAGGGGAAACTAGAAGCCAGGGTGGCCGCCTATCGTTCAACACAGCAGTGTGTGTGTGTGTGTGTGTGTGTGTGTGTGTACGTGTGTGTGGCGGGGGTCAGAGAGGTGCCTCTTGCTTGTGTGCTTTGAGCTGTTTCATGCTTTCTGCTTTGATCTTCTCTCTCATCCCTTTATCCCACACGCCCCCTGCGCCTCAGGCTTCTGGTTTGCAGCACACCGACAGTGGGGCTGGAGAGGCAGAGGGGGGTGGGTGACTGCCCCTAACAGAGACATTGCTTGTTCTGTCGACACAGGGAGAGGTGCCCATGGGGCACAGCCACCGGGTGCAGAGGGCAGTGGGCGGAGGGTTCACCAGGAGCTAAAGTGATGCATACTGTACAGTTCTCTGCTTCTCTTTTATGCTCTCTTAGATCACCCAACAGTGGGCTGGAATTTTTGTGTGAAAAACAACTGCCACAGTGCTTAGAGGGTGGCCTCCTGACCACTTGCAACATGGGAAAGCGCACCCCTCAGCTGGAAGTTACATAAAACCAGCCAGAGTCATGAAAATCCCTGATAAATAACTTGGCTTTGGGCCACTTATGTCTCTCTGCTTCTCACATGGAACGATTATTTTCTATGGGTCAATATAATATGCTTTCTGCTAAAGCTTTATATAGGCTATGTTCAAAGTGTTGCCATGTAATCGGTGTTGCAAGAAGTGATAGTCTTGGGACAGCATGACAGTCATCACGTGTCATGTGTCCCCCCAGAGCCTGCAAATCCTCATATAACCGCTCACACACACACACACGCACACACACACAAAACCCCACCTGCTGAGCTGGGACTGGAAAACACAAAAGCTGAGGCACAGAGCAGAACCCTTAATTGAAGATTAATTGGAAAGGGGAGCACTAACCTTTATTTAGACATGTGGTAAGTGTTAGGCTGTGACAATTAAGTCAACCATCTCAGCAGATGACTGCACTTAATATTTCATGACACACTTTAAGGGAGGGTGTTTTGCCATGCAGCTCTGTGGCCAAGTAACCAAGACTTTCATCCCTCTAAAGACGATGACAGAGATCACAAATATCTGTGGCATCTGCCTGGTAAACTGGAAGGTACTCTCTAACATTTCTTTTCAAATTAAATCATCTTTAAGTCAAATGGACATTTGACTGTGGGGTGAACTAGATAGCAGTAGATGCCATTTTAATTTGTTTTCACAATAGATGTTAAGACTTGAAGAAAATGAAAGTCAGTAATGCAGTTACATAGTTTTTTGTACAATTAAACATATGTTGCCAAGGAAGGATTGCCAGATGAATAGAGAACGCACTTTTATTGTTGTCAGTGTGTCAACGAAGATGACAGTAGACATTAAAAGTGACATTTTAACTTGATACGGACACAATGATGAATTGTAAAAAGGAAAAGATGAAAGATTGCACAAAGAATGTGGATTATCGAGTAAAAATAATCTATAGAGACAGATAATTGTAGCGATGGAATTAACAGTAGGACTTGGTAGGATTCTGATGCATGTTTGTGTGAGTGGGAGAGAGAGAGAGAGAGAGAGAGAGAGAGAGAGAGAAAGAGTAAAGGGGCTGTGCTAACAGGCTTTCTGCAGATCACTGGCATTTTGACTGCAGTGGAGAGTAATGGGGCTGGCAGGGCGGAATCAATTACTGGCCACAACAGATTTTCCCACAGGTTGGAGCTTGGGAAAGCAGTACTTTACTGCAGCGCAGACAGCTGGCACAGAGCATCCACTGGGAAAGGAGCCGGCTTGCAAATAAAAAAGACAGTTTTTATTTTTTTTTATCAACTTGTGATACTGCTTCCCAGTTCTTTCCAAAAATATAGGTATTCATAATCATATATTTATCATCATATGCATTCCAAATTGCAATTGCAAATATAAAAGTGCATACAAGCCCCCCAAAGACCTTTGCCTGGGTGTTTGAGATAATGTGGACTAACAGTTGACCTTCAGCTACATACCTATTCTAAAACATAGATTTCCCCTGACAGTGACCAATCATGTCTTGTATACACACACACACACACACACACACACACACACACACACACACACACACACACACAAACACACACACACACACACAGAAACACACACACACACAGAAACACACACACACAGAAACACACACACACACACACACACACACACACAGAAACACACACACACACACACACACACAGAAACACACACACACACACAAGCGTAAATAATTGTCTACAGCTTGATTCTAATAATTTATATGGCTAGAGCCTGTGAGTTTCCCTTTGCGTGACGTAAACCAAAAGATAGATTTCAATTAGAGCCCCAGACTTCCCCCCACATTGCCTCACACACACACACACACACACACACAAACACACACACACACACACACTAACACACATTGATATGCAAACAATGTTTTCCTGTGGAAACACAATGTGTGGCCTTAAAAGTAGCTTGGTCCGTGGTCCTCCTTTCTCTGTGTGGACATCACGTGCTGTGTCCTGTTGCGCTTATTTGGGAAACCAGTCTTGTGATCTGTCTTCCCTCTATTGTAGACGTACATAACTTTACTGGTAATGGGCAGCATACTGGTAAACTTTATAAACAATATAATTGTAAGGGGCCATTGTGAAGGAGTGTGCGCCATTGTGAAAAGACTAATGAAAAAGATTTTTATTTATGCAAGTGTGACTCAGGTCACTGACATTTATTTAAACCCAGCACACAAGGATATACATATTGGCGTTCTAAATGCTAAATGCTGTTCATGCCCTTTAATTGACCATAAGCCCTGTCATTGGCAGCTGGTGCTGGGATCCTGGTGTCAGTATTAAGACCTGAGGAGCTGTCCTCAGAAAAAAAGATTAAAAAAACTTCTGCTAAACAAAGAAACAAGGAAGTCAACATATCCTCCATGACTTTACCTATCCAAAAAGCACAGGGAGAATGGATGCCAACAAAGGCAGGAAAGTAAAGAATGAGAAGGCGGGTGTTTTACAATTAAACAGTGGGAATGGGTCTTAGGTCTGGTCTGGTCCCTGCCCAATATAGCGCCTGGGTGCTGACTGGAACCAGAGGGGACGGACAGGAAGCTGTGGCCCATAGGATAACATTGTTTTGTGGAAGTTGCCTGGGAGACATTTCCTAAGTCAGACAAGCTATTTTGGACCAGCATGGGTGGCATTTGCTCCGTCTTGTATAGCTCATGTATATACAGTATATGCAGCAAAGTTATTCCTTTTTACATGCACATCCACTCTGTTTGAATGAAGCATGGCAAGGCATGATCTCACACACAGAGAAACATCGCCCAGATGCCACCCCCCTTAACACACACACACACACAAGCTTCAATGCAGCAGTTGTTGAATGTCAGGTATAAGATGTCAGGATGGTGTGCACACAGGATGCAGGCACGGCTGTGAGCGTCGCTGCTGCCGACAGCCCCAACGGTTGACATAGTAAATCAATCCTGATGGGAGGGTGGGTAGGACGGAGGCGGAGGGGGGTCCAATGGGACTAAGCTGGCCTCTGTCAGACACACTCAGCCACTCAGCCGGCCAGAGAGAGACTGTGGACGGGTGGGAGAACACTCGCCTGGAAGCGCTCACACGGAGATTGAGTTACCACGGAATTAGATCAGGGCTGTGGGAAACAGCACCTCCTAAACACACTTGCACACTCTTGGTCACACACACATAAACACATGCAGACACACCAGCACACACTCAGGCCACACTCTTGCACACAAAGAGTCACCAAGGGAAACCTGAGGGAAGATTGAGGAAGGCAGCTGGGCACACGCCAGTTTCAAACAAATGCTTGCTTATACCTCTTAGCTTCCTGGCACTGGTTTTAGAGTGGTTTCTTCAAATTGGTGCCGAGTTAGGTCCACGGTGAACAGGCAAACTGGCATGTTCAAGTTTTTAAATTTAGAGGCATGGCAATCACAGACACATGAGCTCTCACCAAACACACTTTCCACATCCAAAATCATCAAGTGAGCTGGAATGGAGGAGGCTGAGAAAATGTTGTGATGCCACGGTTGAAAAGTCAAGGTTTTGAAAGAAAAATCCTAATTATGTTTAATGGATCACAGGAATGTCAGGGCTAATGTGAAGGACCTTGACAGTCAGGTGTGAAGAGAGTGTTTTGTGTCTGCGTAATGGAGACCACATGAACCTGCCCGCTCTGTAGTACTAGCATCACTGTAGAGCCCTATTACCATAATAGCATCATAAACAATACTGAAGTGATCCCAAATATATTTAGGCTGTCTATCAGCAGAGAGTAATGGTAAGGACATGTATAGTTTAGTTGGTGGTAGAGGGCTAGGGGAGAGCTTGTACTGAAACTAGCTGAAGATCTGTAAACAAATCTGTCCCACAAGCACTAAACTTTGTGGAGTGAAGAGCAATTTAAATCCTTCCATGAGAAACACATAGTTTTTCCACCATGGGATCATACACATGCTAAGGTCTATAAATTGACCAACTGGGAGTATGGGAGTGTAGAAATGCAAGAAACGGGTGAAGGTGGGCAGGATTTTTAGTGAAAGTGGGTGCTACTGACAGGGAGGGGAGGCGAGTGTTAGGGATAGTGTGAAGACTCATCCACCCTCAGAATGACTGAAGCTTGCATATTGTATCTGTCACCACCAAAACCCCTCTGACATTCTGGGAACAGCGTGTTGGCTTGCAGTTGCTCCTTGGAATCAAGCTCTCATCCGCACTTGTCTAGCTCCCAACACACCAAGTTAACAACTGACCTGATGGACAGAGCAGAAAAACAGCTGCTGCTCTACAAGGTACTGCAATGGAAGACAGCAAGGGGGGTCACACTCCCACTGATGGCCTTACCAGACATGTCAGACTCAGGATGCAAGAATTATACCAGACCTGACATTTGACTGCTGTTTTTACATTGTATTTCATGTATTTTATATGTCTACTTATATTATGGTAGTGTTAAGTCAAAGTAGCAATACCACGCTATAAAAAAACACTCAATTGCAAGAATATTTCCTGCATTAAAAGTTTGACTTGAAGTACACAAGTATTGGTAACCAAGTGTCAAAAATAATTTTTGGTATTATAGTATTGGATCATTATTATTCATGCATCAAAATGTAAGCAATAAATGTACCTAACACACCTGTAACACATAAGTGTTTTTTTATTAGATCTTTCACTTAAAACATTTGCCTTGTGTTTACATATACATATATTTATATATAAATATATGTATACATGTACATATATTATATTTAAATATATGTTTATATATAAATATATGAATATACAGGCAGATACATCTGCTATCCCTAGGAAAACAGCCAGCAGGGATCAGTTACACAGTCAAAGATAAACATTTAAGGTTCCCGTGTTTTATATAGTTTGCTCTCTGACCCAAGTGTAGTGTAGTGGAGTCAAAATGTTCACACCTGCTCCGTATCCAAAGTGAGGCACTTTTCTTTTGCTGCTTATGCCTAAGTAGATTTGTATGTTTTTTTTAATGTAACTCATAAGCAAAACTTTGCTCAATGGTTTGCTTGTAGCTTGAGCTTCTAAAAACATGTCTGCTTCTCTTTCCCACTACACAGCAGAGCAAGGTTCACTGTTTTCACCCACAGTGGATGAATGATTCCCTGGGAAGGTCTGTCTGCGCCAGTCAGTTGACCTGTTTGCAGTGACTGGGGAGGAGGTGGAGGGGGTTTCCTAGGAGAGCCTGGCAACGCTGACTGACTAATGTTGGGCCTCCCGGCTGATCAATGCTGTTGTGGAACCACACAGCTGACAGCAGACAATGAACAACACACTCTGCTAATGGGCCGTGTGTCCTCCACAACACCAAAGAAGAAGAAGGCTCCCACTATAGTGGGGGCCTGTTGCTCATGAACTGGGGTCTCAGCAAGGAAAATGGGAACCTAAGGCCAGGAGTCTACCAGTCAGCCTGACCTGTCAGGCCTCAGACTCACTACTCTCTTTCAAAAAGACATACATAACAAATCATTTTTTAATACTTTTCAAATATCGGTTTAAACCATTACAGAAATGAGTCCCAGCACCTCTATTAGACATTCCTCTTAAAACTACTTTCCCTCGGCATTATGTCACTCAAATGCCAGCTCATTTTTAACAGGCTCAAGTCTTTTCAAGCACCGCCCACATCATCCCGGGACCCCGCCCGGTGTGAAAATGATCAGAGCAGAGGCAGTTCTGACGTTTAAACTCTTGCACAGACCCACTGCTGTCAGTGCACCACCGGAGCGGTCTCTGAAAGGAGTAGACTACGTTTGATCGCTGCATGCTTGGAAGCAAAATGAAGCGAAGCCACAATTACAGCTCATCGGATAGTGACTTGGACGACAATATTGAAGTGGAGAAGGATAGTGGCGACGAAAATGGGTATGTTAACCTTTTTATGTTATACATTATATAGGCCTATCATATGTTCTATGTCAGATTTCTGCCACATTTCAACTTGCCCATGCCTATTTTAATTTGCTATCTGTCCTTTGTTGATTAACTAATGTAGCCCATTACTGTTTTACCTTTCAGTCAACTGGATTCTCACGACTCGATGTCACCCACCACAACCACACAAGTCCAAGCCAGAAAAAGGCGCAGAGGGGTAAGTGAACTCATTCTCTCTGGTGCCAGGTTGCGCACTCCTGTTTGATAGATTCATCTGTTTTTCTCCGACCTGGGCTGTGACCTAAATTACATTGTTCTCTTCACCCATGACAGATTATTGAGAAACGGAGACGTGACCGAATCAATAATAGTCTGTCCGAGTTGAGAAGATTGGTGCCAAGTGCTTTTGAGAAACAGGTAAATGGGTCTACTACCATTATGGGCTGGCACACATTTGCACATCATACATTTTTTGTTATGGACACTAGATAGGAAATGTCAATATAATTTAAAGTGACATTGCTCTTTTCCTATATTTTTACAGGGATCAGCTAAATTGGAAAAAGCTGAAATTTTACAAATGACTGTGGACCATTTGAAGATGCTTCATGCGTCTGGTGGCAAAGGTAACAGATCCTTTCTTAGGCTTTGGAGGATAAGTAAATAGCTCCCTAATTCAAAATGAATATGCTGTGAATCACGTGTCTAACCGCCCTGCTTCCTTTCCTGACAGGTTTCTTTGAGGCTCATGCTCTTGCTAAGGATTATCGCAGCCTGGGCTTCAGGGAGTGCCTGGCAGAGACCGCTCGCTACCTCAGCATCATAGAGGGTCGGGACGGTACAGACCCCCTCCGTATACGTTTGGTGTCCCACCTCAGCAACTACGCCTCTCAGAGGGAGGCGCACACTGGACTGGAACACTTAGCCTGGGGCTCTGCCTACGGGACTCCCCCTGCCCATCTCCCCCACCACCTCCTCCTACAACACCCCCAGGGCAGGAAACCTTCTTCCAGAAGCAACAGTAGCCCACCTTCCTCTTCTTCATCTACATCTTCCTCCCCCTCCACTGAGGCATCTGGGACATCCAGACACAGTGTCATGACCCCCACAGAGACCCTCAGGGTGCCTCCCAATGGCTCACTGGCCCTCAGTTTGTCTGTGCCAACATCCAAGCTTTCCCCACCACTGCTTTCATCCCTCTCCTCGCTGTCGGCCTTCCCCCTCTCCTTCGGTGCTTTGCCTCTGGTGTCCCCAACAGCCCTCAGCACAGTGAGCCCCTCCTCCATCCTGTCAAAGCCTTACAGGCCGTGGGGTACAGAGATTGGGGCCTTCTGAAGCAAACAACTGGACTGAAGGCAACAGCTGAGCTGTGCCCACCACCACAGACTAGCCATCGCAACCTGACTCTGTTTTTATAGCAATCAAACACAGAGGAACAAGGCAAACTGATTTTATTTCATTAAGTATCTTTGTATCTCGACATCAGTGTGAATTAGGGAAACCCCAATGATTTTCCAGGCTTATAAAAAAAAAGGTTTGAATGAAAAGCATACAACAATAAGGGGAGATGTTGATCTCATTATGTCATAACTCTAAAGAAAGTATTTCTAAATGATTTTATGTTATTCAATGACTAATTTAGTTAACATGCACTGTCTCCAGGCTGAGGATATTGTGACATTGGGCCAAGAATAGATTTAAGTACAAATATACTAGAGACTATTTTGTAGACCATATAATGGAAATTATACGTGGATATCTGTATTTAACATGCTGTAATGTAGAGTTACTTAATTTGGTCTGCTTCTTTTGTGGTATCAGAACTCATGGAAATTAATAAGCATTATGTGCCATTGTTGGAAAACTAACCACTTGAGAATTGGGAACTTGCATTCTTGTATCTATTTGTAATATTTTTGTACCAATAAAATTGAGTTTAAAGTATAAAACATGGATATAAACCAAAGTTTCTGTTTCTGTTGCATTTGCTCCTTCAATTCTCCAGAATGTTTTGTTATCAAAATGTATATTAGGTAGCTATTTTATCTACCATAATGCTAGATAGTCCTTTATACAAGCAGACTAACTGCCCTCTAAGTGATTAAAACCTTATCTTCCCAAATGGCATATAATCTGCAGGTGCATTTTTGTTAAAATCCGTAGAAGTTAATCATGCGATAATAAGGTCCCGGTTATTGACTGAAAAGCAATTCCTTTACTGTGTGCCAGGTAAGTAACTAAATCTGAGAGCATTGTTGCCCTTAAGAATACCCAGGAAATCATTAAGAGCCAGAGGAAATCCTTTACAATGTTGCCCTGACCTCACCAGCTCGGGTTGGTCTGAAACGGAGACAATAGTGTGAACAGGATGGGGACATTGGAGAAAAGCGGTTAAAAAGTAACAACACACAAGACAGCTGGACCAATAAATCACTGTTCAGCTCCACGGTGTTGTTTCTGGTCCTATCCTAGTGACACTGTTTTTTATGACTTGGTTTTATCCGTCCATGCAGAACCTCAGTCTTCCAGGAAAGGCAGTATGTGATTTGTTCCCTGAGGGCTTAGGCCAAATGCTATTAATAAAATATATTAAGTATATTGTCTTCCTTTAAAATAACAGTCAAATTAAACCATGATATACAAAAGTCTCTGTATTTGATGTGCTGAGTGCAGATGAATGACACAAACCTTGCTGCCTTCGATGAGGATGTTAAACATCAAAATCATGATTCTCATGAAGAGATTAAACATTAACAATCTAGTTTTGAACTGTGTTTTTGTCATAATATTAACATTTGGGGGCGGCCTCTAGCTCACTCAGTAAGAGTGTTTGCCCTATGTTGGCTGAGTCCTGCAGTGGCAAGGATATGTGGCCCTTTGCTGCAAGTTATCTCTCTCTCTCTCTCTCTCTCTCCCTCTCTCTCACTTTCATGTCTATCCACTGTCATTACAATAAAGGGAAAAGACCCAAAAAATAATATTAATATTTGAATTTGGCACATTGTGAACTTTTGCCTTATAGCCTACATTTGGATCAGTATGGGTGCCAGATTTTTGTTTTTTTGACTTAAAAAAAATCTGCAACTGCCACCTAGTGGAGAAACATTGTTTAATAAATGTCTGATGGATGACTCGTTTTTTTTTATATTTACATGCTAGTCTAACCCTCAAGGAATAAGCCTGAGTATATTTTGATTTATGTCATAGTATACAATATCCCAAATTTAAATAACACTAGTCTAAAACATGAATGAATAATCAACTAGGGGAAGACAGCAATTCTCAGGATGTGTAGATAACTGATTCTTTTTATTTGGCAGTTTACATTTTCCCTCCTCTTTTAGAACAGAAATGTATTAGATGGTGCATGCCATGTTCACAGAACCTCAAACCTTTATTCAGCAAAGCTTTCACAGAGAAATATATGAAGGGAGAAACACAAGCAGCAGAGGATGCAGGCAGATATCAGTGGTACTGTATATTAAAAAGAGACTAGTTCAGTGTGCTGAATGTAAAGCATCCTGCATTCATTCTCTATCTAATCCCCTAAAGAGAGAAGAGGCTAATGGTGCCTTGTGGTAAATTTGCATACACACACCCACACAGACATACGTTATGTTCACACTATCAATATCAAGATGGGAGCAACAGCACATTCCACTGTCCAAGACAATATGCATGGTACCAGTATGGTGTCATAACATTCAAGAGCTTAATGCCCAAATACTGTGTATGTAACAGAGCTGCTGATTTAGCTAAATATGGAATCATTTTGAAATGGCGCTGTCAGAGTAGGAGGGAATCTACAAGTGCATAAACAGTTGCTCCCCTTTGGGCAAAGACATTCTCAATATTAATAAAGCACCTATCAAGGTCATTATCAAGCTCATTTCAGAGGAGGTGGACACTTTATAGATCTGTAGAGTTTGGCGTATTGTTAAGTTCCAAGCGTGCGTGTTGAGAATGTGTGGGTGTGCTTGAGAAAGATACAGATGGGATACGTTGATATCTGGAAGGAGCCTGTGGTGTAAGTACACCGACCGTCATTCTTTACGAAGACACAGAAACATCATCATCATGACATCATCAGGAAACACTGCAAATGTCAGTCTACAGCCAACTCACAACACTAACGGCTTTCACAAGAAAATGGTTGTGGAGTCAAATTTCAAGAACTGAAACGTTAATTAATCACAAACAAAATGTTTGAAATTGTACAGTGCAGTACAATACAATCTCTGTATGTACTTCACCTACCATGATAGATAGATAGATAGATAGATAGATAGATAGATAGATAGATAGATAGATAGATAGATAGATAGATAGATAGATAGATAGATAGACTTTAAGAAAAAAGTATTTACAAAATAATAGCCATAATCTCACTCATTTTTTTCTAAAATCAACAAATCCATTCAACTCTCAAGATGTGTGTTATTGATGTTTGTATTCACTGATTATACTGATAGTGGTGAGTACTGGTGGTGTGGTGTGTTGTGATGTGGTGGTGAGGTCCTTGAACCTCTTGGCCTCTATAGGGTTGGGTGTCTGTTCAGAGGAGGGCTGGGCGGGACTGGATGGAGGGACGTTGATGGACCATGGAAGTCAGGACTTGTGTGAGGCTCATGCTGTCAGCTATTCTCTCAGCTCTTTGTTCTTGCGCACCAAAGCTGCATGTCTCTCCTGAATACAGTGGAACAACAGAGAGAAAGAAACGTTAGTCAGCAGGCAGCGCCCAAACTCTGTATTATTCCGTCTGAAGGTGGACACAAAGAAGAAAACACACAACTGAGATCTTTGCATTTCTAACCTTCTCCTGTAGACGCTCAATCATGGCTGCAAGGTGAGCGTCACGGTTCTCCTTGATCTGCTCCATCTTCATCTGGAGCTTCTCCTCGGCCATCTTACTGAAGTTGCTGTTCTCCTCCATGGCCTTTAGCAACACTTCCCTCTCATGGTCTCGCTTTTCTGCCAAAGCCCTCAGAACCTGGGCCTCCTGAAACTAAAATACGTAGAGCAAACAATAATAAAATAGATCAATTGATTAATTTTGAATGCTTTATTAAAATGTATTTCCTGTGTTCTTCTTTTTTAAATATCCAAAGTTATTTCAAACAGGTAAAGTACTCACCTTCCTCCGGTCTTCAGCAGCCTCTAGTTTCTTCTCAATGTCCTCCAAGGAGATATCTCTCTTGGGGGGTGAGGGGAGGCTGTGGGTTACATCTGACACTGGAGACAGAGGCTTGAGAATCACCTCAAAGGCCTGGCCAGAGGATCGCTTGTTTATAGCTTTCACCTCCATGTCTGTAAATCAGACAACCATGATGATGACACCAGCAAAATTAATGTCCAATAACACAATATTCCAGTCCAACAATATGTCATTATTATTAACATCTGAATTTACAGGATGGATAAATACATCCATGTATTTGATCCAATAGATCATCAATGTGTGAGCTGATCCATACCTTCAAACTCACACACAAGCTTGTTGCGTGACTCTGGGTAGAAGCAGGAGCAGATTAGGGAGAGGACAGACAGCTCCTTCATCTTCTCTTTATATGCTGTAGGAACATAAACACACCATAGACTCTTATGAAAACAATAAAACACCCATTGCATGCCACCAATTAATAAATATACTTGATATTACAAGTTAGGAAAGAAATATTTGCACAATAAAACAATTAGCATCAGATGACTAGTGTGCCTGTGCCCTGTTGCTTAATAATTATTGATGATATGAATAAATGTATAATGTAAGGGTGATCAAACTATGATTCTTTTATTGGATATTATAGACATTTGTGACTCATTTGAATGATCAAGAAATCATTATTCACTTATAAAATTAGTGATTAGACAGGCTTGTGCATCAAGTTATTTAATTTCCTGTTCAACTCTCAGCTGATCCCAACAATAAGAAACATTTATATCTACCTGTCTATGTCTCCTTATTGTGGAGTGTTGCTGTCATAGCTGTCAAATACAGCTGATTGGTAGTCTTGACTTTTATACAAGATCTGGGGTAAGATGTGCTTTCAACCAGTTCCTTACTGACTATTTTTAATCTCATATGCAAATTCTGTCACTTTTTCCATGCTCTCTCCTGTATTTCACAAAGTTCCCACCTGGCTGTTGAAAGAAAACTACAGATTGTTAGTGCTACTAAGCTTTCTGCTGCAAAGGCCAGTGTGTGAAGCGGCCCCTTGCTGCAGGGCTGGCCTGCCTCCCACCCTGCCATGCACCTGTCTCCACCACACATACCATAATGAAACAAGTCTGCACATCCTGCTACATTTTGGAGAGACCAAATGGATTGCTTATATTAAGGCAACGTTTTAGATACAAAGGCTAAAGAAACCCATGAAAACAAATATGCTAAATGCCTGGCATGACAATAACTGTCGGAGGAGATGACTAATGCCGGCTACAGTCTTATCTGATCATTTATGATCCAGTGTGTTAACTCCTACGGGTAAATTAGCATTTGTTCATATGCCAAAAGGTTGTTTTTTGCGAAATAAATGGTAGCTTATCTGTCACAGCTGGTGATGGATCCTTGGCACGGAAAGAAATAAGGAAAAGCTACAGGCACAAATCAAAGGAACAATCCAAATAAATGATCAGAAGAAACAATCGCGTTCAGGAGAAATAAATATATATAGCCTATAAAATAATCATAGCAATAAACAAATCAAAGTAATACAAAAGCCAGACAGATAAAGCACTCTCAGCTTAGCTGTCGGCTAAATGGTCGGCAGCACAGCATCTTGGGTGGGGTCCGTCTGCATTATGCTGCATGTTGGGGCCGCTGTAGCATGAACCGCAGGTGCGGCGTTGTAAATAAAGCTGTCAAGGGCCAGTCCATGTTATCTGATTGTTACAAGATCAAAGCAAATCAGGACTAACACATTGACGTAGATGCGGATAATGAAGGAGACATTCCAGTAACCTAATGACGGAGGATGCTTGCGCTTGTAAGCCCATTCTTGCGGTCTTTATTACCAGGCTCATTAGCTGAGACAATAGGTTCAGTGTCGATAGAGAAATATCAAGGCGAGTGATCTTAGTTTTAATCCTCTAGAATAGAATATTTCTGAGTTGAGCCATTACAGACGCACGACCACATAGACAATACCAGGCCAACATGGGCTTTAAACAGAAATGATCAGTTACAAGTCCATCAATCCATCCATCCATGTATACATGGGTTACATCCGTATACATCCATTCATCGATTTAAACATGACCTGTCTGAACACGCTTACCGGTTGCTGTTTTGGCCATGGCTGATGTATTTCTCCGCAGAGGATGCTGTAGCTCTGTTCAGGTGAGTTGTGATGCTGCTTAAGGCACTGAGTCAGCGAATAGACAGGACTATGATCGGATGGCAAACAGGAGGTGGGCACGCACGGGAGCGCGCAAACAGACCCTCCTCTCGTCCTCTGACGCGCAGAGTGATTTTCAGCATCCTACATGTATGTGACAGTATAGCCGACACACAAGGAAGTCGAGAAACATGTTCTGCAGACCGGATACTTGCAGTTCAGTGTATCCACATTTTTGAGAAAAATTCCTATAGGCCTATCTCAATGGATAGTTTATTTGTGAGTAGGCTATTTATATTGTATTTGTAAGTTGACAGCAATGTTTAAGATGTTCACATAGCTGACTGATCAAGATTAAAGGCAAATGTTCTTGAGTGGGCTTAAGTTTAAGGTAGGAACTCATATATTTGTTTATCAGCCAAACAGTGTTTCATCTTCCAGAACCTCAGTTACTTTTAAATAGTCATCAATGTTTATATTGTTGGTCATACTGTAAAAAACCACCTGCTCCAGTGTTTCCAGCACAGAGAAAAAGCTGGGTACCTGTGCTACTTTTATGAGCCAGAACATAAAACAAACAACTTCAGATTGCATGAAGATTTATTAGTGAGAATACATTCAGTGGATTTTTGCAGATTTTAGCTTCTGAAACTTATAAAAAATAAATTAGGAAGCCTAATCATAAAAAAACCTACATTCTGCATAACAAATTCATCAGATATACACATTTTGCAACAACAGATACCAACACTTTTGGTTCTCATTAAAACTATTTACTCTATTTGAGCTGATTTTGCTACAGCACCATTGTAAGCACAGACATATCAAAAGTCATGAACCAAAACAGGTTTAATGGATAATGAACATTATATGTTGCATAAAACAGAGGTCGCCTTAAAGTGCTCACATTATGCTCATTTTCATTTTCATGTTCATAATTGTACTTTGAGGTTATAGCGTAATAGGTTTACATGGTTTAATTGTCAAAAAACACTATTTTTGTTATACTACACATTGCTGCAGCTCCTCTTTCCCCCTGTGTGTTGAGCTCTCTGTTTTAGCTACAGAGTAAGGCATCTCACTTCTTTTCCATCTTTGTTGGGAGTTGCACATGCGCAGTAGCTAGGTAAGCAACACCAGCTAATCAGAAGCAGAGTATGATGGTGTGCAACATTAGAAGCTAGGGGAGCATGGAGCAGTTTGTGAACAGTGATTTCTGTTGGAGATGGTAAATCCCTTTGGGGTGGACTTTGGGCTTTTTCACTTTGGAAGCTTATTGCATGCACACAAAAAAAGATATAGAACACAATAAAGGAAAGGGAAAATGCCAAAAAAAATTATATGAGCACTTTAAATAAAGAAATTTGATCAATATATGCTGCTACATAACATTTAAGACTCACTTAAATTGTATTTAAGTTAAATTTAAGAGGAAACAAAAGTGAAATAGTTAATTTCGGTTTATTAAGACAGTGAAATCATTTAACTGTATAAGTGTGAACGGATAAATAAAAAGCAGTGCATGACTTTAATATTCCGGAGGTATTACAGGTATGGCTATTGGTCAGCATAGAATCTATAAAACATATATTCAAGAGACAATTTTGAGGTATGCTTGCATATCAGTGCACTTAGCTACATGCTGCTTTGGCCTTCAACTGTTCCCTAATGTAGTAGCCAACCAGTATCTGAGGACGTTGTTGGTAACTGTGAAGAACTTCATGAGACTCGTTCAGCTGATCCCCCTTCAGCCGATCCAGTAATGTCACACAAACCACAGCCGCTTTACACAACAAGAAATACACGTTAGAAACTCAACAAAAGAAAACTACTTTTTCTCAGGTATAAATTGCCAGCTATAACGATGCTGATATTGCATTTTCTTACCTCGTAGACCACTCAGCTTGCACATAGCAGCAAAAACTGATGACTCCATTTCAATGTTGCAGATTCCTGCTTCACTGGCTTTACTGAGGTAGTTCTGTTTATCCTTCTCAGTGTAAGAGCAGAAAGCACCATCCAAACGGGCTTGCCCTGGATGATTGATGAGACAGACAGAAAAGATGAACATTGCAACTAAAATACTTTAAATCTTGGTGAAAAATGTGTTTAACACATCAATGCATCAATACCTTCGTAGAAATCCAGTGTACACATGGTGTTGCCTATCACTGTCTCAAACTGGTTCAGCTCTTTGCTGCACTGCAACAGCTCCTCAGCCAGGCTTTGGTCCAGATCGGTATTGCGCACCACCGTCTTGCCCAGGATCACCTGCTCAAACTTGGGCAGGAAGGTGGCATCCATGGACTGCTTGGTAACAACAACTGTGCCAGGCTTAAGCCCTGAAAAATGGCAAGTTAATTGTAGTCTGAACGTACAGAAATCTTCAATTAAAAAATATGTTTCATATGTTGAAACATAACAGACTGGTATCAAGTAAAATTAGCATCATGTTCATTTCCAAATGAACATCTAACGACATTCTTAAAATGATTTTAGATAACATGTCTTTAGTTCAAGTTGTAATTCAGTGGAACAGTCTACTACAATGTAGTCACAATTCCTAGAATCAAATCACACTACACCCTTTAGCCATGCTGAAAATGATTAATTAATGGTTCATGACATTTTCAGAAAAAAGGTTGGTATACATCAGAATACATATCAATTCTCTTATTCTGAAAACTAGAGAAGTGACATCTTGGGCTAATCACAACTATACACAAAAAGCCATATTGGATGACACTGCTCTAAAATCTAAGGAACTTTGGGCTCCCTCTTGTGGTACAACTATGAAAAGGTGTCTTGGACAACATCCCGCATTAAAGTCATCTGCGGTATTCAATTCAATTGTGTTTATAGTATCAATTCATAACAAGAGTTATCTCAAGACACTTTACAGATAGAGTAGGTATAGACCACACTCTATAATTTACAAACACGCAACAATTTCAGTAAATCCCCCAAGAGAAATGATGTACGATGTGCATGACCACATTAACTATCTCATGGAAACAACAATTTTATCACACAGGGAGTCTAAGTCAAGTCTTCTTACAGAAGTTAATTTACAAGATCACAGGGAAAAGGGCATCCTTGGAGTGTTAGCAGTTTTGTGATTTGATAATGCAACACATGAATGATCAGATGTATTATTAGGCATTCTAAATATTCTAAATAATAAGCTTACCTATTCCACCTGATGTCCCAATGCGTATAATTGTAACATCTGTGCAATGGGCGTGATGGAGGAGCTTTATTAGCTCATGCAACATTATGGCAATAGATGAGATGCCCATCCCATGCTGCAAAATATAGCACAATTTTCACATCTATGTAGTTTGTTAATAGAAATGCAAAAATTAATAGGATCAATACTGTTCATATGTTGTGATAGGTCATACATACACTGACAGACAGTACAGAGCCAACTTTGTACATAGCATAGCGGTCTGTTCCAGCACAGATGTTTGGGTACTCTGAATTGGGGTCTTCCATACCGAGCTCAGCAGCAATGTACTCAGTGAAAGCTTTCATTCTCCAAGGACTGCCCCCGACACACACAAACTGAAGGAAAACACACAAAACATAAAATAATAGCAGAATAAAGATTATTATGCTGTTGATTTATTTCCCAAAAATTAAATGTAAAAAAAATTATTACTTTGACATCACCAAACATAGCTGGAAGGTCGTGAGTTCCGGTTCCTAAACCAAAGTGGTAGAGGACGTCATCTTTCAGTACGTCCAGGTGTGGGTTATGCACAAAAACAGGCCTTTGGGGGAAAACAGATATTAAAGGGTCAGTTCTAGCATGACAATAAGACTGAATTGCCATTTTATTTCACTTAATTCATTAAGAGGCTGAACAAATCTGATATGTGAGTATCAGTTCAACCAAATCTACCTTCATGTGGGTTATAATGTTAAGTTTTAAAAGTGTTGATTTAACTGTATAGACAGTTTGGAGGATATAGTTTGCACTGCTGTTGAACTGTATTCTATTCTGCACTATAGATAGACGTTTACAATTTGATAGGAATGAATTAGTTTTAGCTCAGTAATCCTAATAAACTGGCAAAAAGAAATGACTTTTTTTTTTTTTTTTACACTGTTGTCAGTTATTACACACATGCCTAGGACCTATACATGCACCAATGGGTTCAATGCCTTGCTCAAGGGCCCCTTGACAGTGCCCAGGAGCTGAACTTGCACCTCTCCAGCTACCAGTCCACACAATGGACAGTCCACATATTTAGGTGAGGTGAATTAATTATTAATTGTAAACAATGTGGAAATAAAGTAGGCCTACTGACACTTCAAACTCCTTTGTAATTAAATCACTTATAAGACCTACATTTTACACTTGGTAAAAAAACCTGTCCTGATATATCCTGTCACACCTTGATATCCTGTTACACCTCTTTCCTAATCCAAATTTAACTTTACAGCATAGCCTGAGTCTAGCCTACTGTGTCCACATATATAACCATTTAAATAATTAATTAGGGGTTAATTTAGGATAGTGAAAGTTCTTACCTGGTGCATAAATCGGTCCTCTTGTCGTCCTTTGGATTCATCTTCCTGAAAAAGAAAAGCTGTGTATATGAACTATGGTCCGAACAAAATTATTCAGTGACCGAGAAACAGGCCACGCTCCAACAGCCTCTGAACGTTACAATAGCAAAATGGGGGTTTATGATTAACCGTATGTGACCAGAAATTAGCCTAACCTAAAACACAATTTAAAAAAATTAAAACACCCCAGCGTAGATTCTTAATCAGACATCGCAGCACACACCACTTCATCGCTCACAGCGGGAAAAGGAGTTAAGCTCCATCTTTACCTTTGAGACAAGCCAACAGGATAAACAAGCCAACGGCTACAATACAAACACTAGGAAGACATTTATACCTTTGGTATGTTGCTGTTATGCTGTTATAATCTACTACCAGTGTCCGTTTCCTCTGTTTCTGAAAAAAATGCTTTCGCTCTCTCTGACCTGACGTAGTCACCGTAACGTGAGCCTACAGCCTACAATGGCATGACGTGGAGCACGTCACAAGCGCCATATCCATAACTACAACGCCCATAGGATGTAGATTGCTCCTCCTCGGTAACGAACAAAGGTGACTAAAGAGCAGACGTGCAGTTACCACATTCACCAACGAACAGCGTGTTGTAACAATCCCTGTTGCCAAATGATTTCTGGCAGTTTTATAATACACTTTGATTATATTTTGATGACAGTGGCAATAACCGGCAAATAGGACCCTCCCACCTCAAACCCATCAGAACAATGGAGTGACTCACAATGCTCCTTTCCAATATGTCACAGGTGACTTCTAAAGAATGATGTGAAAGATCTTAATAAAATTTTGACCTTATTTAAAGACTGATTAACTCAACACTTTGCTTATTAGCTGATCTTTAATGACTGAAAAACTTAAAATAAAGTCAGTTTACCTGATATGATGTACCTTTGATACATTACAGTGGTTCCACATTTTGAAATACCTGCAGTCTGGAATTTGCATCTCCCTTTCATTTGCTGCATATAAAACGGTGACAGAAAGGAAAAGCTTGATCATGTGGAAAATTGATTTGTAGTGATGTTGAGTATAATGGGATAAAACTAGCAAATGTATCTATTCTTGTTGAGAGACCATTAATAGATTTTGAATGCGTTAGTGAACAGCTCTATATTTATACATCCTATTGGATTTAGGCCCAATATTCACTCTCATTTATGCTCTGTTATGGACTTCACAAATCCCTGAAGGGAGATCTTCGACAGCGGTACACAAACTTTGGCAGCCGTTTAGTGCTGGGCAGGTAGAGTGTTGTGTGTTTAAAGCTTTTTGGTAAAAACAGCTGCCAGCTGAGGCTGAAAATGAAATATAATAGTGAAATAATAGACACCCTAGAACTGAGGACAGAGTTGTTTCCCTGTGTTAATGTTTAAGCAATATCTTTCACATTACAGTTAGTCATTTAATACATTAATACAAAAGTTTTAATTACATGCAAGAAAGAAAATGTCAACACACAAAACTGTTTAGCCAAACTTTCCTTTATAAAGAGAAGTTAACATATTTAGTAAGACACGTTAAATTACAATTCTGATGTAATCCCAGCTATTACAGCTGATGACAAACATCATTTTGACCACTGTCACTTCAGGTATGGTTTGTTTCATCACTAATATAAGTAATGATGAGTCTGCATTACATGGCACCCCCAGTAAACAAAACATTACCATCACAGCTGACAAACAGCTGTTAATGTTTTAAGTCTTTTTTTTTTTTTTACAAATTTAAATACTTCACTCCAGCCAAAATCTTACAGTGAAAAATGTAAACATGCAATACTCACTCAAGCACATACAGTGGTGTTTAGTATTATTACTTTGTGCAACTTCACTGCAAACCGTCTCAAACAAAAATAATGAACATGCAGATTTAAATGTCATAAATTAAATTAAATTCACTAATTTCTCAGCAAAAAAAACAACAGAAACACTCTTTGGGAAGTGAACACCTGTGCAAATGTCTTAAGGCGAGTGATGCCTTTCTGCGTCCCTAAAAACAGAAAATATATATTTATAAAAGGTAATGTATACATTTTAATTTTAATGAAGATACTACACTGAACACAACAGCAATAGTAAATCATACAGTACAGTACAAAGACCAATGATTGTTTAAAAAAATCCAGTAATGATTCAGGGCTAATATACGTTTAAAAAAAAAAGAAAAATTGTAATATGCATTCAATTTAAATCCTAATCTAGATGGTCTCATTTGCTAGAGTACCAACATGTTTGATATTGTCAAAGAGTTAATGTGATTTAATGAAACTTACGTGTCTTCTTTTCCCCCATTCCATCTCATTTCATGAAGCCTTAGGTGCCCAAGATCTCTCTATTAAGATAGTATGCAATAATTATTAAATCCAAACAGCACACAGTTATTATTTAGAGAGGACACCCCCATAAAATTGAATACCAACACCCAACTTACTGCCTCCATTAGGACTATGGGGTGCTCTGGCAAGAATTTTGGTTTCTTTCTGGCCTCAGGAGAACTCGCCAGACCAATTAAAAATTCTCTTGTGTAAGATATTCTGCCTGTGAAACAATATATAAATATGTACAGTATATATATATACAGTATATATATATACAGTATATATATATATATATATATATATATATATATATATATATATATATATATATATATATATATATATATATATATATATATATATATATATATATATATATATATATATATATATATAAAATCAACATAAGAGTTCAAATCAGGCAAATTAAAGTAAAGGCAAAAGTACATTGATATTCTGTCAATGCAGGGGCATACTGCCCAATACTGTAAATACAAAATTTGGGAAAAACAACCTCAGAACAGAAAACCAAACAAAAACACTTTGTGTCTTACCTTCTTTCTGTTTGTGGAGGTTGACAATCCTGTAGAACTGCTCTATGCCAATATTTGCCTATCAAGCATAACATTGGAAAAAAATTTGAATTGTTTTAGAAAACAAAGCTATTGCGCATAGTTTCTGTCCCTTCCATGTAGAATTCCAAGTAATGACAACAGCACTGTTGGCACATCCACATGATACAAGCCTTATGTAATCGCACACACTCCCCCACGCAGTTGCTAGAAGACATGGAGGACACGGAGGATTTAAAAAAACACAATAGACTATTTAGAAGAGGTAATTATCGTCACTCGAGTTTCTGGGCGTAAAAGTCTCCATACAACATAATCTTCTGAACATATCCAAACTGAGAAATACAGAGAGAGTTGTGTGGAGCTGACTGTCTTTATTAGCTTTGTAGCAACTCATTTGGCAATGGCTTGAATGTAACAGATGTTCATTAATATCAAAAAGGTTACACACTAAAGCTTTAACCTTGCCCAAATAAACTGTTTAACAGGCACATGGTGTATTTAAAGTTATTTCAATTAAAGAAAAAGGAAAAGTGTGAATCACACTAAAATACTTGAAATGATTAGTCGATCTAAAGAAAATGAGCTGATCCATATGCAGCATGTGTGTTATTTGTGTCATTTATCAAGCATGCCAAACATTGTCTGGTTTCAAGGTCTCAAATGGGATTTGCAGCTTTTGATTTTATTTAGTTTTTACAAATGATTAAAAAATGATCAACAGACTAATTGATAATATAATTGTAAGTTGAAACCCTTAAATATTGTCTTCTTTGGGATTTCTTACCTCTTGATCCTCTTCCTCCATCAATGCCTGTCCACATGTAGCAGTATTTATTATGGGCTCTAAATTAAGTAATACAATATCATAAGAGCATAGCATTATATATGAACAGAATACAAAACCTTTAATATTCCTAGAAGTTTGACCAATTGGTGCAGACTGCTTACCACTGTCAACATGAAGGCATCTGCGCAGGGGTCTTGCTGGCTCCAGATGTTTTTGGAGGATCCTTCGTCTTGATACCTCCATCTAGCTTGTGTCAGTGAGGTTCAAACACGTTTTAAATCCACTACACTCTACAAGGCTTGTTCATCACATATATAATGAGCAGTGTTGGATTCAATATATTACAAATCAGTGCTTTGTAAAGTGGTATTTGCCGACCATTGGGGGTCCTGAAGTGGGTCGCAGCCCCTGACTCTTTTACTCCAGTATATATACATATAAAGTTACTATTCAGATGCCAGGCTTCAACTGATCTTTCCCAATTCATAGCAGACAGGTATGTAATGGATTGCTATTATTAGTTAGCTAGATCATAACTATCAAGCATAATTTGATTTTATTGTTAACCTTAAGAAATCCTACAAAACGATCATTTAACGCTAACACTGACCAGGGCTTGCCCCAGGTTGAGTGTAGCAAAACAGCTAACGTGAGCAATTCAACAAAAAAGATTGAAATTGACCCTTTAAACATTAAGTATATTAACTGTAAGCAAGTTTAACAAATAAATGTCGGTGAAAACAAGAAAACTGTCGAAATCTTTCTACCTTAGTTGTGAATGAAAGAAGCAATTTTGGAAACCAGGTACAAGTTACCGGGAACATTCTTGTAGCTCATCAGTGTTCATGGCAGACATCTGTGTTACCATGGTCTGAATATAACGGCGCACTATAAGCGGTTCTATTTTACGTTTGAGAATCCGTTTATTTAACGGTCGAGACTGTGTCTAACGATTTTACACGATCTCGCATTTTAACATTAACAAAAATAAAACGTTAAACGATGGCAATTGCAACTTCACCTACAGTGAAGCGTAACTTTGAACTATGCGAAACCATAATACTAGTTAGCTTGCAACATTGGCCTAATAACTTATACCGGAGATAAGCGAGTTATCGACGTAGTCGGTGGACTTTATAGAGAAGAGACGTTTTATGTTAACATATTCACCTGTTTCAAAAAGTTCCCTCAGCGTGGTTTTCTGCCTGCTCAACTTCTTCTATGTGTTTATTGGCGTTGGAGGATGGCCTGCCAGTGTCATCACATGGGCTGAATCCCCATCCTTATCATATAGCTCCTCGACTCCTCGGTCCTCGGCTGAACCGGAAGTCATTCTGTCCCTCTCATGGATGATAATGGCCCCTCCTTGGTGAAGGCGGTCTCAAAGCTCTAATTTTTGCCCCGAGGATACACAAGAGCAGCCATCCCGGAAGCTGTGCAGTTGAAGGCGTCAAACAGCTCATGTCATCCCACACATTTTACGTATTGTCTGGCCTCCTCGCGAGGAAGGGAGGCAAGTGGAGGCAATGTAAGTGGGACGCACCAGAGCAATAGAGACACAGGAACAAAGTGCTATTTTGATACGCGACATCCATACAGTTAAAGAAATGACATCATGCGGCTTTATGAGCATTTTTAATTTTTCTCCAGAAATTATAGGCCATATGCTGTTTCAATTTGTTAATGACATTTATGTTCACAAAGTTCAGTAGCCTATATGAAAATGAGCTTTCCTGCTGCCATTTCGATGTTGGCTAGGCGGTATGTTCAGCAAAAAAAAATAAAAACAAAATATAGACCTTGGTAAAGTTGGTTTTATACTGGACGTTTGATATTCGACACTGGAAAACTATTATGCGGCTTTACCTTTTGACCTATTCATGTCAACACACTTGAATTTAGCAAACTCACCTACACAAAAATGCTATGAATCTATTATACGGCTTGACCTTTTTACCTTTCAAAAGGTCAAGCCACATAAAACCAACTTTACCACGGTAAACAGTAGCACTAGGATGCACTATTCAGTGACCATTGTCACTGAATAGTGACAATGCTACCCCATTGCGTGAGCAGTGTATTGCAGTCTATGAATTGCCCGTGACGCTTGCGTCCGCTGTATAGACTATGAAAGTCAATGCGTTGCTCGCTCGCATTGACTCTATAACGGCCCTAAGGCCTTCTGTTATTGCCGTTAGCATCTTATTCACTCAGCGCGGGAGTTTGTGCTGGCTGGGTTCGGATTGTTGTTCGTGTGGGTTGTCCGCTCTCATTCTGACTTGGGCGGGGAGCGATGCAGAAACAAATTGGATCTGTTTGATTGCTAAATTAGAATTAGATTTGTTGTCTAGCTGTACAGCTGGCTAATGAATCATGGGTTAGAACATATCACCTGGGTTCCCGTGTGTAGACGGAAGTTACAGTAACTAGAGAGGTCAAAGGGTCTTACAACTGAATGAACAATCCTGTGTCATTAAAATAAACTAACAGATTTCTCTGGGTTTGAACATTGTTGGAAACATTTAAGATAGTGGAAGTGGATAACTCAAAATATATAACCTAGGTCAAGTTGTTAAGACATTTTAATGCACAAAAGGTTACATATTGTACCTTTAACTTTAACACACTGCGGTCTATGAGAACTATTAAGACATTCATGCCAGTACTGTAGAAGAAAAATTAAATTAAGAATGTTTAAAATTTATAGTTTGTTTTATTTGAAACACACACACACACAAAGTGGTCCTTTGTCCCATTATCCTGTTTTACAAAAGGCAAATACTATATATCCCATTTAACACTATCAAATACAGAATACTGAACCACTTTAGGGTATCCCATTTAAAACTAATATCACAAGTTATCACGGATTCATTTTAATTGGTGATTAACCTGCACTTTATACAAGTAAGATTTATGTGGCAAGCAAAATGCGTTTACACTGCAAGTGACAGGTATGTGAAGAAAAACTGAGAAAAAGCTATGCATTTTTATATAAAAAACATTTCATAACATAGTACATTGATACATTATTCCACTATGTTGTAAATTAAGTCAACCAAAAATCTAGTATTTCACCTCAAGATGAAAAATGCATACAAACCCCATATTTAGTCAAACTACATTGGCTTATAAAAGAAAATGCAATAAAAAAAAAAAAAGAAGCTGAACAACATTCCCTGTATTCACAATTGTATTGTGTAATAAAAAAAAAGAAAAGGCAATTTTATCCCTTAAATCAACATTGTATATATCCAACCTACACTGTTAGGGCTTGTTAGGTGCCATGAAGGGCATTGTCACTTTTACTCAAGAAATAGCTGTATTTTTCTTGGACCTATTGGTCTTCCACTCAGTTCCTCAACTGCTGTTAACGCCTCTTGACGGGACTCAAATACTGCAGTTGCAGAGCCTTTAGATTTTCCTCTCTGGTCATACTGCAGTGAGACAGATCCAGGAATAATGCGAAATCCATAGCAAAAGTCATAGATTTCTTCACTTTTGATTTGGAATGGTAAATTAAGCAGCTTTACACAAGTGGGACCGTCAAAATGTTGCACTGAGGGACCAAAGCCACCCCGAAAGCCATTACCTCTGTCTTGTGGAGCATGAGGGCCTACTGCATGGGGCTCATAATCTCTGCCTCCATGGATGTGAGCCTGCACATTGGTCATTGGTATATTACCATCATGAGAAATCGTAAAGTCAGGGTACTCTGTGTCACCAAGGCGATAGGATGCCTCGCTTCTCCTGCCCGAGTACCGCTCCTCTCTTGGCATTGGCTCTTGCACAATTGGCTCTTGAACCACTGGTGGCTCAACACCCAACTGCCGCATGTGAGAACGTGAAATGCATTTCAGTGTGACCTCTGACCCAAGAAACCTTTGTCCGTTAAGAGACAGTGCACTCATAGCCTCTGCCTCAGACCGGAAGAGAACCAACGCCTTTCCAACTCCAGCACCGTTATGGTCACGCAGCACAAACACCTTGTCCTCTGTGATATCAAACCCAAGGAAGAAGTCCATGATCTCAACTTTCCGCACATCAAATGGGAGGTTCCGCACAAACATACACATTTTTTCTGAGTCATAAGGATCACTGGGGCAAGATGCAGGCCTCTCCTGACACATTTCAGAGTTTCCAGTTGGTCCGACATTCATGCTCGGAGATTCCAAAAGGGTGATCATTTTCTCTCTTGAGATTGGCCGGGTAGAAATCCATCGGTTGAAAAACTGCCTTTTTTCAGGAGTCAAGGCATCACAATAGTCACGCAGATTCTTAAACAGCACAAATGTAGATCGAGTTCTTCTCCCATCACTGCCAATTAAGTGCAAGATCTGGTCATCCTCAAGCTTTGCATTACGAAAAAGCTTTTTTATGTCTTCTTTTTCTACTGCAAAGGACAGATTTTCCATCAAAACGCAGTACTCGTCGTCGGAAGAAACTGTCCTCAAAGGTGACTGTGACCTGACATGATGTGGGTTCCTCTGATGGCGAACTGGGGATCTATCCCTTTCAAAGTTGTTGACAGCCATTGACTCTTTACCAGTAGCCCGACGCCAAAAGTCTACTGTTGTTGTGGAAACCTCCACATACCTTGACCCAATGTATTTCCTATCCCTCTTCAGGGCTTCGTGTGCATCCTCTCTTGTTGCAAATTTGACAATACCTTTCCCATTTTTGGCACCCTGTGCATTTTTCAACAAGACAATATCATCAATAAGTAAACCACAGAAAAAGTCACAGACTTCCTCTTCAGTCACAGAGAACGGCATTCCATTTAGAAACACATGCACAAAGTCATCAGTGTTTGAAGCCCTCTGGTGATGGGGAGGGGAATATGCTGATCTGTTAGCTGATCTCCTGACCGCCTCAGGATCCACACATCTTCTAGCACGTTTTGCATTCTCCATAAGTCGTCTCTTTTCATCTAGATCTACATTTGTTGTACTTCTTTCAAGCATGTTCTGCATCTCTGTTTTACTACTCAGTAGTAATTGAACAGGTGAACCCTTAATGTAACCTCCTGACTTTGTCATTGCTCTTCTTGCATCTTCATCGGACGCAAAGATAATGAAAGCTTCCTCAAGCTCCCCACCAATTATATGCACCCCTCCATCTGGAATTTTGAGGCCATTGAAGAACTTGCGAATATCCTCAGAACCTGCTGTGACTCTTAGTCCCTGTAAACGGATGACGACCGCCATGCTGAAGTACAAACAACAGCACCTGCAGACAAAAGGGTATAGAATAGCATTATTGCCAACAGAGCTTCACCAGCTCAGCGTCAATTTCATGGCAGTCCAATATAACAACTGAACTGGATTAGCAATGTGAAACAAAGGACATCAGACACAAGGGACACCATTACGATCAATGTCAACAACAGCCGCTATTGAGACGGACAATAAATTAAACTTTTTGCGAACAGAACAATTTAACATACTGTAGCTCACGCTCCAGAGTTGAAAGTATTAACGCACAATATCAACTATCTGGCACAATAATTAACCTTTTTTCCCTCTTTCAGTTTTATCAGACCATTTTAATCAATCACCCCATTAGGTTAACTGTTCCAATTCATCATGTATGATTCAACTAAAGCAGCCGAAAGCCCCTACTGGTCTAACTGGATTACAAATATTCATCTTGTAAATAAAATGTGATAAAGACCACTTGTTTAATAAAACAGCTGATTGATGTGTTGCCTTTGCAAGACAGAAGTAGAATGGGTAAACCCCGCGCCCTCGGTCGACCATTTGATTTTGCCCTGCAGCTTGGTCTGGAAACTTGCACTTTTATTCCTCTGCTGTTCAGTTCGCAAGTTTTGCAGGAAGCAATCACAAAATGGCTTGTCTACCTGGCACGTTATTGGCGGGTTTAACAATGACGATAGAGAAGTGACCAAGCAGCTTCTTGTTTACATTCGACATAGCAGCCACCGAAGCGCAGCAAACCCGTTGATGTTGCTGTCGCTTCTACGTCACCCAGATCATTGGTCTGACTGGTTGAAGGACTATCCAATTGCGTATAGTCATTTGAACCATGCCCGTTCATCACGCCTCTTGTGCAGAGAAAATAGAGTAGACTCCCCAGACCAATGCTCAATCTCAAATCTATTGAGCTTGGTCTGGTTATAGCCAGACTAAGGCTGATGGACTGAAAATGTGTCACCTCCCAGAATGTGACAATCCACAGTGATGACCCTTCCAACATTAATGCTGCATCCAGGTGTTGAGCATCACAATTGTAGATCCAAAACATTCAAGTTTACCAGCAACTATTTTCACTTATTCAGCCAATAAAGTGATCACAACAGGGTAAACTTGGAACAAGTATTTTCCCAATGTATTTGACGGGGCCTTCTGAATGGGACAGCGTTGTCGATTCATCATAAAATACGTCTTGAAATGCAGACTTGGAAGAAGGCAGTTCAACTGGGACACAGCTACTATGCAGCAAGGACAATGTCACCGTTAATGGCATAATATCTACAAGGCATTTGCATTCGCTGCATCAGCACTAACTAAAATCCAACAAAAGCATCTCCAAATCTGTCATTCAACAGAACCACAAGCCAAGAAGCACCAACATTAAAAAATTCAAACCATTAGCACATAATGTTTTGGTCAATTTTAATATCACAGTGTGGTAAATGACCAGTGATTTTGCATGATTAAACAAAATACTCTATGCTTATTATTTTATTATTATCTGTTAATGGTAGTCATCTCCCAACGCATGAGTCTTGATTTTAGATTAATATTTTTCCAAATTAAAATTTTCAAATTGAATGTTTAGGTGCTCAACTTGCCAAAACACGTCCACCATTGTAACTTACGATAATTATGATTTTGCTTGTAAAACAATGCTTTATCCTCAGACTAAATTCCATGGCGATGACACATTCCTTCTGTGCAGTTGCATGTTGGCTTGAATAGCAGGACAGATTATCCACCTACAAGTAGCTCTGATTGGACAGTCTCTGCTCCACGAAGAACACCACATTTCTGACCAAAACAATACTAGCTACAAAGCAACTTTAAAAGCATATTGCAGCATTGCAGGAGAGCGCTGGGCCACCTTGCTATAACAGAGTTTCTAAAATATCCCATTCATGGCTGAAAAAACACTTATGTTTGCATTGTTTGGCAATCTACACCACTGCTGTGGTCTGTGTTCAAGAGATTGGTGTTCTGGTATGCAATAGCGTCAGTGTCCCCTCTTCTTGCCCATTCCCTGTTCCGCTCTGCAACATTTCCTCCTCTGTATACTTCCGTGCAAATGGATAAAGTATAACAGTTGTTCCATAGAAAGTGTAATTGTCTTCTCATCAGCGTTCCTCCTCAGGATAGTGTGCTGTCATGAAGCAAAACAATTTCCATCTGAAGTCAGCAAAATTATTTTCGTAGAACGTTCAACACAACTGCCAGGATGTTCATTTGGACATCATTTGTATTCCATATGTGGCATATGAATGGAAAAGTTCTGTTGTCATACCTTCACTTCAACATGTAAATGCGTCACCAGGAAGGATTCACAAATTACTCAATGATTTTAACGGTAACAAAAAAAAAAATGTCTCAATTGCCCTGTACCTTAAATCCTGACAAAACCAACTTACATCACCTCTATGGAAAGAAAATGGGGTCTAAAGTATTGTAGCATGCATCACTATATCTGAATATATTCAAATGTTTAAACGTTTTGATCAAATTAAATTATGTTAAAATATATGAACTAGATTTAGTTTTGGAATCCATACGGAGATATTTAGCTGTGAACAAATTAAAAAGATTTGCACAAATCATTTCCAATGTGAGTGTGTGTAAAAAAGCTTTGCACAAAAGGTTTGGAGTTACCTTATTTGTCGGTGCAAAAAGTGTGAGCGTCACAACCCCTGAAAAATGAGTATTCACTCACTGAATCGGAATATGATTTATTAGATCTAACAACTTTTGGAAAATCTAGAAGAGCTGCACAATTAAATCATTTAATCCTCATTCAAGTTATAGCGCTAAACTGCTAGTACTGGTTCAGCTGGTGGAGGTCACTAGCCTGCCTGCTCTACGGGCTGCACAATCTTCATGGCTTTATGCGCCACTGAGCAACTCTTATAGGAATGAACAGGGCTCTGCTTCAAACGCTGTATCCAGGTTCTATTATGCATTAAGGGTCTGCATCTGCAACCAAACATGACAGCTACAGTAGCTTGGAAAATAGCAATTTGTGGAACTAAATTTAATTGACAGTGTATCATACCACAAATGAGACAGTTAGCCAACTAACAAACCCTGCAGTCCCTCCACCTCACTCAACCAACAAAACTACTAGGTCCCATCAGGGCTCGACAATAACGGTTGCCCTTAGCAACCAGATTGACTCAACTGACAACCGTTTTGTGGGGTCTGGTTGCCCCCATTGGTAACCACCTACTCAATATACAGTATTGTGCAAAAGTCTTAGGCAGGTGTGAAACTAAATGCTGAAAACTAAGAACGCTTTCAAAAATATAATTATATTTTATCAATTTACAAAATGTAAAGTGAGCAAACAAAAGTAAAGTCTAACTTGCAGCAATATTTGCCACAAATACTGCCCTTTGCCTTCAAACCAGCATCAATTCTTACAGGTACACTTGCAAAAAGTCAGGCAATGTTGAGGATCGTAGACGCAGTGGTCAGCCAAGGAAACTTAGTGCAGCACACGAAAAACAAACCAAGGTACACCCATCTATCTCACCCATAACCACATAAATGTGTAACAGTAAACCTTTTTTGTTAGAGCAAACCTTTGACATGCAACTCTTCTTTATGCACTCACACACTGGAAATTTGTGAAAATGTTTTCATTTGGTCACAACATGGCATGCACATCTACAGGTCTCCTAATGGGTTAAAAATGAAATCTATTTTTTGGTACACTGACGATGACAGAATGGAATGATTGTTTGATTGTAATGCTTATAATTTGCCTACCTTCTTAAACTTGGAAAAACCATCAGGGTGGTTTACTTTATTTTGTTACTACCCCGGTTTCTGATCTCTGTGAATAATGGTGTCTTTCAAGCCTGTTCAGGCTGGGCTTATTATGAAAGCATGACATTGACAGATTAATATTTAAAATCCAAATCTATTGTTCAGATTTTTCACATATTCAAACAATTGAATGAATTTGATCAAAACGTTTTTACACTCGAATGTATTCATATAGATCTTTCACGCATTTGGGGTTACACAGCTACAGTACTTTTGAGCCTATTTTGGTTCCACAAGACTTGCTCTGTTGAAATCGAACTGGCATCAAAACCTCAGAGTTAGCTAGCGTCAGCTCTAACGTTACAGACAAACGTTAGCCAACTGTTAACTCGTGTCACAAAGAAAAACGAGCAAAGGCTGGTTAGCAAATTAAGTGCGTGACACGAAGCTAGAATATTCCCAAGGTGAGAAACAACCATTAGAGCATTAAGCTAAACGTTTACTGAAGTACAGTGCCACGCCAGTTTAGCCAACTGTAACATAAGGTTACGCCGAACACACATAGCACGTTTGTCGTCATTAATAACGCCGGATGATCAACCCTAACGCAATGTGCGTTCCATGATAAAAACATAACGTTGCACACCGAATACTAATGTAACGTGGTGTAAAATGTAACTTGGTGTTAGCTAAGAATGTGGCAAACACTGCTAACATTCTTGCCGTCCAAACAAAGCACGGCAAAATGTCGAGCTTAGCTAACCGTAGCTAGCCAGCTAACGTTAGGCCTCTGCTTGAGAATTAGCTAGCTAAGCTAACTCATTTGACAGACAACGCTGACCAGCACTTAGAGAATATATTCATTCGAAATAAAGCCCCATAACAACAAAACTTACACAATCGACAAGCACAGACTCTAGTGCAAAACTGAGAATAGCTGACAGGTTCAGGTCAGCTAAGTTTGGCTTCGTGTCGCTCGCGTCTTAGTCTTCTTCTTCAGAGTTTATTGGTGGTTGGTAAAGCTTGAAATTGTGTATTACTGCCCCCACCCCCGTGTTTTTCCTTCTTCTTCAATGGGATTTGACGGCAGCTTGCATTATTAATGATACACTGCTGCCATCTACTGGAGTATAGTGTCCAGGCTGCAGGCAATACACCCTTGGATTTCCCTGCAGTCTGTTCCATGTACCCCTGACCATAGACATACATATGCCCCTGACTGCAGACCCGCAGACCTCAATGTGGGCGGAGTTAAACGTTTACACCCCCCCCCCTCGACGTTTAACTCCGCCCAGTCTCGAACCGCCCACTACCCAACTCATTTAATTGTGTCCGAAGAGGGACGAGAAACCTGTCTGTTCTCATTAGGAAGCATGTTCTTTAACTGTCTATGGTTCTGCCTTGTTCGTTTTCACCACACTCCAGTATTTTCTTTTCACTGTTATCCCGAAACATATTTCTTTTTTTTCCTCCAACATGTTCTCTCAATATAATGAAGACGTTGCACTCTTTATTGCACTATTGCCTCAATCTGTCTTTGTTTATGTTTATAGTGTGTACATATTGTTTATTTTTGTTGTTTGTTTTGTATGAGTAAGCACATTGTGAGCAAGGTATAATCCAAAGAAAAATTCCTCCTATATGTGTCCTCATACCTGGCAAATAAAGCTGATTCTGAACTAACTAGCACATGCTCTGCATGAAAACAGTCGGATGCTTCCCTACTGTAATGCGATGTGTTCTACCAACTGGACTGAAGTGGAACAAGTGATTATGCAGAGGAGAATGACTATTTGTAAACCAACGTGAAAGGTACTCCGTCACCTATTGTTCTGGATGGGTATTTATCATGACTTTATAAATAATTTCTGGATATTTTCCTTACAGTTACTGTATAAGAAATAAACGGACGCCATGGAATACACTCAAAACAACACTATATTGAGCAACCGGAAGTCATCACATTGTATTCTGGGTAATGTGGTCCCTAGCGCTAAACACAACAAATGCTGTCACTTGAATGGCGTTTAAAGCTAACGTTAGCAATCAAACAATCATAGATAGCTAAAACGTTTTTGAAATGATTGCTGGCTTAGCTACAAGATAGCAATCAAACACAACAAAGGCTGTCACTGGAATGGCGTTTTGAGCTAACGTTAGCAATCAAACAATCAGAACTAGATAGCTGAAACGTTTTTGAAATGATTCCCATATTCTGTTATTGTTTGTAATTAGAAAAGTGTATTATTTTATGGATTTCACAATTTAATGTCACTCTAATGCAATAGACCAGAGCCTCCCATCTGGTATGACCATATGACACGTTATGCCGTATACCATTTACATCTGAGCATGCGCGACTCAAATCTGCACTCTCCTCACATTGGGCAGTGACAACAACTGTAACAGCGTTCTTTTTCACGATACATCGTCTTTGTCTATGGGTCACGTGTTTAAGTCTTATGAGCCTACATTTACCTTATCTCTTACTCTTACAATCTTTTAAATTCTGTAATAATATTCAACTCTTTCACAACATGCAACAGCTTATTGTACCATGTAGCTAGCTCTGGTCCGTATAATCTTAATTAGATAGTTGCATCTTGCATGAAATGTCTTGTGGCGTAATGTTAGTCGGTTGCTGAGAGTTTTGTAACCATGAAAATAAAATTCAGTATATTGCTATGGTTTTAACTGTAGGCTATTCAGTAGCCGCAAACAGACAGAGACGAACTAAATAAAGTTTGGAACATTTTTTTACCCTAAAGTCCTCTATGTTATCCTTTTCTCAAAGCTTTCAGTTTTTTTATATTTTGTTGATGGCTCGGACCCGCAGTGCGCTCCGCGCCTGCTATGTTCCCACATCATGTGATGTACAGCAGCCAAACGGGGATCAGTGTGTGGAATAAAAGGTATTCCTAAAATGTGTTTATAATCCTTTAAGTAGATCGGTTTGTCAGTTGTACTGTAATTTAACGTAACATGCAGACCAAATTGAGGCACTTTCTGGGGTTTTCGTTGCCATTTATGTTCATGATCTCACCTCTTAACTCTTGGCTAACTATGTGAGCTCATGCTAGCTCGATAGTACCAACATTCACCCAGGCTGAAGCTGGGGCGCAGCAGCGGAGCTTCTAGCCGACGGTCATTTCCGACAGCTCCGTATGGATTTGACGTCGGCATACATTGTTGCTTGATGTTTTACAAAAGGTCGATTACCGGTGATTTCGAAGATGGGGGACCCTTGCGACCTTAAACACTTCATAAAGTGAGTACGTTGTGAAACCCAGATTTTTACTAACCGTAATATTTATTGTGGTTTAGCCATCGTACTACACACAAGTAGCTAAGACAAAACATCACTAGCTAGCATGCTAGGAAAGCCGGGTGCAGAGACTCGAGTGTCCTTAAACGGAAACGTATAATCAAAACACTCCCAATTATTCAATCAATTAGAAAAGTTACGAGCTCCCCATTTGTCGAGAAATTAATTACTTTGACATTACAAAGTCAGCAAAGATCGATATGTGAAAGATAAGTTAACAACACTAATGCTAGCCTAATGGCTGCTGGTACAGTTCGAGAGTTTGCTAACCTAGCTTGCGTTAGCCTATTATGCTAGTAGAGTTTCTTGGCTAGTCTTCGTTTATAGCAATTTCGTTTATAACAAATGCTTGTTTCCCTCTACTGCATAACCTAAAACCCGCCAGCCGTCACACTGACTGCATTTCCAAGCATATGAACGTTTGCCAGTCAACATTTACAACGTGAATAAAGCATAGCACAACACGAGCTAACGCTATATTTAAAGATGGTACACGAATGCTCTCTGTTTGTTAGCTAGCTTATCCAGGTTAGCTTAGCTTGTTCTGATATTTTGTATAAACCAGCGTCACGGCTAAGTTCATGTCATCTTACCTGCCTGCTTATTACTAGTACGTATGATGTAGTATGACTAGTTAGCACATATTGATACAATGTCACTTAATGATATGTTTGCTACACATTCTCTATTCGTTTTCATAGTGGGTAGAAATATCTTTTTAAAGGCCATGTTTTGGCAGCATCAAATTCTCGCGCACAGGCCATGCTTTACTTAGTTTCCTTATTTGCTTCAAACCAGTCCCGTTTTTCAAATGTGTTCCTTCACATTTATCTCACATTTATCATTGTACACACAGGCTCTGTTTTCTGTAGGTCACATAATTGTGCTTTGCATATCTAACAATGAGATGATCTCTTCTCTGCTCGCCCTGCATCCACGTTTTTCACCTATCTTCGACCATTGTAGTATTATTTATAAACCATAGGTGAAAGTTTTAGTTTTTTGTGGCTGTGATGCAACAGACGCTACAGTAGGAGTGAGTAGCCCACCAAGCTGAGAAAAAGGAAAACCCTTGTCCCATAGCAGACATTCATATTAGAACGTGCAACTGGTCTCTGCCACAATTACAACGATAGAAAACAGGAATCTCGGGCAGGGACGCTTGCAGAAGTCGTTAATACTCAACGGTTAAAAGCACATGACACCACTTGGTGTACATATGGACAGTGTGTTTTGTACAAGTCAAATCCACTATTATACACTATTAAAGTTAATCTTCTCTATTGGATTACACCAAAATTATGAAAGTTCATGACAGAGCTGTAAACTGTTGTGGACAAGCTAGACTAAGTTCATTGCAACCCTATCTTTCTTTTTGTCAGGTGTGCCGACACATTGGAGGGCTCATTTCTCTGATTTGGAATATTCTTGGCCAGCAGCCTCTTCAGGCCTACTAATCGTAGACGAGTTTCTCAATGGACACTCTGCTCACGTCCGAGATCAGGTATTAGACAGCACAAAATGCAACTCACAGTGTATGTCTCGTTTAGAGTAGTTTGATATGCAATTGGAAAACAATTTTAGTATGGTTTTTCAAGTTGTATTTTGTATTGGATGCAGTCTGCGCAGATATTTCTGGGACATATTTACTGTTAAAACATTTTGATATCAAGGTCATCCTAACCCCAATGCCTTGCCATTACTTATACATTGATAGTTATTTGACCATTAAAACTACAAGACTATCCTCTGCAAAATGTTGTGGGCTCTTTTTTTAAGGTTATAGCCTATGTCTGATAACATGTTGTCTTCACATGCTTGGACCACTTAATAATTGTGTTCAATACAGTGTAGCCACATATACAGTAGTGGTGGTAGAAACGCCTCTAAATAAAAAGTTAAGATGTGTAATTTTATTCTTTTGCATGAACAAGATTACATCATTAGCAGGGTGAAAAATTAACTTTTTTTTGTCCACCAGCCAAATGGCCAGTGAATGTTCAAATTTTACCAGCCACTTTATAGATTCTTTCTTTTTTATCAGTTGGATGGTGCTAATTTTGTAAATGGACTGTATTTATATAGCGCTTTTCTAGTCTTAACGACTACTCAAAGCGCTTTTACATAGTACAGGAACCATTCACACACTGTGGCCAGGGCTGTCGTACAAGGTGCTTATGAGATAAACACTTTTAAACACACATTTACACTTCGATGGCACAGCGTTGATGGCAACTCGGGGTCTGTGATATTGGACTGTAGGGCCAGGGGCCAAACCCCCAACCTTCAGATTAGAGACATTTTTTTAGAGAAATAATGTCAGGTGTATATATAATATAATGCCAAATTACAGGTATCAATTCATATAAATGATGGATAACCGCAATGCGTTGCTGTTATTGGATATATTATGTTCAGTCATGCTCAAGGTTTGTTTGTTTACTTGACAAATGAAGCAGTTCTGTATTACAGTTGGAATGGTATTCTTCTTTGTAGTGTAAAATATTTCAACATCAAGTTAAAAAGTGAAGATCTTGGTCTAGTAGGCCCTATTAATTTATCATTTGACTGTAAGCTGCTTGTTATAGCCCTTTCTATATAACAGTGTCACTGCAGAAGTGTCTCATTTTGAAGGTCACAGAAATTAAAAGGAAAAATTACCCAATTGTTTCCCAGCACTCATTGAGTCTACCCCAAGGAAAACTCACTTTAGGACAAAGGAGGCACAAAACCTCATGTCATGACATCCCTGTGTTTTATGGTCTATCTTCTGCTGTTTTGTGTGTGTGTGTGTGTGTGTGTGTGTGTGTGTGTGTGTGTGTGTGTGTGTGTGTGTGTGTGTGTGTGTGTGTGTGTGTGTGTGTGTGTGTGTGTGTGTGTGTGTGTGTGTGTGTGTGTGTGTGTGTGTGTGTGTGTGTGTGTGTGTGTGTGTGTGTGTGTGTGTGCGCGTGAGACACCTAACAGATTAAATATTAAAGACAGATTGTCATTTCTGTCAAATGATTTTTTTCATATGGCCTTTATTAAAAAAATTATAATATACTATATACCTTCAGTGATAATCTACAATGTAAATAGTCATGAAAATAAAGAAAACGCATGCTTTTATTTTTGTGTGTATATGTATGTATGTATGTATGTATGTGTATATATATATATATGTATATATGTGTGTGTATATATATATATATATATATATATATATATATATATATATATATGTGTGTGTGTGTGTACAATGAGGAAAATAAGTATTTGAACACCCTGCTATTTTGCAAGTTCTCCCCCTTAGAAATCATGGAGGGGTCTGAAATTGTCATCGTAGGTGCATGTCCGCTGTGAGAGACATAATCTAAAAAAAATAAAAAAAAATCCATAAATCACAATGTATGATTTTTTTTAACTATTTATTTGTATGATGCAGCTGCAAATAAGTATTTGAACACCTGAGAAAATCAATGTTAATATTTTGTACAGTAGCCTTTGTTTGCTATATGTGTGTATGTATGTGTGTACATGTTCTGTCCATCCTGTTTGAGCTTGCATGCACTTTTCATGTATGCATGGGTTTCCTATGGGTGCATCAGTTTTCTCCTATACCAAAGGCACTCTCATGCTATTGAGCAAGTTACCGGCTTTAGAGCTAGAGTTGGTTCTTAGGCATTAGGGAACCCAGCCAGCTCCATAATGGATCAAATGCAGAGGGGATATTTCCAATTAGGGTTAGTTTTAACACGTTTATCTGATATCCGGTTTTTAAACTGAGCTGTTTAATCGTCCTGTCGCCTGAACAAAGCAGTAAAGCACATGGCCTCAAGATTTGGTAGATTAAATATTTAAGAACATCAACACCATGCAGTATTTATGTACTTTGGACAAGAAACACCCCAAAAATGGTATACAGATACAGTGCCTCAACACTATATGACCTCCCTGATTTGGCATTGATCCTAGGAATTTTGTCACATGCCAACCGATTCCCCTATTTCCTTTCACTCTCCATTGTATATGACCAAAGTGGTTTGGATGAAATTCAAAAATGGATGAGTACATGAGTATTTTATCTTTGAGACAAATCTCAAGTATGCTTATTCGTAGTATGACAGGCTTGCATTTAAAGATTTATGAAAACTGCATAAACTGTGTAATTTTATTTCTGTCTTTCCTCTCTTTTTATGTTCCCTTGACACACTTGTGTAACCACAGAGAGGAAGGGAGTAGTGCCTCGGTAAGTCTTAACTAAACAAAGTTCATGACCTCCTGACTTTCACAATATAAAAAAAAAAAAAAAAACCTCAAATTACAACTGGTCTCTTTTGTTGTAGGTGAAGGTGGAGGGCCTATCTAAGGCAGCTCTAATCAAAAGCCTGTCTCCCAGAGTCATGCTATCCAACCATCTTTTGCCTAAAGGGACCAAGATGAAGGTCAACCTAGAGGATCAGGGTCGTCAGAAAGTGTCCTTTAGCTTCGCACAGACCAAGAAGCCCCTGCAGAGCGTGTTCTTCATCCCTGCCAGTCCTGACAAGTCTGTTGCTGAGCCTAACGCTGCCTTGTCACAGTCAACCTCAGACATAGAAGGGCAGAAAACAGACAGCAGAACTGAGCAAAACCAGACACCCATGGTGCAAACACCAGTGGCAGAGACACCTTCTCAAACACCAGTCTCCTCAGCCACTAAACTGAAAACCTTAGCAAAGATGCATTTCAAGAAGCAAATTCTAAGCGTCTCTGTGACTGAAGAGAGACCAACATCTGTTGTGCCAGAGGAGCCGCACTCTCCGGAGTTGCAGGTTCTACAGGAACCAACAAGTGTAGCTGAATTTCCAACTCCCCAGCCTCAGAATTTTGTCAATGTCTGCCCCTCTGATAATTCCCACATTGAAGCCCCTGAGACAAGGGTAACCCTTAGCCTCAAGAAGCCAACTACTTCCTCAGGAAAAGATGGAGAGAGTTCCAGCAGTGCTGAGAAAGATAATAAAGTAGACAAAAGGAAAACCAGGTCCCAGTCTGATAGTGCTCCCCCTGGCTCAGAATCTGATGGAGATCTAGGCCAGATGTCTTCTAGTCACAAATCAATTGACTCTAGAAGTAAGACAAACTCTGACAGCAGAAACAAAGAGGTAAAAAAGTCTTCCTCTAGTTCACATGTGGAGGTAAAGGAAAAAAGTTCCTCTAAGCGGTCAGAGAATAAGGAAAGATCTTCTAGTTACTCCAAACCAGACCGTGATTCTAGACACACATCCTTACGCTCATCTCGATCGGACAAAGATCGCAGAAGGTCCAGGTCTAGATCAAGAGTGTCTCGAACAAGTTCATCTCACTCCAGATCAGAGAGATCCCGAGGTGACAGAGGATCACGCTCCGAAAGGTCTTACTATCATGATTCCGATCGGAGATCACACCGGAGTTCTCCACGCAGAGAGAGAAGACGTTCTCGCTCTCGCACTGACAGAACTCGGGACAGTTCTGACTCTGAGGATGACCATAGGAAAACAAGGACAAGGACAATTGACTCCAGTAGATTATCCGCCCATTTGAGTTCACATAAAGAGTCAAAATCATCTTCTTACTCAAAGTCTGAGAAATCTTCTAAATCTGCAGATTCGCCTCACTCTTCAGAGATGGATAAAAGAACACAATCGTCAAAGTCTGAAAGAACTTCAAAACGACTGTTAGACTCTGATTCCCAGCGCAAATGCTCTCCTGATCTGGACTCGAGTTACCGTAAATCAAGCAGCCATTACAAGTCAGAGACCACCAGCAAATCCTCTTCTTCCAGTATGCATACCCTCCCTCAAACATATGAAAAACGTCAAAAAAGCAGCTCTAGTGACTCCGAGGCAGATCATAAGGGAAAATCACAGGCCTCTGACAAAAGCTCTGGCTCCGAGGAGAACTGTAAAAACTCTCTAAAGAAATCCAGTAGACCAGACTCAAAGGAGATGACCCCTTTTAGATCTTCTGTGAAAACCAGCGGATATGATAGACAATCAAATGACATATTTCACAGCCCTGGAAAAGCACCATCATGTGCAAACACCATAGAATTGTATTCTCAGAGTGAAAACGAAAAATCTGATTCCCAGCAAGGTGGAAATGAACATAAAAGTACAGACTTTAAAGACATGGTATCATGCACTAATAAGAGTTTGCAAGAAGTGTCACTCAAGAGGTCAAAGGAAACCAAATCAGATCTTGAAGTTGAGACCTCAGCTATAACCTCGAGTGAAAGCCTAAAGCATGTATATGCTGCCCTGGAAAACTTGACCAATGCAAAGAACAGCCTTTCTTCTAATTTTCAACCACACGTGAAATCAAATACAGATGTCTTAAATTCATGCAATAGTAATGATAGTATAATGTGCGGCCAGGACAAGAAAGATGTTGACTGTTTACCAAGGCAAAAGTCCTTACTTGATACAGCAGAGAGACCTGTCACCCATGATGTTGAGCAAAACACTAAACCAGAGATTGTTAAGGTTTTGACAGTCGACAAGTTGTCTGGCACAAAATCTGATTCATCCTGTCTTGAATTTGAGGATCAGCTGACACGTGAACAACAAAATATGGATACTGTTAAAAAGAGCAGCAGTACTACTAAAAAGTCCCGATGGGATATTGTTGGGCAAGACACCTCGGAGAGTGATAATTCACAGAGGACACTTTGTGCAGAGAGTAAGCCTACTGTTAAAAAAGTGATCTCTGTCAAAGAAATTGAGTTTTCTAAAGACAGTTGCCAACAAGACTCTGACATTAAAGAAACTTTACAGCAAGAAACTGAAACACATTCCAAACTGGTGAAGGAGACTGATATCCCTACACAGGAAGTCGGCTCAGACAGCACATCCATGACCTATAAATACAAAGACCAAAGTCAGCCTTCACAAGCAGGCACCAGCATTGACCACTGTGACTTAAAACTAAGTGTTTCCCAAAAAACCAACACAGATGATCATCTGCGCGGAAATGATACATCACAGGTTGACAAAGATGCAAAGATGCAGAGTTGGAATGGTGATGATCATGAAGAAAAATCCAAGGGCAGCATTAACAAGAGCAAATTGAGTAAGAGAACATTACATCAGGATGCATTAGGAGGACAGAGTGAGGTTAGTGATAGTGACAATTCGGAGTATGACTCTGATTGTGGCGAGGCTATAAAACGATTGCACTCTGTGGTGGTGGTGCCAAAGAATTCTTCCCTTACAATGGATACACAGGACACAGGAGCTTCCCCATGCAGGCTAATGAATATTTCAGAACTACAGAATGTGAATATCATTGTCCCAAATCAAGTCCCACAACAAAGGCACGGGAGTCCTTCCACATTCTTGGAGACCACTGGTCCCTGTGCTGGTATTAGTGATTTATCCCATAGCAGCGTGTTGTGTCAATCCCAGAGTAATATGATTGATAGCACCAGTCACTTGGAGGGTTCCAGCTCCATCAGTGCACAGCCTTACATGGCTGGTCATCTCAATACCCACGGAAGTGCCACAGATCCTGCCCACAGCCTTGATAATTCCCGACAGTGTGCGCAAGGGCACAAACAGCATAATGTAAGTAGCAGAAGTGAAATCATGTACTCCCATTACCAACATGATGATTTCTCCAATGCTGACAATATCAATGACAAGAATGGATTCAGCCTTGGTTGGGATTTTTCGCAATTAGAACAACCCAGTAGTACATACCAGCAGCCTGATAGCAGTCACGGGCCACATCTACCAAACACTAAACTGACGGAAACCTCTCCTAAGGAGCAGGAGCACAGGCAGAGTAATGCCACCTGGAACCACCAATCCCCAAACACACAGACTAGCAGACCACCCTACCTTCATGTGCATGAACATTATCAGGATTTTGCAGGGGAAATCCATCCTGACTCCCTAACTAATGACCACGATGACTACAGTGGGGATAAACTATCTGATCTCAGTAAAACAGCAGCAGTTGAATGCAGTGGACCGAACACTCCTGGGTCATCAAGCTTTGTACAAGGGCATGAAATAAGCAGCAACAGCAGGGGCTCTGCTGTGCCTGACCCCCCTAGAGAAGACAGTTTCAGACCCCATAGAGGCCGTGGCCCTCCCAAGAAAAGGCGGCCAGAGATTGAGTCAGATTCAGACAATGAGGCAGAAGCTGGGCCTGCAGGCAAGAGGGAGCGTCAAGGAGATTCTGACGTCTCTAAGGAAACTCATGTCCAAGCCGTGGTGCAACGTCCATTACTCAATCTGCGAGAATTTCAAGATGCTAATAAATGGAAAGAGTTTGCCAGGTCTAAGAAGATGCCCCCTTACTTTGACTTGATTGAGGAGAACCTATACCTGACTGAGAGGTAAGTTAGTATTTAGCCTCATTAGGAGAGAAAAACATAATTTGTTTGTACAAAGAATAGCCTCATAATACAACATTTAAGTTGTTTCAGACTGAAATGTTTTCAAATGTTTTTTTGCAGAAAAAAGAGCAAATCTCATCGAGATATCAAAAGAATGCAATGTGAGTGCCCAGTGCTGCCCAGAGAAGAGCGTGCAAGAGGAGTATTAGCATGTGGGGAAGACTGTTTAAACCGGTTGCTGATGATTGAGTGGTAAGTTGAAAAACGCAAGTTTATATATATATTTTATTTAATTTTTTTAACGGGGTTTGCGGGGATCCTAGGTCAGGAAAGCCTGGAAATACAAAATTTTTTTTTTTGAATTGGTAGTAAAACAATTGCACAATTTGTGTAAAAGGTATAGACAAATACTATTCAAATACTTTCATCAGATTTTCAACACCCTGACCAATTGCTGCTTTAACAATAGGATATCTAGGAACCTGGTGTACTAAATAAATAAGCTGGTCATAAGTCAATACAAATCATGCTTTTTATCATCTAAATTTAACGAAGTTAAGCCCGTATGTCATGTTATTTTGCAATTAATAATATGAAGAAACATGCCAATTTATGCACACGTCTTGATATATTTTTTCCCCCCAGCTCCTCAAGGTGCCTGAATGGAGCCTACTGCTCTAATCGACGCTTTCAGATGAAACAACATGCAGACTTCGAGGTTATCCTCACAGAAGACAAGGGCTGGGGTCTACGGGCAGCTAGAGACTTGGCCCCGTAAGCCTCTTAGAATCTTTCAATACAACAGGGCTCCAGACCATGTTTTTAAAACCAGTATATTATATAGTATAGTATATTTTACAGCTCTCTCTCTGGCTCCCAAATCACTCAATATTTCCCACACTGGATGTTAGATAGTTAGACACTCAGTTTGATCACCTTCAATAGATATGATTGCTATTTCAGTGTTAACTAAAAAAGAGGTTGGGAGAGCTTGTTTGAGGCAGAGGCATTAATACAGTACATTGACAATAATAATACGTTGTTTACATTTCTGAATGTGCAATTGTTAATCACTATTCAATTAAAATGTTACCGTAAACTAAAACAAGACAGCAGATTGTAGTTTCTGTATTGATTACCAAGACATTTATCAGTAATGTAGTTAAAATGGAGTAAATTGCACTGCAGGTCGAATTTAGGTGAGCCATAAAGTACCTGCCTGTGCCCCTAAAATCAGTTAGGGGCTACAGTGCTCCTTGTTAAAAAAAAAATAAAAAAAAAAAAAAAAGTTGGTCTGGAGCCTTGTACAACATTTTAAAAAGATTTTTTTAGCATTTATCATTACTCTATTGTATTATTATATTCTATTTGTATTGCTATCTCAGAAACACTTTTGTACTGGAATACTGCGGAGAGGTATTGGACCACAAGGAGTTCAAAACAAGGGTGAAAGAATATGCTCGCAATAAGAACATCCACTACTACTTCATGTCTCTAAGGAATAATGAGGTAAATTATGATATGACACATTGCAAGTAATGTTAATATTTAAACTGCAGTCTGGTTTAATGATTCAGGTAAAGTGGTCAAATAGTTCACATGGCATTATGTCTCTTCAGATCATTGATGCAACGCTGAAGGGTAATTGCTCTCGCTTTATGAACCATAGCTGCGAGCCTAACTGTGAGACCCAAAAGGTACCGTGGAAACATAAATAATACTTTTTCATGTTTAATTTACTGAACGCTGACTTACCTGATGATAATTTTTATCCCATTCCAGTGGACTGTCAATGGCCAGCTTAGAGTTGGGTTCTTCACCTCCAAGGTGGTCCCTGCAGGAACTGAACTGACGTTTGATTACCAGTTCCAGAGATATGGGTACTGTTTCTATGCAGTTATTTGTTTCTCCACACTTGTATTTTGTGCCGTCTGTTGTGTGTTGCATGTCTGAAAATGTGTGTGTGTGTTATGTTATGTTGTGGTATGTTTACATACTGTACATATGTTCCTAAAGAGTGGATGACTAACCTTTTTACTGGTTTAGGTGTGGTAATTTCACTTTTTTTTATTTGTTTCTACAGCAAAGAAGCACAGAAATGCTTCTGTGGAGCCCCTAGCTGCAGAGGCTTCCTGGGTGGGGAGAACAGAGTTAGTGTTCGGGCAGCTGGAGGGAAGATGAAGAAAGACCGCAGTCGAAAGAGTGCTCTTACCACGGTCAGTTCTTTCAGTTATATAAGAAAGTGTGACTTGTCATTGGTTTCCATTTGGCTGCCAGTAATGTTAATGTGGTTACACTTGCACATAACACTCACGGCCACAATAGTTTATATAGAATCTGCTTAAAGTGTTATATTTCAATTAGGTAATTTGTGTTAGCCATATTGCTGTTAGCACTGTATTGTATGGATGCAAGCCAAAAATGACTCTGAGCCAATTTCAACAAGTAAAAAGTTGTTATATTTAATGAAGACATCACTTTGTCCTTCCCCAGGTTGATGAGGAGCTTGAAGCATTACTGGAGAATGGAGAAGGCCTGTATGATGAGAAACAGGTGGTGTCTCTCTGCAGATTAATGGTCCGAGTGGAAACCATGGAACAGAAACTCACCTGTCTCAAGCTCATACAAGTATGACCTGAATGGTTGATGCATTTTTGTTATATTGTTGATAGTTATCATTTGCACTACGTAATATTATATGTTTGTGTTGTACAGGATACTCAAAATCCATCATGCCTGAAGCAGTTCCTGGACCATCATGGATTGTCTTTGCTGTGGATCTTCATGGTGGAGCTTTCTGAAGCTAAAGGCAACACTGCCAATAACATCAAACTGCAGTTAGAGGTGACATATGCCATTGACTTTGCATTTAACATTCATAAAGTTGTGACTGAAGTAACAGGGAACTTTAAAAATCTCAGAGCCTGCACCGTCATATAGACAGCCCTTTGCTGTTTTATTGCTGATAACTTATGATTCTGTTTACAGATTATGAAGACCTTGGCTGTGCTGCCTATCTCTACTAAGAACATGTTGGAGGAGAGCAGAGTCCTTACCTTCATCCAGCGATGGGCCCAAACAAAAACTCTTCCCCACCCTGCTGAGATAGATGGCTATTCTAGTGAGAACACCTCCCGTGCTCAAACACCCCTCAACACTCCTGATGGGTCCTCTACCAAACTGGGACCAGAATTGGATGGTGACACCTCCAAACCTGCTGTGTACCGTCGCCTGAAAATCATCAGTGAAAACAGTCTAGACAGCGCACTCTCGGACGCTAGCAAAGCATCTGATGGGAAGGAGGAAGAGGAAGACGATGATGATGAGGAAGAAGAAGAAGAATCCTCACATGTAGGCCTACCTGATGGCAAACAGTTGAAGGAAGAGCCTGTGTGTGAAGCTGCAGATCCAACGAAAGGAACAATGGAAGAGTCGCTTAGAGAAGAGGGTCAGGTCAAAGGGGAGGAAGAGACTAGGATGAGTTCAAGCAGTCAACACCAACCTCAAACTGAGGAGGTAAAAGAAAATATGGATTTGGAGAAGGAGATTGAGACAAAGGAGGACACGAGTGAGGTTCATACGGATAAACTTGAGGAGCCAAAAGAGCCTTGTCAAGAACAGGAGATTGGGAAAGAGCAGACCACTCAGGCAGTGACAGAAAAGACTGAACTAGAAGGAGACCAGTCCACCGTTCAAGTCATAGAGTCAGAGATTCAGTCTATCCAAACAGATGTTGCTGATCTTCCACCTGAGCCCCCTTTAGAAAATATGGAGGCCCAGGCAGAGACACAAGAGGCTGAGAAACCGCCTCCTGGCAGTGAGGCGCCACCTGATGAATCAATCACTGATGCTGCCCAAAGCTCTGAGACCCCTGAGGCCAGTATGCCCTCTGAGGTCATAGTGACACCCATGGACCCATCAGTGATAGGAACTCCTTCTCAGGATGAAGAGGAAGGTGTCTCAGATGTGGAAAGTGAGAGGAGTCAGGAGCCCCCACTTAATGCTTTGGACATTAGTGGCATGGCTGCCAGGCTTCTGGACAGCTGGAAGGATCTGAAGGTAAGCTTAAACTGATTCGCTTTTAAAAGCAGACATTGCGAAACATGCTTAAAAATGTGATCTAATATTTGCATAGTATTGTATTCTGAAGTTTGAAGTCAAAGTTGTGCTTGTCCTTTCAGGAGGTATACAGAATACCAAAGAAGAGTCAGGTGGAAAAGGAAGCAAATGGTAAGTTTTGTCCAATGCTGTTTTTTTATTTGTTTTTTTGGCCTAAAATCTTTTTCATATGATTTTGGCTAATTAGATTTTCTCACAGATCGCAGCCGAGATCGAGACACAGCTTTGACGCCACGCACCACTTCTGGTAGCCGAGAGCGTGAAAGGGAGCGGGAGAGGGAACGTGACAGAGACCGAGACTATGACAGGGATCGAGACTGGGACCGAGACCGTGACAGAGACAGAGACCGTGACAGAGACAGAGACCGCGACAGAGACCGTGATCGAGTCTCTGACAAAACTCCACAACGTAGCACGGAGAGACGGAGGAGACGCTCCACTTCACCACCTTTATCCTACGAGAGGAGCAGCCGACGCACTGAGGAACGGTAATAATTCTTGTGATGGAACAATGTGAAGAATGTATTTCAAGCATAGTGTAATCTTTGTGCAACTGTTTATCATAGTTCATCAAGTGTGGTCTTGTTCTCTGGATTTTTTAAGGTTTGACTCCTCTAACAGCAGCAAGACACGAGGAGTTGGTGGAAAGGATCGCAACAAGTTGTCAACAGAGGAGCGACGAAAGCTCTTTGAGCAGGAGGTTGCCCAGCGGGAAGCCCAGAAACAACAACAGCAGCTTCAGCAGCAGCAGCAGCTTCAATCTATGGCTTATGACACTGCTCTGGCCTATGCCTCCAGCCCTGGCTTCATCACCTACCCTCCTGGATATCCCATTCAGACCTTTGTGGATCCCACCAACCCCAATGCAGGCAAAGTACTGCTACCTACCCCTCCGGTTGAGCCCACCCTGAACTATGAAGAGACACCTCCCCTGCGTCTTATCTCAGACTTGGGACTGTCCTCTCCATCCCCCACTTCCCAGGCCACTCCAGTCTCTAATCTATCTCAGCATATCACCACAACCGACCTCACCACTGGCAACCCCCAACAGTATGCCCAGCCAACTGTAGCAACTCAGGACACAGGCGTAGCTGTCCTCTCTGTACCCGCCCAGGCGGCCCCTCAGGTACACGGCCAGCAGAGCTACACTACTCTCTGGGATCCTACTACTCAGCAGGCAGTGACTGTGCAGACTCAGCCTGGACAGCAGTATGCCACAGCTCCAGCACAGGCTCAGACACAGACAGCCATCTATTACCAGGGTCAACCATGCCAAACCATCTACAGCATCCCCACCGCCTACCCCCAGGCCAACACTCCCGTCATACAGGTAGGGTGCTCTTACCTGGGGCTGATTTCCTCTGGTGATATTTCTGTAGTTAGATCGTCTAATTGCTTTCTAGAGTATATAGTGTCAAATAGCATAGATGCATATATTAGTGCCATTAATTTGGAAAACGTATATTAACGTTGTAACAATTAAAACGTTGCACACTTACAAAATATGTTACTGTAATGGTAATATATAATTTTGCCTAAACAATTTTATGTTTTTTTAGCAAAAACAAAAACAGATTTTGTTGGAGAAAAGATCTCAGCACTCAATTGTTTGTGTATGTCTCAAACCTTTAATCCATCTTGTTTATTAACTCATGAATTAACACTCCAAAACAATGCAGCACATGCTCAAAACACGGTAACCGATTTCTGACAGTCCATAGTGAGAATGATTTTGTGTTGCTTTAGGCGTACACTGAACCCACAGCCAGCTACCTGCACGGCCAGCCTGTGTATCCTGGCCATCAGCAGGGAGTGGTGGTGCAGCAGGGAGGCACAGTCACCACCATTGTCACATCCCAAACTGTCCAACAGGTAATGCAATGACACTCCCTTTTCTAAAATTCTCTAACATTGACTGATTCACAGATGTAAATAAAATGGATATTAATAAAGGGAACGTATTTTTTTTAGCCGCATGAGATCAAATTATAGAGTCACTGTTTTAGAATGATGCAACAGTTTAAGTCTTTGGGATATTCAGAAATCTATATTATTCTTTTTGTAATTTTGAGAAAAGCCACAAGGGGGTAGTATACATCTAAATTATGAAGCTCCCAAGAGCTACAGTAAGTGGGTCCTGTATGAAGGTAAATATGGTGCAAAATGTGAGAGCTTGTAGAATATGATGGGAGAACTTGCAGAACAAAAAATCAGAATTTGTATATTAAAATTAGCACAAATTTGCAGCCATCATTGTCTTCATGAAAATATCAATCAACACATTTTTGAATATTTTTTTCTGTGACCACCCATTCAGAATACAGGTGTGTGAACATAATCTACGAATGCAAATTTCAATTTACAAGTTGATTTAAAAAAAAAAAAAAAAAAGTTTGTGCGACTTTAAATTCAGATCACGTTTGTAATATTTTTTTACAAGTGCAAATCTTAACACACAAATTCAAATTATATTCTATAAACTCTCACCATATTTACCTTCATAGTCCTGTCTCATATAATGAAAAAGTACCTTTTAAGATGTGACTAAAGAAAGAGCAAATGAAGAAAAGGGCTGCATTTGTAAATGAGAATCAAAATGTAATCATATATGACTTTACAGTTAAAAAATGCAGCTTAAAACTCAATGAAACAGAGTCGATGTCTGATCGTGGCCTAAGTGAATCAGGTTCTTTCTCTTGGCAAATACAGAAAAAGTATTTCAAAGTGAAGCTACATGGAATTGCTGCTAATGCTTATTTTGGATTTCTTCTCATCTCCAGGAAATGATTGTACCCAACAATGTGATAGACCTGCCTCCTCCTTCTCCCCCCAAACCCAAAACTATCGTCCTACCTCCCAACTGGAAAGTGGCCCGGGACCCTGAAGGCAAGATCTACTACTACCATATTGTCACAAGGTTGGTATTGTTATGCGTCTTTGAAGTCAGCATTGTGCCTCTAGAACTCCCTGCACTGCATTTTATTTCTGAAATCACTTCCCTCTGCACAATAGGCAAACACAGTGGGACCCTCCAACCTGGGATGCATGTAGTGACAACACTAGTGTGGACCATGAATCTGAGATGGACCTTGGAACACCCACCTATGATGAGAATCCTTCCAAGGTGAGCTTTTAGCAGTGTTGTTGTCGTGCGCTAGACTTTTGTGTGTGTGTGTTTTTTTTTTTTTTTTTTTAAATAGTGAACAGGATGATAGTAGTTGACAATGAGACAAGAATCCTCTTCATATTTTGGTTTGGTTTCCATAAAGTGTGTGCTTAATGCAGAACATAATTATAGTGTTTGTTGCTGGAGTTAATTGAAGATGTGCACTAGTGATTACTTTCAGCTGTATCTCAATGAGGGGAAAAAAGAAAAAAAACTCAGCACGACTCTCTATTCAGTGAGTATTATGTTCTTGCCGATGACTCCTCCTCGCAAAATGGCTTCATCAGACATGGAGACAGGGATTTAAAGATGAGATTCCACTCACTCCACCCCATGCTTAGCTGTCTGTCCCTTAGGGGAGAGATGGCTCAGCTCATCTGTTCTTCCTCTACCTCATTTGTTTTCCCTCTTAATTTTATCCTGACTTTGAGGATAATAGAATACATCTGGAAGACTGTTAATTTCCATATTGTTCATTTATTGGTTTAACTATCTAAGTGTCTCTTTTGTCCCTATGTAACAGAGTTTAAAAATAAAAAAAAACGAGATGGGGTGAATGTTTCCCACCAAGAACAGCTACAAGGTCATGGAATATTTCCCAGCATGTGTTTAGACAGTGGTGGCAGCGTCCAGCACTTTAAACTATAGCACATGCTCTGCACTTGTAAAGTGTCCGATATCTCTGTCTCCGGATTCCCAGCCCTGGCACTCTGTTTGAGTCCTTTGTTCTTGCTTTTGATCGTCACCACTTTGTGAAGATCAAAAGCCCCTTTGTCACCCCCACATTGTATTACTGTCTTCCACTATAGCTAGGAAAAGTCTGACAAACCGATGAAAGAATTGTCAGTGTGAGCAGTTATGTTCTTTGTAGGGTGTCAAATGAGGCAACATTTAGTGTAGTTACCCTTCCACTACATTGACTAAAAGAGGCTTCATAATGCACTACAGAAGTGATCAATGTGCCATTGCAGCCAGGTAGCCTCCAGTAATAGCTTTTTATTTAGGCTTATGATTGGCCAATATGGCATATTGTTTTATCACCACCTGTTAGTTTGTCATGACAGTGCTTCAATTGTGTTTTTGCACTTCATTTTGACAGAGATTTCTTTTAAACAGTACTTGCATGTGGGACTTTTTTTGAGAATAAAGGAGGAAAACTTTGTTTTTCAAAAATAATTGTATGTGTGGACTTTGCCTTAGACTTGCCAGGCCAAGGGTCTCAACATATGTGAGACTTGTGTTTGCAAACATCTCTTCTATTGTGTATTTACAGTTCTCCACAAAGACAGCTGAAGCAGACACTTCCAGTGAGCTGGCTAAAAAGAGTAAAGAGACATTTCGCAAAGAGGTGAGCCGCAGTTGTTCGCAGCAATGTTCTTTAACTCCAGATGTTTTAATGTTCCAAAAGTCTTGTAGATACACATGCAATTTTTCATTTCTATAAAGCTCCATTGTATAACTGTTAACCCAGCTGTTCACTGTTCTAGCTAACAGATAGAACAGCTGTGTGTAAATGGATGGAGATACTAAGAGATACTAAACATACTACTTTGTTTCATTGACATCTGCTCAGAGAAATATATATTAAAAATTCAAACTTCCGTTGCTTCTCTCCTACGCTGTAAATATTGCCTTACTCTGTTAATCTCGTACAATATACAGAATAACAATAGCACTGATACTTTACTAACATTAGCTTGCATATGGTTGGGAACATAATGGCTGATCTTAGCAATGAAATGGTACCAAAGTAATGTAAAACTATTATTACACTGGAAGGAATCTCACGGATGCCAATTTTGCATTTGGCCACCGTAGGAGTTAAAACACGCTCGGAATGGGAGGGGTTAGAAAGTAATATTCAGTTGGTTGTCATATACAATTTCACCACTAGAAGTAAATTCTTACACAATGTACCTTTTAACATATTCCATTTTCACCAAGTATTTTTCTACATGTGTGTTTATGTCACTCAGATGTCCCAGTTCATAGTGCAATGTTTAAATCCTTTTCGGAAGCCAGACTGCAAACTTGGACGTATCAGCAACACAGAAGATTTCAAACACCTGGCTAGAAAGGTAAGATTAAACAATAAGATGTTCACACGTGCTGTTAGAAGCTGTAAACCTCTCCTTGGCCTCTACGGGGTCAGAGCACAATGAAAGTTTTGGTCAGCTTTTAACTTAAAAGGCAAAGTTTTCAAAGTTTCCCTCCAAACCAAAACTATATAATTGAGCTCCCACAAATTCTTTTTATTGCCAAATGTTTGTGTATTGTGCCTCTGGAAGAGACGAAGAACACATTGTACATGTTAACTATTATCTCCCTCTCTTTTGTTTTACTCATTCCTTTCTAAAAGCTATTTTCAACCAGTGTTTTTCAAAGGACTGCATTCTGTGTTTTTTCCATGGTCCCGGTGGGCCCGTGCATTGTGTATGTAGGGAGTGGTTAGCACTGAGTGCCGCTCGGACACACTATGACTCTGAGGACATGGGCACAATAAACAGAAAGACTAGTTGGGCTTCAATCATTTAGAGATTGCATTTGTCTCATATTGTAAAGGGACAAAGTCACTAAAAGAGAATTAACCATCCATCCACTCTACCACAAATTACATTGCATCACTGCAGACCCATCTCACCCCGGACACAACCTGTTCCAGCTTCTCCCCTCTGGTAGGTGCTACAGAGCACTGTTAGCCAAAACCAACAGATTCAGGAACAGTTTCTACCCACAAGCCATCTCTCTGATGAACAGCTGACTTCTTACCCACAGTGTCAGGTTCAATTCAATTCTGGTCAATAACCCAGTAATCACTGTCTCTACAGCACCTGTTTACTGGTTCCACTTATTATTCCACTTATTTAGTATTATTCATCATTCCCATTGTCACATCTCACTTATTTTCTTTATTTATTCATCATTCTCATTTCCTATTTCAGAACTGTTCATACTGTCCCTATTGTAATATAATAACATAATACTATTTATCCCAGTATCCTTTGCACTATGCTCCACATTTAAATAATTGTATTGAACTCTTCATTGCACTCATGCCTCTATATTGTTTCTGTTTATAGTGTGTGTATATTTTGTTTTGTATGTGTAAGCACAGTGTGAGTAACGATGCTCCAAAGAAAAATTCCTCGTATGTGTCCTCATACCTGGCAAATAAAGCTGATTCTGATCATTTACTGTAGTCTGGTGACAAGAAGCATGTCTAACTCTTTCCTCATCTCTGCCATTCTTCTAGCTAACTCATGGAGTTATGAATAAGGAGTTGAAAGCTTGCACTAATCCAGAGGACCTTGAGTGTAACGAGAATGTGAAGCACAAGACAAAGGAGTACATCAAGAAGTACATGCAGAGATTTGGAACTGTGTACAGGCCCAAGGAGGACACAGAGGTGTGCTAGCTCAGAGGCCCCAGATGTTACACTTGTCCTGCGCAAACACAGGAGAAACACAGCTTTGCCTTTCCACTCACTCCTTGTACGCATGTACGTACTGGCCAGCCTGAGCAGCATAGTAGTTTCTTACACATATTTATGACTAAAAATTGGACTGCTGCCCAAGAAGCTCTCCAGGCCACGTGGATTGCAGAGGAGCTTCGTTGATACTGATGGAGATTTGAGTGTCTCAGAACGACCCGAAAACTCCAGGTGCAGTGTTCTCGAAGGATGACACTGTGGGGTGCTACAGAGACTGTTTTCACTGACAGTTTGTTTGATTTTAAGCATTTCTTTTCTCCATTTGTGGCTCTTAAATGTTCCCGAGATGATCACCTCAATTCCACTTTTTAAACTCTTCTAACCCTGAATGTGGATTCCTCTACAGAATCAGCTTTGGTATCATATTTATCAGAATTGCTTTGTTACTTTTCACTGTTAAAAATGGATCAATGACAGAACAGTCCAGTGCTTTTTCCCCTCCCACTTTAATTTTTTTCTTGTGCACGCTTCAACCCCCAGCCACTGACTGTATCTGGTGCTGCTTTTAACTGGGCTGTGGAGGTCCAAGCTTCCACTCCTCAAACCCTGCCTTCTTAACCACAAGACTTTGGAGCCTCTGTTGTTTTATGAATGCATGATGTAGGCTGAGGTCAGAGTGGTATCCTTAATGGAAATTCCTATGTTTTCCATGTCTCCTGTGTCAAGCAATATGCCCACACTGGGATGAGCTTTTGCTTACAGTACACTTGGGGATCAGCCAATAACCAGCAGGTTGGCTAAGTGATCAATATGTCTTTTATGAATTTGTGTATAATACCGGGAGCAGGGTTTGAATTATATGTTTGATGTTCTGTTTAGCCATTTCCTGTCCAACTCTCTCCTCTCCCAACTTGTTCTGCCCTGTTTCCTCTACTTACAGGAATAATGCTAAAAATGAAGGTTGTAGCATTGCAGTTTTAACAGTTTCTAAACATCTTGTGTGTTCTGGTTATTTCTATCTGGTCCTAGTTAGACGACACTTTGATAGGTCTTGCTCTACACACTGTTGCTCATTAATTTCAGAGATTTTTATGGTTGTCAAGGTTAGTTTCATAAGCATTAGGTCACTGGTTTGTTGCAGACTATTAAATTGCATTAAACAAAGTTCCAACATATGTACATTGCTTTATATGTGAATATATTGAATAACTAGTTTTGGGAATGCTTAAATAAGCAGACACTTTGTATAAGGACTATCATTTCATGATTGAAAGTGTAAATAAAGTGTAAAATTACCAAAGCTGTATGCAGGAGAGTGAGATCAGGGAGCCCATCCTCACGAGCTCAGCCCTCCTGATGCAGTTCCCACATCAGTCTGTCAAACTTAGGACCCCGCTGACTCACATCCTTTTATTTCAGTGGTGGGGGAGATTCCTTTTTTTTGTTTATTTTTCTATGTACAAAGTATGTTCCACCCTACTCTACTGTAAGTATTGTGTAAGCACATTGTCATACTGAGTGTACAAACATTTGAAAAGATAATAAACCTTTTTGTAAAATGATATTCATTTCCCTGCTTTGCTGTTGGATTGGGTTCACTTGGGTCTTAGTTAAATAGACTCGAACAGATCTAAGCAAATGTGTGTGACCTCTTGACATGATTGACTGCTGAGTGCACACCCAATCCCATTTTAGATTGGCTCCCTCTTCTAGTATGGGGAGCACATGGCAAGAATGCCAGTACAGCGCATACGCACAGTGTTGAGCCAGATGTTTGGCCCCAGTAAAGAACATCAAAGTGATCGACTGCCTTCATTCAAGACATTTAGTGTGCTCTAAATATGGAGATCTGTGACGAGTGGAGAGAGGCGCTGCTGTGCTTCTCTCTCTTCTATCCCAACCCCCCTCTCAGTGTATGCACATTCCGTAGCCCCATGCCTGCGTGCTCCAGACCACAGTTAAGCAGTGCCGTCTGGAGTTTGTGACGGCATGTATTGCTGCCCTAGGCTGTTCAAGATGCCTGCTCCCACTTAGAACTGAATGCAAAGAGATCATTAACAGATTTGAGTGCAGAGCAGAGGGGGAGCAGGTTGGGATCAGATTGTGCCTTAGAGAGAACCCTTCCAGAATATTTTGAATAAAGCTTTTATTTTCATTTCTCCCTCAAATCATTAAATACCTCAACTGATTTCCCTCTGTATTTTGGCTAGGAAATGTTCTTACATACTAAATCCCTTGATAAGGGGTAAGATACTCTAAATATGTCTGAACTTCACCGTGTAATTTATCAAGTGGGTTTTATATTTTACTATAAGTGACATACATATCTATAGGAGTGTGGTTGTGGTCTAGTAATTTTCATATTTCCATTTGGTTGGTCTTGCTTTTGCTACAAATTCAAAAGGCAAATAACGTAACATCTCCATATTACATTAGCAATGCCTGATTTTTTTAATAAACTTAATTGTTTAGGGCTCATGGGAGGTATGCCCCAAGGGTCAGAGTTACACTCACACTATTGTGATGTATCAACCTACAGAGGCATCTTGAATCGATTTGTCATTTGTATTCTTAACCCTATATATAAAGATGAACTCAAGTAGCCCTTTTTTATTGTCATCTCCATTTATTTCAACCATTTATCCAAGCTATTATTTTAGCTGCTACTTTAACAGTGTAGCTGTCAATTAGTTTAAGCTCCCAACTGTTTATAGTTTACTAGTGTTCGACTTCTGAAAGTGTTCAGGCATTACAGATGACTCAAGGATTTTTATTTATTCATTGTAATTCTTTTTTTTTCTCTATTTTTGAGCTATTCTACAATCATCACAAGCAACTGCAGTAGTATCCCAGAGGACAGTCCCTGATCTAAAGAATAAAGACTTATCATTTTAGGTCCTTCTGTTACAACAAAAGAGCACTGACTTATTAAAGTTATTTATTAAATCAATAAAACTCTTAAAAAAACACATTGAGACATACTATTGGGAAATATATACACAAAACCATACATGGCTGGCGTTAAAACATATCAAAACCATATGAGGCCATCACTTAGTGTAACTAGGACACTGCACATGTCCAAGGTTTTTATAGATTTTATTATAGTTTTATACTTGAAATGGTGATGAAATAAATACAAAAGCAAGATGGCGACCTGAACATGACCATTGATGTTAACAGTGTCTTTGAATTTGTTTTCTGTTTTTAATGTGAGAAATCAATGTGACAAAAATGAAACTGTGTATTATAAATGGAAGGAGAATAGAGCTTTTTCTTCAGTCTTCACAGTTCAAAAAATCTCACTTTGAGCTGTGATTTATCAAAACAAATCAATATTTAAGATATTTATAATCATAGATGATTATTAGGAAGAGCTAAGAAAGGTGTTTTTATATTTCACAGAATGTTTAATTTTGTGTTTTCTGATGAGATTTGAATGCATGCATGTGCATAATATAAACCCTCAGTGTGAGTAAATACCAAGGCTACATTGAGCCTGCAGCAGAAAAAGAAATAGAAAAAATAAAACAGAACAAGGCAACAGACTTAAAAAATGTGAGTGCGCAGTTCCCATCAACACATTAGATAAAGTCTTCTTAGCAACTGCAAGCATCATTGGGAAGGTTGATCACTTGGCCATTCAATGAGTTTCTTGTCGTTTTCTTCTCTTTTTGGGCATGTACATGTACATGGAAATGTTCCATAATGGGGAAAGTTGCATCATGTTAAAAAGCAGTGTTGGAAGAAACGTCTCCTTCAGGCAAAAATCAACTTTCCAAATCTTTTCAAATATCAAAGAAGTTGCTAAAGTTTTGATTCATAAAACAACGGTAGCTAGACTACAAACATGATAATCTAAGCTGTATTTGTTTACAACAGCAGGAGGTCTGACTTTTCTTAGAGGGGGCAAGGGATAAATCTGATTACTGTCCAAATAACATGTAAACTGTGGTTTATAGAATAATCTCACTCTTGCAACACGTGTATTGTAAACACATTATTATGTTTCCTGCCACTGACCAAATAGTCAGAGTAACCAGAATGTGTGTGCATATAAACAACATTGTACTTATTGTTTATGGAGGTCATTGCAGTTCTAATTCAATATGACTACAGTTCTAATTCAATATGACTAGTTTTCTACAGTGTCCATTGGCTTAACCAGCTAACTGAAAATGGTGTTTCCTCAGTAGTGGCAATGAGAGTTTAACATACTTAACATACTGTATATATTCATAAGTTTTCATTTTCACTGTTAAAGTGGTGATTTGCTCTGTAGCGATAACAGACACATTGCAGTTGGATCCATGTAAATCAAATGGTGACATAAACTGGGACAGAAAAAAGTGATACACAAATATAAAAATAATTATAAGTAATCAGAACCATCAGTGACAGCCTCCAACAGTCAGAGGTGTTGATATCAGAGTGCTTTCCTTGTCATTTCAGTGAAAGTTCTCCACTTGAGTCTGTTAGTGTCATACGTGTGTTTGAGGAGATGTCAGACCAAAGAAACACCCTGTGTGGGGAAGTTAAGAGCTGTTACCATGTCAGGCCTCTCAATGCGGGCCAGTGCAGAACACAGCAGTCCCAGAGTGGAGCCTTCTTTCTGGGCCCATTTAGTGAGAAGCGTGTGAGCGGGGGCTTCTCCATGCCCAAACAGGTCCAGCTGTTCAGGCTCATAGCCCAGCGCTGCACCCAGCTGCCTCCAGCCCCGGCCCCCACCCTCCTGCAGGAGGCGCTCCACCTCTTCCTGTCTGTGGGGGGGTATGTTGATGTACAGACGATTGTCCTGCTTGCTGTCCCTCTTAGTACCTGTGGAAACACAAACAAAGTTAGCTTACTGTTTGGCTATTTGTACTTGAAAACAATTTTCAATAATATTAACAGTATTTATATCATTAATGGTTGTGATTTCCAAATGTAAACTAATAATACTTCTTTTTAGAAATACCAAGTTTTAAGTTTATACATTGTTTATTGTCACTCTCCGATGTAAGTTGAGTGCAGATTTGAATCGCGCATGCTCAGATTTAAACGGTTTACTGCATAACGTGTCATACTGATATTTGTGTAATAATAAACTTTTCTCATTACAAACAATAACAGATGGGAATCATTTCAAAAACGTTTTAGCTATCTATGATTGTTTGATTGCTAACATTAGCTCAAAATGCCATTCAACTGACAAACTTTGTTGTTTTGACTGCTAACTTGTAGCCAGCAGTGAACAAACTTTGATAAGTAGGTGAATTTTTATTGTATTGACATTAAAGACTCTTGTTAGCGTCTTGTATGCTACTTGTCGCAAAGTTACGCATGCGCAACTCACATCTTCACTCAACTTACATCGGGTAGTGACATTTACATCCATATTCACTATCTCGCAGTCTTCCTCTTCAGTGCATACAAGAAACAAATCTGAGGCCCACTAACAAAAACACTGCTCTATAGCACTGCTAGTGGGCAAATGCTCCACAGGGTACCTTTAAAAGAAGATGGGGGAAAATAGTGTTCTGTCTGGAAGTAATTTTTTATTTCATACAATCCTTTATTTTAGAAAGTCCCACGCATCTTAAGTTTTATAAAGGAGGACTGTGAGTACCACACCTTTGCTGGGCTGGTTGTCTTGTAGGCTGTGAGAGTCCAGAAAAACACCGCTGTCACTTTGGAGCTTTTCTCCCTCTGGAGATGCTCCCAACTCAGCTGCACGGGCCTTAGAAAGAGCCCTTTTCTGTTTACATGATCTCCAGCTGAGAGGAGCAGAAGAAAATAATGTCAGTTAAGGTCCCTGCAGAGAGCTATTTTTATCTCAGGGCCAATCTTATTATCTTTATAAGATCCATTTAAGGACCAGGACCCATCCCAAGTGAAAACTCACCATTTATAAGCCACATAAATAAGCAGACCCAGCACCACGGCAGCAAGAACAGAGACGTAGGCTAGAATGTTGTTGCTGCCTCCATCATCCGGCGGGGTAAACTTGGGTGTTCCAGCAGGGGCCGGACTGGTCTCCCCTGGCCAGCGAGGAGCATCAGACCCACCCAGAGCAGGACGAGACAGAATGTGCAGCTTCTTATCTATTGAGATTGAGAAAGGGAGATATTTGTTAGGGACTTTATTCTTGCATATGCACATCAGAACCACATTTGGGCTGCATAAATTAGAGCCTGGAATAATGACAGAAGAAAAGCCTGTATGCCTGATGTAATGATAGCCTTAGTCGTCCCAGTCCCCTGGGGTTTTGAAACCTTTCATTGCCCTTGTTTCCAGCCTTGCACTCCCTCCTGCGGTCTGCCTATTTTAGGATCAAACACTGCACGGTACTGTGCTCACCTCTTGGGAGTCACAGGGTCATGACATATGGACCCAAAGCGTGTACATATGACCTTACTCCTGGAGAGCGAGTGTAGCCATTTGGGAGCAAGCTGACTAGTTGTCAGGGTCAGCAGCCTCCCTTAGCCTTCAGGTTCTTGGGGGCAGTTAACCTAAAGACCTGTCAAGCTCATACCAATGGGATTACAGCACTTAAGTGGGCTCTTTTTCACTACTCATGTTTCTCAGCTCAGAGTGTTACAGAGTGTTCAGAGGTGTGGATGCAGGTGTTCAACACATGTCCTTGTATTCTCACAGACCCTCCCACTCCCTTTAGCTCATTCTTTCATGTTTTTATCTTGTACTATTGCTGAATTTCCCTGCATTAGATCTTTAAGGGCTAAGGCTGGAAATAGCATTAAAGACCAAAATCAACAATGCCATTGGTGCATCCTTTGATAGTTTCCAATTTCCTTACTCTGTATGTGGCACTATGCCCCAAGCCCATTCCTTCCTACTGAAGATAGATATTTTTAGTAGTAGTTTTTAGCAAATGTTACTCAAACAGGAGTAAATTGTGTTGGTTGGGGATCATTTTCCAATCCTGCATAGTTTTTGGACAACAATGGTCTACGGCACAAGACAACTATAGAATGTTACCAGACTTGTATTAAAAAATCCTATGTATTTTTATCAGTCTTATTCTTCCTTCCAACTCACCCATGCAGAGTGTGTCAGAGTTGGGCATGCAGTGTCTGATCTCCACCTCACTATCAGAACACTGGGTACAGGCCTGGCAGGGTTTGGTGCTAATGTGCTCCTCAGAAAATGTTCCTGGGCCACAGATCTGGCATTGTGTGTCTCCCTGTGGGCCACATTCCCGGACAACACCCTCACCAGCACGAGTACATTTGGAGCAAGGTGCACACATGCCGTGTGTGTGCAAAAAGAAGAAGCCGTTGCCACAATCACATTGTGTGTCTTGAATGGCAGAGCAAGAAGCTATCATGGGAACACTGGGTGGGCACTTTGCACAGGGAAGGCAAGAGCCAAGGCTTTCAGGTGAGGAAAACGTTCCTTGGAAACAGATAAAAAAAAATCAGTGTCAGTCTGGAGAAACTGTGTTTCTCTCACAAATATTAATGGCAATGATGAGAAGTGGTGCTGTTTAAATCATTCCTCTTAAACAGATGACAGATATAGCGAAAAAACATAAAACATATTCCACATTGGTGCAGTGACATAATATAATTGCTTACCTTTTGGGCATGGTGTGCACTTGGTATCCTCTTTCCCACACTCTACCTCCACTCTGAAGCCAACTGGACACACACTGCAACACTGCCCTGATTCAGTAAACTGGCTGCTGGCACAGGCATGTCCAAGAGTAACCTACAGTAAATAATTGACAGTTAGACAAAATACCACCACTGTGTTACTAAACAGATACTATATTATGTCTCAGGCCATTTAGAATCAGACATCACAGGGTTTATATTCAACTTAAAACAAAAGAAATGTTTTTTTCTTTGACCAAGGAGTTTCCTGCCTTACACCATATGTGGGAATAAACACACACACACACACACACACACACACACACACACACACACACACACACACACACACACACACACACACACACACACACACACACACACACACACACACACACACACACACACACACACACACACACACACACACACACACACACACACACACACACACACACACACACACACACACACACACACACACACACACACACACACCCCACCCCTGTGCAATTAAAGAAGTGGGAAACTGGGTGCCTTTTTATCTTTCTATCTGCATCAGTTTTCACCCTTAAAGTGCTCTGAGTCCTTATCTGCAAGTGTTTAATGGAGAGCCCAGCTTGAGTTATGACATGAGGGATATATCAGACATTCCTAACGGCCTGTGCAGCAGGGCTGGTGCCTGTCAGGAGTGGCTAGCTTTAATCACATGGCTTTAGACCATTGGAAAGAATAAGACATAAAAGGGTGAAGGAAAACACTGAGAAAAGAAGGAAGGAAGAAGTAAAAGGAGCTTCCACCCTCCCACTCATTCCAAATCAGTGCATGTGTGTGTATTTTTTGGCATCAGAAAGGGGGGGGGGTGTATATAAAGGAGACGGTTCCAGCCCCAGGCAAGGGTGTCAGTTAACCAATGCTACCTAGGATGCAAGTATCTGGTTGGGTGAGGGGGGGGCTTTGAAGTTGCAGGTGTGTCTATGAAGGTCAGAATTTCACTAACTCCCCTTCTCCAGGCTCTGAACAGAGGCATCTTAAACATGCATACATTTGAGATTGGGCTACTCCGCCTGGGGGCTGAGAAGAGCAAACAGATGTCTAACAACTCACCTCCTGCAAAGGGGAAAAATAACAGCTAAACAACCCCACTGATGCCTCTCTTTGTCTCTAAAGTCTGCTAACAAACACAGGCAACGTGTGCAAACTTGTAGAGCCTCCAACCAAACACAAACACACTATACCATGCCCCCACTCGCAAAACACTGAAACGATCCATGCCGACAATACAGGAGAAACTGCTTTGACTCGGGACTCGTCTCGGTCCAAAAACAACAGCCTGTATTACTGCAGTACTTACAGAGTCGCCTGATGATATCTGAGCACCAGCCACAGAACCCAGATCAAAGTTATTAGGGTGGTGCTAAGATCCAGCCGGCCAGGCAGGAACCAGTAGGATTTTGGGAGTCAGCAGACTGTGACTGAGCCTGGACCATAATCACTTGTAGCACGAAGGCGTCCTGGTAACTGTGGCTGTTCCTCTCCATGTGACATATGGAGCTCCTCTGCTAACACTAGCTAACCTCTTAGCCCTTGATCTATGCTTTGATAAATATTTGGTGACAGTGGGTCTGTTTTATTTTTACCTCCAGCTTGAATTTCTGTCATTTCACAGAGCCTAGTGTGAGTCCAGGCTGTTGTTTCTCTGTAAGCCTGCCTGGAGAGCAGGAACTGCTAAAGGCTTGGCACGTCACCCACTGGTGCTCGTTGTACAATGAAATATTTGGTCCATGCTGCAGTAGAGACGAGTGTAAATAGTAATCTACTCAGCAGGCTGAGTAGATTAATAAATGACTAAGTCATTTTCCTACTATGAAATAGTACTATGTATGGATACCACCTAATGTTTATTGGTATTAGAAAATATGTCGGTGTGTTCTTAATTATTAATGATTTTTTATAATTCAGTGAAAAATTAATGTTTGCACAGTATGATTTCAAACTAAATTATCATGAGAGACCTCATAAGAAAATGTGTTAATGCTTCCTATATTTTATGCTTTTTAAGGTTTTACTTTAAAAATAAAAAAGTTACTTCAGTGATACATAAATCAACAAAATCCTACTTTGGTCGCACATCCAATTTCCAATCAAAGATTAATTTGCATGCACCAAAGAAGTTCCAGTCTTATCTTGTTGACTTGGGGGCAGAAAGTCTGAAGGAAAGGGGGCAGCAGTTGCTTTTTTCATTTAGGTAAGAAACTGCAATCTGAAGGGATTCCCCAGTGAGAACAGACGGACCACCAAGGAGCACTGCTTTCAATGGGGCTCTCAACGCCACGGCTGCCAGAGTCACTCAGTCAACGCGGATCTCACACACACACACACACACACACACACACACACACACACACACACACACACACACACACACACACACACACACACACACACACACACACACACACACACACACACACACACACACACACAAACACACACGATTTCAGCCTTCCCTGTGCCTGAAACATTTTCTGTGCCCTTTTGAAGTGAGGCCACTTTTGAAGCGCGTAGGCTGGAGTTTCCACAGTTAATCTAATCTGCGTGTAAATAAACACACAAAAGGATGCTCTCTCCGTGTGAAGACAATGACCCCATGAGCCTTCACAATCTGGGCTGTGTCGGCAACAGGCAGAGGTCTTTCAGCTGGGAGCTGAGGGAAAGTTGTCAAAGCTGCACATCCCATCCGCACTGATTACTGTCATTAGTATACAGGGAGCATAAGGGACAAATTACACACACACACAGATACAGATCTCTTTTTTTTTTTTTTTTTTAGGCCGAAAGCTTACTATGATCCTGAATCAAACATGACAGCACACAGTGATCTGTTAACCTTTAATCTACTTATTTTCAATTTACACCAGAGAGTTGATCCTGAAGTCTGCCCACCAAAGAAATCTGTCTAACTGCTCTATGGAAATTCAAATGACTGTGGTAACAAGCTAAACTACCCCCACCCCCTCCACACACACACACCACAAACTGGGAGAAAATTGTGATAATTGTTTTGCTCCGGATATCCAGACCTGAATGCTAGGCCACATTTTCACCAGAAATTGTGAAGCAACAAACATGGCAACATGTACAGTATAGTATAGGCAATGTGAGCCTTTGAATTAACATTAGAATAGCATGAAGTGTTCTCACATACTGTAAGATACAATCGATTTCTGCACTAAGTTTCCTAGAAAGAATTAAAAGAATATTTTGCCAGCAGCATACATTTTCAGTGGACTACTTAAACATATGAACTTACTGTGTTTGTTTTGAGAAATGACGTCTTAGATTTCATAAAGAATCCGTATTGATATTGCACCCTTGAAAAGGCATCATTTTAAGAGTTGAAGTTTTATCGGAACACTTTGATCTAACAAAAGTGCTTTGTGAGGAGCGTGTCCAGACAGGACTAAAAGCCCCATGGGCTTTTTGAGGTAGCCTAGATGAGTGTCAAACTAGTGTCTGCAACTGTGGAGGCATGTGCCTTCTTTTCACACTGATCCTGGCTTAATAATATGCTATCAAACACCACTGAAACTATAATTTGTTCGTAAAAGTGTTCATAAAATACATAATGTATCACTGTGTAGGTGTATTATCTTGGTTAATTGTGTGCTCCTGTATTATGTTCTGTCTGATGTTCCAAGTTGTTTGGTTCCTTCTCTCAGCACATACTTCCAGCATGTTTTGTGAGAGTCTACATCAGCCTGTGTAGATGTGCAGTAGGTAGGCCACAGTCCAAGACAAGCAGCATCATAACAACATGAGAAGTAGTTTGACTTCACTTTTGTTTAGTTATGAGAGACTTTAACATAAAGGCAGGGTGAAATTGCATCTGATGTCTCGTCTCACTCTGTCCACTGTTATTTGCCAACTACAGAGTGACAACAAACATATTCACCAACAGGGGCCGTGTGACACAGCCTTAATAAAATATGGCTCTGTGGTGTAAAACCGATTTCCTTTGGGAACAATGGTGCAAGACTGAACTCGGTGGTTGAATCTTACAATGGCTGCTATTATGATGTTATGATGAGAGTGAGAAATAACAAATCAGAAGATTGTCAATGCTTTTGAGTAGTGGAAATATGTGTGTTAGTAAAGCCGTAATTAACTGTTGCTTACTTTTAACAGCAGAAGCACGCAGATGACAAACGGTCTCATGTCTGCAGTCTCCAAAATACTCCTCGACCTCGAGTGGACAGATTGGTGCGTTTTTTTCAGTCTGCAGTCCTCAATAATCGCACAAAAGCTGTCATTAAAACGTTCAATCCTCTGAATTTAAATGTGACACTTAAAAAAACAACTTCTCAAAAAACGCGCTGGTTCCACAGACGGAAAAAGTTCGCTCATAGTCCCGCAATGAAATGTTGGTACGCACGAGAAAGCGGTTTCAAAACGCGTGCTGTGTTACCCAGTAGATTCTTCCATTTTCTTATTTCATTGCATTCCCTGCTGATACTGTGTGATACAAAGTTGCTTCTGTTTCAGCTGGCAGGATGCATGGGATGCCACCTCTCCCGCAGCTTTGCAACAGATGAGGCAGGAAACGCGCCTGCAAGCTCTCCTGGGCCTTTTCTCCTCCCATCGTCTCAGCTTTCAATGGGGCTTTGTGATTGGCTGCATCCCAAAGTATTGGCCCAACGTATTCAATATTAAATTAATTAATGGAAAATTATGAATCTAAATACATAAATAAATAGCCTACAGACCAGAGATCAGTGTAGGAATGTAAATATATATATATATATATATATATATATATATATATATATATATATATATATATATATATATATATATATATATATAATATAAGTATATTTACTTAAGTACTGAACACAAGTACAAGGTACTAATGTAGGTAGGTTGGTAGGTACTTTACTTTAGTATTGTTTTTTTTTTACACAGTTCATTATGTTGTATAATTACCATAATTACCAATAACTTTACAAATTAATACTTTACTTAGTTAAACTTAGTTTTGAGTCATAGTAACATGGCATAATTCTTGCTGGCAGTTGTGCAAAGTAATTTAGCACTTAAGTACAATTTTGAGATACTTATACTTTATTTGAGTAATTACATTCTATTTTACTTTACACTACACCACTACATTCAGGATGCAGATATTGTATGTATTACTTATATAATCAAAAAATTTATTATGATACAATTATACAATTTGGAATAACTATATATGTTTCTAATTGCTTGCAACAACACGTGTAAAAACAGCTTTTAATATTATGGGTTACACTCTCAACTATATTCCCACAACATTCACCACACATTGAATAGTGAATTGAAAAAACCCATATGTAGATACTGGGATAAAACCTTATTAAATGGAGCTCTTTCACATGACACCATTTTACAATCCTACAGAGATACTTACATAGAGCTGTGATCAGTTGTTATCAGAAACAAAAGAGAGCATGTGAATCAAACAAGATGTTCTTAAGAAGAAGCACGTGTTTGATCTTAGCAATTCAAAAGATTAGAAAACCAACGCAGGGTAAATTACACACCTTGTAAATTCTAGTGAATGCATGGCAGGGGGCCTGGAGACTTCAGAGGAAAACAAATGGAGATATCTCTCAGACACAATACTACTTGCACTTCAAAGCCTGCTGAGAGATGAGAGGAGACAGAGAGGATGTTCCTGCTCTGATAAAACTTCAAGCCATGTTTCAGTTTCTCTCATTCATACACACAGATGGACAAACACCTCTACTTACTTAATTTTGATTGTCATTCACACTGACACTTACCAAGTGTCTATTTGAGTCAAGTAGTTTTAGTCTATTAGCAGGTTTTTGAAATATCTTATTCTGACATGTTTTCAATACAAACCAACTTGTTTCAAGATTTCTTTTAGAATCAACTTTACTTTTCAAAATTCTAGTGCAGCAATTTTCTATTCTGTCCTGCTTCAAGTTGGTGTTTATATATTGACAGCATGTTGAAGTGGAACACTGGTAATATTTTTCATATTTTAAGAAAAAATTGCTTTTAGGACAAACTGAGAAATGTGTTTGCAGTGCATTAGAGAAAACATCAAATAAATGGTAAAACAAACACAAGTGTATTAGAAATCAGACAAATAAACAGTTCCCCTGACTTTTTTATGCTTGACTCTTTAACCTAAGGGCCGAGTTCCTCTGCAGTCATACATAGGTGAGAATGATAAGGCAGCTATAAAAGCATGGTCTTTGGGTCCACAGGCAGAGGAGAAATGAACCAGAGGGCAGATAAGAGAAAGGAGAAGGAGAGGGGGGGGAGGCCTGTTGGAGGGATTTTCAGGTTCTTGGCAGAAACAACTTGAACCACACCAAAATTGCACCATTTCAGAAAATCCATCCCTTTAGCCTACCCTCAGATCTGGAGAGGTCAGTGGGAAACACTGCCAATAACCGAGAGCGAGGTGTCAACCCCTCCCACCATTGTCAACGGAGCCACATCAGAGTGACTGCATCCCTCTTCATCCTACTACTCCACTTCCCTTATTCACTATTCTGTGGCTTGTGTTTGACTGGGGGGGGGCTAGAAGTCTGTTTTTATCACCCATCTCACCCCTCCCCATCCCTCTGAATTGTACCCCTGGAGGTGTTTACGGGGAGGCTGACAGGATGTTCGGCCCACCAGGAGAACAAAGTCTCCTCTTCAAATAAATGTGCCGTTTCTCACCGTGACCTTTTAAACTCAAATAGGGTTAACATCACAGACGCATGCAAGCCTGGGATTACAGTAGAGGATTTGGATGATCTACGTTGTGGCAGTGGATTGCTTTCCTTCCTGCTGTGGTTCACACACAAGAATCAGAGCTAATTTTTCAGTAATGGGCGATCATCCAGGATATGGGCAGTGGCTTACATTAAAGAGGATTCCTGAATACAAGTGTGCAGTCACAATTATTGGCCTTATTAGGACAATTTTGAAAGACTGAATATGACTACTGATAGAAACAATGAGCACAGGCTGCTTGACTTTTAAAAGGTAAAGTGTATTTATCTTCCAAGAAATATACAAAAGCTAAAATAATAACCGCTTAAAGTTTTTTGTAGGATAACTTTGAATCTAAATCAGGATATTTAAACAAATAAAATAAAAAAATTCATATACATCATGACTTAAACCTACTTTTTGATAGAGGACTGTGATTGTAAAAACACCCAATGCTGAAAGGGAGCCTCCATTTTGAGCTCCATTGATTAAACTAAAGGCTTTGAGCGTTTCTGCATAATGAAGGGAAATATTACATTCATAACATTTAGAGAAAACCAGAGCAGCGTTACATGAATTGATATCAGTATTCACAATAGACATAGTAGATGAACTTGAACTGCAAACAATCCTTTGTGTTCACAGACATTATCTCATCTTACAGTTGTGAAGTTTGAATACAATGTTATTTTAGACAGCCTGAATGTATTGACTTTATGTATGAACTGATAAGTAAACAAATATAGTTTATTTTATACTTGCTTACAATTAGTAAGGTTATTCTGAGCATCACTTAGAAAGACTAGGTCATTTGTTTGCACCATGTTATGGGTATTGCATTTGCCCAAATAGTTGCCTTTGTGTCTGTCCCGTCATGACACTGCATAACAACTACTTTGTTCAAACCACAGTAAAAGAAGCTGGCAGGAAGTGAATTCCTCTGACACTCACTCACATACTTTTATGCTCACGTGTTTCAGAATCATCATGTCTTAAGATGTTTTTCAGCGCTCCAAAAACAGTACAATACCACTACAGGCAACTATTTGCATCCAGCCAACAGTTTACTGAGTTCATTAACAACATTTGATCCACATCTGAGTCACAGTAGAGTAGTAAGGTGTGTTTAAATCAGATCAGCACGAGTACAACCTGACAGTTCAGTGTTTATCAAGACACAAGCTGAAAAAAACTTTTACTTTTCAGATGAAATAAAACAGGGATATTAACAGTCATGTGATGAGTAATCAAACTAGTACAGATACATTTGGAAAGGTCTTTACTTCATTCAGTGTAAGGCAATAGTAGGCACTCCTTTTGAGTTGTATTGCATCCAAGCGCCACAGTCACGATATAAAAGTGAATATATTTCACATACTTGACCATTAAAGCACTTATTGCTTTAATTGTAACAGTTTTAATTCGTGCTTAGAGCCGAATGGAATGCTGGATTATAGACTGTGGTGTTGCGGTGCACTTCTGCTGCAAAGATCAGCAAATCCTGATTTTGACCGCTAAAGATCCACACACAGCACTGGTTCCCTATAGTGAACAGTTACCCCTTGTTTCTTTCTTTTACCCCCATGTGGTATTTACCAGTATTACATTGTTGAAATCTCTAGCAACATTTACAGAAGTTTTCAAGTTTTCAGGAGTTTTAAGAAGGTGCCATTGCCAGAACAATTCAACAGCACAGGGCTCACAGCTGCTCCTCTGATAAGAAAGAAGCCAAGAGCATGCAACCTGAAGAGTTCACAGCATTATTTCTGTCTGTGTCTGAGGCTGCATGTGCATCAGCATGAGTCACATCCCTGAAATCTGACTTATTGTAAATACAGTTCAACAGCATTTCACACAACCTCAAACAAGCTTTTCTCCATCCACAAAACAAGGCCACTCTTTGGAATGATGCTGATTAAAAACAGTACACAACTGCAAATAAAAATATGCAATTAAAATATCCAATGATTTAAGAATAAAAAAGTGCACAGTGTATAGTTGCTCTCTCAGAGAGATCAGTGGCTTAGGAAGACAGTTTACCAGCTTGGAAAGGGAACAAAGGCCTTGTTGAGTCTAGCGAGCATCTTGGTGGTGCAGGTATCTGCAGCCTACAGAGTCCTTAAGAGTTCCTCCACCATTGCTCATTTCATTTGCCAGCATTCTCAGTGGGATTATACTCGGTTTCACCTGAGGACACCTGAGAGATCCGGCGTGTAGAGCCCCATAGGCGACGAGAGAATTGTCCTGAGCGAACCTGGGAACAGGAGCGGAAACATGTTAATCTTTACTTAAGGGCTAAAACGGAGATGTTAGACTAAAGACACCCACTTATCATCTGAAAGACCTGGTTTTCAACTGGCACTTAGCATATGATTACCCCACCTCCTCCTCACAACACTCACACATACAAACATACACCGCCACCCCACTCTTGCATCTCACAATCACTTGATGTCCTGCTTCTCACCTCCTCTGGCTTCCCTGCACCCACCACAATTAACTTCCCGTCCTCTAGTCCCACTAGGATGTGGCTGCACTCTTTGGTGACAGACACACTTCTCACAGGAACCTTCAAGGCCAGGGGCGTTACCAGAGCATCCAGGCTGTCAAACAGAAAAGAGTTAGAAGGAAGAACTAAAATTTAAACCGTTACTACACAAATTAGCAGCATGACAAAGAACTTAAAACTATGTTCTTAATGTCTTTACCTGTATAAATCTCGTATGTGGAGGTTGCCCTGTGCAGTCCCCAGGATGAGGTGTTCAGACACCAGGTGGAGGGCAGTCACCTGCTCCTCCATGGTGAAGGAAGCCATCAGATGACTGTTTACTGAGTAAACATGAATGGAGTACTTGCCCTGTAGGATTAAGCAGAATATTAGTAATGGCATTAGCAGGTTGAGAAACTTGTTAAAGTGTGTGTTTGTAAATACAATTTATCCTAAGTACCTTTCTGTTTAATCGTTGCTCCTGTGAGGTCTGTACCACAATGTGGCCTTCCATGCCCACCTGGAGCCCAGAGATTTGGGCGGGTATACAGGTATCACAAGGAGGCCGCAGCGTTCGCAGGAATTGGCCTCGTCGGACAGTGTGTATGATCACAGTCCCATCCTGAACACAGAAAACAAGGGTCAGTTAAGATGCAAAGCTAACCATTCTCTATGTGTTTTTTTGCATTCTTGTGTATGTTTTCCTTTTACTTTCACAATGCAAACCAAAGCCATATGGACTTACAAGAAGCTAGTTTCGGCAACATGTCATGCTACAAATTTTGGCAATTAAGAGATCTAATTGATCAATGTAAAGCCCTTACTACTATAGCCAGGCATAATCGACTGTATGTTCCATGTATATGCTCTAATTTAACAAGTTAGGAGCACATAAATAACTCAAATTAAGTGTCAGCTGAAACTGAGGTTTGCCCTTATTAATTAAGTTGCATTGGCTTCCCAGGTTTAAATAACTGCTGTCTATAAGATGGAAACATCTGTATCTTCATATCTACATAATAAAGTGTGTTTTGGGGTTGTTTTCTGTAGCTGGTACAGATTACATTCTCACTTCTAATGAGCCACATCACTGTTTGGTTGGAGAACATCCAAGTAGTTTTCAAGCATATTGTGGTTATTTAGGTATAACAGCATTTTTCATCCCTGCACAAACATACAGATCTCAAGCAGTATGATAGAGAAAATTAAATTAAAAAAATAAATAGTCTTCCTACAAAATTGTTTATTATAAAGCAGAAAAGATTAGATAAGAAAAAGTGTTGCAAATGTGAGAATTTACAGCTTTTCCTTGCCTTTCATTTTTGTAATATTTGGACTGCTGGTCAGATAGAAAAAGCAATTTATTATTTAGAATTTCCCTTACAGGATTATTGAAGTATGTTTCAATAAATAAACGTCTCATTAATGAATCCCAAAAATAACCATCAGTTGACATTACTACTTTGTTACTTATAACTGTTAGAATGTTAGGATATAGAATGATAGAATATGAAATTGCTGACCTTCGACCCTGAGACAGCCATGTCCAGTTCAGTGCTGATGGCCACGCAGGTGACCTCCTGGTCATGTCCCCCGAGAATCTGCACCGGCCGAGGAGACAGACCGCTGGAGAAGCCACCCTGCAGGGTGAGAAAAAGGAGCATCCATATGTGAAGTCACAACTTTTACCTTAGCTTTATAATCATGCACATGTGTACATGTGAGTTAGCCTAGATGACGACAGACAGATTTGAAGATGTTTACCTGCTGTAGAACCTGCCACACTATACAGGATGTGTCCCTTGAACCAGAAATAAGGTAGATGCCACAGAGATCCAGAGCCAAGCACGTAACAACATCTTTTTGGAAGATACAATAATACAAATAAATATGTAACATCGAAACACAGCATGTGTATATAAATTCAACAAACAACAATTAGAGCTCACCAATGTGCCGACAGATCCTGCCCACCAGCTTGCCCTTCCCCAGTTGGGTGACACGGAGACTGCAGTCCCAGTTTCCTCCACTGAACAGCAGGCGGCCGTCGTTGGACACCACGAGCACCTGAGTACTGATCTCCACCCCGGGAGAGAAAGGTCCGCTCAAGAAACGCTGCGTTCTGCACAACAAAGCCAAATTGGAAAGATCAAAAGGTAGAAGCAAGGAGTGCTAGTGAGCTGTGGCCTAAATGTGGTGGAGATTTATAATCGGCACATTAAACTGTCATGACATCTGCAAATTACAACCTCCGTTAGATCCAGTCTTCAGATGGTTCTTATCCTGATTTATTTTGCATTTATGTGATCCACGTTCAAGGTCAGTTTAGAAAAAGATCCATTAAACCAAATTGCATTTCATTAAAACAGATGTTACATTTCCATTCAACTATCAGGAATGTTTTATGCATCTTTTAAAATGATGTGAAGTGACTTTTTTTCCACTGACCCGGTCGAGGATTTCTGAGTAAAAAATAACATCCATCAAATAAGTGAAATAAGTTATTTTTAAACAAAGTACAGATAAACTTGTTACTGCTTTTTTAGAGTCAGCGAATTACATTCATGGGAGATAAACAGATATTTAACAGTCAGTCATTTTAGATGTAAACCATAAAAAAAAAAAAAAAAAACTTAAATATGGGCTTCTTATTTTTTCTGGGGGCACTCACTTGGGATTAGTCATGGTGGGGTCCTTAGTGAAAGTGAAGTAGTTGGCGATGTTTTTGTCGTATGGCAGCCAGCTGTGTGTCCCTATCAACCCGTTTGAACTCACAGTCACCTGTAGAGAAAAAGTGCCATAATATAAAAAAATGCTAAACTATTTAAAATGAATGTGTTAGTTGTTGTAACTGTGTTAAGTTTTACATGTGGCCCGTATGAACAACTGATCCTTACCAGTATATCTGAGCCCTGGATGATGAAGGAGCGATTCTGGTTCTTTGGTACCACTGCCTGGACCAGCGGAAGGCCATCGCTTACCACCTGACGCACACACATGATAATACATACATACACACCAAGACAACAGGAGTTTTTGATTTAAAGGAATACTGAGATCATGAGAGAACCCACCTCCACAAATGGCCGGAGTTTGTTGAGCTGCTCAAAGATATTCAAGGGCAGAGTGTCCAGGCGGGCCTGCCGCCTAACTGCGTTCTCAGCTGACATACGAGGAGGATGCGGTTCCTGGTTTGAGATAGGAATGTGATATATAAAACTGACACTTTTTAAACAGAACATAACAGCTTTTTGTTGATATTCAAGGTTGTGAATTAGTCTGGGAGTTGTACCTTAAGGAGCTGACAGGGAGTCTGTCCAAAGTTGCTGATGATGCCTTCCAGGGCCTTACGCTCCGTCTCGTTGGCAATTGCATCCAGATCTACTGCACCTACATGAGAGCCAAATAAGAAGCAAGAGTGAGTTTCACACAAGGACACAAAAAACACTGTTCATGTGTCATGGGACATCAGGAGCAAACAACTTCACAAATCCTTGCAGGATTAATGTTGCAAGCTCCATGGATCCCTAGCAGGAAAGAGTTTTCACTTTTGCTTTACCCTCATATGTGCAGTAGTAGAAGACATTGAGGGCTTTCACTGCCTCTTCGCCTCTCTGCTTGTAACCAAAGATCAGGTCAATCCACTCATGGAGGTGACTGGACACATGTTCACATTCCTAGATGTTCAAGATACAAGTTGTTGTCATCTTGGATAGTTGTTTTAATACAGTGTGTTAGAAAACAAATGCACGATTAACAGGCTGTCTAAGTTTTAATTCTTGTTTGTGTGGGCTCACCAGTGCTTTCCTGTGTTGCTTGATGAAGTCTTCTCTTGATGTGGCCCAACGAGGCAGCAGAACATCTGTCAATGGGTCCTGAGATATCTGCAACTGTCCCAGGTTGAAGCCTACAACAATAATTCTGGTTTAGGATCTTTCATTAAACAAATATTTGTATTATATAGCTTTCAATTGGCCCAACGGTTCAGTCTTTCTCACCGTTCATGTTCTGCAGGAATTCTGGGAAGTAGAAGAACTCCGGGATTAGCTCTTTCACGTCAGCTGGACTCTCCATGCGAGCCTGCCAGGCTGCTGCCACTGAGTGAAACTGTCTGTCTGCGCAGTCAAACCTAAACAACATATACCAACATGAGACTGCAAAATAGCAGGATATATAACTAAATATACTACACTAGTCAGTGTCCCCACCTGCCACTCTGCAGCTGGATATGCAGAGTTGTGAACGGCTCCATGCGGATCATGTAGTGCATGACTCCTGCTGCATTAGAGTAGTGTGTGCCATAGTGAAATTTGTCGATGGTGCCAGTTGGGTCCTCAAAGCTCTCATACCTAATGACAAAATGAAAAAAGACAGAAAACTGATGGTTTGGCATGTTTTAGCTCATACTATCTAAAAAGTATGCATCCTTGGTTGGCCACCAATCTGCAACCCCTTTAAAACAACCAAAAGCACATTGTCATTTAACCACTTACTTTTCTCTGACATTCTGTGCATGGCGGGAGTTGACCACACCTATGGGTTTGGACAAGTCTCTAAAAACTGACGGGTCCTCCAGATTCAGAGTGGGAGAGGTATAGTCACACAAGATCCAAGGGAACTGAAGAGAAACAAAAACCAACATGTGCAACATGATTTTCCTCACACTGTATGTGCATCATCTTTAGTAACAACAGAAATACACATAAATATAGTTAGTGCACACCGTCAGGGGAGGAGGAGTGTACTCACCACAGGATACTGCGACAGGTCGTTATAAGTGCGTCCAGAAATGGTGTTCAGTTGCATCAAGTACTCGAAATTGGAGATTTCTCTGCACACCCATTTCTGTTCAACACATCGACATCAGATTGGGCCAACATAATAGGCAAAATTCAGATTATAATAACACTTCATAGAGAGAACTGAATTATATAATAACCTGTGTAAGCCCAGATGCCTTCAGTAGCTCTTGGGGGGAGCGAGAGCCAAAGTAAAACAGGTTGGGAGGCCGCAGCCCAAGTATCCTAGAGTACACTTTGTTTCGTACCTGAGAGTGCAGACATAAATCATTTTAAAACATCTATTTCATTCTAATTTCTGTTCCATTCAGAAGGAGTTATATTTGATCTGAACATCACCTTCTTCCTGAAGTTGATGAAGTAATGAGCCTGGTCTATGAAGAACAGCTCCAGTGCAGATCGCCGCAGGTTGTAGCGCCTCAAATGCACTTCTCTGAGCTGAGACAGAGGTCTCTTGAAATCAAACCCAATTCCTGAAGACACAGATATGATTTACTTCTGGAAAGGCCCTTTGAAGAGCATTGAAAAAGTTAGCTGTAATGTTTACCATATAATCTTACCTTCCTCTGTCTCTTCTTTCTCACTGCTTCCATCATAGAAATAAAGATGGTGCGTGGTAACCTCCAGACGACCCGGAACAACCGCCACGATGGTGATGAGCTCACAGTCTTCAGACAGAACTAGTTTTTCTTTCTGGTTCTCGTCTTCTCCCTCCACCCTGACAGCATGGTTAAAAGGTTAAACCTTTACATTACATTGCACTACTTATGAACACTCACATATATATATTTTTTCATATATTTTTAAAGCCTGTTTGGTGAAAATTAGTGTTTCAAAACCAGTGTGCCAGTGGGCACATTTTCACATCTTTGTGTAATATTTGTGTTTTTGGTGTTTACGAATTGAGGACTCACTTGTTATCCAAAAAGACTAGGTCTTCGTCTCCCAACTGATCATCCTCCATGTCGCTAACTTTTGCTTCCTTTGCAACAGCCAGCGGGAGGGGTTCAGAGCTACGTGGGCTGTCAGCCCCTGAAAAAAGAACACCATCTTTAGTGAAACTTTACTGTATATAACTTACATGACAAAAGAGCAAAGTTCATATGGTTATACACAGTAACATACCCATGTTGTCCCTCAGGGCACTGGCCTCAATGTGAGGATCATAGTTGTAGTTGGGTACAAGTTTGAGACGCATCTTTGAATAAGTCTCTGCATTGGACAATTTCCATTTTACCTCTGGTTGAACTCTGGCAAAATAAGGCAAAGGAAAAATGACAATTTAGCACATTCTGCGCAGCAAGGAAGAAAGAAAGGACAGTACATTACAGACAAATGCTTTCCTCTCATACTGAATTACATGTTATCTTCAATCTACAATTCTTGGTCAGAGATTTTAATCCAAAATGTTGATTAAATGTCAGAGGTTGTCTTACTTGTTGGCCCATGCTCCTCTCTCACTGGTCAAAAGCCTACGGAGAGCTTTCCAGTGCTGCCACACCACCCCCTGCTGGCTGGAGCTCTGCTTCTGCAAACTGTGGTACCTGTTGTTCTCACTTCTGGCTCGCTTCAAGTAGGGGTCCACAATCACTTCCTGCTTTCACACAAACAGACACAAACGTCAGATCAGTAAGGTGAAATGTTTTACTCTGCATTTTAATCAGCTGTTACATGACAGCAGTTTGATGCATGAATCTTGAAAGTTGTATAACCTGAAACTTGGACTTGCTGTCTGATCTGTCTTTGTCCCGTTTTATGGCGGTACTCATCAGGGCATCAAAGCAGGAATTCCAGAAATTAGACATGATGTCATGGCTCCTACCAAATGTGTCCAGCTCATATTGCTCCATGGTAGCCTGAACCTGGAGATGGATTTTCAGAAGAGGGACATTAACACAGATAAACAGCTACACAAATGTCAACTCAAGAATAACTCAACAAAGTAAAAAATCCGCATCAGCGTCAGCATCAGGCTAATCACAAACCAACAAACCTATATTATGTAGCAAGTAAAAAACAATTATAAAGAATTACCTAAAAATATATAACTTGGATAATGGGCTTAAATGTCAAAGTTTCCCATAAGCCATAATTTTACCCTTTCTCTTTTTTAATATGATAACTCATACATTTCCTAAAGGAAGACTACTGCATGTTAAATGCATAAAATAGGATGATTCTCATTGTACAAATAAGAGACAGGACTGCAAATACACTTTTTTTTTACAACAACTGCACTGTTTAAACTCATCTTTCTTCTTTGTTCTCACTGCCTTTCCTCTTCATGCTAAAAACATTGAGTTATATAAACATACAAAAACATATAGAACTGCCCTATACATTCATTTAAAACAAATACATAGGCTAAACTGCAAACACATACACACTTGGACATACGTGCTTGGGAAATCAGTCAGAGCCAAGTTTCAAAACTTTCATAGCAGCCAAGGTTATGCCACTCTGGCTAATATATTGCAGGATCTGTATACAAAAATAATCTAAACAAAACAGATTTATGAAGGTTCACTGTCATACAAAGTGATGATAAATCCTCCCATTAGCTAGTGGTGAGCGTGTTTGGCACTGGCTTTAAGTTTGAGCATAAACTGATCTCTGCCTAAAATACATTGAGGGTTAAGCTAGAAAGCACTTTAGGGAGTTAAGGTTTTTGTTTTCTACTTGTTAAACATGTTAGTAGTTTAAAAGCAGTTTGGAACAGATTTCTTAGCCACCCACCAGGTAAACGGTCTGACCAGGAGGCAAGATTGCGAAAATCCTGAATGTACACTTATGTGATAAAGAACAGAGCCAGCAGTATGTCAGAGAGGATGATTGATTATACCTGCTTAGTCTTACTAAAGACTGGATAGGAGGCTTTATAGACTCCTTAAACAATAAATAAATGACTTATTTTAAGTTCACAGCCAAAACACTGACCTGTTGCTGGAAAAACCCCTGCCACTCCAGTGTGTGACAGTAAGCCTTGAGGTCCTGGGCAAAAGTGGTGCTGCCATTGGTGATGGGCAGGTTGGGCAGTAGGTTTTGGAGGGTGATGGGGTCGGCATGCTGGTCGAGCAGCGTACGCACGATAGGCACAAGCTGGGAGAAAGTTTCTGCATGCACACTGTTGGTGCCGTCCATTGAGCCTTCAGGCCACAGGGGGGCGCCCAGCCGCCCCAGCAGGAAGCACACCTCCTCCCAGCTCAGACACAGCACCGTCTGTAGAAGACTATGGAGCTTCACATAGGCCATCACACACACCTGCAGAGGGGCAAGGGGCAAATCACTTGCTGTGCTTGTTATTGAGAGCCTATGCATACAGTTCATAAAGGGATATGATAAATAAACATATATGTGATGGTGTTTGCTTAGTTTTCCAGATCTACACCTCTCATGAGAGAACGTCTTTGTCAAGGGGGACTTAAATCAGTGGTGGAAGAAGTATGCAAATCCTTTACTTAGGTAAAAGTAACAAAACCACATTGTAGAAATACTCCAATACAAGTAAAAGTTCTGTATTTAAAATTATACTTAAGTTAAAGCATAGAAGTATAATCAGCAAAATGTGCTTATAATTAAAAATACTGGCCACTGTGACTGTATTATTGACATATTAATACTGATGCAATAATCTACAAGCAGTATTTTATTGATGTGTTTTGCTGAGGTAGAACCATTTTTTATGTTTACAGTTCTTTACACATGTTGTGTATTTTAATTTGTATATTTACTCAACTTAAGTAGCTCCAGGCTAATTTTATTTTCCCACAGCTGTGATGTCAGAAATCAATTAAGGTAATTTATTTCAAACCTGATACTGTAAAAAACAAATTGCTTAAGGGAGAGTTATACTTCATTGGAAATTAACACAACCAGCACCATCTGATGGAAAGCCTTATGGTCAGTTAATTTATGGCCGCTTGCTCTGTCCCACAATCCTACAGCGAGAGCAGCAGCCGTCATAACTCTGAGGGGAGCTGCCCTTTCATACAGAACACTCCCTAAGAGGAATGACAGCAATGCCTTTGGAAAGAAACCCATAGAAGGCCTGGTATTTCTAAACTGGCTTTATGTAAGTTTACTTATCAAGTTAAATAAAGACTGTGTAAACCCCTTTAAATTTATTTTCTGCAAAGTTCAATCGCACAGGTGTGTGGGTTGGGAAAGACATGTACAGTGAGACATTTATAGTTGGTGTGTTGGCTGAGTGATGGACAGGACAAGTGGGTGCAGCTGACCTGTGAGTGCTGCTGTTTGATATATCCAGTGATGATACGCAGGCCAATCTGGGCCATTTCCTTCAATTCGTTGTTCCCAGGGCTGCCAGGGGTGCTATGCCAGGCCTGCAACTTGTCCAGCAGGTTTACCACCCCCTCAAAGATCTACAATACAACAACAACCAGCAACAAAGGACTCAACAAAAAGGCTAGACCTGTTTCCACACCTTGCAGAATCCACGACAACCTAAACCTATTCACTTCATTATATACAGCTAAACCTGCATTTAAAACCTACCTACACCCAACCATGATGCTCAACTTTCCATTAAGACAGGAGGAACATCAGACAACCCCACCCAGCTGCCCATGCTTTGTTTAATGTTTGACTTGAGTCTCAGATATTTTTAATATCATTTACTTATCTCATGTTACCAACAAAATTATGACATCACATCCTGACAAGGTAATTAAAATTTAATTAATTTAATTTATACTATTTATTGATCCCCAGTGGGGAAATGACAATTTACACTCTGTGTACACTTTGTTAGAATTACTACACACAGGCCTGAAATACACACACATGCCCAACTCCCTACAGACTGAACTACTGCCACCCCAAAAAGGTAGTTTAACATTCAAAGATGTAATGTTAATGTACTGTATTCTTAATACGTTTATTTTATAGCCGCAACGTAAATTACAATAGCTTCTTTATAAAATTACTCTAACCAAATTACACTACTTCTTGGAGGTCACCTTTGATTGATCTGCACACAGTATGTGCGACCAGTTCAGTTATGACTAAATTTGGTGCATTGTTTATTGGCAAGAAGAGATTGAAGTGTACTGTTGCTCTGACTGGACTGACAATTTGTTATTCATAAGTAATGCATATTTTACTGGTGTTGAGTATTTATAGAAAGCAACCATGCAGCCTGCCTTGCACTGGTATGTAGTAATCTTCTACTGTCAGTACTCCACTGACTGCTTCTGTCTTACTAATGTAAGCTATACTCAAGGCCTGAAGTTTACAAGATACCCAACATGGTGAAGGTTTGTGATTCACCGCCTTATCCAAAGTGAAAGGAGTAGTTTGACAATTTTGGAGATTCACTTTCTTGCTTAGAGTTGGATAAGAAGATTGATACCACTCATGTCTGTACTGTGAATATAAGGCTAAAACCAGCAGCCAGTTAGCTTAGCCTAACGTAAAAGCTGAAAACAGTAACAATACAGGCCTACCAGCACCTCTAATGCTCACAGGGTTGTATGTGCTAGAATATTTCTTGGCAGGGAGCGGACACTGAGGTTGCTCTCATTAAGACACAAGAGGGGTATTATTCTTCTCATCTAATGCAGCCAAAAAGTGAATAAGTGTATTTCTCAAAATAAGTTTAAATAATGATTTTTACATATGACGTCTTTTACATTGCTTCTTGGCTGCTTTATGGTGGTAGGAACTATGAACTCAAACTTTTCTCTCTTTTGGGATATCTGATATACAAATTTTGTATTGCATCATAGCCTGTTTTTGATCAGCCACTTGCTGTACTTTAGCGGGAAAAAAGGTTGAAAGCTTAAAGTACGCATGAGGAAAGTGAAATGTAACATTTTATGTTATTTTTTGGGCTACAAGGTGTCCACACTGCTGGAATATCATTGTTGATTTTGGTTTGGTTTATTGACAATACTTATTATTACTTATTATTCTAATAGTAGTAAGTGTAGGATACCCCAGGGATCCATTCTTGGCCCCATTCTGTTTTCGTTATACTTATATAAATGTTGCCTTTAGGGGCTTTTATAGGAAAAGTACAATCTGTCATTTCATTGTTACGGAGATGATTTGCAAATCTATTTGCCTATGAAAGCAAATGACAATGTCACACTAAACTCCCTGCTTAGTTGTATTACTGATATTAAGTTGTGGCTCTCAGAAAACTTTCTTAATTTGAATGAAGATAAAACAAAGTATTATTTTCAGTACTTCAGCCATGCAAAATGGTCCAGCTTTGAGTTTGGGAGCTCTGGCATCTTACACTAGGTCAGCTGTCAAAAACTTGGGGGTTACTTTTGATTGCAGCATGAAATTTGACAAGCAGAGCAGTAATATTGTTAGAATGAGCTTTTTCCAGCTTTGTCTCCTGGCTAAAGTTAAGCCCTTCCTTAACAGGCACGATTTAGAAAAGGCTATTCATGCCTTTATTAGTTCAAGGTTGGACTACTGTAATGCTCTCTATGTTGGTCTGAATCAGACATCCATCTCACATCTTCAACTTGTGTAAAATGCTGCTGCTCACTTTTTAACTAATACATCTAGACGTGCACATAGCACTCCCGTTCACTCTACACTCCACATTCTACACTCTCACTGTGTGTTTTAGAATAGATTTTTCTATTAGACCTTTATCAAGAGAGACATTCACCATGGAACTACCCAAAGCCCAAACAGAATATATGTCAGTGGTCCATATGATTTAGGAGGGATATGTCATATACCTTTTCACTCCACAGGGTGTTGTTGTCTGTCCCCTCAGCAAACAGAAAGTCCTGCAGCAGCCTGAGGAGCCGAACCAGACTGGGACAGAAAGGCAGAGACACTCCCTGGGCGTCCCTCAGGTCTGACAGAGACGACTCCAGCATCATCTCCAACAGACTGGCAACACAGCGTGGAAAACAGACTATGAATACATTGCCCCAGTGTGACACAGTAACATTTCTGGATATTTAGACAAAAGGTGGCACAGCTGAAGGTGTGGTTCAACTTGTTTTTCCATTGCAGGACAGCTTCACTGCCAATTCAATGCGCTTGTTCTTGGAGAAGTAAATGTGAAATCACTGTCACTGACCTGCGTTTGATGTCATCAGGAGGGCGGACCAGTTGGCAAGAGGAGCCCAGTTTGGTGAGAACAGAAAAGACCTGCCCTCTTCCTCTCCACACCACATCCTCCGCCACCTCTGCGCCGCTGCCGCTCCACAGCACGGAGAAGACAATGTTGGTTAGCAGGTTGCACAGCTCCTCCTCGGGGGTCTGCTGTAACGCAAACAACACTCAATCACAAATCCTTACACAAAAGACCGAAGACAATAAAGGCTCATAAAAAAGACTATTAATAGGCTTCATGTATCAGTAATATTTGAGCTGATTAGGCAGGCATACTTGTGGGTTGGACGTATTGGAGATTGTGTCTCCAGTTGGAGGGTCTGTCCCATAGCTGGTATCATCCAGCACGTTGGACAAACTGGAGCTCTTCCTAGGTCTGGCAGGTGGAAAAGGTTTTCCGTGTTCTAGAGGAGATGGCGTGTTTGTCAGACTACCTGCAGGAGTGTGTGGGCCAGTATCTCCAATGCCCCCTAGCTCCAAATCAAAGGGGCTACCAAAGGGGGAGAGGGGCTGGTAGTCTCTCCCCTCCTCGTCGGGACGAGATGAGGTGATATCAACTGCATTGGAGACAGAGGACGAGTGGCTCTCCTGGTCCACAGAATCAAACGACTTAAAATGGAGGGAGCCGGTGAAGTTTTTACCACCTCCATTTGGAGGTGACTGGGACAAATCAGATAATCTCTCAGAGATGTCCCGTGGGCCACCTTCAACCTCTTCCTCATTCTCGATGTCCTGCGAGGTGCGGTAGTTAAGGAAGATGTTTGTGTGTGTATCCTCTGTAACCACAGCCTGAACTCTGCACAGCGGCTGCCGGTAGTTTGGCTCGAAGGAGCTGTTGGTGCTGGAGCCTGCAATGCTGGCAGCGTGGGACTCATAGCACTCTTTCACATAGAGCTTGGTCAAAACATCTTGCCAGCCGGGCTGCCTAGCAAGCTGCTTCACATAATCGTCGTTGGAGTAGATCAGATGAAAGAGCTGGGATAATATCAGAAAAGGACAGAGGAAGTCTTGGTTTTCAATACGGATATGAAAAATGTGCTTAGGATAAAATGTGTACACTCAAAAGTTGACTGTGGTAGTTTTAGCAGAGTATAAATTATGCTAGCAGACTGACCTTGCGGCAGATGTCTAAGCGGACAGTGAGCTCAGCTCGATGGGACAGACAGACCACAGCCAGGAGGTCTCTGAAGTTAGGGGTGGCATCTGTGGGAAAGTAGCACATTTTATTTTAAAGTCCATGGGAACCTGTTTATTTAATCAGGTTTCTGCTATAAATAATAGGATCGTTCATGAACTCAATTATCTTCTAAAATCAGAACAATACTGGTTAAGATTTCAGTATTTGTGATTTTTCTGTGCTCTTTCGCTTTGGTTTGAAAGGTAATATCAGGTACTTTATTTCCAACAAATGCACTAAACACAATTTCAAGGTAACACTTACATGTTCGCTATTTCTTAATAATGTCTTGAAAGTTTACGTTAATACCTAGATCCTCTAGAAATGATTTATTATTCATTATTCGTCATTTAGCTTTATAATAACGGGATTAAGACAAAGTTACAAGTCTGTTGTTGTGTGGACTTTCTAATAAGCCATTGATTCCCAGGAAAATGTGTCAATAAAAACACACAGTCCTAATGAAGCAGATACATTTTTTAGTATTAAACTCTGTTACTTCTATCTTAAATTTTGACTTTTACTTATTCAAGGTTAACGAGAAATACTTAAGATTTGAAAGCAAATTTTCAGGTGCTTAAAATTTTATAAAGGTCTATTTTATCATCCATTTCTAGCTCACAAGAGCCCAGCGCACAAAGCTGTTTCGGCATTACCTGTAGCAAGGACCTGCTCGTACAGACATCGCACAGTAGTCATGGTTACAGGATTTTCATCAAGGAAACAAACCAGGCCAAGATATCCAAAATCTTTCAGCTTGATGCGCTGCTTGTTGCGCTCAGACACTCGCTCGCTTTTGAGGATTTTGTATAAAACCTGCAACATCGAAGGGAAATTGTGTAAGAGTTTTGACAATATTTCACATGCAGTAAAAGGCAAATTTCTGTCAAGTGATAAGCTGAAGTATTTTATGGTCAAGTCAGTTGTTTTCACCCTGAACACCCTCTCTCTGGCCTCGTCTCCAAAGCTTGGATTGAGCAGCAAGCAGTACAGCTGCTCCACGCCCCACTCCAGCAGCACGGCCTGCACCTGCTCACGCGGAGGGCTGCTCCTCAAGAGTTCATACAGCACATCTAAGGCTCTCACCGCCTGATTGAGAGAGGACATAGGAAAGAGGTGAAGGAGGATAACATGCCAAGAAAGATGAATTAGGGAAGGTAATGTTTTAAGTGGTCATAAGAGGAGTTTGAAAGTACGCAGATGCCAAAACATGGGAATCAAAAAGTTCAAATCAAACCCCATAAAGAAACAGATAAAACACATAAGCAATACCTGCTTCTCCTCTCCCACAGTCAGAATGTATGCGAGGACACTGTGAAGATCCTCTTGTGTAGGAGACTTTAGAAAGTCTTTCAGCAAGGCGAACAAAGAGTTTTGAATCGTTTGCTTTTCATCAGACAGAGAGCTTCCGTCTTTCTCCACACTATGACCAAAGATATTAGTTAAGGAATAAATCACCTTATGAACAGACGCAATCATGGATTTAAAATAGATAGGAATAGGTAGTTTTTAAACCACTCAACTCTTAATGTATATTGTGCTGGACAGCAGTGTTATTTTGAAACCATATTGTGAATGTCAAAGGTTCACCTGTAGTATGTGCGAATGGTATCCAGAACATATTGGACTCCGTACTTCCTCTTCATGCGCTGCTTCCCTTTGTTTATCACAGACGCCAGGTACTGCACGTGGGCTTTGGGAGAAAAATAATACTTTTGTCATCTTCCTTCAGTTTGACATTTAGACATTTAGTCTTGAAAACATTATCATTTAGAAATGTCAAACCAAAATGCGAGGTTGTACTGAAAAAGTGCATTCATTTAGAAAACAGAGTTCTGAAATGCTAAAGTTTTCACTTTAAATCTTTGCCACAGTCAACATATCTCTGATAGCTTTAAGCCTCCTCTTGCTCCTTTCAGTCTTGCATATACATATGAAAAGGGACACAAACTGCTTTGGCAGACATGAAAAGGTTCACAGGTGTGACAACACAAGGGCTGCCTGTGCCTACCCAGACAAACAGCAAAATGGCTTTTAGTCCAGATGCGGAAATCAAAGAGCAGGTGCTGGTAGAGTTGCTGTAACAGTGTGCTGTTCCCTTCATTGAAAACCTGCTCCAACAGTAGCTGACAGGCCCTTAAAACATTCATGTCCATCATACTGCCAGGAACCTGAAGTAGAGGAAGCACAGAGAAAGGATGTTAAAGTGTGTGTTTTTTATTAATTATTTTGATGCATCTGTGCACTAAGGGTTTGTGTATTTTTAATAAAACTTGAAGCTGAAGAAGTGTTGCACTCAGTTGAGTGCATATTCAGTCCAAGTGTTTGAGTTCAGTGTATACCGTATGTGTGTTTCTATCTGTGCCATTGTCAAACATGGCAACACCATGCGATGATTATTAGGACATAACTTCCTTACAGGATGCGCCACCTTAATGTCATATATTTCAACATATCCTGTCAGACAGAAAGCATGTCTGTGCTGCACCAAGGCAACACCTGATTGGCTACGACTAGCAGAGATTCTATGTGACAATGTAAAATTCTGACCAAACACATTATCATCAATCTAAAGAAAGACAAAGACATTTATTAGCAAAATATTACCCTTAGAAGTGAGAACAGGAGTGCATCACAACTCATGGTGGCTTCCATGTTTGTTATATGACATATATGCATTTTTTAATTATTTTTTTTAAATTGTTGTTTATTATTTTCCTAGATTTCAACACAACAATTTCAAGGGGCAGATGTTACAGCTGATATCCGTTGTCAGACAGACCACGCAATCTGGCAAATTCTGAATAAATTTCCCCACACAAGCATGTGATACTGTCATTTTCAAAGAACCAATGCTGTTTCAACAACACCATACCCATTCATTACACAGCAATTACACAGCAGCACTACAATGGAAAATGTCAAATATTCACTTTCAGATGCTAATCGCTTCTCGCAATTAGTTCCCAATTGCTATTGTAAACTGATGTGCAGGGCACTTACTTTGCTGAGCATGGCTCCTATAATGCTCGGCCCATGGCAGTGCAGCAGGCTCTCCTGATTGACAGGGTGATGACGAATCAGGTTTTTCACCATCAGCAGGAAAGCAGCGATGCTGTTTCTCTCTAGTCTGCCCTCTGAGAGAAAAAAATAAATAGGGCAAAAGAACTTTTAAGATTTCCTGTGTTACCCACAGTCATATTTTTGCATTAGCATGCACTTTATTGACATTATCATATCTTAGGATGAGTCATTGTAAGGGTATGTGTCTCACTTCGGCTGCTTGTTCCATTTATCTCATTTGGTTCTCTACTCATGCTGCTTTTGGCATTTAACCTATTAGCATCAAATTCACAATCTGTCCATTGTACTGTATATTATAGTATGTGCCCCTTTTTTAGCACATACTGTTGGTCCTAAAAAAAATTCAACAACAACATCTCCTTCAATAAACACTGAACTGTCCCTTTCATTAAGACACTATCACTGCATCAAAAAAGAAAAAAATCATATTCTGAATATCTAAACATGACCTGACCTGCAGACTTGTTCAGTGGCAGCAGCATGGCAGCGGGGCCTCTGGGGGAGGTAAGCTCCGGTCCCAGCAGGTCTGAGATCTCCTGACCACCGTTGTAAACCGGCTCAGCCTCACATACTTGCTCAAGCAGGGGCAGCAAAACCCCTATACCTCCCATCACGTTAACAACATCCTGCAGAGGAAAAAAAACACACACAATACTTAACAATACTTAACAAAGGAGACCTGCTCAAAGAGGAACAGCATGACAGCAAAATATGTAAAACCAACATAAGGTCATAAGCAGATAACACAGAGATGTTTCACTTCTCACTTTGGTCACCAGAGTTGACTTTAATTGTATGAATCATTCAAAAAAAGACATCACAGCTAACAGCTCAAAATGTTTCATATCTAACCTTGATGTCCCAGTTCACTACCCGGTGTCCTGTAAGCCTGCCATCATATTGGTGATAGGGCGACAGGTCCAAACATATCTGGCTCTTAAAGGCCTGTAGAAAACATACACATACATGTAAACAAGAATATACCAGTGTTTTTATATCACATAATAAAAGCTGTGTCATTAAATATGCAAGTTTTCCTGAGTTGGAAACTCCACTACCTGTGGAGTGTAGTAGAGCAGAAGCTTGCTGTTGAGATCAGATAACTCTCCCTCTGCTTTGAATAAAGACACATGATTGGGGCCTGTGAGGAAGAGCAGAAACCAATGTAAGTCATAAAATATGCAAACATTACCTGGTGTACATGAAATAAATACTGCCAGGAGTATTCTGTGATTTTCTGTACTACTGGTTTCCTGTACACTTTATTGAACTCTGGAACTCTGGAATTGTGTGGTGAACTCTGGAAGAGCTAAAAGCTAAAGAAATAAAATGTTGAAGGAGTAGACTGTGTACAACATAATTTGCATTGTAGCAGAGCGTGACCTACCTGCAGCATGCAGAGTTCTCGTCTGTGTCTGCTGCAGAGCCTCGTGGCAAATGAAGGCAGTGCCCAGGAGCCCATCCAGAGACGTGGGTGTTCCCCACTCTGTGTCCTGCAGTCCTGCTGGGATGGTGTGCACTGGGGAGTCTCCGAAAGATCCCCAACGGCCTCCTGCAAATGTGGCCGGGAAGGACTGGGAACGGATAAGGGAGGGGCCATGGGCAGGGAAGGCAAACTCAGGCGATGGGTTAGAGGACGAGGACGTGGGCAGATTGGGAGAGGTGGTGGTTGTAGTGGTCCGGTGGCCTGCCGATCCGATGCAGCAGGAGGTAAAAGGCTTCAGGAGTCAGGTTCAAGTGGGGGAGGAAAGAGGAAGTTAGATTAATAGAGAGAAACTATTCAGTAATACTATTTTCATGGCCAAGATACATTAGATACTAGTTTCAGTTACCTCACTGAAAGATGGAAAGCGAAGCTGAGCAGTTTTACGCTGCTCTCCATCAATGTAGATGGTGACCAGATTCTGACCAAATGGACGACGGCCCGGGATGTGAACTATAGCCACTGAATGCTGTGATGAGGATGGTATTAAAGAGCACATTAGTTTCTACTTGCAAATGCAAATCTGGTTACAAACATACATTTTTGTACTGAAAAACTGGAGCAACACAGACTAATGTAATGTAACCATATTGATAGAATTCTCTAGCTTCTTGTCTCCTCAAAAGGTACACTCTTCAATTTCTTACAGCAATTGTGCTTTCAAGATCACTGACCCAGACAACTGCAAAGGATGTACAATTTTTTCTTTGATAGAATCTATTTTCTTTGAGACAGGCTAAACAAGTACAAATGTTTGTCAAAATTCTAGCTGTTCTATGTGTGTCCACACTCACCCAGCATGAGTCAACTAGTGGGTGCTCTGGCAGCGTGACGGCCATGTAGTCTTTTTTAGTGCAAACAGCCACCACCAGCACTCCCTCCATGGTGAAAAAGGCCTCTAGCCCAGTTCCACTAGCTGTAAAGAAACTACAAAAGAAAACCCATCTGGTAAAGTATTGTTCAACACAGCCGTATACATATAAAAGCTTGCAATCCTTTTTCTCACAAATGACTCGCTTCACCTGTAGAGCTGCTTTCTGCGTGGTCCTTTCCCCATGTCATGCTGAGCCCCTGTGCCAGAGTTGGCAGGAGGTTTACGGTTGTTGGAGAACTCCATGTTGAGGCAGAGCCAGGCGTGAAAGGCAAACCCGCTGCCTGGCCAGCGCTGGACTGTGGGCACCATAATACCTGCCATGGGGGGAGTAAGATCAAAGTACTGCAAGGCACTGTCCTGGCCTTCTCTGGCTGCCATGGCCGAGAGAATTTGGATGGTGCGAGGGCAGTAGGGGTGCACCTTCCCCACCACTGCACCATTGTCCTGATCCACCCTGAGCAGTCTGAGCAGGCTCTTAAGCTCCTCTGGTCTCAAACACAAGGAGCCTAGGTCCTGCAGGAGCCCCAGCAGGGCATCTGCACACTGCCTGTCCAGACTCTGGGGCTGTGAAAGCACCTGCAGCAGAGCACTCACCATGCCTGCCTCCACAGCCACAGTGCGACAGGATAAGGAGGCACCACAGACGGCAGCCAGCCACTGGGACACCAGCAGCTGAAGGTCCCTCTGACCCGACAGGTCAGGCAGCCATTGCAGGAGTAGCAGCAAAGGCTGTTCGTTACTAATGCCAAGGTGATGGGCGTGGGCATGCTTTCCCTCCACTGCCTGGATACCGAAAGGGACAAAAACAGTGACGACAGAGAATGACAATAAGACGTGGCTACATGGTCAATAACTTCAGCAAGACAATTTAAATAGGAACAAGGTCATCAATAAGAGTTAATTGATCTTTGCACTTAGTTGGGATAACGAGGAAATGTTTTTCACCATGTTCATCAGCTCCTGCAAAAGCCTTTTGGTGGGTTGACCTTGACTCTTCAGCACATCAAACAGTTGAGAGTAGCCAATCCTCTCTTTGAAAACCTCCTGAGGCAGTAAAGAGACAGAAATAGGCTGAAGAAAGGGGACAGGGGATAACTAGTTGGCACACTTCCATACCTTGGAAGGGAATACAATGACATTTCTAAAATGAACGGAAAACAGTTTTCCTCACGAGGCTGTCATTTTTGCTGTCATTGTAGTCATCATAGCGTAATTTGCTTTATAGTACATGTATGGAAGTATGAAGGGTATATGATTTGACCATAGAAAGTCACAAAGCCTTACCTTAGCAGAGGGTGAGTTGCTCATAATAGCTGTGAGGACTTCTAAAGCATGAACTGTAATACTGTCTGATCCTTTCTCCAAAACCTACATCAAAATAATGATCTGTTAAAAATAATGTTGATTGTGGCATTGCAGAACTAAAAATTTAAAAGAACTAAAAAGAACACTGATTTTGAACATTCCAACTGCGCATGACCAACAAGGAAAACAAATCAATTCTGAGGAAATCTTTCACCAACTGAATGAAGGATTATTTGTAAAGTTCAAGTGGAAGTACAGCACTTTTCTTTTCTTTTTTCACTACACCACAATTATTGGAGCATAAGTACACTGCTTTACCAGTAACTAAACAATCACCTCATTGTTAATTACTGATAGATCCCAGCATGCAAAAACCAAAGCCAACCACAAAAAAAGAAAGACCGAGGCAATCCCCAACTATTGCTGAAAATTAGGCCACATCCAAACCCCAGGACACAAGCCAGGTCTTTCACACAAGCACAACCGGTTACATGAAAAAGCATAGTAAAATAAAGAAAGACATGCATTTAAAAAACACCATTTCATGCACCATGAGAAACACAGCATGCTTCTCTTGCCTTGTCAACAGGGAATTCAGCCTCTAATTATGAATGTGATATAAATCAACACTCCCACACAAGCAAAGAATAATCCTCCAACTCATAATATGAATCTGAACTTTTCAACGTGCACAGCTGACGCCAGCTTGTCCTTCAAGTTTTAAGTTAGATGCAAGTAGCATTTAATCACATATACAGTAACATAGGCTGTAAGATGTACAGACTAAAAAGGGAACGCCAGACAACAATTATCACATGTAGCCACGCGACCTGCTTTATTTACAAATGAGTATATGCCAGACTTCCTGCCCGAAGCTGCCTGTTTAAATAGCTCAAAGCAGTTAACGAGTGAAGAGAAGGCTGAGTTTCCTGCTGACGAACCAATATCAACACCAAGTTGGGGGGGTCAGGGGTGGAGTACCTGGTCCACTTTGACCTCTGCGAGTAAACATGTGGGGAGGTCACACACAACCTCACGCTCCGGGCTATGCATGTTGCTCTGAAAGAGCTGCAGGACATACACACAAGCGCGCGCACACACACACACACACGCACACACACACACACACACACACACACACACACACAACACACACAACAAGACAAAAAGTAATCTGTCAGAGGTAATGGAGACTCTCTGTATAGCTGCTGCAGCGGGACATGTGTTGTAGCCGTGTGGGGAAAACATACAGATTTCTTTTGTGATATATTTAACATTGACCAAGCAGAAAAAGATACAATAGCACATGTGGCTTCCAGGCAAATAAGGGGAAATAGATATCAAATAAATTACAGACTCACAGACCAACTGACAGAAAGACAGATATAAAAAGCTGACAAAGCAGACAAACACATTTGTGATGAACAGGGGTCTGACCTTGCTGTTCTGAATGAGCCTGAGAATGTGTTCAAAGCAGTTGTTGTTGAGGAACACAGCTTGCAGGACTGGCCTGTCAGCGCACTGCAGGATCTCAGGAACAGCAGCTAAAATTGACAACAAGGAGGATGTTGACTCATGTTAGTTATCAGGAAAATTGATTACTTGGCCTCCATACCTATTTAGAAAGATAAAAAAGGAATTCTTTATGCTCAGCTACACTTGAAACCTAGTGAACATGCTCTTACTAAGCATTTGACTCTGGAGGGAGATCAGGTTCTCTTCCCAGCTCTGTCTCTCTTGCTGCTCACTGCTCAGTGGACGGTTCCAGTTAATGAGCTGAAAGTAGCTCTCCAGTATGGCCCTGATCTCCACGTGCCGCTCAGCAGGGCTGCTGGAGTGCAGGAGGTGGATCATTGCGGTCAGGCACTGCAAGGTCAGCCGTGGAAGCCGCGTATCTTTGGGTTCAGAGGAGGTCCGGCAGCACCACACTCGCAGAACAGAGAACAGGTCCTCAACAGAGTGACTGGTGATAGAGAGAAGGCCATTCCTCTGGAACAAAATATGGACAAAGTGACTCCCCTGTAATTGGTTTTAATTTGCACTTGGGGTTTTCACAATATTCACTTATCTAGGAGGACAGATAGGCTAGCAGACCTTTCCTCCACTGATGACAGCTCCCTGGAGATGAACAAATCTGAGTGTGAGGAGCTCTGGGATCTGCTCGCTTTCCTGGAGACTTTCTGTGAACATTCAAGCCAAGAAACAGTGTAATGCAAGACCAACTATCACTTAACCACAATACATCAATATTAACACAGTGCTGTCAAAATAACATGGAATATATTACATATACACATTTTTGTTTGTAATAATATAAATAAGAAATGTCAAATGTTCATGGTACAATGGCTCAGCAAAAATTTCCTTTGCAATGCCACCTCTATCATTCAGAGTTACATGAAAAGAACAGGCCTAAGCCTCGCTAATTTGCTATTACGCAATTACCTCTTAACATTTCTAATTAAAGCATGCAATTATGGTTTAATCTTCCTAAAATTTGTACATACTGAAACTTGCCCAGGCTAAGATTTCACATGGCTTATAGATTAGTGTTCGTGGATCAAATGGACTTCTATAATTAGAAATTCTTAGACTCTGTTGATTGAAACATGACAATTAGATGTTGAATAATTAAAGTTGGACTGACTGCACTGATCAGTTATATTTCAATACAAGAAAAATGGCAAATATTGACTTTCCAGGAGATTTGGAGGAAAAAAGGTCACTGTTTTTTTCAGACAGATCTAAGCTGCAGTGGAAACAGTTAGACGTTTGTGATATGTGACGTTTGACAGAGTTCAGAGTGGTAGAGCAGACAAAAGGGAGTGTCTCACCATGGTAAAGAGCAGACAGCTCCTCTGGCAAGGCCAACGGGGAGAACTTATACTTGTTTCTCTCCAGCAAGCTCACCTCCTCCCTGCAACACACAAAGCTACAAGTCACCGCACTGACTCACATCACGCCCAGTCAGTCAAGGACCAACACTGACACGGCTGAATCTAATGAGGGTTGACTTCAAGGCTTACACACAACAGGGTATTCACAAAAGGTTGGGCAAGATGTTAAACCCATGTAGTATTTAGGTCTTTGTGTGACTAAATTCCTACTCCCACACATTCGCACAGGGTGAAGCAGCACACACTCACCCTGCCAGGTGTCTCCTCCACGTCTGATAAGGGTCAAAGAGACTTTCACACAGCACTAGTCCATACTGCACAACCATCTGCAGAGATGACTGCTCCCCTTGTCCCTTCTTTAGCTGTCCAAAATAAAAGTTTTGACACTCATTTATCTGTAACTTACATTCAAAAAATAGAGACACCTGTATCGGATGTTCTTTTCACAATGTTTCACCAAATACAACACTTTCCTGTACAACGATTAGAAGGCCAACAAGATGCCAACATCTCTTTTCAGCATGAACTAGTTCTGTTACTTCTGTGTGAGGATGTTATACACTAAACATAATACATTGTGTTTAGGTTTCACTGTCTCTCTACTGTACATCACATTCCTTCACAGTTTGGCTATTAAATAATCTTTGCATGTGTGATATACTGAGCGAGCGGTGAAGCCAAGACCAGTCATATATCAATACATTTTTGTCTGGTTTGAGCTACTGTTATGTTTGGACTTACCTTGTCCAAACAGAAATTCAAAAGCTTGATGGTTTCAAAAACAAAATCCGGAGTCTTGTCTGGGTCGATGTTCTCCATATTCCTAGACGAATAGAGAAATTTGTGCAATTGAGTGTTAAGAAACTCTGCTTACCCAATACGGTCATCGTAGGCAAAAAAAGACAATTAAAGTGGATGCACAGAATTTAAGAGACAACTTCCTGACACTGAGTTGCAGGTGCTTTGCACAATCTGCAATGCAATTTCTGGAAAAGTAAAAAAACAAAAACTAATTAATCTGGTTCCCTTTTATCACCATTTGCTCTTTTTTTATTTGTACAAATGTAATAATGATAAGGAATAAGACAAAATGATCTAATTGTGTGCATTATGTTAAAAGTTTCAGGTACATTTTTATTTCTAAACTATTATATTATACCATATATATACAGGTAAAAGCCAGTAAATTAGAATATTTTGAAAAACTTGATTTATTTCAGTAATTGCATTCAAAAGGTGTAACTTGTACATTATATTTATTCATTGCACACAGACTGATGCATTCAAATGTTTATTTCATTTAATTTTGATGATTTGAAGTGGCAACAAATGAAAATCCAAAATTCCGTGTGTCACAAAATTAGAATATTGTGTAAGGGTTAAATTTTGAAGACACCTGGTGCCACAAAGTAATCAGCTGATTAACTCAAAACACCTGCAAAGGGCTTTAAATGGTCTCTCAGTCCAGTTCTGAAGCCTACACAAACATGGGGAAGACTTCAGATTTGACAGCTGTCCAAAAGGCGACCATCACACATTGCACAAGGAGGGAAAGACACAAAAGGTTATTGCTGAAGAGGCTGGCTGTTCTCAGAGCTCTGTGTCCAAACACATTAATATAGAGGCAAAGGGAAGGAAAATGTGGTCAGAAAAAGTGTACAAGCGATAGGGATCAACTAGTCAAGATTGTGAAAAAAGATTCACAAGGAGTGGACAGCTGCTGGAGTCAGTGCTTCAAGATCCACCACCAAGAGACGCTTGAAAGACATGGGTTTCAACTGCCGCATACCTCGTGTCAAGCCACTGTTGACCAAGAAACAGCGAATCTCACCTGGGCTAAGGAAAAGAGCTGGACTGCTGCTGAGTGGTCCAAAGTCATGTTTTCTGACAAAGCAAATTTTGCATTTCCTTTGGAAATCGAGGTCCCAGAGTCTGGAGGAAGACAGGAGAGGCACAGGATCCACGTTGCCTGAAGTCTAGTGTAAAGTTTTCACCATCAGTGATGGTTTGGGGTGCCATGTCATCTGCTGGTGTCGGTCCACTCTGTTTCCTGAGATCCAGGGTCAACGCAGCCGTCTACCAGCAAGTTTTAGAGCACTTCATGCTTCCTGCTGCTGACCTGCTCTATGGAGATGGAGATTTCAGGTTCCAACAGGACTTGGCGCCTGCACACAGCGCAAAATCTACCCGTGCCTGGTTTACGGACCATGGTATTTCTGTTCTAAATTGGCCAGCCAACTCCTGACCTTAGCCCCATAGAAAATCTGTGGGGTATTGTGAAAAGGAAGATGCAGAATGCCAGACCCAAAAACGCAGAAGAGTTGAAGGCCACTATCAGAGCAACCTGGGCTCTCATAACACCTGAGCAGTGCCAGAAACTCATCGACTCCATGCCACGCCGCATTAATGCAGTAATTGAGGCAAAGGAGCTCCAACCAAGTATTGAGTATTGTACATGCTCATATTTTTCATTTTCATACTTTTCAGTTGGCCAACATTTCTAAAAACTCCTTTTTGTATTAGCCTTAAGTAATATTCTAATTTTGTGACACTGAATTTTGGATTTTCATTTGTTGCCACTTCAAATCATCAAAATTAAATGAAATAAACATTTGAATGCATCAGTCTGTGTGCAATGAATAAATATAATGTACAAGTTACACCTTTTGAATGCAATTACTGAAATAAATCAAGTTTTTCAAAATATTCTAATTTACTGGCTTTTACCTGTATATATATATATATATATATATATATATATATATATATATATATATATATATATATATATATATATATATATATATATATATATATGGATATGTCCAGCCTAATTATATTGTATTGCTATTGTGTATTAATAATACAATTATTATATATTATTATTATTATTACAAGTAATACTAGCTAATATATACCTAATGACTTGTGACTGGAGACTGCTTGTCATCATGATAACATTTGTCATTGATTTTTCAAATACTTTTATAGGCACAACAATTCCACAATGTAGCATATTTAGAGCCATGATGATGATGCATATACTGTACACAGCAGCTGGCCCTCACCTGCAGACAATGATGAAGAACTTGATAAGGAGCAAGGGGTGAGGGGCGGTGCCATTGGGCTCGGTGGTGTTGGAGAGGTGCACCGCACTCTGACTTAACTGGGTGCTGAGGAGCACCAGGACTTCTCTTGGGAGCAAGGGCACCTCTGAGCTGCACTCCTCTATCCTGGGATATGGGAGAGGATGATGTGGGAAGAGAGGCGGTGAGAGGCAGTAGGCATAAGGCAATGTAATAGGGGCGTTCACAGGTCAATAAACATGTCAAAATGGTACGTCTACAGAATGTCAGAATTCATCCTGCTTTAATACAAACTGGTAAGAGCTTCTGGCTATGTCGTTTGTGAACTGTTACTACTCACCTTCGTGGCTCCAGTGACTCCACATCAATGAATCTCTCAAAGGATGCCACGAACGCCTCCAGCCACTGTTGCAGATAGCCCACATCTTTCTGCAGGTGGGAAAAAGAAATCATGAGGCAACAATTTGGCCTTCTTCACACCTCTGGTCATGTGCAGCGGGCAGAGTTTGTACATAAAAGTGCATGTAAAAAAATGTGTAAAGTGATTACACAAGAAATATCAATGGAACATGTTCTTTGCTTGTGTTCAGTTGTTGTGGCACTACTCTTAAAAGGTTTGGCATTTAACTGCGACACACTGGTTGAAACATGGCCCTGACTAAAACATGTGACCTGTTTTGGTAACAGGATGTTGCAAAGAGATGTAACTCACAGAGGAACACATGAGCCAATTCTTTCCCTTTTCAAAACAGGGAGGTTAAAAGAAATGAAATGTTCCCTTGGTTCAGTCATAAACTCAGTATACAGCAGTCAACATTCAATAACATCTTCTCATTGTATGCATGGCATTGTCCTACACAAGACGTTCCTGTGTCGCTGTGTCTTATAGTACCATTTAAGAGGGTTTCAATTGTGTAAGGATGTTTACATACAAACATATCACAGCTTCGATCAGCCTCTGCAGTGCAACATATCCTGCCACTCTTCCCTCCTCATATCAGTCTCTCAATTTCACAAAGACCAAATGTCACACAGGTCACCACAGACAAACAACTTTAAACTGAATAGTTTTGCTCTTTTCAAATTTTTTTTTTAATATTAAACCAAATGATGCTTAATACGTCCTGATGAGTCAGACAAGTGGTGGTTCTTGTTTCAATAATAAATCGCAAAAACACAGGACATCTCAAAATGTTCCTTGTATGGACCATGCGTTGAAACAACCTGAACATTTTGATTAGCTGAGGCAGTATGAGGGAAGACATGAGTTGTTTCAGCCTGACTGAGTCATTGTACACAAATAACATACAGCAGAGCAAACAGCACATGGTATAACAATAAATCAGGTACTTCCCCTTAGCCAACAAGCAAATAGGTCAAAAGATAGCTTGTAGTTTGCTGCAGCTGATTTAGGTTACTTTAAACAACTACTGCAGTACAAAGCTGCAACATACTGCTGTAGCTCATTGCATGTTTAATGTGTAGGTAATTATCACAGTTCCTCTAGAGAAAGTAAAATCTAATGCAATAAATTTAACACATTTCTAATGCTGTATTAATGTTAAATGGACATTACCAACTGGCATTGACTCATGAGCCAGTCCATCTCTCATTGTTTGTGGCTGAGCAGGGTGCCAGGTTCTGGCGAACCCAGTCTCAGATGAAACTTCGACGTAGTCTCCAGCAAGCAGCTCAGAAGCTGCACACATCGATCCTTAACCAGCACCAGCGTCTGACTCCCTCCTTTCTGATCTTCTAATTGTCAAGCAAGCAACCAGGAAATGACATGTCACTTTAACCGTAGCTTATTTCCTTCATACGCTGTCTTCTCATCAAACCCCTTCCTCTTTTGGTTTTAATGCTACACTTGTGAGCAGATATGAGAGAGGCCTCTATAAGATAAAAAACAACTTCCCACAGCAACCATGAAGCACCGGGACAATGTCTATGCTTTTATAAATTGAACACATAAAAAAGACGCTTTCTGAGTGGAAATATATCACTGAGCCTCTCAGTCTAAGAGCACAGACAGACTGAAATGTGACAAGTTGAGGCAATGAATGTCATAATATAAAGAATACTTTATTTCCATTTGGTGAAAGCTTAGGTCATTATGCATTTATGCCACTGTGAGGTATATTATACAAAATCTAATTAGCAAATTATTAAAAAACAACAATAAAATGATGTGAATCTCACACACACACACACACACACACACACACACACACACACACACACACACACACACACACTATATGTGTTATAAATAATAAAATCTCTGCATATACTCTGAGAAAAGAGTAAAGCTAACCAAACAACCTAATGTTTTGTGCCTCCAAAATCTGGACATTCAGGTATTTAAGGCTTGAGTAGGAGAGGCAAATACACAAAGACATATTTGCAACACTCCTTGGGCTTTGTTTTATTTTACAATAAAAAATACAGTAGCTGAATGACTGAATCCTCCCTAACATTACACAACAGGTTTTTTTGATGACTTGATGGCTTAATCATCCAGTGTTGTTCATGATAATACCATGCACGGAATATGTCATCAATTCTAATTGAGACTATTGGAACTCACAATGTACAAAGAAACAAAATAATAGGGGTTAATTAAGTGACGTGTTTCAGAATTTATGACTTTACAACTGATATGAGAACAGTCATCATTTAGTAAACTTGCTTTCTAGTTTCATTTTAGTATCATTTTTTTTGTACCCTGTCAAGTGCACCTGTACTCTGTCAAGTATACCTGGCACAGATCGATTTTTAGCAAATGTGGTTTGCAAATGATAAGTAAAATCCGGGAAAATATATTAAAAAAAACATACTTGTGCACTAAAAACCATCCCTTACAAAATGACTATTGAGCATTCTTTCCCTCAATATTGCCCAGAGCAACTAGTGGAAGGATTTGTTTGATAAAGACACTATTGGAACAGATGTCACACACCAACCATGAGGTAGCAACCCCTTTAAACTGTGTAATTTATCTCAGATTTCTCTGCACATGGCAAAGCAGCTGTGTGGCTCTATGCTGCTTGGCATTCTGCTTTGCTCCGGCTTCCTGCACAAGTGAAAGCAAAGAGCACTTTGATTTTCCTGGTTGGCTCTTCTGTTGGTAAACAGGGGAGATCGAGGTAACAGGTCGAGGGAATTCAATCACAGGGCTCATAGGACAGACATAGTGAGCTGTTGTTGTTGCATTTCTCATACTGAAGTGAATCATAGCATGATCAGTAACAGACAAATACACAGTAGGGTGAGCCAGGAAATATGACTCTCTTATATCCCTTTCACACCAATGGCTCGATCAAGGTATAACCCAGGTTGAATGTGTGTTTATAATAATAATAATAATAATAATAATAATAATAATAATAATAATAATAATAATAGTAGTAGGGGAGGGAGTTGGTTCCACAGCTGTATGGATGGTTACAGGCTACGGGCTTTAATTAATGCCTCGAACAGTCTCTTAAGATAATGATCACAGGATAATCACACACTTTTTCTCAGCCAGCCTTACATCTTACTGTGTCCACACTGTTTGGAGAGATGCTTCTTTGTTTTACTCTCTTCCAGAATAATGACCTCTAGGAGTCTGTTGTTTACCTCAGTGTGTCTTGGGTCAGTTATATCTTGGCAGTAGACACTGTGTGGACCACATAAGCTCACTATACATAAAAGCTTTCTCACTGCATAACTAAGTAAAATATTCTGCTTAAAATGTCATAAACAGTCCAAGTTAATGTCTTTAAATAGTTTGTTTTGTCTGATTAGCAGTCTAAAAAACCCCAAATTACCTGCAACCGTCATCAGATGAATGGCTCCTGCTTATCAAATATGAGGGTTTGATTGTTTTTCTCAGTTCTGTATAACTGGAAATTGATTATAGCATGGCACAAAACAGACAACATTGAGTCATAACTTTGGGCTCTGGTAACTTATTACCAATACTTCATCTACGTCATTAAATTGGTCACAATTTTGGACCTAATTATCTATTAATTGTTAAATTAATGATTTGATCACACTCTTATGTTTCTCTTATCTCTATGCTTGTTAGGCATGAGCAATTTATGATGGCCTGAAAAGCATTCTTAGATATGAGATATGAAGCTCTGAAATTGTGCCAGTAAGGTGGTTTTTAATTCCAGCAGATTGAAGAGACATGATTGTTTTGCTCATTGTACTGTATGAGGCTACGTTTACACGTGGATGGCTATTTTCATAAACGGACATTTCATCCTCTCCATTTTCAAAAATAACATCGTGCCTAGCTGTCAGTTTTCAGAAAAGTGTTGAGTTACATATACCTGTGTATATATATATATATATATATAGTCAATGCCGTCAAGAGCATGTCAAACCTGTAGGTGGCAGTGTAACGAGAAGCTCAAGCCCAATCAGAATCCCGAAAATAGCAACACACCAACAAATAATTTCCTCTCGCTTCTCTTCCTCACTTCCTCGGCTGCCTGAACTTCCATTTGCCTCAGTTTACATGCAATCGTACAAACGAAAATTTCCAAAATCTCCAATCTGGCCAGAGCGTTTTCTCCATTTTCCATTTGTATGTAAACAAAGGGCACAAACAAAGGGAAATATCTCTGTTTTTCAAAATAACCATATACGTGTAAACAAGGCCTAAGAGTCTTGATGAGTAAACTGCAAAAACCTGATAAGCAGGAAGCATTTAGTGAGTAAACATTGAATGTTTACATTGTAAATAAAAGTGTATTGTGTTTTAAGGTATCCATACACTGTTGTCTTGACTGTAGTAAAAAAAAAACTAATTTCTGGTCCATAACAGGAGATGTTATCCAGAAAACCATCACTGTATCTATCATTGCCTGCCTGCTTATTATATCACAACAGCTTCTCGTTCCTAAACCTCAGCTGATCTCAAAAGGGGTGTGTGATCTCTTGCATAATCGGAGGAAGCAGAGCTCCTTTATCCCCAACAAGCTTGAGCACGTTCTACATTCTTACTGCAAATAAGAAACAATGGCTGAGATACTGCATGTACTCAAATGTTGGCATCAACTGTTAGGATTCATCTCAGCTTTACTATATACTGTAAACTCCCATAATCTAATATGAGTTTACTGGATACTTGAGCGTTTATGGACTGATGCTGAGGTTGTTGTCTTGTACACAAAGGCTGATGATAAATTCAGAAAAAAAAACTTGAAAATAAGAGACATATCTGAATACTGACAAATTGCCATCAACAAAGACACACAAGGATTAAAAATGGCTGAAATTCAGATCTGGGTGTAAAGACATCTGCCTGGTGTGTTTGTTGTGACTCAAACAGTGTGTCAGGCCATTGCTACTAGCTTGTTTGCAGCTCTAACAAAATGCCTGTTAAACAAAGTTGCGGTCTCTTGTCCAGTTTGAATAATTTGCAATAGTCAAAACTTTCCGTGATGTGGGACATGATCATAAAATCTTGTTTATTTGTAGGGTGTATTCTACCTTGCCTTTTTGTTTGTATATAAATAAATATAGATTCACTTAACTCCAACTGTACCCTTGTACTGATAGGTTATAAGGATGTATGGGGATTGGGAGGGGTGGGGAATGGGTGGAAGATATTTGTGTATGTATATTGTGCTGTATATTTGTGTATTTATATACATGGCAGCACTTTTGGGATATGTACAATTGTATAGAAAACTTAAGTTAACTTAAGAAAGACTGGCATAACCAGGCAAGTTCAGTGAATCTGAAGACCCATGTGGTGCAGCAGCAGCCCAAATGGGAAGGAATGTGGCTTATTAGAAGACACACTTCCTCTGGGATGTGCTCAAAGTGACCACAATGACCACTTTGATAGTAAATGCTATAAGAGGTGTGTCACCGATACATTTAGAGCATTATTGCAGTTATTCCAGCATTGACTTCTGCACTGTTTAAGGCATGTGTCTGTTTTCCTAGATTAGAATTAAGGCATGTCCCAAATTAAAGCAACATTCAATATAGACATGTAATAAAAAATGTCCTATATTTGACTAGATTTTATCCTTGTGAAGAAACCTGTTCTTTAGATCCACAGTGATAATAAGAGAACAGTCTTTATGCCCGCAGTGAACATACAGTGAGTGCATGCAAACTTGGAAAGAAGTCTCATCTTGTTTTCTCTGTCTTCAGGCATAGAAGCATATTGCAAACCCATTAAATAATAATACTTCATTTTATTTACAGCCAAACTGTATTCTTCCTTCCAAAAGGAGACATGACAAGAGCAAATTATTACCGAGAAGTAGCGGCTTGATGAACATCCAAAGGGATGAGCTGCAGTGACACCCACAGGGACAACATTTGAGAACAAACGACTACACAAAACACTGAATTTACGATAAGGCCAAATTAGTTTTTACAACAATATTGTTTCTGTTGTATATTTGAACTATAGAGTAAAAGGCATTGTGCATCTGGCTCCAAGTCAAAAATAGATGTTCCATTATAAGTGAGAATATTTCCGTGAACAATAAAACAGGATTAATGAATCGTATTATGGTTTAAATGTGACATATGCTTAAGAGACACTACCGGAAAGAACAGGAAGTAGCCTCTAATGACACCTGCGTCGCAGGTACAAGATCAAAAACACACTTAGTTAGTTAATCTGCTTCAAATACAATGATTACTTACTGCTTTCAATAACTTAAATGGCTTAGTGACACAGTCATGTGATGTGACACGATATAGTAGCAAATGCACAGGCTAACCACCACCACCACTTGGTAAATAGACAGCTGCTGTACAAACAGGCACAAAAATACGACTTCCTCATGTAACCGTTTACAACAAATGACAAGTACCTGATAATAACACGGCTGCAGTAGGCTACAGAACACACACACACATACACACACATACATACATACATACATACACTATGGTCATGTTTATCGGGTCATGTTATAAACTTAAGGCAGAGGACCTGCTCTAACAGGTGTCACCGTCTGGTCTTCCGGACTTGCACTCACCTTTGTGTAAAATAACATCCACAGCTCATACAGCCTTTCCTTCGATGCCATCCCGCCGCCTTTGTGGTTGCTCATATTTCTGTTTTTAAATAAATCATATACTGGTAAGCATGGTCAAAGCCAGGGCTGTTTGAAGTTTTTTCCTAAAGGCAGGAGGACGCGGCAACCTATAGGAAACATTCCTGCAAATTCGGCCACAATAATCCACGCAAAAGTGATTTCTGTGTCGACACGCAAAGTTATCACAGTTGCGTGAAAATGCAAAGCACCACGGTATGAGCGTAGCCACGGTGCGATCGTTGTCTAAATTATAAAACCAGGAACAAAAATGCGTGGAAATGCATGTCTGGAGCAGGAACACCCATGTCCGCGTTTAGAGCGAGCTTGTTGCTGTGTAATTCCTATTGGGGAGAGTTCCCACGGAAGCGACAGATGCCATTCGCCCTAAGACCAAGAAATGACTGCGTTGCTCATGAAGATTTGATCAGTCTGGAGGTGTACAGTCCTGTGTTATCTGTGATGAGCAGCAGCATGTTATCAGCAACTAGTGTCTGACTCTATTAACATGATAAAGACATGAGTTGACTATAGGCTACATGGTCACAGGTAGGCTGATATTCTTAAAGACACACACACACACACACACACACACACACACACACACACACACACACACACACACACACACAGCTTCTCCAGGACTGAAAAAGGGAAGTTTATAAAATGCTGCAGCATTTGCAACAGAATGGGCAGCCTATTACCTTACATGTGCAAAGTTAGTATAGTTGTTTGTTGTACAAGTTCAGTAGACTGAGGATGAAGCTGCACAGTAAGCAACATTCAGTAATGATAACACAAAAACACACAAACACACACAACTGAACTTCAGACTTTAACAACTGGTTCAACAATGGTTCCTGGTGGATTAGTAGGCTGTAATAAATAATCATTGCACATATATTCCTGATGAAGACACATAATCATGTTAACAATGGAGAAACTACACAGGTAGGCTACAAAAAGTATTTTACTAAAAGTAAAATATAGGAAGATATTCACTATTACTCTAGTAAAAGTGTTGAATTATGTGCAGCAGGAACGTATGGCTAAAAAAATGGTCAAAGTTAAAAGGGCTCATTTTGAAAAATTGTCTTTTTAACTCTCCCTGAAAAGGAAGTCTGACAACAGCTTACCCATTTATATGAAAATGAAACACTTCACATATATTTCAATTCCCTAAAAAAGTATTATGATATAAGATATATCTCAACACTTCTTGCAAGAGGAGTCAGGTTTACTGCATGCAGTTGGGTGATTTGTCTGTCTGACAAAGTATTATATTTAACAGGTTTATCATATAAATATATTTTTACATGTTTAGCATATGGTTTTTGCTTATAAAACACCTTGTAGAGTGTGAGAAAAATGCACCCTTTCTCTAGACAAGTGGCGTGTCTGTTGTATTGATTTGTTAGTTTACAGAAATTTTTTTTCCTTTCTGCTATGGTATAAAAGGAGTTAATTTGTCTCTTGATGGACCATTAAAATGTGTTACAAATGGGTAATTAGTTGATTTATTGGGGTTATTATATTTAACCTTTTTAGCACCTTTAACACAACCAGGTTTGTGTTGTCATACACTTGGTCATGAGGAGGATGGGCACAGTAAAGCTTGAGGCAGCTGTATTACCATGGCGATGGCCTACATTCCTAACCAGGACCTGACTGTGTGACCATCAACAGGCGGGACAGTGTCCCAGGCTGTCCTTTGTATTCCCCTTAATGTATAGGTCTGCTAATAGTCCATACTTATGTTTAAATACTATCCAAAAATAACCTAGAGCTACTGAAAGTTAAATCAATTCAAGCAGCTACGCTGTGTGACAATACACCTGACCCCAACAAAAGCTGTTCTGTTTAAAATGTAGAAAATCTCATTATCCTAAATCATTTTGATTTAAATTAATCTAATTAATGATTTTGAAGTAATGTTTCAATAAAACATAACAATATCGCATGATCTGATAGGTCGATGTGCTCGACGGTTGATTTTACATCCTCAGTCAGGAGGCTCGTTAACAGATTTCAGAGAGCATTGAGCAGCGTGCAGAGACAAAAACATGGAGCGAAATGTTGGGTCACTACAGGAGCAGGCCCTGAAGAGAAAAGAGAGGCTAAAAGCAATACGAGAAAAACAACTTCATGTACGTGTCTAGTCTTGTGATGTCTGGTTTCTGATAAATGCATCATAGCCAGCTGCTTCTTTTTGTTAGTGAGGTAATGTTAGCCGACTTAGCTTATAGCTAACGTTAGCATATTTATGTAGTTAGCAAATTAATCAAAACTTTGGATCGTGGCTTTGTTGGGCTGTTAGGTTATTTTAGGTTTACCTATTTCATTCAGATCTAGTTAAGTTCTATATTTAATTATTACATTGCGTTTGTTGTTTATCTGGTTTGCCTGTGCAGCTAATTTCCAAAGCTAACTTGTTTGGACTTTTTTCTCAGAGACAATAACAAAGTAATTTAAGCTCTACTCGTGTATCGAAATTAATAATATATTAGCTAAATCTTAGTTAATACGAATTAATGACAACTTTGACGATGTTTTGAACTGCCAATGAAATACAAACATCTGGCTGAAATGACCAGCTTCACCCAAGCTGATTAGCTGCGAGATGTCTGTTACTGTAAATTGGCACAAACAATTAGCTTATAGATCCGTTGTGAGATGCTATAACGTTACACAAACTAAAGTCACATTGTACAGTCTATGGTTCAAACAAGCCTCATGATAATGTATTTAATAAACTGGTAAAACCAGCAAGGAAGAGAGCTCTGATCCTCCCTTTATGGAAGGATCACTGCTGCCTTAAAGTAGGGCTGGGCGATATGGAGAAAATCAGATATCGCGATATTCGTGTCCTATTGTAGAGATATTATAGGATTGACAGTTGGTGCTTTTACAAAATATCTTCACAATGAGATTTAAAAGAAATAATCTTCAGTAATGTACGTAGATGTAATAACTAAGTGGGTAACTGTAAAAAATAATAGAGCTAGAACAGTCTGGTAACAGAAAATTACATCACTTTATTGTAATGCAACCTATAAATGCAGCCACAAACTCCTACGCAGTTAAGTGCTTGTGTTTTTACCATCCATAGTGTTTAAAACTTTCTTGTGGCAGCAAAAGGGGCAGTGATGTTTCCAGTTTACTGTGCAGGACTCTGATTACATGATTGGCCATGATGCCAGTTTGCGTTTCTCCAAAAGTTGAACCGGTCTCAACCTTTACCCACAGGCCGCTGCTTTTTTCTATTTTTTATTATTATTATTTTTACCCTCCTGCAGCACCTACTGCCATAGCCTAAGCCCACTACCCCTATTCAAAATGAATAGGCAGACCTTCGTTGCCGACGCTGTCAGTGTGAATGCAGGCTTATAAGTGGAAGTCAAAAGAAAGCAAAAAAAAACAAAAAAACTTTGCTCCTGTAAAAGAGGACTTTAATGAAGCACGGAGAGATGCCTCAGTTGTATGAACAGAGCACATGAAAAACGGTGTATCTGTATAATCTGTGAATAAAACATTTTAAATAAGCAACCAAACTGCAAAATAACAACACATCTGAGCAGTCACTACACACGGTGTAGAGTGAAATTAAAGAAGTGTTTGAGAATTGTATCAGATAATCAGTATATTATCAAGATAAGGTTGTATGCTGAGCAAATATTTCCTGTGAAAATTGTACTTCAAAATGTCATCAACACACACCTTTGGTCTTGACTCATGTATTATACTGGACAGAGAGCAGGTTGTTGCACCAGAGTTTTAGTTGTTTCTCAGTGGGCTACTGTCTGTTTTAAAGCATTTAAACATAACACAGTTATTCTGCAATTTTTTTGGTTCTGGATATGAATTCTTCTTGTAACAGGAAACCCTGTTTAATGTGCAAGCCACTGTTTTTGGCATTTTGACCATCTTGACCAGATTGTGTTTTGCTAAGCTGCTGTTTAACAGCAGCACACTGGCATTACTAGCAATGTTTATTAAATGGCTGTTGACATTCCTGAAGCCGGGGTTATTTTCCCCTTTTGTACTAGGCCTACACTTCAAGAATGAGTCATTACCCTGAATTGTTCTAGCAGGTGGACAGGAAACCTCTTCAGGAAAATGCAAGATGGGAGGGGTTCAATGTCTTTTGTTATCACTTTTCACTTGGAGACTATATCATTTTTTTCCCCTCCATTTCCGCAAGCCAATTTCATTATTGTGTGGATAGTTTAGTATAGGCCACAGTCTGTCTTGCTGTGGTTGTTTAAGGAGCATGTCATTTATCAGGCCCATTTTTCAATTTTGGTATGTATCTTTACTGTGCCAGAGTTCTGAAATAGGCTGATCCATAGTTTCATTTTTTAAGATCGTATTTAGGGGTCATTGTTTGTATTGTCAGTTTGTATTGTTTGTATTCTTAAAGGCAGAATACTGTTTTAATCTGCCAATGCTATGCTAATTCTAGCCAGTCCACTGACAGAAGATTGATGTTGAGAATACTGTATAGTAAATTATTTTAATCATGCTATTTTAACAGGGGCGAGAGCATGAAGACGGGGAGCCAGAGAACAAAAAAGCTTCACTAGAGGAGAGTACTGAGGAAAAGCACAGGTGGGTTCATCACACTGTACACAAACATGGCTGTTGGTTTTTGTGAATCATATTTTCCACACAAGCAATGCATGTCATGATTTACATTGGAATGACTGAACAGAAAAGGCATCACGAGTTATCAAGCCTGGCTGTTAGCCTGGTCTGGAGCAGGCTAGCTGCACATAATAAATCTGCATGGTAATTTGTGTGCCACTGCTTTCATGAAAACCAAGTCACAGCTAAATTCAGCTAGGCAACCTGGAAAATCCCAACTTAATCCGCTATCTAGGTTTTGTGAAACAGCCCCTTGGTCATGAGATGCAGTGTTTACACGGGGCTGGATCACAGCCTCGTGCTATAAGCTGCTCAAATATCCTGCAGTTTACTCAACTTTGTGTGTTAGACAGTAAGAAGGAGCAGCCATCATTCCTGTCCTACAGGACCTTTTTTCCATTGTTTATATTTAATGACTGCGCTGACAGCACTGAGGGAGTGACTAGGCTGTATTTCCTCCAGTCCAACAGGATAGCTCTCTCTCATGAGGATGAAAATAGCTGCACTTTAAATGCTTAACTGAAACATTTGTCAGTGAATAAAAAATGTGTAGTATTGAAAGTACTCTGGGTGTTTTTAATCAGCGTTTAGCTAAATTGAGAAACACATTTGTAGCAAGATATGAGTGTAATGTATCTTGTAATAAGTGTGACAGTATCATGGGAGATAAAATTGCCAAAGCCAAGCATGAAAGAACACAATCAACATTTTTTTTCCTAAAGTTATTGCTACTGAAATGAATAATCCACAAGAAAACAGTAGTTTGTGTGTTATCATACATTCCTTCAAGCCTATTTCACAAAATGCACAAACGGCGACTTTCTGCTTTCTGTGGCACATCTTGTTAGGTGTTGTTAGGACTGCTGTTTTCATTTAAGACAGATAGGCAATTAGAATTTTGAATTTAAAAAAAAAGAAGAAAAAAACGATTCAAGGAAGTTCAAAAGCCTCTAAAATATCGATATGACTAATTATATGTTAGCCATAACAATCTCCGTGGCTTATGTATAATGAAAAGGCTAGTTGTTGTCTGGAGCTATTTTTGCACTAGTGAATTGAGCAGGTACCAGTGTAAACATTTGAACACTTTAATGCACCTCCTAAAGCCACAGTTCACTCTAAACATTTAAGAAAAAGAGACACACTTGGGTCAGTCACTGACTCTCTTGACTCTCTCTGCCACGGTGCGCTGGAAGTGGATACATTTAAACACACTGTAAAGGTTTGGACGCATTGAACTACGACACTGTTAAGTATTGTATTTGCAGTACAGTCTGTATATCCTGTTTTTTAATTGTCCTGCTAGTGGTGGAATGTTTTTCAGTCCCTGTCTTCCCATCTGTTCTTTGTCTTACAACAAAATATCTTGACATTTACCTGCTGGGATGGCGCGATATTAAGTTTGGATATTAATGGTCCCCACCAGGTCAAACGTTTATTTTAACTACCACTACTTTTCCATGACAAAGGATCCTAAAAAGGTATGCCACAATATCTCATTACATTTGCTGTAATATTCAGTCCTCCGATAAAATATAACAATGTTATGGAGACCCTTTGCTTTGACCTTGCTTTTCATGCCACAATTTCTACACAAAAATGTAAAAATTGAAATGAACACATTGTCATTGAGTGTTAAACACAAGTTGCTCCCCAGAGGAACTTTGTCCTTTTTTGTTATTTTTTTTTTTTTCATCCAGCACCATCTTTAGGTGGTCTAAGATTTTGTTGAGTGCATCCATGCTTCTTGAAAGAAAGTCTTTTTTTCAATTAGTTGATTCCATGACACATTGCGCCATCCTTTTTTGATTTTATGTTTTATTTCATCACAACATGATCTATTGAAGGCTGATAAATGACGGCCTGTAGTTGAACAGATGCCTTCTGGCTACTCCAAACTCCAAGCTAAGAAACAGGCTGGGAGGGCATCTGGACTTTGTAACACTAACTGTGGAGCTTAGTCATGTAGTTTCCTTCATTTTATTTAATTCATTTTATTGTAGTTATAAAGACTCAGTTTGGGTCATGTGTACTGTATATTAAAATTGTGTTTTACTTCAAATAAATGCAATACATTGTTTAAAAAAACATTTTATTATTTATTGTGACTGCAATATGATTAGCATGAGTATTCTATTTAATGATGAGATGGATAGAAAGACATATTCCTTGTCAGGAGAGATTCAGGAGGCATAGAGACAGAAGAGGGACAGGCAGCCAAAGGAAGAACATGACTAGCATTCCTGCCCATACCCATACAAGGCATCGTTCTGTCTGTTGTCAGCAGTGGTGTGATGAATGTATCATGAGTGTACCCTCTCGAGCCTCGTCACAAATCCATGTTAAGCTCGGAACAGCTGATTACTCTCTTGGTCTGAGCTTGGTCAGACAATAGTTTACCTCTTCCTCTGGACTTTCTGTATAATCTGCAGAGATGTCAGCTAAGCTTTCCAAGAATTCCTCTGGGCAGAGATGTGATGAAAGACTGCGTAATTCAACATCAAGGACAGCATTCCTCAGCTGTTTGCTGCTCTCTGCAAGTCTGTGTCCAGGAGCAGGTGGAACATGTTAATCAGACGTGTTCATAGGAATAAAGAGGCACATTATACCCGACCTCCACTCAATGTTAGATGTGCAGCTGTGGGGTTTGCAGATGGTCCTTTATACTCCTTAATCTCTGGTGGGATGTATTTGCCCATACTGCCACCTCCTGGACAGTCACAATAGTTTGGGGAAAAGAGTGAGTGTGCGTTGTTGAGTGATAATGCATCGTGATTTCTATCCTTAGAGAGCTAAAGCTGAGGAATTACACTCCAGAGGATGAAGAGCTGAAGGGTAGGCAGGTGCCCAAAGCCAAACCTGCATCAGGTGAGAACTCTTCATAAACAAGCTTTGAAGAAACAATAACTTTAAATAATTTTGAGGTTACCTTACTCTTTCAGTACTGTTGTCACATTGCCTCTATGAATGTGCTATACACGGTCAGCTATTGAAGATACATTGAGTATTGCTTACAGACTATTATTACATATCATTTATGACTGATGATAAATATTCTTTGTTTGCAGTGGAAGATAAAGTAAAAGACCAGTTAGAGGCAGCTAATCCAGAGCCCATCATTGAAGAAGTGGTGAGTACTCCTTTTTTTCCAAATGTGATGCCCTTTATTGAAGTATACTGTATGAGTTGTAGTAGTTGTAGTTGCCATATTCAGCTGTTTTCTTTTTTTCAGGATTTGGCCAACCTCGCCCCAAGAAAACCAGATTGGTAAGACCTTTCTGAAAAATATGGTGCATAAAATCGTTATATAATTAGTAATTTGTTTCTGACATTGTCTTTTTATTGTGATTCTGAATCTAGGGATCTAAAGCGTGATGTGGCAAAGAAACTGGAGAAGTTGGAGAGGAGAACACAGAGAGCCATCGCCGAGCTCATCCGTTAGTATTTCCTATTTCATGTTTTTGTGTTTTATCACTGAATTTCTTTCTAACACCACAGAGACCAGCATGTCTGAGATAGGCGTGGATTATTAGGCTAATTGCTTTGTGGTTTCCAGACTCCAGAGGCTTGAAGCCATCTGATAACATCAATGGTGTGATTCCTCCACTGATGTGTGGTCCACATTCTAATAATAGGCATGAGCTTTCATGGTGAACACAAAACCGTTAAAATGTAAATGGTTTTCCCTTTGTTTTAATGTGACATTGAGAGTACAGGTAGCCATGTTTTGTGTTAACATGTGTACTCTCAATAATCCAGTTAATATTAGTTTACAATGGCATATAAACAAACAGTCACTCCTTTTAGTTTGGTTACAGCAGCTACATTTTGATGTAAATTAAAATATGGAAGTAGGCTGTATTTACTATTATTGTGAAGAGCATTGTTTATTTTGCTCTGTGCTGGGAGTAACTGCAGCCTGCCAGCAATGTACTGTCTGTTGGGGAGAAGGGATGCTTAGTTTCAGAGTGTCAATGTTGCATGCTCAACCTGAATAAGGCCTTAACTGGAGTTATGGCCCATGCACAGGACCTACACTTAAATGCAGCTTGTGTTTTAGGGATGCAGTGAATGAATGAATCAGATTGACCATCCATGTTTGTATGTCCAGGGGATCGTCTCCGAGGCAGTGAGGAGGAGTTGGCCGGAGCAGTGGGGGCAGTAGGACTGGAGCAGGGAGACTCGGACTAAATCCCAACAGATACATCCCTACAGAGGGATGGCCTCGTTTTACTGGGACTGTACTGTCAACATCTGTGTTGTGCTCAAGGAGACGGCTACTTTCATTACCGCAAGGAGTAACATGTTTTCTGTCAGGTCTTTATATTCCCTTTTGTGAGTCCTGCCTTGTATCATTGTATTATTACAAATTGATATGTAGTAGTACAATCTGTAACATCAATATTTTGTTGTAAAATTTTATATTTTCAAGTAAAATAATGTGAGTTTTTCAAAAGCCTGATTATATTCATTAATTTTGCCTTTATTTGAAAGTAGGGGTGTGCGATTTGGATAGCATCCTCTATCACGGCATATGTAATATCATAATATAGATATATATTGTAAAATAGTACAGTATGGAAAGAAATACTTAATCACAGTGACACAAAAAAACTAAAATAATAAAGTAATGAATTAATAAACAATGTGTTTTCATAAAGCAGTCCAACCCATTTAATTGCCAAATTGGCAAAAATGGCCTCATATATGCAGAGATGTTTAAGGGATAGCTGTCGCTGTTATGTGTCACGTCTAATTATTTTTAAAATAAATTTGCTGTGGAGCATCCAATAAGAGAGAGACTTGTTAAATACATCACATTTATTCAGAAAATCTGAAAATTCACTCTCTACTCCTAATCAAGTACTGATGTACTCATGGTAGTTACTGCAACAGTAATGACTTGCTACTTTTGAATCAATGTAGCTTTGATCCAATGGGTGATAAGTAGAGGAACAATGATGAACGGATAACAATATGCTGTTTTTGGTATGACATACTAGTAAATATTTTAAGCACCTAAATACCTGTTCTGAACTTAAATGCTCCTATTATTACACAATAAAGTGCATCTTCTGCCCACATAGGCCCAGACTGTCTCCTTAATAAGGAGAGTATTGCACTGTTCATTATATAACCACTCATAATAAAAGGCCACCTGTTTTCTTCAACCGCTTTCCTTTGTTCTCAGAAGGCAAAAAGAGAAACGAAAAAAAGCTTTTCTGGAAGAAAAAAAAAACTACACTAACATGTGACTTAAGTGTTGTTAAATGACTTATAGCCATACTTTTACAACAAAACAGCTTCTCCTACACACTACAATCTTCCAAAATATACAACATTGGAGATGAAGCTCACAAACTACAAACATTTCTAACAAGGTGATTAATACTGCAAAAACAGAAGTGTTAATGTTGTTGCTCTGGAAGCTGGTTGAACCTGTTTAAACGTGATGCTGTAAATACTGTGATGATCAGCGAGAAAAGCTGATAAGATAAATCCTGGATTTTGGTATTTAATAAAAGGAAATTGAGCTATTGTAGTCAGAGGTTGTTCTGGCATTTGGAGTGGAAGAATAAATTTTCCTGCATGCAGATTAGCTAATGGTAATGGTTTATCACATGTCAGAAGCAGAGAATGGCAAAGCGGAGGCCTCAATACCGAACCTCAATCAAAGGTTGGCGTCTGGGTGTCACACAGACCTCCACAGATTTAGCCCTTGAGCAAGATTTCTGTTCATCTTGTTGATTCGGTTGCGTGTTGGTTGGGTGGGTAATAATCTAAAGACTGGTGCATTCATAGCTTCCTGGTGGGCATTGGAAACAGGAAGTGGCTGATTCAAGGTTGTCAGTCGTACTGTCCTCCACCAGATTCAATCTTCCTGGCTGCAGGACCCAGTTCCACCTTGCAAACCCTCTGGGCAAACTTCAGTGAGCACAATGTCTCTCCCACATTACTCTGCAGTGCAGATACCTTTGGTAGAAACAGTTGAAACATAACAAGGCTCATAACAAGCAACAACAACTGCTTGAAATATAATTTATTGCAAATATATCATACTTCTAAGGCTGAAAGTCTGGAGAAGAATTTGGAGCATTAATCTCACCTGCACCACCATGACAGTCTTGCTGCCTTTGCCCAGGGAGTCCTGTAATAAGTATGTAAGGCGGGAGTTCCTGAAAGGGATATGAGTCTGCCGAGCTCTCAGTGCCTGAATTACATCTCCCAGTGACAGCAGGGAGCGGTTGATATTTTGGGCCTCTTTCAGTCTCTCTCCCTCTGCACCAGATTTCCATACCCTCTCCGAGCCAGCCAGGTCCACCAAGTTCAACTTGCCTGGGGAAAGAAGTGAATTCAGAATAAAGGTGAAACGATGAAGACTGATCTCTGGACCCACATGTGTCTAACTGAATCCTGATCAGAAGCCTCTCTTCTGTGCTTTTTTTTCCACATCTTTTCTACTTCTCAAAGAACGCAGATGTTCACAATGACAGTATTGTTTTTGATCCAGCATTATGTAGCTAGACTGCATTCAAGATTTAATAAGGATTCAACAATGATTGCCAAGATTTAGAGCAAATATTAATAAGGAGCCTTTTAAAATGGAGAAATGCATGGGTGACTTACCGGTGGTTTTGGACCCGGTGGCGAGGTCAGTGCCCTGAACGGTGATGCAGAGCAGAGCGTGGGAGCGGGAGCTGTGCTGGTTCATCTGAGTGCCGAAGGTGATCCTGTTCCTTCGGGCTGTGGCTAAAATCTTGATAAAAGAAGCATAAATGTGATTGATTTACTCTTACAGTGAACGGCAATTCAGTATACTATCAGAACCTGTATCACCTTCTTGATGTGCTGAAAGCTCTTAACTTCGATAACCCTGAGGCCCGGCACGTGCAGCTGTCCTGTTCCGTCCGGGTTGATCTTAATATCCAGTTTCTCTCCATCCTTACTCAGCAGGTCCCTGAGAAACAAAATATAACGCAAATATTAAAACAAGTAGATAGTAGTAGGTCTAATATATTATTCTTTTTTTGTAGGATATCCTTTAATAGACTAAAAGGATATCTAACGAAAAGGGCAGCATATTGTACCTTAGCACCTCGTTGTAGATCTCCACAGAGCTGACGGTGACCGTGTAAGACCACATGTCCTTCCTCTCCTCAATCTCACTGAAGAGATGCTTCAGGGCTCGCTGGTTGATGCCTGGGTTCTCCACACTGCCCTGAAAATCAAATGATACTCAGCCTGCAGCCTACATTATGGATAATTACTCTTTGGCTGCAATAATGCTGTAAAACTAGAAAGTGTACCTCCATTGTGTAGGTTTTTCCAGAGCCAGTCTGTCCATATGCAAATATGCAGACATGGTAGCCATCAATGCTGGACGTCACAAGAGGCTCAATCTCCTGAAAGACCTGAAGAAAACCAGACAAAGGGTTAGAGTTCTTGTTACGGTTATATTTCCAGCATATGCTTTTTCATGTCCATACCTCTTCCTGTGTGGCCTGAGGCTGGAAGACCTTGTCCAGTTCAAAGATGCGACTCTTCCCTTTGTTCAGCACATTGAGCGAGGACTCATTGTTGGGGTCCGTGGTCACCACCACAGACTGGCCCTCCTCATGCTGGTCCTCCTTCAGCACAGGCTTCACACGACATAGCACGCGAATGTTGCCTTAAAACCAGAGGGCCAAGTTAATGACACAGATTTTATTTTCTGCAATCAAGTTTTAACGTCTTCTCTGCACACCTTTAAGCTCCACCAGCTGCTCATGGTACTTCCTGCGCAATGCAACCTCCTTCCTATATTTCTCCAAGAGATCTTTGTTGGCTTCAGACATCTCACTGATCACTGCTGAAATCTGAAAAAGACAAAATACAGCAAAAACATTATTTACTAGGCTTGTTGATTTGGTCAAATGTATCACTCCCCTAAATACAGGGGAATACAGTAATTCATGAGATGATGTACGTCATGTACGTACCTGTTTTTTTGCTTCACTGATCGCTGATCCATAAAAATCTGAAAAGTTTCGAACCTGGCTCCTCAGACTGGTGTAGTCTGTTTTCATGGAGCGTAAAGTCAGAGGGAGTGAAGTCAGACGCTTCTGCAAGCCTGTCAAAAATAAAAAATAAAACTATGTTAAATAGAGGTTTATCTCAATAAGTCTATGTAAAGGAATACTTTGGCATTTTGGGAAATAAGCATATTTCACAAAATGTTGAACCATCTCTTTAAATACATTTCTTCTTCTCTTTTTGGGGGGATTGATTATTTGGTGCGACTCACTGAAAAATTGGTCCTGCAGGTTCTGAAAGTGCTCGGCTGAGCAGGTGGCTGCAGCCTTCACAGCCTCCTCTTTCTTCTCCTCCAAGTGGCCAATCTCTTTCAACAACTCCTCTCTCAGTTTACTGATTTCTCGCTCATACGCTGCAATCTGTAAAAAGTTGAGCACAACAATTTGTCAAATCTGTGCAGGCTTAGCTCTCTCATGAGTTCATCTGTCAATGACATTGATACGGGTTGTGGAAACTTCCTCCTTCCTTTGATTCACTCTCTCTAGTTATCTGTTCTCTAACAAGGGGTGCTTTATTTACCCCTCTGAACTTCTCAAATTCTGTCTTATTTTTTAAATCAGAGTTGATGGCATCAGGAGGATTATCTGGAATTTGTCGCCAGTTTCCTTGTCTCCTGCAGTGCCCTACTATGCCATGAACTACTACAAACTACTATTTCTAGTCACTGTTCCATTATCTTTTATTGTGACTGTTATTGCCACTATTCATTACACCTCCAACTGGCCCTGTCAGACACTGCCTACCAAGATTCTGGGTCTGTCCAAAGTTTCTTCCTAAAAGGGAGTTTTTCCTTGCCACTGTCACACTAAATGCTTGCTCTTGTGGGAATTACTAGAATTGTTGGGTCCTTGTAAATTATAGTGTGTTCTAGACCTACTCTATCTGTAAAGTCTCTTGATATAACTCTTGTTATGAATTTAAACTATGAATAAAATGTAATTGAATTGAAACCTCCTGTATTGACCAGCAGCCAACAGTAATAATATGTGTACTGATGGATGGGTAGCATTATTATGGAACAACCTTACAATTCATGTCCAGTTTGTTGCTGCCTGGAAAAAAAATCCGTACATAGGATTCACCCAAATATAACTTTTTATACTACATCTTTAATCAGTATATGACTGTGTATGCATACTTCAAAGCAGATGTGAGAGATAAAACTTTATGTCCTTAGTTCGTTACCTTGTGCTGCAGATTACAGCTGTATTCATCAGACTTCCTGATGTGTTCCTCCAGCTGTTTGCACCGCTCATTCTGATTGGACAGCTTGTCGGATAGCAGTTCATTCCTCTGTCTGGCTTTGGTCAGCTGCTTTAATGTGGCTGGTGATTCCACCTCCACAGTCTGGGTGACATACTGAGAGAGAGAAAAAAACGTCTTAGTAGTGTCTCTACTAAAAATAAGGAGGCAATGTGTATTTTGTTGCAATTTTGTTCAATATTCCCTTTTTATAATAAACATTGTTGTGTTTCCAGTTAACAAATCTCACTCTCAGGTAAGATTTACCTTCACCACTGGCTCCTTGCCTCTCTCTCTGTCCAACTCCACCTGGAGCTCCCTCACTCGGTCCTCTCGTTTCCTCAGCTCCTCTCCTCTTCTCCACTCGCTTTGATCGCTCTGTCGCTCCAGTTGTGACAGCTGTTCAGCACGCTGCTGTAGGGACATCTCTAGCTGCTGCACTCTGCTGCGCAGGTTTTCATTCTCCTAGCAGAACACATACAACAAAGTAAATGTAAAAACAAATGGTGTTTGCGGTTACTAATGGCTGCCTTGGTAGCAGGTCAGTGAGCTCTCAGCTGTGCTGTGTGTCTCACCTTAATGAGCATGGTGCTGGACTGGGAGGGGATGGTTGACAGCTGCTGCAGAAGGCCTTGGGTAACACTCAGGTTCTGCTTCAGACTCTCGTTCTCTGCTGACAGACACAGAACCCGCTTCTCTGAGTCTGTGGCCCCCTGAGGAAATGAAACATGAGGTTCCACATAACAATGAGTGATGCATCAAAACCAGAATTTCATATATATATATATATATATATATATATATATATATATATATATATATATATATATCCTGAGGAAATGAAACATGATGTTCCACATAACAATGAGCGATGCATCAAAACCAGAATTTCATATATATATAGTGTGTATGTATATATATATAGTGTGTGTGTGTATGTATATTCAGATGAATGTTTTTTCATTGTGGATTTATTTATCATATGGATTTTTACAGCATGGCATTTCATTTGGTGCATGTCGGCAGCTTTGCTAATTAAGTAAAAAGTGACAAAGACTTGACAAATTATTAAATCAATAGTTCACAGTGCTTACGGTGGCTGTTTTCAGTCTTGACAGCTCCTCCTCGCGCTCCTCTATGCAACTCTTGAGCTCATCAATCTGTGCAAGAAATGAGAAAGGTTAAAGGTTTAGATTTTTGCATATAGACATGTTTATAGCACAATGTGAAAATGAGCATTTATTTTCCTAAATGGAAATAGAATTTGGCATTTAACTACAATGCAGCTGCAACTTACCTGCTGTTGAAATGCCTGTATACGAGAGTGTCTGTCCCTTTCCTTCTGCTCCAGCTGTGAGTGCAGCAGACGGAGTTCTCCTCTCAGCTTACTCCTCTCGCCCTGCAGACTGTACAGAGACTCAACCAGCCGGTGAACCCCAGCCTGTGTCCCTGCGTCACTGCTGGACTCACCTTGGAGACGTAAATAAGCAAAACTATTATCAGCCTCAGCATCATCATCATCATCATCATTAGCCTGAGTACTGATAGCATAACTAACAGCAAAAATAACCTGAATCATATTCTGTCATCTTTGGACCCATATTCATATTAGGCCACTAAAAACCATTGAACTTCCGCTGACCTGTTTTCTATATGTTTTCAGTTATGACTTATTTTTACAGTATGCTTGAAAGCTTGAGCATGTGTAATATTAATGAACATTAAGTACGCACTTATAGGTCTTTTACACACCATGTAGTCACCGTGCATCGCAGTGAAGTTAACATTATCGTTTCCACTCTCAAATCTCCGGTGGAAACTTCACAGACCTATAAAGGATTAATGCAGCTTCTCACACGCAGCCTGAAGTGATCAGGAGGATTTATACAATGCAACAACCTGCTGAAACTCCTTCGTTGTTCATCGGGAACCCGAGCAGTTTGGCCAACAGCTTTTTAATCCTTTTTTTTCCTCCTCAATGATTTAACAGGCACTGACACTTTAGATTTTCATTGCAGGGCCGTATGCTAATTATATCAACACGCCATGTCAAATTTGTTCTGTCACAAAGGTGCAGGGAGAGGTGGTGATGCCAGGAAAGAAAGAAAAAAACATGGAGGAGAGGCTACAACTGTGCATCAGGGGTGTTAGAATAACCTTGCTTGCAGAGGCACTGAGATAGCTTTGTTTTTTAAAAGAGAAGCTTGAAATAATGCGCAAAAAAAAAACACTAACTAAAAGACAAACTGAGATTCTGTACTACATTCTTGATGAATGACCACTGAAGGGAGCACCAGCCATTCATTGAAATTAAATACAGAATAGAATATCATAACACTGTGAAAATGCACCACTGGTGGGAAATACTGCACATCCAAGAGGCATCACTCCTCCACTTAGGCCTGCACGTTGCATTACAGTAAACAAACAAACCAAACAGCCTTGTAACATGGACTCTGGGCTATTTTTAGTCCAAATACACGTGGCACCTTGCATGTGCCAGACCGTGTAAGTGCATTCACAGGGAATATAACAGCACTCTCAGCCATGTTTTATTCATGAAAGAGAGCCACAGAGTCACCATCCAAGTACCAAAGACCGTCGCCACAGAATCATGTATCTTTGTGCTGCGACTAATGAGAGTCAGTGTGCATGAGGTCCTATGCTTGGACATGCCTACACACTGAGATTTGTAAACTCAGTCTGGTAATCACACTTGTTATCATACGTATGGACATATTTCTCTGAGGCTGTATCAGTCAGCCTCAGGACAGGAATCTGATCCGTCTACAGCTTCATGCACTTGTCAACATGCTGCACATACTGTATGCACAGAAGCGACAGTGCCGTTGGAACAGCTACCCTTCTGCTCCGAGGTCAAAGAACCATCTGGTCAAATCTGAAACACAGCAGATACCCACATCTAAAGCTTTGAGGTCAATGGCAGTGTACACCCACATAAATCTAAACAGTCTGTTCATCTGCTGAAGACTATTGTTCTATAGAAAAGGTGTACAGTGTGTTCCCTGGTTGAAAAAAAAAAATAGGATGAACGTAGGACACTGTCTTAAAAATTGATGACTTCCTCTCAAATCCTGCTCACATTTTTTGTATAGTAATGGAAAATTACTTGATTTCCTCAACTGCAGATGAGAGTACAAAACACTCATCAACTATATATTATGTATATCAGTGGATGCACAGCTATTATGATTATGTACAGCTATTATGAGTGAAATTTGCTTTTTTCTAATCATCCTAATCCATCTTCCTCCATCCATTAGATGATCGCCTCCAACCTGACGTTTCAAATCAATTTAAATCTACCTTAAGTTGGAAATGCCATTTTCTGCTTCTCTTTTCACACCAACCAATCTACTTATATGTGTGGTTATTGAAACAGGCAGCCTCTCTGTTTTTCATCATCCCTACACCCACCGCATGGAAATGTAAACCCATCCCTCTTCCACCTTAATTTCACCCTCCCCCCATTCCTTTTTTCCTCCCTCACCCTCGCTCATTGGACTGGGGGTCTGTTGCTGGCTGATGGTCTCCTCCAGGCTGCTGATGATGCTGCTCTTGTCTCTGAGGCGTTGGCGGTAGGATGCTCGCAGAGCCTTCATCTGGCGGCGGTGCTGAACGCGGTGCCTTTTCAGCTGCACCCGGTACTGGTCAGCCTGCTGCTGCAGCTGCTGGAAGTGAGAGTATTGCTCCAGAAAACTCAGCAAGTGGGACATCACTGCCACCAGGGGAGACTCTGTCAACTGGGCAATACAGAAATACACATACAAACACAGTTTAACACCGCAGAAGCTCCTATTTGGGGAACATGTATCACATGAGCAGCTCAGTCAAGGTGATGACACGGTTTTTCTACCTTTCCTGTTGTTTCTAGCTGAACCTGTGAGGCCCTCCTTTTCTCAGCGTCCTGCTTGAAGGACAGAAAAGCAGCCAGAGGAGTGCATGCTGGGATGTCTGGGCCATCGTCCTCGCCTTCATCACTCAGAGACATTTCATCACTGTCACTGCTACTGCCTGGATGACAACAATTACAATTACATAAACATTGAAGAGTAACGTATGTACTAAATAATCAATTAGTAGAAACTATCCATATCATATGACTGCCTTTATGTTGGACTATAAATACAAGGTATTTGAGCACTCACTGGATTCACCAAGCCGAGCACAAGCCTTTTTACCCATTTTGGAGGTGTGGCTATTTCTCCTCCTGCTCCTTGTTTCCATGGAAACAGGTCCTGGCTCCTGAGCACAGTAACATACATAAGGGTCAAATGGTAATACATAGACAAAATATTTACACATTGCATATATAAAAATGCACACAAAAGGCAGACAACGACACCACCAATTTCTACATCCTTTATGACGGAGCCTTATTGTACTGTCAGGTGGTAGATGACGCATGCATGTTCCCCACAAAAATATGTTTTTTCCCTGACAGAGGACTCCCGAGGCTGGACATGATGTGGCTAGACATACGTCTGAGGAAGATTCACGCGCCCCCTCCAAAGCTTCATCCTCCTCTTCCTTCTTAAACACAGTGTAGAAGATGTAGACTAACAGGGAGTAGAAGGCGTACATCTCTATGCTGACCAAGAGTCCCTGTAAATGACAGATTAACTCACATATATCTCAATCATGCAGCAGAAAAGCAGACAAAGTTATATTTTTTACCCTGGTATTACTGTAACACTCAAGTCTTGTCAATAATCATAGGATGCATTAATGTAAAAACTGGTCTCGATACATCAGGACTTCTCCAGAGACTACTTTTTTTACCTTATGATCTTGTTAAAATGTTTTTTTTTTTTTTTTTTTTTACCTTATCACAAATATTTTCCTCTTTGATGATGGCAATCTGACATCCCAGTCATTTGTATTCCCCTTTCACACTCCATCTGTGTTGTCAATGACAAATCTTCCCATGCAGCCCTTGTTCTCAGAGCTGCAACAGCATCCCAGCGCTTTGTGCAGCTCCTGTGTGATTCCCTCTCTGCCGTTCTCTCCCCTCCCCTTTCTCCTCCTCTCCACTCCATCTACAGGCTGCATCTGCAGCAAACATGCTCAGTGCAGTTTCCTGATCCGCTGCAGTGGTGAAGTGACCGATTCAGTATGGAGACTGATTGAGCCAGGAGGGGGTTGATGCTGAGACCAGCGGCCAGCGGCATACAGGTCAATGAGCTATGTTAGGTTCCAGGTGCTCATAAAAATCAGAAACAGCATAATGCCCTTATTGCAAATATAGACAACACTAGTTGGAAATTTGAGCCAAGATATCTTTGAAATGCAATGTGGAATTACATATCTGGAGTGTTTTTTAATAAACGTTGACATAATTTATTCAAGTTATGTTAACTTAATCTTCCTTTAGTATATATTCATATTTGTTACTAAAAGCAATTTAATATAAGAATACATAGAAGTAAAACGTGACATTTTTAAAATATTTGCAAAAAAAATACATGAACTTAATGATGAATCATTACGTAAAAATTACATTATTATTTTGATTTCTGGCACCCCAAACTTACATATGTGCACATTATTATTGAATACTTTGTAAATGTCCCTGTCCACCTGTACCCTGAGATCTGACAAAGGCCTTGTCTCACAGACAGGAACACAGCCACAGATGCTTGTTCATTTATTGCAGTAAAACTGCTGAGGCAGCTCCTCACAACTCTGAAATCCTGAGAGAGAATCTGCAGTGTCCACTACACATCTTTGTAAGGAATATCATCTTACAGGGACAACACTGTGGACAAAGAGTTGAACTGATGATGTAATTTCTGTTAACATCACAGCCATTAAAAACCAAGGAAGTAATAATAAAGAACTGCACTGGTAAGTAACAAATGGGCATTCTGAGGTAGGAGCAGGCCCAGAGCTTAGACCACTGCAGCTATTTAAACAGTGATACTGCTGAAGCTGCAGAACAAATAGGACCCACACTCTAAAGCAGCCGGATACAGAAAAACTGTTAGAAAGATGTGTGGGGGTTGTCAGTGGCCAGAGATTGAGTAGAGCCTGCTAGACTTTCTTTGAAATGATCACATAACACATTCAAACACCTACATGCTGGCTACATCATAAATTCAAATTGAACAGCACAATAAAAACAGCAGGGCACTCTAATATGTCTGAAAAGTTCATTGCTGCATCACAGTGATGCTGTAATGATAATAATGATACACCATGGGCTATCAGTTGTAAACTGTGACCACATATTTGCATGCAAATGAGTTTTTTCAGTGGTATCCATGCCTTAACCCTGTGCTTTTATTTAAGCTAAGTTCATATGAACAGTTCAGCCGAGGTCTATGCTTAAGCAGATACTGTAAATTAAATTAAAGTGGATCAAATTGGTACTAGCTGGGAAATGCTAACTTCAGTTTGACTTTCCATTACCATGCAGACAATTTGACTTTGGTTTTTCATTTTTCTATATATCTCAGCCCTAAATGTTTTTTGCTCAATAATAATGGCGTGTATTGTGTCCTTAAACATCCATATGGAAAAAGCATGTTATTCTTAAATTGATATGGCCTCTATTTAGGAATTCATGCTGCAAACATTTTTATTTCCATTTTTGATTAATCTATTATTTTTTAGATTCATCAATTCATACAAAGAAATGAAAAAAAATGCCTGTTATTTCCCAAAGCCAAAAGCTGCTTGTCTGAACAGTCTTACACCCAAGGACATTTCTTGTTTTGTTTTTTTTAATGCTCACATTTGAGCAGATGGAAGCAGATAATGTTTGCCATTTTTGCTCAATGATTAATAATTGCTTTGACATTGGTCAGTCACATACAACAGAAACTTGCTGAGGGCCTGTGTGGAAGCCCAACAGCCAACAGACATGGAGCCCTTTAACAGCCACTTGGTGAGTCCCTCAGTTGCAGCTGGAGAAAAGAGTGGAGCAAAAGTGTTTGTTCCAACCCTCTGAGCCACAAGCAACGGGAGGCTGAGGGCCACACCACCAAAGGCCCCTAAAGCATTATTGGCAAACAGACACACCGTCAGGCAGCAGGACAGGGAAGATAGGCCCAGGCAGCGTGTCATCAGTGTGACAGCATCTGCTGAGACCCAGTCACACACTCCCAGCAGCAGACAGGAGCCACAAAGGAGAATATATGCCGTGTTGTGGTCTTCACTGAGCCACAGGAAGTCGAAGGTGACCAGCGCTGGGGCCAGAACCTCGCCAGCCCACTCTGCTTCTCTCTGGATAGAGGTGAGGTATGAGCAGGAGGGATGTGAGATGCAAAGTGCTGCAGAAAGTCCAAGCAGGAAGAGGCCTAATGAAGGAGCTCTGTGATCCTGCAGAGAGAGGTACATGCAGAGGCAGTAGCAGAATTACAAAGTAAGAAATGTTACACATGGATTTATTGATGACCTATTTTCTAACTAAATGAAACAGAGATCCCAATCCTAGGTTGTCCAGAATACATGTAATAACATGTATTACAAATAAATATGACAATATTAGCCGCAAAATATTTAAAGTAAGTAGTATTTAACTTACCAATTGTATTTTCTAGCGTAGTAGTAGAAAATAGTGACTTATGGTTTCAGCCTTAAGCTTAAGTTTGTAAATTCTAAAGTGTCTACATTGGCACTTCACTGAATAACACCTACCTTAAACAATCTGTAAGAAGAGTACAATGCTGTGGCAGAGAGAATGATGTTGGAACAAGACGTTGTCCACTCTGTTATGCAGGACGCCATTGATCCGAGGACAAATGAAACTCCAGTAAATAACCACGATGTTAGCAACGTGACCGTTACTAACGGGAACAAAAAGTTATTTCTAATGAAGTAGCATGTATTTGAATGCCAGATACTATTTTTATTAAGTCAATTGAACACAGAGCACAATGACCCAACTACACATGATCACACGTTTGTTTAATAGATGTATTGCTGTGTTTTGACACGTGACAACTCCGGATATGGACAGTGCGCAGACTCTAAAAGATGCCTTCATGTAGCTCATAAACTGTCTGCCACTGTACCAGTTAAAAGTGAAAAATTTAGCCTTCTACTTATAGCGCTGTGGCGGCGATAGGTTTAGCAATGCGAGACTACCTTCCACTGGACCATGATAGACTGTTTGTATGCACTGGACAAAGCGGATTAATTGGAATGCTGAATTCAATTTATGTTCTGTAAATCACAGTATTGATTAATTCTGTTTAATCAATCTCTAAAGCGGTTTTACTTGCTTTGAATGAGGCGGTGCTCTACAGATACATTTGTACTTGAAATACATCTAGCCTATGTAACGTTAGGTTACTAATAAAAAAACATAAAGCTTGTATTATTTAGCAAGCAAGACCGCGTTCAGGTTCTGTGTATTAAAGGCAATGTTAAATATTAGGAGTAGTCAATGAAAAGACAATGGCGAGTTTGATTTCTTCCGACAGTACCTGAAGGCAGCAAAAGTTCAAAAAGTATGGCGGCGGAGTGTTTGACAACCATAACAGAGCAATGGATACGGGAGAGGTTAAAATTAAAACATCCCTGTCTGGGTACTAGTATGCCATGTTAATACTAACGTTGTATATGAGTAAATACCAACTAACATTACGGGTCAAACCGTAACGTTTAGCTTTTATTATGTAAAACTATTGTAGCTAGTTACTTTAACCAAGCTTTAGCATCGGTGGCTATGCTAACAGCTAGCATAGCTACCAGCTAGCATAGCTACCAGCAATAATTGGCACCTGCTGCAAACCAAAGCACCAGAAGCGAATAATGCAGTGCACTCTTCATTTATACACGCATATATATTATATTATATTATACTATATTATATTATACGTTTTAAACAGGTGATGTCCGCTCACTGAGCCTCCCGGGGACATATGAAGAGAAGATCAGACATCTGGGAAACGCACTGAATAACTTTGTCCGTCTGAAGTCTTTGGACCTTTCCTGCAATGCGCTCGTCCTTGTTGAGGTAGGTTTAAATTCTGGATCATGTTTTAAAGCTGGAAACGTGTTTGTAGGTGTTAAATAAAATTCTACAATTGTGGAACTATTTAACGTCCATTATTTATTTACCTTTTTTTTAATTTATTTTTAATTTATTTTTTTTTTACTTTTTTTGTTATACTTTATTATGGACTAATAGTATCTGTTGCCATACCCCATTTAAAACTATTGTATTCTCCCTAGGGGGTTCAACATTTGAAAGTGCTGGAAAGGCTCATTCTGTGCTATAACTGCATACCTTCCCTTGAAGAAGTGAAAGTGTTGTACGAGCTGCCAGTTTTGAGAGAGCTGGACCTCAGGCTCAACCCTCTGACCAAAAGTTACCCACAATACCGCCCTTGCCTGGTGCATGCCATGCCCAACCTACGCAAACTAGGTAAGATATAGCCTTGCCGCCCATCTTGCGCTAATCGCAGATTAGTTTTCACCATAATTGAGTGTCCTACCTTGCTTTCTAGATGGCTGTTCAGTCAGAGACACCGAGCGCAAAGCTGCAGTAATGCAGTTCTCCTCTGACAGCCTACCTCAGCGGAAGAGCTCATCTCTGAATCTAATTGCTGACCAAAGGTACAATGATAGCCATAATTTGTCAGATACTTCAGTGTAGGTGTTTCAGCTCAACTTTGACTCGATAGAATGTCTACCAATGATTTTGAGAACATGGAAAACACATCAAACTGAGTTTGCTGTTTGTTCGGTCTTGAATAGTATGAAGAAGGACAAAAAAAGCATTGTAAGAAGTCTGCCCAAAAAAGGGAGTGACTCAGGTGTAGAGAAAGCAGCCAAATATGGATAAGTGTAAAAAATAAAAATAAAAAAACCTGGGTCACAGATACACCCACTAAAAGTTACCACTATCAAAATAAGTTCCTTTTTGCTATTTGCTTGAGTTGTATATTTACTGTCTTGCTTGTGGTTCTCAGAAGCAGTGATCAAAGTCTGGCTTTAGTTGACAACTTTACCAAGAGGCTCTCTCTCCTGACTGACACTGAGGATATTGTGTTGAATTTTGTTGTGACGAATCATGGAGGCCAAGGTGAAACTCAGTCCCACCCAGTTCACAAGGAGGCAGAAGGTAAGATGTCCCAAAGCTAATCATCTTAACAAAACCAAACCGTGTTTTGGTTTTTCAACTTCTGTCAATTTCAAACTGTCTTCTGTCTCAGAACCTAAAGAGGACAAATTAAAAGATTTTACAGAACAGAGAAGTTCTACTCCAAAACAGGTGATTTTTATTTTGCCGTAGGCCAAACTAAATTATCAGTGGTACATTTACATTACCATATATGTTTTACCATGTGCTCCTGATTTATGTATTTATTTTAGGAAATGGCTAAATCCATCCTGAGGTACCCCCCTACTAAATATGGTAAGTTTTTGCAGCTCTCTGTACAGAAAGTCTATTGGAGATGTAGTGTTAGTCAAGTGCATGTTAGTATTGTATTAGAAGGATGGAGATTTTAACAGTTTTTGTAATTGTAATCAAAATCTGAAATTTTGATTTGGTGATTTGAAAAGGTAATAAGAGCTGGATGAACACAGGATACAATATGTTTTTTTGGAAATAGTTAAAAAAGGGAACTAAATCCCAGTTGCACCCTGACCATTGTCCTGCCGTTTCCACCAGGTGGAGACATAATCCAATTCTTATTTATTTTTAATCATGAACATGGAAGGTAAATAAATATCTGTTTTATTATGTCATTTGTTATTTGGCCAGATAACACAGTGTCCAAAGTGCCACACATGAAAGAACCATCTCATAAAAGAAGTTCTACCTCATTAAAAGTGACTGAAAGACCAAAGGTGTCCTTTGGCCCCTATGTAGAGAAACGCACATCTGTTGCTGGAAAACAAAATCAAAAGGACTTCCCCAAACAAATCAGACATGCAGCTAAGGGACATTATACCCCTAATCCTGGTAAGAACAATGTCTGTACTTGATAAAGTCCTATGTAAGATGTTAATATGCACATACACTTTCTTGGCATGTTGTTGAAGGTGTGTTTTCAACAATTTTCCAGATCAAAGTCTTAGTCATAGTTCCTCATTAGTTAATATCCGGCCTCTCAGTCCACGTCGTCCTGGTTTGAATTTGTCTGACCCCTCCAACCCCCTCTTACATCCTCCGAGACTAACCTACTCTAGCTTCAACAAGACAGAAGGGGGATCCAGCCTGCTGCAGCAGGGGGAAAAGAAAAAAAGGGTGACAAATGAATTATTATTTCCCATACTGAAGCATTTCATATTTGTGGTTGTTTATTTTCTCATATCAATTTATCTCGCCTCCCAGGGTAGTTATAGGAAACCCCTGGAAATGCTCCTCAACCTTGTGGACAAACACTGGATGGGAGAGAGATCACTGCATCATAACAACAACTTCCTGTGTGAGTTTGGTTTGGGGAATGTGGGATCTGATTACATGACCCTGAAGATAATGAATGTCTTCTCATCATTTCTATTTTTGGTTCTAGCTCAGGCAGTCCAGATCCTTTCTATGATGGAAAATGATATTTCCAGTAGGGAGGAAGAGCTCAGGACCTTAAGACGGGAAGCTGATGCACTGAGCTTTCAAGCAGCTGCACAGGAGGAAGAGCACAAAACTGAAGTCCGTAACCTCTCCGCTCAGCTGGAGGAAGCTTGCAGTGCAGTTGTGAGTGGACTCAGCACTAGAAAACAATGTTGGGCTTTAGGAGCCCTTAATGGTTTTGATGAGCACACTATGTATATTGTCTTTACTCTTAACACAGGGCAAACTAAATGAGCAGCTGAGGATTGTCTTGGAGGAAAATGTTGCTCTACAAAAACAGCTTATCAAGTTAGAACGACAGTATCTCAAGACTATGTTGAAAAGTTCACCCATTTCTCAGATTAAAGGTGGGTGTGTGCATGCCATTGGGAGACACATACAAGATCATTTGGCCATTCTTTCTTAACAACTTTCACCATCTATGCCTACACTTCTTTAGAGGCTCAGACAGAAGTGGAAGAGCTGAGGAAAGAGATTGAGGGGTTGAGGGAGAAAGTGCTGGAGGCTGAGAAAGCCAAGGATTTGTCAAATATGCTGCAAGAAAGCCACAGGTAAGTAGATGCTGCCATCTTAGTGTTGACGCTCTGTTTTGCTGTACCCACCCACCCACAACAATGATGTTCTCACACCTTAAACCAGCCCTACTTTGTTAGTACTTTGTGATTTGTGTCTTGTCTGTGCTGCAGGTCCCTGGTGGCTACCAACGAGTGTTTGTTAGCTGAGCTAAAAGGAAGTGGAGAACTTTAAAAAGTCATTTTTGCAGCTATAGACTGTCATTTTTACTTTGTCACTGCAGTGTACATTTATTTTCTGTATGTTTTAAGTTCCTAGCCCTTTTGGGAAAAATTTTTTTTATTTTTTTTAAACCATCTGTATAGGCTCAGTTTTCTTGATATAAACAATAATGGGGAAAAGGAATTCATTCAAGGAAGCTTGTGTATAAGTGTGTGACAAGGCTGTTATGTTAAAGGATATTAAGGGAGGGTGGGGGAATGTTAGTGAGAAGGTCATAATGTATTTCCTGGATCAGTGGCAAGATTGTGTCTCTCTTAGCTGCTTTCCCTCATTTTTTTTAGGTCACTTATGTCTCCATCTGTTTTGTACGCTGCAGTGGAATGAATGCATCTAGATTCCAGCTGCACTGTGACTTTATTTATACCTCTGCCTTCGGGCTGGAGAGCTACACAAATACGCACATGCACTTTCCTCTCACAAACACTAATGCAAGACCTGGCAAAGATGTAGATGCTACTACATAAACTGACTGTAGCTTTTGTTTTTATGTGAATGTTACAGGGCTCGGGTGGGGAGTTTCACAGTCATAATAACTTAAAACATTGTGTTTTGACTGACACCCTATACTCACAAGAGGTTCTGGGGTGTTTTTATTTTTCAGTAATGCACTACAAATCATGAACACGCATTAAGAGGTCTAAAGAACTAAAACACACTGCATGCACCAGGGCACAATAGTACATTAAAAGTTATTTGAAAAAAACAAATAAGACAATATGTTCCTCCACATTAAAGGTGCACAGTATTTGGCATTAAGCACAGAGAACAGATCAAGCTACTGCAGCAAACAAAAACGAACACACTGATAGCTGCGAATTTTGCACTTGATGCATGATCCTTCATCAGCTGAGGCTACAGGTAGTGTGGGACACTGTCACTATGTTGGAAAAATATTCTACAAAATTATATTACTTGTTTGCAATTTTCCCTTTTATCTAATTTGTAAGGATACAACCGTAAAACCCCGCTTCTGTTTTCAGTTGAATTTGTGCCTTTGATGACTGTAGCACACATAAAAGTACTCTAAATCTTTACCAACAGACAACTATATTAATAGCATTGAAGCATAGCTGACTTTGTATGTACAAGTTGATACATATTGATTTCAAGCAAAACAAGATTTTTCATCATGATCCCACAATTCCATCATTTACTATTTTTTTTTTTTTAACAAGAAAATATTTAAGTCTGTCCAGTAGTCTGTCTTCACAGCAGCTCAGGTAAGATATGGCAAACTCCTACTGTCATCTATATGCTTCTGAATCAAATGCAATATACTTAAACATGCACAAAGTACAGCAATACATAAAAACAACATGAAGCCAGTGTCATAAATTAAGCCATGGGGCTATAACGTTTTAGAATATACACAATCTTACCACAAATATATTAGAACTACTGTATAGAAATCATGAGGAAATAGTAAAATGTTAAAAATACAATCTTGTACAACTGAGCTCATCTACTGTGGTGAGAGCTTCCTTCAGCTGAATTTCAACAACTTAAAATTCAAAATGCCTTTTAGCAAAATGGTTTGTGGTCTGAATGACAACAGTGTAGGAGAAATAGATTTTCCTATTGTAGTTTTGTATTTATGTTATAAGCAGGCATATTTAAAAGTTTTGCATGGTAGGAATTTTTATGTTTTACATATTCACAAAAGTAAGAAGATATCACGGGTAAAAAAAATGTTAACTACACAACATTTTGCAACAAAAACAGTGATACAAGTTGACAAAACCCATATTATAGTTTCTTGGTTTGAGCTGAAGGCAAATTCTTAAAATGACAGTGTGAGCTTACAAAAAAATGAACAGCAGATTTTTTTAAGACTTAACAGTTGACAAGTGGGGATGGCGGACAGACAACACTGAAGAATGGAACAATTTAAGATTTCAAAAGATGTCAGAAATGTGCTAATTATCATTGAAACTGCAAATCAAATATATATAGGATTCGAAAAGTTTCCATTAAAAAGTGCAATGTTGTTAATTCATCAAACTGTTGTCCCACGTTTGTTTTTCTTGGCATGTTGTTCATTGTGCTCAATAATAAAAGGCTCTATCATTACAACAAAGCTTCAGTATTCATAGCATAGCAGTTTTCTCTCGTTTGTTCGCTTCAGTGTTTGGCAGTAACTTGCTATCAGACAGGAATGTACCAGCTGGTGATGACTTTGTAAAAATAGATGTAAACAGTTTTCCAGTTCTCACACTTCTAAAAGAGAGGAACTCAAAAACCTCTCTCTCTCTCACACACACACACACACACAATTGATGGGTGGGAAAATATATGGAATCCTATTCTTTTGTGCTTTCTTTGAGTACTCTTAATAGAAAAGTATCATAGTAGTTGATCAAATGTCTATTTCCTTATCCTCGCCCTCACGTGAGTTTTCCCACAGTAAGGTTTATTTATTCACTTTCTTTTCATATGTCCCTCGATGTTTGTACCCCGAGACGTATCCAGAAGTGTCAACCATATCCACTCGCCCTGCCTTACCCTTCCCGCGACCAGTGTCATCAAAACGCTCCTTGTGTGACCCTGTAAACTTGGTGGGGTCCGTAAGACGGCTCACTGTTGGGGAAGCCACGGCTCTCTGCCAGAAAGTTTAGAAAACATTTTTAGTTTATTCTGTAATCGCTGGTATGAAAAGTCAGTAATTTTTATGCTTTCTTATTCTGATTCTTACTGTGACTCCTGCGATGACAGGTGTCTTCCCCTCAATCAGCTTGAAGACCTCGGCCTCAGCCTCCTCTCCAGTCCTTTCTTTATATTTCTTCCTGGCCAGCTCTCCAAGTGCGACTTTGAACTCGTCATATGTGATGGTGCGACAGGATTTCTTCCTAAAATGTAGGACAAAAGGAAGCTTATGTCACAGTATAGCACATAAAACCACTGCAAAAAAATGTATCTCCTCAACTGTCTCGAGGTTACAGAAACGCTGTATTTAGGCTTGCTTTATCAGCTTTTCTACAGCCTCTCATTAAAGTTTGAAAGCTTAAAATGAGAGCAGAGAGTAGTGTACACAGAACTATGTGTGATCACTTCAACATGGCAGATGTTAGACACATCATAGAGATGGTATCTTGCTGAAATAAACAATGAGAAAATGTTCCCTGTTTGGATCTTGTCTCCCAGTTGTCTGAGCAACCACACACACACACACACACACACACACCTGGAAGCTGTATATGTGACTGTCTCTTCATATCATGTATCATATTGTGTGCAGCTGTATAGTTTGGCTCCAGTAGTCAGAAAGCCTAATTCATTGCCGCTAGGGACATTTAGATATGTTGAATCCCTGTAGATTATTTTTAAGATAACCGTACTACAGGTCATCATCATCAGTCATTCTCCTTACAAGAGTACTCCAGTTGTTTAACTGGTCCTTTGTGTGTCCATGTAAAAAGTACCTAGTAACACAAACATAAACAGCTATTGCCATGGTGACAAATCACCTAAACAACAGCCTATAAAGCCCACAATCTTCCTGGCCAACCTGCTGTCATAGCAACAAGCTAAAGTAAACAGGGATGTTAGGGTTTATTATTTATTTGACTCATCCAGTGAGTGGTTTTGTTTAGGCAATCCATGTGTTGAACATCCATTCCTCAGCGCCTGTTCCATGCTGTCTATTGTCAGAAGAGAAACTGGACTTCCAGCAGATCTCTGCACACTGAGCTATTCAATTCCCCAAAGTATATAAATGGTTAAGTTGTGTAAATAAACAGCAAACCACAATCTGAGAAGACTGAAATAAGGTTAAGAAGGACAAAGGTTAGAGGGCGAGTGGAGCTTTATTTTATTTTGGGATACTGCGGTAGATGGCCTGTTGTTTATTTACATAGTTTAACCATCTGTAGTACATGATCCATTACAAAGTCAGTACATGGATCTGACACAGTAGTTGGCTAAATCTGTTTCAGGCTAAAATGCTCCTGCACCACCTACAATCATGTTCAGTGATAAGGAAGTATAACCAAAAGCCTAGAAAATGAAGCCACCTTAAGACCATGCTCGTAATTAATTAGTTCACACCAGATTTCTACCTCATCCATAGTTTAAGCTGTGGTGTTTTGGCTCCAAGCAGGCAGACCGCACAGCAAACCTCCATACCCACAATAATTATAGATTCAGTCAGCCATACGATGATTAGCCAGTGCTCATTAAGATGTTTCATTTTTGTGTGCAAGCAAAGAACTTTGACACTGATTAAAGGGAAAGTATAGATCTGCATCTCTGGCATGGCAGCCCTGCCTGGATCAGTCACGCCTGGAGTCAGACACCACATGAAAATGAGCCCTTCCCCCAGTCTGTACCGCTTTTTATCCTGTGGCTGGCTCTGAAGGGTTCACACACCACATGCTTTGTTGGGATTTTACTGTCCTATCCTGTGCATTTTGAACACAGCTGGATGTGGGACCCTGATTAGTACCTGTGAGGCTCAGATGACAGAGCCTGCAAACTCACATACAAGGAACTAATGTATACAACACTGCACAGATTCACTACAAAAAGCTTGTATGACATGTCAATCTTTAAAGTAGTTGCACCATATTGTTTGCACAATTGTAAATATTGCTCACCAATGAAGCAGGATGTACACAACTTTAAATCCCACAGTCCACTTTAAAAAGTGGCTCTAACCTTGCCAAGAAAATGTTCACAGCAGTAAACATGTCCACCCATTGCCATGCCAACTGTGAAGGTGTTGAAATAGGTGACTCACGGTCCTGAAAAACAGATACTTCTATTGCTTTACAAATGTAAGAACATTTGTCAAGTTTATTGTAAGACGTGAGAATGTACATTAAGTGCACAAATAATGCCAAGCATGACTACGTGAAAACTACAAGTACTCATTTTTATGATTCAGTCTGCATATTGTTTTCTGCATTGTTATATGCTGCAGTCAAATGGGTAATGACTGTGTGGGTCGTTACAAGATGTTGAAACAAGAAATACTATGGACTAACTGATGATCTATGATAAAAAAACTTTAAATATAGTCAAATATATAGAATACTTTATTTCAAATACCTTAAAATATCTTTCTACATGATGTGCAAAATAAAAAGAAATTTTAAAATATAGCCATTTTAGTTTCCACTGTACTGTATGTGTGTAATACTCTCTTAGTTTTTAGGACTTCAACAGTCCTGGAGCTGCTTTTTTAACACTGTTTTGTTATAAAGACAGGAATAAACAGTTTCAAACTGAAAAATCACACTAAAACCATTTTGGAATCTCCTATAAGTGTGTACACAAAGTGACTAAGATTGAACTGAGATGGTTACACACAAGCAGAAGATGAAACATACACTAAATCAATGTGAGATTCTCACTCCTGAAGCAAGACTTCATGATGAGAGGCTGCAAACCATACTCTTCTATTCTAGTGCTGTCAGAATAATCTTCATTCATAACATTCAACCAGGTAAAAAAATATTCAAACTGCTTTGTGTATCCATCCATCCATCTTCATCCGCTTATCCGGTGTTGGGTCGCTTTGTGTATGAATGAAATAATCATGTGCAAAAAACATACAAACCCACATTGTAAAAGCCCTGGCCTTTTTTTTTTACACCAGCTTTCTTTTGTGTCACTATGTGGCCCAAACTATAACAATACCAACACTAAATGTGGTGCAGAAAATATTTGCGCTTATCTGTCGATGTGTTATCAGCCTGAATACACTTAAAACCCTTGTTAAACCTAAACACAGCTATACAGATAAAATGCCTTTATTCTTTGGCTAAATAATATTCAGGTCACAGCTTATTTATAGATTCTACTTCACTTAAATCAGGCAGTAAAGGATGAATCAATCTGACCCGGGGAGATACAGGATGAGCTATCCTGGCCTCTTGCTCTGCCTGCTGCTTCTGATGGATAGCTTCAGCAGAGCCAATTTAATTTAAGAAAGAAAGCCATCTTAGAAAATACTGCCTGAAAACACCAAATTTAATAACTACAAACATATTTACCATAGAGTTGTCTCATTAATGCTTATGCTAATTTTAGTTTGACAAACATTGTTTGCTTATTGTTTCGCCAGTGCAGAATTAATTTAATTTAATTATAAATAAGGTTTGTGCCTGTTTTACTCGTGCTAAAGACCATGCCGGTGATTTAATTCTCAGCATGGTATGTATGTATGTATGTATGTATGTATGTATGTATGTATGTATGTATGTATGTATGTATGTATGTATGTATGTATGTATGAAATACATTAGAATAAACATGTTCCTACAGTGCAGTCTAGAGACAGTTTTCCTCTCTACTTCTGTGTTCTTAACAACCACAATGCTACCATGTTCAAACCACTTTAGTGGCCGTTTGGGCATGCTGATCTGGGTGACTAAGCCTGTAGTCATCTCTGCAGCCGCAAAAGTTACACTCTGTTGTAAAATAATCCTGTAATGGCATGCCTGTTACAAGACTCTGGCTCAGATGTTGGAAGATTAACAGACCTTTAGACAATGAAAGGCAGATAAAATAGGCTTAAATTGCCTTACTTGACTTTGCTGAAGACGATGTCCACATCAGTGAGAGTGATGTTCTTGCCGTCAATCACGCCACAGTCCTTGCAGAGCTTGGACCAGTTCTTTCCGTGCATGTCCTTGCCGGTGGCGCGAGTGTCACCGTGGATAGCGAAGCGGCGAAAAGACTCCTCCAAAGCAGTCACCTCCACTGGTGTAGACGACCCCACCCCTCCTTCACTGGTCCCATTAGACTCAGTTGAAAGCCTCTTGGACAACCGGTCTTTAGACTGTTCACTGTGTGGCCGTAAAGGGGCCGAGCCCATGTTAGGATGCTTGGCTGTCTGGACTTTAAAGTCGTCTAGGTTGTCTCTGAAGGGGAAAAATACAACATCATTTGATCATCCATGTAAGAGGTGTACATCATACAATCTAGTCCATGCACTGAAGCCACTCTTTTGAACCAAACAACTGAATGTTAAAGAGGTCCTAGTGGCTGTATATCTAGTTCCAACATTAAATTATTCTTATCAAGATTTATATTTATATTTACAGGTTTAGATTAGATGTATCTAATCTAAACCTGTTTTGCAAGACTTCCCAATGGACAAACTCTTTTGCAGAAAGTAAACAGTGCAGGTTGAGACACAGCTTGCTTATTTGTCTTTGGCTGTCCCTTTTTTGTGAGGTACTTCTGTGTTACAGGCACAATTAGACTCTCCAGAAGTGTGATTCTGTGCTCACACTAAATCTGAATGGGCAGATGTCTTGCGTGTTCTGGCGCAGAGGTGAAGAACATAAATAGATCTCTGTTGAATTCCAAAGGCACACAAGTCAAGAACAAGAGACACAAAATGTGAGGTGAAGGCTCATAACATGACTTCTAAAAACTTACTTCTGGTTTGCCATGCTTGTGCAAGAATTTGGTTCCTTCTGTGCAGTGCTTGGATTAGCTGACTTTTGTTTTCTCTTTGTGCTGTGGAACAGATGAGAACAGAGGTGAACACTGTGAGAGGACGTGTCTGTACACATGTGAGTGCCAGAAAGTGGAAGGGATAATAAATAAAGAATACAAATGAAAAAAATTAACACAGCTCAATAAAAAGTACAATATTCCACTCTTGTCCTCGTCACTCTTTAATTATGCTCCAATAATAACACAATGATTTATGACATAATGACTAATGCAGTCTGTCACACACAATCACGCACACACACGCAGCCACACACACAAAAAGCTACATTCAAAGTAAAACCTTCAGAGTGAAGGGAATAATAACTTCAGCTTAAAAGGAACAAGAACAAAATCCTCCAAATGACTTCCAGATAACCTGTGTGTTAGTTATTGGATTTGCATGCTGAGCAAAGATTTCCCCTCTCTTGCTTCAGATGATTTCATTCAGTCTGACATCATCCTGACCAGCATCTCTATGTACAGAGCAGAATCATTTAACTTTCTTAACACAGTCTCACACTTGAACCACATCTGAAATGCTTCTATTTGTCATTATTCATTAAGGTCACATTCCTGCCATATAAAAAGCCTATTCTTATATTTAGAAAATGTAACCCTGATATATATTTGTAGCAAGTGATGGTGCTCTGCTCACCTTTCAGATGTTCCCATACTTAGCTCAGCATCCTTAAAGGAAGTGTGTTGCCATGGCAAAGTACACCCCAACAATGTCTCTAAAACCAGTAATTACACTTTAAACCAGATGCAAACCAGCGAGAGATGCTGTGTCCCGTGGACCAAACTGTCTGCTCTAGCTAGCAACGTTACAAGCAAGTCCACCAAGTTACCAATGAAGTGCTTTCACTCACCCCCAGAGGCACCATGTAAAGCGGAGGGTTTTGTTTCCACGACCCTGTGACCAACAATTACAAATGTGACCTCGCTAAGTACAGTCGACACTTAAATGGTACAAGAGTTCCAAGATTGAAACTGCATAAAGCCATTATAATCAGACTGTCCATTCTTAGGGGGAAAAGAAGAGATTATTAATGTCTATGAATAATGGCATTCAGAGCAACAGACACTGGGAACCCATTGTCCAATTTGGCTTCTCTGTCTGACCCAGGCCCATTTCTTCACACATACACACATGGTGACATCGCAGAGTACCACTATTGATGGCATGGGGTTTTGTAGTCCTATGTCATCGAAGGCGTGAGGCCAAGACAATCCAGATAGAGTTATTGACGCTGTTGAAGCCTCAATGTTTTATTTCTCAAGTATAAGCATACATAACACCAATTACTAAATCCATTTGCTGCATATATCCATAGTAGCATTCTCTAAACTGTATTTAATAAAAAATAAAGAAAAAAACATGTCAAGCCAAGCTCAAAATTATTATTATTATTATTTATTTAATTATTTAAAAATGTATTTAATGCAGCCCCTTACAACCATCACATACCATCACATATGACACGGGCAATCAATGCCATTATATAGCCCTACTTTTAAAATGATGGGTTTTTTTCATGGAGCTGATTCAATGATATCAAGGGCTAGTAAAGTAACAATTACTTTAAAAGGTAATTAATCAGTGGGGTTCTTAGGCTTTAAAATGTTGACCAACAGTCAAATATTCAAATGATATTCAATTGTAGATAATATATAACAGAGAAGCTTCAAATCATGACATTTGAATGGCTAGAACCTGAGAATATTTGGCATGTTTGCCTGAAAATAGACAAATAATTAATTGATTATTCAAATTCTTGGCATTTAATTTTCTGTCCATGGACTAATCAATGTATCAAGTGTTTAAAGGTCCCATGACATGGTGCTCTTTGGATGCTTTTATATAGGCCTTATGTTATAGTGGTTCCCAAATACCATATCTGAAGTCTCTTTCCCAAAATTCAGCCTTGGTGCAGAATTACAGCCACTAGAGCAGTCCCAAAATGAGCTTTCCTTAGTATGTGCCATTTTTGAGTCTGTAGCTTTTGAGAAGTAGAAGGCCATGATGTCTCTCTCTCATGGGTGGCCCAAATTCTCTGGGTGGGCAAAGAAGAGAAAGGGGAGATAACCTTGATTGGCCCATCTGAGCTTTCATTTTCTCAAAGGAAGAATAGGATACCCAGGGCTCGGTTTACACCTATTGCCATTTCTAGCCACTGAGGGACTATGGCAGGTTTGGGGAACTCATATTAATGTTAAAAAACCTCATAAAGTGAAATTTTCATGTCATTGGACCTTTAACCTTTAATTACATCCCACTCTATTTAGAACACACATTTTTGAAACAAGTAGTCCAAGAACAGTTATGTTTATGTGGAGGGGTTTACTAATTTATAATCAAAAGAAGTATACTGTAATGCAACGTAAAAAAACATTTTATTACACTTACATACATAATAACCTACATCACATGAAAACAAAAAGCAGAGCAATATATGCTTTGTGTGTTCCTGTAATGGCCACACTGAGGTTCCATCATTATTAACTTTACTTTCAGTGGGGATCCACATCCTAAGTAGAGTTAGAGCTACTAGCAGTGGGTTTTCCTTTGTGCTTTGATGACAGCAGCTAAATCAATGTGAAACAAAGGAATCTTTTTACTCAATTCATAGTCAGTGGTTTCAAGTGTCCAAGTCCTCAATACAACAGGCCTCCTCAAACCACATCATGTTTAAATACATGAGAGAGAGGTAATTAACACAGTTCAGTGGCCTAAATGTAGTTCTCTGACAGAGCTTTTTAAATTAACAACTGTATAGACAATGTATAGAGACCATTTGGTGCTGTGAAGCTGTACTTTACCAATTGGCCAAATTCCTACTCTGATACATAATCGCTCACCATCATCGTAGAACAGTTTTTTTCCTGTGCCTTTTTTACTGCCCCACTTTGCCATAACGAGAAGCCCTTTGGTTAAGGGCAGATCTCCAGAGACAAATCTGTGACTGGATGACAGCATGCTTACATACAGTTGCCTTCTGGCAATACATGGCACAGATGAGTGCTTTAACCATAAATTGACCCATTTTGAACTGCATCTATTCATAGAAACAATACGCAGCCATGGCTGGAACATTCTATTTATTCTCAAGGGAGGAGATCAGCCAGTAGACAACATGCAGGCTGAAATACCAAAAAAATGTAGTTTTTAATGTTAGTTTGGCAGATGGTGTTTAACTCACAAAATGATGACACTGTTGTCAGAGTGATATGTGTGTGTGTGTGTGTGTGTGTGTGTGTGTGTGTGTGTGTGAGAGAGAGAGGACTATTTAACAGAGGCCTACTCCTCCATTGTGGTCAGTGGGCATGCAGCGATCCCATCTGCTTTCTATCAGTGTCCTTTCTAGGCAGCTGCTCAGTAATGTGATGGTGTCAGTCAATCAAAAGGTAAAATTATTATTGGCCTAACACTATTAAACACATCAGTGAGCCATAGAGCTGCAATGATTAGTCAGTTAATAGAATATTCAATTGACAGAAAAATAATTGGCAACTTTTGTTTCATCTTCCCTCATCTTTCAAGCAAAATTGCAAGCATTTGATGGTTCAAGCGCTTCAAATTTGATCAATGAATGATGATTGGGGATTTTGTTGGCCAAACAAAACAATACATTTGATGACCTCGCATTAGTTTTGAGGAAATAGGGAAAGACATGTTAAACTGTTTTCCAAATGTTTTATAGACCAAATTATTAATTGATTGATTAAGAATCTGACGATAAAAAAACTAAATTGTTTGTTAGCCCTAATGAGCCACACTGTTGCACTGGGTTACATGTCCCTTCATTACAATGAACATTGTAGTTTATTTTGACATAAAATCCCACATACACCACTCTAGTGGAGTTCATTGTGGTTTAAGATGTGTAAAATGTCATCCTCCTCTCTGCATGTCCACTGTAAACTAATACAAAAATGAACAAATTTAAAATTATTAAATTACAAAATATACTGTATATAACTAATAATATAACTAGTGCACTTAGAGACTAGTGCAAGTGTGTATTAGTCCGTGGCTGAAAATCCCCAACAAATGCCCTATTTACTCATGTTTGAGTAACGTTTATTAAAAACTACAGTGCCTGGCTATTTTAGGAAATTATTTAGCGCTTTCTTTTAAATTAAGCAATGTCGTTGTTACCCCTTTTAAAAAATGACATCTTCAGTAAACTGATGGGTTTATGGCTGAGTGCCATAGACAGCGTAGGATAAGGGAAGTTGACAAACTGTGAGAAATGGACAAACGTATTGGTTTTGGTCTTTTCATGGAATTTGAAATAACATGGAAGCCCTAAAATTGTTTCAAGACTGCACCATCTTATACTACTAAATACAACTTCTTGACCATTTCCTAGTTTGGCCACAGTCCCCCTTCCTCACTCTCCCCCCAAAGATAAGGAGAGAGGGTATGACATCAGCATGCTGCATTCCGGGTCTGAGGTCACAACCAGGCTGTCTCTGTCAGTCCTCGCCTCCCTAAACCTTTTAACTGCTCTGTGAGTCAAAGATCTTGGCAAGCATTGTGTGTTTGAAAAACAACATGTTTGAAACAAGCTATAGTAGTTATTGTTGGCAGCAGTAGCAAGCCAAATAGAGGTATAAAGCAGTATAAGACAGCATGGGGTCCTTATGCAACATTCATGGAACCCCACATTTGTGAGCATACAGTAAGTGTCCCTGACCTGGCTCAGATGGAGAAAGGCCCGTTCAGCCAACAGCAATTTAGCTCTGAGTCAGTTTCAAGTCATTTCTAGAAGCCAGATGTGTTGTATAATGTCTCACTCAATTAATTAAGATAACTCATTGTAAAGTATTTGTAATGTTATGGAAATGCCATCTACTGTCTCTGTTACGAATATTTCTTCTGCCAGCAGCCACACACACAAAAGATGAACTGCATAATGATGATTATTATTATTGTTAAGGTCAATGTGGAAGAAAAAAATGTGTCCTTTGGTTTTGTGTACTGTAGTAAAGAAAATGCTGTTGGACTACAACACTTCAGCTTGCCCAAAAGCAATCCCTTTATTTTGTAAACCTGACCTGAATTTGAGTCATCACAAACAAAATAGGGTAATTTACATCTTGAGGTCAATTGTTTGTGACAGAACCCAGAGGTTCTTGGACCAATGCAATGAAACCTACAACAGTGAAATCTGGGGCAAAGTCAGTGACTGTGTCTTCTTCTCATGTATACCTAATTCAACCTATCGCCAGAACGAAGCTACAAAACCAATTCATTTAGAAGGCCTGCCGTCCGAGGCTATTTATATATATATATATATATATATATATATATATAAATAGAACATAATATGTGTGAATGTGCAATAGCCATAGTAGCATAGCCTGTCAAAATAAATGCAGGTCTCCTACTAACTAACTGTGTGTGTGTGTGTGTGTGTGTGTGTGTGTGTGTGTGTGTGTGTGTGTGTGTGTATGGATGTGTGTGGCTGACGGTCAGTGCTGACTGAGTGAAACAAGTTACGGTAGGCGTACAGCAGGAACGTCTACGTAAAAAACAACAACTCTGGAACTAGACTTTTTAAAAAGAGAAGGAAAGATAAAAAGTTAGAAATTGCCTGCTGATTTATAATGTGAAGTGAATTTCTCTTAATCATAATTTTAAGTGGCGTGGTAATTTTATTTCACAAACCTCACATGTCATAATGTCATGGTGTGACTCTAATGGTAACTGATGGATTAATGTTAATCACTTTAACGTTGCAGCTGGTAAAGGGGAAACTCATTTTAAGTACTTCATATATGGCTGAGTAGTTTAACCTAGTACAATACAGTACATCATGTATTAGTTGATTTATATGTTGTATACATAACATGATCTGCAAAGTAACTAAAGCTGTAAAATAAATTTAGTGGATTAACATACAATATTTTCCTCTTAGATGTAGTGGAGTAGAAGTATAAAGTAACATTTTTTAAGTAATGTAGGTACTGCATTCCACCACTGTTGAACTGTTTCTAACTCTAGTCAATACATGTTTTAAGTTTACTAAAATTGTTAACACATCAATTTTTAAATGGTTAAGGCATGTACTTTGAATGTAAAAACAGAGCTTGTTTATGAGAAGAAAAAAAAACTTCCAGGGGATGGTCCCCCTACAGAAGTCTGGGCTAAACCCCCAAATCCTCCACAGAAAAGCCCCTGCTGAGAAGGAATAAACATTCTACCTTCTGAATGGCCTTCTACTCCATTTATTACCCCTAAGAAAGTTTTACTTGCAGAGAATCAGGAAGTTAATAAAAGAGGGCATGCATCTTTTTACGTGCATCCTTATGTAACTATATTCAACCCAGCAGCTTGGTACGAAGGCTGCAGCCACAGGCCAAATTCTTTATGACCAATAACGGTGCTTATTGGAGAATCCTTTCTCTGGCCCTCATTGCCCGCGTTTTAAAGATTTGGAGAAAGCTTGGGTTTATGGCTTATGCCATTGGTAATGGCTGCAACTGCTGCTGAAACCAGTGTGTCTGAGCGAAACATCTTACATAAACTTGCAAATACCGGATTCACATAGAGTCCACGTGATCAGTTTGTTATTGTCAGCCCTCAATGCATTTCGGCCGAACATGGCATATAACCTATGTAAATAGGCATACCCTTTGAAATTTAAGTGCGGATCATGCTAACGCATCAAAGGCATCATATGTTGCAAATTCAGTGTAGGCTACAGGAAGCGTGCAGAGACATTAAAACAAAACATAAAAGCACCTTCGGGAATCACCTGAATTGGTGGGGCTGACATACATACAGTCATCGAATTCTTAATTTTTCATATTGTGAAATCATGCAGGTCCACCGTAAGGCAAAACAAAAATAAAATAATAATGCTAAATTCAGTTGTAATCACCTGGTGTTGCAATCCTCCACCTCCTTGTCAAGTTCACAAAACCATAATTGCGCGTCGCGGAGCCTTGAAACCCCTTTCCTGCCTGCTGCCTGCTGCCTGCTGCCTGAGCTGAGTTGGACCGAGTGTCCAGTCCTTGCGAGATGCTGAAGAGAAACCAGCGCGCTGATTGGCTGCGGCCGTGTGCCACGAGCTGTTTGCTTCTTGCCTCAGTCGATGATGGTGCCACAGTGCTTAGTGGATCGCTGATAAACAAGTGTTTGGAGCACGGTGCATCTTTTTGGTGTTTTTAGAGGCGAGATTGAAGATGTAAAAAAAGGATGGCTTTAAAACAAGGGTTAATACAGCTTCATTAATAAACAGTTAGTGTGAAGTTCCTGTGTGGGATCATGAGCCGTGTAGGGAGGAAATGAGGGGCGAATGGCCACACACGGTAGCGACAAAATAAAAAATAAATAAAAACTTTTAAACTGCTTGCACCCTGATTCTGGCCGTCGTGCACCTGATGTCTTAATGTCCTGCTTTGACTTCTGGTTGGAAGAGGGAATTGTCTTTATATCACGATGAGAGGAAAAAGGATGCACATCTTTCCAAGACGGCCCTCTGATCCTCCCTCCTCTGATGTCTGCTATGGACTAATGTGTTACATAACCAGTTGTAGCCTAATGGCTGGACATAGATGGCCATTATGTAACCTCTAGCCTTATTGCTGGCTCAAATGATAGGCTATAATACAAAGCTCTAGGATAATTAGCCTACTCATCAACATCCATTTATCATTTAATGTCAGGCTTATTTATTCACTCTTAGAGTACATAAAGAGCATGGTGACAAAAACATGCATGCCGATGAGCAAAAGAAAGGGCTCAGATCATGATGAAAACAGCCTGGACGAGTGAAATCACTTGATGACATAATAGTGTTTCTCAAGCTGCATCAATTGCGCCACTGTGTGGTTAATAGCAGCCTTTACCATTTGGAGTTTCTTGGTTAATTCCCCTTTCACGGAAAATAATAAATTGAAAGTCCAAAGCAATAATATTAACAGACAATTTGTTTACAACATAGAATAATGGTCTTATTTTGTTAACTCATCAACTTCAATGTTTGAGGCTTTATGCTTTTGGTGTTGCTTGCAAGTTTTTATTTTATTCTACAACACAGTACACACCCATACACGTGGCCAATGTCACACTGTTATTTTGTGTGATATGATAACTGGAAATATTCTATAGCTCACAATGTGTAGAACAGTATGCAATTCAATTATAAGGTTATGATCCCGACTTTGGACAAGCGAGACCACCTCTGCGTCCATCTCCATGTCTACATGAGAGGGGGGACTGAGACAAACGTGCATGAATGCTAGGTATCCTGCTGGACAGAGTGCAGACGTTGGATGGTGAGCTGGATGGCCTCCGGTCACGCGTTGGTTTACGGATCTCTTCTAAATTCGCCAAAAGTTAGCATTAGACAATGCTTTTTAAAGCTGTGGTAGGTCATGTGTTGGACAACATTCTTGGACATCATTCAGCACAATGTAAGCTATGATCAAGTGGTTTGAGAGAGACTTCTGGATCTCCTGGCTTTTGTGGTCAGGCTTAAGAAAATCTAGCCTGTGACAGGAGACTTGGCCAATCACACAATATTTTGTGATTTATGGAGTGATATAAAAGAGATATCCAAAATTCCCTCTGTAAAAATATTTGACTCTAATATGTCAACAACATGAAATAAGAATTTTGAACCTAATCTGACAATGTATGCAAATTAGCACATAGAACACAATAAACCATCATTTGCACATATACTATATGAATCATAACATTTTAGAAAAAATTTGTTGGTGATGACATTTTTTCATACATACTAGAGTCTAGACTGTGTGTTAAAATAAATATTTTTATTCAGCCTAGAGTCTATGGTTTCATAAGGCTGTTTAGGGGTTTCCTGTAGGCTAAGGTAGGCTAGGTCACATCCTCTGAAAACCATAGGTGACTGTGGAAAAAGAAAACTGTGGACCGCAAGTAGCAGTTAACTGTGATGGCTGTCTTATAGCCTACCTGATCAAATTAAAATAATTTCCTTTGATCGACAAAATCAAATGTTTCAATGTCATTTACAGACACCAATGGGCAGCTGTAAAACGCATATTAAAATTGCATTTCTTTTCTACCATCACAACGAGCTAATTCCTGAGTGAAGTATAGTTTGGTTTAGATTAGTTTGGATTTACAAGACACACGTTTGAGATGCATGTGATTGTTTTTTCCCCAGAGCTGTCTCTTTATTGAACTCCAATCCTCATTGATCCCACTCCCCTCAAATACTGATAGACTCTCCTCTCCCTCCTCACACCTGCCTCCATTTTGTTTGTTAATTGCAATACTATAATGTTCACTTGCACTGCTGACTGTTATTATAGTAACAACTGTTTATATCTGCATCTTGCACTACTTACCTTGACTAGAATATCAATTTGCACTACCGACTGTTTATTTACAGTACCAATTGTTTACATATACATTTGCAATACCGTACTTTAACTGTAATATGCAATTACTTTCCACTGCACTTCAACTCGGATAGTTTTTGTCCAAACTTTACTTTATTTGTACTATATACATTACAATATTGCAAATTTTAGCCTAACTTATTATATATATATATATCTGTAAAAATTCTGTTTATAGTAATAGCCATCTGTATATTATGCTCACATTCTGTCTATAGTAATAGCCATCTGTATATATATTCATAGTACATATTCACCTGTAAACTCTGTTATAGTAACAACCATCAGTATATTATGTTCATTGTACAAATCTGTAAAAATTAGATTTATAGTAATATCCACCTGTATATTATATACAGTACATATCCAGCTGTACATTTTGTTCACAATACTAGTTAGTTATATGTTATATTCTTAGGACAAATCTATCTGTAAAATTCTGTTTATAATAGTATTCATCTCTATATTTATTGGTGGTGTTTTACAGCAGCTGACATCTGCATGTTGCACTGCGGATACTGCGGATACTGCGGATAAGCATTTGAACATTTGATTAGTTTAAATTAGTGGCCTACACATTCAAGTTGAGTGAGGTGTAAAGGGCGAGTCCTATAAATTAGATGGTAACGTTGTTACCAGTAAAAGGAAATAAAATACATGCAGCAACACCAAGCCTGAAGCATCAAACACTGAAGTTTATCGGTAGGCTATATGTTAACAAAATAAGACCATTAATGAATCCATGTTGTAGCCTATAGCCTAAAATACAACTAAACAAATTGTTTGTAAATATTAATGCTTTGCCCTTCATTTTAGGTTATTATTTTCCATTAATGGGAAATAATAATTACCAAGAAACTCCAAAGGGTGTAAAGGCTGCTATTAACCACATAGTAGCGCAAATGATGCAGCTTGAGATACCCTATAATGTCATCAAGTGATTTCATTCTGTCCAGGCTGTTTTCGTCATGATCTGAGCCCCTTTTTTTTTTTTTGCTCATAGGCATGCATGTTCTGCCACTTAGGCCTACTGTCTTTGAATTGTTAATACGAGAGCTTGCTATTTCTATCATTTAAACCACCAAGGCTTGTGGTTACATAATGTAATAATGTAGCCTAATGTAGACTAAAAGTGTACTGGACATCAGGTGAGATTCAGAGGGCAGTCTTAGGAAGATAAGCATCATACGTATTGTAGCCTACATTCCCTCTGGCCACCAACAGTCCAACGAAGACATTAATTAGGCCTAGGCCAATCTTATTGTGCTACTTACTAGAATTTCCCAATGTTAAATCCTGAAGGTTAATCTCATTTGCTAGGCCTGCAGATATTTTAATCTTAAAAACTCATAGTAAACGACATTGCTGGGTTTCATAGCTGTATAGGTGTTACTATTATGCTACAGGCCTACACCCATTGTACCCATGTATTCTAATAAGGTCACATCACAGGCAGCCCACTCTGAAACTGTGGAAGAAAGAAAACTGGACTGTAGCCTATTAGTATTCGGCTAGGATAAAATCAAAAAAATATTGTGATCGAAGAAATAAAATGTGTCACTGTCGTTTTGCAGTATACAATCTTTTGTTACTGTCGCAGTTCTTTTCCACCATCATGACAAGCCGATTCTTTCCTCTTCTGGGATGAAGAAGGCCTGGCGGTGGCCAACGCCTACACATCACACTTTTGAGATGAATGTGATTGGCAGGTAGATTAGACCAATGGCGGATATAAATGTCTTCTTTGGTGGTGTTTTGCATCCGCAATGTTGCACTGCGGATAAGCATTTGAACATTTGATTGGTTTAAAATTGTGTCTGTAGATGATGCTTTAGCAAATCAGCCAATACACATTCGAGTTGAGGTTTAGAGGGTGTGTCTGGTTGTCATATAAAACAGGTTTGAGCCGTTGTGTCGCACATTAAGAAAGCTAAAGTAAGTCGTTGAAAGATATATCCTACCTCCAGCAATAAAAATGAGGGAAATTGTGCATCTTCAAGCTGGCCAGTGTGGAAACCAGATTGGTGCTAAGGTTAGTAACAGGGTAGTTGCATTTCAAGTTCTAAATTGATTAAGTTTTATTTGAAAAACGCCGTGTTATCTTTTTTGGGAGGAGCCGGGGCTTTGTGGCCGTTACGTTAACTTTAGCTAGCTATCCTTAGCAGAAACCACAAGCTAACTTCCTTGTGAAAGTTACCGTTTATCTTTTAAATTGAACTGATTCATTTTCATCTTGATGGCCTTAATGTGTCGGAGTATAAACGTATAAAAACAAAATTAATTTTGGCATGTTGTAAAATGTGAATTTAACGTTAGGAACGTTAAACTCAAAACCGTTATTTAACAGTAGCAATTCAAACCGTACCTTAATAACGGAATTTACGTTGACGAAGTCGCGTAACGTTACTATTTAGCTATATCGCCATTGTTCGGTCGGCAAACGGCGGGAATTTTAACGACCATATTTTTACATTAAAACTGATTGTCATATACACCAATTGACGTAAATAAAACCGACTCTTGTGATTAATAGTAAAATTAACTCCGCCATATCGTGGAGCTTAAACCGGTTGTATTTGTTTTACAGTTTTGGGAGGTGATCAGCGATGAGCACGGTATTGATCCAACTGGTACATACCATGGTGACAGTGACCTGCAGCTGGACAGGATCAATGTCTACTACAATGAAGCGTCAGGTAATGAGCAAGCGCTGATTTGTAATTACATGGACTAGACTTTTTGCTATATCCCCTTACCTCTGACCTGCTTTTGTAGGTGGTAAATATGTACCCCGTGCTGTGCTGGTTGATTTGGAGCCAGGCACCATGGACTCTGTGAGGTCTGGACCTTTTGGTCAGATCTTCAGACCAGACAACTTTGTGTTTGGTAAGTAATGTAATTTTTATTTTTCTGTGCACTTGTCAGCTGCTATTCATTATGCACCCTTAATGCATGACACATAATCTTGATTCTTGTCTCACAGGCCAGAGTGGTGCTGGCAACAACTGGGCTAAGGGTCACTACACAGAGGGTGCAGAGCTGGTAGACTCTGTTCTGGATGTGGTGAGGAAGGAGGCAGAGAGCTGTGACTGCCTTCAAGGCTTCCAGCTCACACACTCCCTGGGGGGTGGTACAGGCTCTGGTATGGGCACCCTGCTCATCAGCAAGATCCGTGAAGAGTACCCCGACCGCATCATGAACACCTTCAGCGTGGTGCCTTCCCCAAAAGTATCTGACACGGTTGTTGAGCCCTACAACGCCACACTGTCAGTACACCAACTTGTCGAAAACACAGACGAGACCTTCTGTATCGACAATGAGGCCCTGTATGACATTTGTTTCCGCACCCTCAAACTCACAACCCCCTCATACGGTGACCTCAACCACTTGGTCTCTGCCACCATGAGCGGTGTCACCACCTGCCTCAGGTTCCCTGGACAGCTCAACGCTGACCTGCGTAAGCTTGCTGTAAACATGGTGCCATTCCCCCGTCTGCACTTTTTCATGCCAGGCTTTGCTCCCCTCACAAGCAGAGGGAGTCAACAGTACAGATCATTATCTGTGCCAGAGCTCACCCAGCAGATGTTCGACGCAAAGAACATGATGGCTGCCTGCGACCCACGTCACGGGCGCTACCTGACAGTGGCTGCAATCTTCCGTGGCCGCATGTCCATGAAGGAGGTGGATGAGCAGATGCTGAACGTGCAGAACAAGAACAGCAGTTACTTTGTTGAATGGATCCCCAACAATGTCAAGACTGCTGTCTGCGATATTCCTCCCCGTGGCCTCAAGATGGCTGCCACTTTTATCGGCAACAGCACGGCCATCCAAGAGCTGTTCAAGCGAATCTCTGAGCAATTCACAGCTATGTTCAGGCGCAAAGCTTTCCTCCACTGGTACACTGGTGAGGGTATGGATGAGATGGAGTTCACAGAGGCAGAGAGCAACATGAATGACCTGGTGTCTGAGTACCAGCAGTACCAGGATGCCACTGCTGAAGAGGAGGGAGAGTTTGAGGAAGAGGGTGAGGAGGAGCTGGCCTAAATATATTGCTTCTAGAAAGCTCTACTGTAAAATTGTTGTAATGTCGTTTTCAGTGTTCTGTCTGATTAATAAATTCTGCATTTTAGTCTGCCTTCTTAGTTCAAGACTTTTTGTGTGCAGATGCTCTACATTTTACATAAACTGTAGCTGCATAACTGGTATTTTGCCAGAAATGAGATTTGAGTACTACAAATGTAGGTAAATAAATACTGCAAACATCAAAATTGGCTTCGACATACACATCTGCAATGCATCTCAAATGCGTTTTGAATTAAATGTATAGAAGTAATTATTGTACTAAATAGTCTAAAAATAACTAGCTAAATGAAATATAAATTAACTGATTTTGAATGTCTAAAGGCAACTAAATCAGAAATGCAGTACTAGTCTACTGTAGCTAATCCTGACTACATAGCTCTACCCATAACACTTGAGGTTTGACCTTTAATATATCAATGGGTCTGACATGGACTGTATATCAATTGTAATATAATTACTAACAGTCTACAGATCTGACTAGAATCGGTATGATGACGTCAGACTTAGTAAATGCTAAATGCCCTCTAGTGGTGAAAATGTGAAAACTGGCTTTAATCATACAAATGTCACTAGTAGCAAACATCTGAGGTCTGACGTTTAATTTTGTCAATTAAGAGTTTGAGTAGACATTTTATAGAATAAGAAATGAAAGCAGAGATCCAACTTCATCGTCAAATTGGCAATTTCAATAGCCTGCTCAGTAGCCTCGAGCATAAGTCTCCAGTTGCTGCACTGCAGAGCTAAAGCTTGAAGAGTAGAGAACAGCCCCGCATCTTTTAGGCCGACTTTACTTTATTTCAGAGGCTGTAGAGGGTACCGTCTCAGGGATGGCCAAACTAGAGGCCCTAACGAATCCAGTGGTACCAACCATGTCATGCTAGCTTGTCGGGAAGTGGGGCTACATTTTGGCGAGGGAAAAACTGCAAGATATCCGAATGAAAATGGGTTTTATGGATAGGCTACCTAAGAGTCGCCCCTTTACAGACGTGGTCACTTTATGCTAACCACATACAATGTTTTTGCAGTATAAATGTTATTTTTGCCTATTCTTAAAATGGTTTATTTGAATATTTCTTAGAATGGCATATATTATGCATGACTGGAAAGCCGAGACTTGTGGATTCAATGAGCTCAGTTGTATTCATGTGTGATGAATGTGTCCCAAAAGTTGCATTGTAGTAAGACCATTTTTTAAACTTGACGTTCCTGTATAAAATGACCTGTTATGCCCTCTAGGATAATCACAGCCTCAAGAAACATTACAACCACAAACCAGAGACCCATAGGGCATTCAGAGGATGTAGCCTATTACTTTAAGTATATTGCATTTAGAGCAGTCTAGATTATCATGGGATGGCTTCAAGTGTAGCAACTTTGTCAGCTAAACATTCATTCTGTGAATTCTACACCAGCATAGTATTATGTAATATTAGCCATTCTGTTTACACCAAATTTCCACCCTACCTATGTTATGCATCTTAGTTAGTTTATATATTTTTATTATTACATATATATTTATCTGTTTCTAGTCTGTAAAGTGACTTTGAGCTTGGGAAAAGCGCTATATAAATTCAATTTATTATTATTATCTTATAAATAGTAACATCAACGGACGCCCGTTGGAGAACAATTAGATACAAAATAGGATGCAGGCTCTACAGGATAATTTTATAACTATCATGTTTTTTTCCCAAAATGATGTAGTTCTGTATGATTATCTTACCAAATGGCTTTAAAATTAGCAAATAGTTGCCACAAATACGAAAAATATCTCCCCAGAGGGAGTATGCCCCCAGACTTCCTTATTTTTGGTCTGAGACCTGAATGTTTACGACATCTGGCTTCGCCCCATGCTAATATCTGCTCCACTACCTTCAGTTAGACAATGCATTTGCCATAAGTCTTTGGATCCAGATAGAATGAAAAAATGGTAAAAGTTTGTAGGATCATGGTTCAGTCTTTCAGGTAGATGCTAAAATCCATCCATCCATCCATCCGACTCAGGCTAGTGGAACAGAAGGTAACCTGGATGTGTACTTTGACTTGTTGTAAAAGTCAGTGAGATAAGAACAATGCTTTAAATAATACAACCATTGTAATAAAATATTTTCAAAAAATACAATGACATATCCACAGTTATTCAGACTGCATACATTATATCCACTAGAAGAAGAAGAAAAAAAAACAGTTTGATGATGTGTATCAAACTGTGTTGTCACGTCTAAGTCGTCCTGTCTTTATCAACAATGGTCCATGGTTGTGTGGCTCAGTTTCATGAAGCATATCTTCATAAGTAGTAGTTCCTGAGAGCAGTATATCATGGTAAGCCGCCATGCAGACATCAGTTACTGCTAAGTATCATCTGGAGTCATAACGGAGCTGCCCAGAGGATCCTGCATTCCAGGAACACGGTGAACAGACTTCACACCGGCACTCTGAGCCTCTTCGGTGTCAGGCTTCCAGCTCTTGATGTCACTAACAGACATTTCGCCTTTCAGACACAGGAAACAAGACAAGATAATTATTATTTACAAACTATGTGGACTAATATTCTTCAGTAATCCATACTAATAAATCTAACAGGCAAATGTAGATGTGTATGTATACTTTACAGTTACAGTTTACACTCTAATGCAATCAAACAATCCTGTTATAATGTGAAACCTTTCCATTGTGGTGTATTTATTTGTAGAATATTGCATTTCTCACATTTCTGCTCCTCTGTCTTTGTAAATTAGGTTGACACAAAGAAAGCAAACTATAGTGAAGTCAAATACTTACTTGCTGTGTTCTGTGTTGGATTTTCTGTGCTATAATGGAAACTAGTCTCCTTTTCTGAGGATTTCCCAAAGTTCTCCAACTACAAAACAGATTTTTATGCAGTATTACCCATTTGAAGCATGTAAAATCAGTAAACTAAAATATAAGTAGACATGCTTACCTCGGTGCATATGGACTCTGAAAGACGGCTTGTAAGTGGGCCTTTATCATCAAATTTGCAAGTACTGCAGGAAAACCAGACTGCCATTAATTCTCTAGTAAATGAATACATGAAAGCATCACTAGAACTGTAAGGAGTTCGTTGTTACCCTGAACGCTGTGATAATGCTGGCTCACAGTCAATTGAACTCTCTTGATTCTTTAAAAAAGAAAAGAAAATGTTTTACACACATGACAGAATAAACAAGTGGACAGTGAAAAGGCTAAGGCCGGGTCTCACCTGTGGGGCCTCGTTATTGATTTTTGCATCATGTGGAATTCTTGCTTCATTGTGTTGGTTTTTGGCTTCTTTTTGGCGCTGCATCTTTACATAATCAAATGTGCTTATGCCGTTATAAACTGTAAAGCAAAGAAGAGAACATCCTCAGAGTATAATAGAAGAATTAATGATTGGATGAGGGGGAAAACAGACTTATAAAATGCCTTGTCTTGAAGATTGTGACTCACAGAGGTAAAAGTGGAAGCCTAGCAGATGACCGAGCAGCAGCAGACAGGTGATGCTCAGCATGGCTGTTATGAAGGCTAATGTAAGGAGAGCAGCTGAACTAGTCTTTATGGGTGCTAATGGTAAAAATGCCAGCCAGGTACCATTCCCCAGGATACCTATAAAAAGAAGGACAACATACAAACAGCTTCTAACGGTGCAATTAACAAAAAATATTATCAATGCTGTTCCTAAGAAGGCCCATTATAATGACTCACTGTCAAACTGTGGGTTGGTCCGTAGGCTGTTTGGATCCAGGTAATGCTGAATGAATATGAACAAGATGACAACAGCAAGCAGGAAGACGCCTAGTGTACCAGAGGACAGTGCCACAAAGAAGCACCTGAAGGCAACACATGAAACCAGATGTTAGTTTATAAAGCATTCCACATTTAGTTTCAACATCAACCATGAAGTCAGATACAAGCAAGTCCATCCAAAACATTGTCTTACCAATAGTTTCTGCCACCCACACAGGTGTTCAGCCATTTGCAATGGTGATCAAAGCCTTCCACACACTTGTTGCAAACACCACAGTGTTTTACTTTGGGGCCACTACATGGAGATTGATTATGTTAAATATCATTAAAAAAAAATTTTTTTTGCATGATTTTCCAAATTATATACACCAATAATTTAAAAAGCAAAATCCCACAGACTACTGCTTTGGATACGTACACCTTGATTTCACATAGATAACAGTGCAGGTCCTGGATGACATGCGGTTGCTTAGTCCTGTCAAAAAGGGGCATTGGACTGGAGTAGCTCTGTTTGGCCCTCACACTGACATCTGCTGGGTCTATAGTTGCAGCAGCAATATGGGTAAAAAAGTGGACAATAAATGCTACTCCCGTCAGCTGTGCACAACAAGAATCAAGGAAAATTGCAATAATATTGGAAAAGTACTGCATATTTAAGAATAGTGCAGAATAGTAAATGGCACACATATTGACACCAAACAAGAAACTGCAAACTGCTGCACATAAGTGGATCTTTTGTGTGAGAAATTAAAGCAGTTCTGAAGAAATCAACTGTTCTTATGGCTGAGTGAAAGATTCAGTTAAATGAACCAGTGTTGACATAATGCAGCATTTAACACGCGACAAAAACCCCAGTGATTATGTCTTTTTGGGACAACAGAAACACATCTGGTATGACTGGAGCCCATACAGACAGCCCACACAACAACATCCTTGTCTTGTCCAGCAGCGCAAACAAAACTGTAATGCAGAGACAAATGTTTGCTCCAGATTCAGATCCAAAACACCCATCGCTGAACACTCCCTAGTACACTACGACAGTTTGTTAAGGATACAGCATAGAGCACATGGTTCCACGGCAGAGGCAGAAGAGGGATATAGATGCCAAAGCTTACTATGGCAAGGTAGCTGTACACCATCCAGCCAACCACTTGTAAAGTCTGAGGGGGCCATGCCCATCCGTTTATCCTGGGAGGCTTGGAGGGGACCAGCTCATTCCTGCTGCTGCCATGCATGGGAGATGTGCGTCTCAGCCTTTGATTGAAGCAGTTCATCTAGGGAATAGACATCAGTTGAGAAAAAGCTTCCTCCAGGCGCCTTCAAACACCCATCCACACTACTACATGCAAGTGCAAGTCTAGCTCCAGCAGAGTGTGGCTGCATTTCCTGGGGAAATGAGTTAGGAAAATTAGTTGAGCATAAAGATAGTGACTACACTCTGACTGCATTAGTTTTACCAAGTTATACACCGACAACTAATGTGGACAAAATATCAGAAATATAATTCAACAGACGTACAGGCTACAAAATGAGTTGAATGAATAGCTTTCTTAACATTAACTTAATGAAGGTAGTATTTAATGCCGAGCTGTATTATTGCATTATTTTAAGATAACTGAAGCCTAGCCTACTTACGTTAATAAACTGGCAGTGCAAGTTTACAAATGGCAAATTAAGGCACCAATGCATAAATAACAAGGAGGATATTGTCACATAACAGAAACCAGCTGACCCAGGGTAAAAATGCTAACGTTATATCCCTTTCCCTATATGCCTTGTAATCACATGTATTGCTCCTGGCCTAACTATGCCTGACACAACACTATGCTAAAAGTTGCAAACGCGATAAAACCTGGAAAGAAACCATTTGTTGGCTTTATAACAATACTTTTTGTTCATCATGTACTGCAATAATGTTAGACCAATGAGTGAAATTTAACGCTATTGTCGAGTAATTTACGACTACAGGGTAAACGTTAGCTTATAAACTTTTGTTGATTTTTAAATATAAACGATAAAGTATGCCAACAACCGCGTAATAGGTCTGTGGTTTTAATCCCAGAAGAATTACTTACTGTTGCTGTTAAAAGACAGCGACCATGATCTTAAAACAATTATGCTCCTGTTCAACTACGACTACGGACGGAGATTCCCACCGCTTGATATCCTACGATTAGTATATCAGCCGAGCAGGTGCTTCAGTAAGTAAAATTTTCGTAGACCTGATGAAAAAAAACACAAGGTCAACTAAAAGGCACCAGTGAACACGGATGAAATCCTCCGACGTTCTTTGATTTGTGTCACCGAAGGAGGTGAATCAGAAGTTGAAGAATCAACTCACTCAGCAGGTCGGAGCGGCGCTATGGTAACCGCCCTGCTGCGCATGTGTACTTCAGCTCTCCTCAACAGACAGCTTTTTATTGTGGCCCTTTAGGCCCTGGGACACAGACCCTCGAACATGTAACCCTAGCGTTTCCCATCAGAGCATGAGGAAACTACAAACACAGACATGCACATGACACTTCTGCTTTCGATAATAAAGTAAATAAAGTCCAATTGTTTCATGGGTGACCTTCATCTTAAGTTTCTCATGTAACATACTGGATGTCAATAGACCCACTGCATGCATTTTATTTCCACTTCCCTATTGTGTCTCACATGAGACAATAGAAATATATATAGATAATAGTCATTTGCTTATTGAACATCACACATTTATAAATACAGGTGCAAGTATTTATTTTTTTGTTGCACTCATACAAAATCATACAATTACACTACAAACACTCTGTACAATCATATTGAGTCTTTAAAACAGGTCAGAGGCTCCTGCTGTCCCCAGCATATTTAAGCAGTCCAGTATTTGTTACCCAGTGTTGTTAATACCAGTGAAACAAAATGGTAGTGTGCGTGGTCAGCTGTTGGCTGTGCTCTCTGACTCCGGAGATTGCAGGAACTCGTAGGGATCGTGAACCATTTCAGACTGGTCCCCAACGCCCAGATGTGATGGGCTCCCTGCAGATTAAAGATGATATGGCTCTTACTTTTCCATGGTAAGCAATTACATTTTTTCAGAAAAGTGGAAGTGTTACATTTAGTCGATATCTAGCAAGTTGAGCAACAGTATTATGGATTGTAAGCATAATAATGACAAGAACATGATGTTTGAATTCTAACTAAAAAGCATTAGCAGTGCTCCTTTCTGAGCACCTAGTTTTCTAGTCTTACTCCTTTTGCAGATACCTAAGTGGTGCTGGTCCCTCTCTGAGGCATTAGAGAGGGAGGACAGGTTGGACGAGGGTCTGGAGCCGACTCGGTCCACCTGAGCCTCTTGGAACTCCTGCAGGAGTTTGTCTGCCTCGTCGAATTGCTGCTGGCTCTCATCGTTGCCTGGCTCTTTTTTCACTGTTTTACCTGATAAATAAAGAGGGAAGGTAAGATCATTGCAGGACGTTAAATGAACAAAACATTAAGAAAAAAATGAAACGCACTACCATCACCATATCATTTAAAGCAGAAAAGAGAGTGGGGCCACATGTCCAACATTTCTGTAATGCGTTTATCAAGTAGTTTCATATTGAAGAAAAGCCTCTGCCTGGGAGTTTTAATAGGATTTAGGTGATTACACGGCTATACTCGAACTCCACGCATCACAAGCTCGTTAAGCTTAAGCTTACTGCGAGAGTTAAAATGCACCCGTAAAACCTATTAACGCAAGTTTGGCAATTCCATGGACTCCACCTTACTCATCTTCCTACCTTAAAGGTCCCATGGCGTGAAAATATCACTTTACTTTTTTTTTTAACATTAATATGAGTTCCTTCAGCCTGTCTACAGTCCCCCAGTGGCTAGAATTGGCGAAAGGTGTAAACCCAGCCCTGGGTATCCTGATCTGCCTTCGAGAAAATGAAAGCTCAGATGGGCCGATCTGGAATCTTGCTCCTTATGAGGTCATAAGGAGCAAGGTTACCTCCCCTTTGTCTGTTTTGCCCACCCAAAGAATTTGGCCCACCCATAAGAGAGAGACATCATGGCTTTCAAACGTGCAAAGTGGCAGTTGGTCTAGGCCACACCCCCAGCCTCCACCTTGCCCCCCTCTCCTCCTCAAAAGCTACAGATTCAGAAAGGGCACATACTAAAGAAAGCTCATTGTGGGACTGGCTCTAGTGGCTGTAATACTGCACTAAAGATGAATTTTGGGAAGGATACTTCAGATATGGCATTAGTGGACCACTAAGGTCTATAAAAGCATCCAAAGAACATCATGTCATGGGACGTTTAAATTAGTTTATGGCTAGATTATTGGTGTACATGTAAATGCTGCCACTCAGAGCATTGATGGGATTGATGGGATTGATTACCTAATGAGTTCAGCATGGATATATCCAGAGACATATCTGGATAGTTCTTCATTGACATGAAGTCCAGGACTGAGCCGCTCTCTCCCAGGCCAGTGCCATCTGCCATCTGAACAAACATGCAAAGCTTTAATCAGACAGTCGGGCAACGATTTAAATGCACCATCACTGTTAAACAAACTACAGCATACCTGCATGTCACAGATGTTGGATTTGATTTCATCGGGTTTTAGGGGGATGTTTCTTCTCTGAAATGTAAAATAAGCATCATACACATAATAGACCAGAGACCAGGCGGTCTGCAGTAGAATTGGTCAATGAGACTGAGAGAACAATGGAAGTAATGTAGTCATATATTGCTGTATATTAAGTCAAATACCTGTCGGATTTGACTGACAGCTTTAGTGTGATCGTCTGCCGTCATCTTGTCCAGAAGCTTGTCGACCCAGCGCTTTGTGACACCTCCGCAGCCCTTGACAAACTCCTGTATGCTTAGGGTGAAAGTGAACACATGACAAGTTTAAAAACGGGGACACATCTCTCTAGATTGTTTCAAATTCTAAGTTTAACCAATGACAGAAAAGTCCCCTTACCTCAGGGCACATTGTACCCCTGTGTCATCACCATAGGCTGAATAGAGCGTGTCCACCTCATCAGGTAGCAGGTCTGGGAAGACGGAGTTCTTCTGAAGGGTCTGAATGTTGTAGGCACTGCTCAGAAACGTTACTACACAGAGCAAGAAAAAAAAACAATCTGATATAAGTCAAAGACTTTGTGGCAATCTTTTGTAATTGATATTAATTTGACTACAACAACTAATATAAATTAAATCAACAAAAGTGCATGTTAATGCCATACCTTTGTGTCTCCTGTCATCTTTGAAACCCAAGGTTGTCAAGCCAGGCAGAAGTTTATTTGACAGAGAACTCAGGTCCACTTTATGAGTCTCCTCTTCTGACAAAAATAATTAAGAATAAATATACTAATGTGGTGCGGAAGATAGGGTTTTGAAAAACTACTACGATGATAACAAACCTTCTGCATCAGGATCAAGCTGATTTACAACCGTATATAGAAGAGAACTGTCCGGTTCTTTACGCAAGTAGCCCATCTGAAAACACAGAACAGGGAAAATATATTGTCACTACAAACTACAGTGAAGAAGTAACTCCTTGAAGAGTGGAACCCTTACTATCACTTTATAATGTTATGTCATAAAATATAGCTATAGTGGGTAGAAACAGCATGTAGAAATAAATATATACACAATGAAAAGAAAACCTTAGAGTTGGGCATGTATCTGTTGATCCGATCACGAGCTTCATCTGCAGAATGCTCAACAAGTGCCAGGACATGCTCCTCTGCTGTACTGTCAGTCAAGCTGCAAGCGTTTCCCTCCGGTTCAAACAGGTAACTGAGACAACAGAAGTGACAGCGTTTCCAGATTGTTATACTGACAGGGTGCTGAGTCACAGAACATCAAATGCGCAGGAAAACTGGCCTTTCTGACTACATTTAAAGTGCTCATATTATGCTTTTGGGTTTTTTCCCCTTTTCTTTATTGTGTTGTATATCTTTTTTGTGCATGTTATAGGTTTACAAAGTGAAAAAGCCCAAAGTCCACCCCAAAGGGAGTTACAATCTACCACAGAAAGCACTGTTCACAAACTGATCCAAACAGCTCTTTTGTAGTCCAGCCTTTACTTCCGTGACGAGCATTGGTCATTTTGTAACACGTTATAATGCTCGCCTAGCTGCTAGCGTGGGACACCCTCATACTCTGCTTCTTAATGGCTAGCAATCCTTACCTTATTACTGCGCATGTGCAACTCCAAACAAAGATTAAACAGAAGTGAGATGCATCACTCTGTAGCTAAAACAGAGAGCTCAACGCACAGGGGGATAAGAGGACTTGCAGCAATGTGTAGTACGTCAAAAACATTGTTTTTTGAAAATTAAACCATGTAAACATATTCTGGTACAACCTCTAAATACAATTATGTACCTTTAAATAAGCATTCCAGAGAACTTTAACTCCCTAAATGTCACATTTAATCTAGATATTACAAATAAGAAATACCTGATGACTTCCTTCATGTCTGGTTGTTTCTTGGACTTCTTAGCTGACTCCACTGGGCTGGGGATTGTCTCTGGAGGAGGTATATCAGCTGCAAGGTCTTCATCTCCCAAAATGGCTGCTTGCTGGGTGTAGTCCATGTCCTGCATGAAAGACATGCTGCGTTTCAGAGCCAACAGACGCTCCTGTACACAGGGCAGAGGGAAAAAGGGGCAACAATTAACTTCCTCTGCTTATCTGGAAATATATAAGAGAAGAAATGGAATAGAAAAGGACAGCAGAACCTTGTTGACGATTACAGTGATGTGAATTTCTAATGCTATTAGGTGACAATCTTTGGACTTGCTCCATTGGTATTCACATAGTGAATAGCTTCCTGAATTGGTTTGAGTTGTGTGTGTGTGTGTGTGTGTGTGTGTGTGTGTGTGTGTGTGTGTGTGTGTGTGTGTATAGGGCTCATATTGCTGAACTGCTGGGAAGTAGAACATGTCATAGTGCTTTGAATATATTCCATTATTCACTGTACAGTATATGGAGCAGGGCCATAATTTGACTCTAGGTGACATCATTAGAGGAGTCTGTCTGTCTGTCTGCTGCTCAGTGTATTCAAATTTATATAGAAATATATTTTAAGGTAGATAGTCGCTGTTTTACAGCAGTCCCTGGTTTACATGTTCAAATATTACACTGACAATTCAATCTAATCCATTGAAGTTAAACTTGGAATACCTATCTGTAGTGAAACAGTACATAAAAAATAAAAGCTGAAACAAAGGAAAAGTGAAGCACTAATATAAGTGTCTTAGAAAATAACTTTTCAAGGAAGCTAATCCACAAGACAGCAAAATGGACAAAGTTGGTGTCACAGAAAAACATGTAGTATAAGAAGTGTGTTCCATTTGACCCTATTACCTTGCTCATCATCTTGAATCCTGTGTGGAGCAGTTTCTTGGCCGCCTTGTAATAGACAGTCTCTGGTCGGTTGTACACCATGGCATTGTCACACATCAATTTAAAGTCCGCCTGAAGGCAAAGAAAGTGTTTAAACAGGTATGAAGGCAAACTTTATTATACTCTCAAAAATAAATTAATATTCACCATCCAAACTCTCTCTTTGTGTTGAAAAGTATCCTCACCTTGAATTCTGTAACAGTATTGTAGTCATTGTTTCTAATCTTGTCTTTCATGGTGCTGAAGTCCATAGGATGCTTGATGATCATTGAGTAACCAGGGGCAATCGCATCTGTTACTGGAAATGAGAAGAATCCATGGGGGTCTTTCCTGGAAAGACAAGTGATGCATGGTGTTATTCAGTACAGCAACACCCTTTAGATTTGTTTAGACTGGTCTTTTCTCTGCTCTGATCGTTTGATCTGATGTTGTCCTCGTGTTAATAGCAATCTATGGCTAACACATCGGCAAAGTCACATAAAACTTTTGTCTGGTTATTTAATGTTGATTAATGTCTGTCAGTTTGGCTGCAGGACATGCTGTATTCAAGGGTGAATTTTGGACTTAAGAGTGGTATAAGTAAAAAATTCAGTGTGTCCAAAAATGGAAAGGTTTTATCTTTTGGGGAGTATGATCGTGCTCAGTAAATATCATGGAAATATGCCAATTCATTTATGATATTTCTTGTGTACATGTGGTAGATGGTGACAGAGGGGAAAGGGGTTAACCAAAAACCTCAGGATCCATTTTCAGGGACTAGTACCAGTCTTAACCTTAACCCTTTAGTCTTTATGCTTCGGGATCTTTCAGGTACTGACTGTGATCTAGTTAACCCTTCAGGAGCAGCGCTGTGGCATTAGAAGGACAAAAGGTCAACATTACAGGTGGATGCAGCAATTAGATTGAATTAGTGTTCCTCACCTCTGCAACTGCCTCAGAAAGTGTTCTAACAGTTGTTGACGAGGAGTGGATTCACTCTCTGCATTGAGCAAAAATTAATATATAGGGATATGCATTAACACATTTACAAGCAAATAGTTTCTCAAACAAAGTGTAATGTTTGCTTGTCAAACATTTTTTGATATTGTCCTCATAGACAGGCATTCTTACCTTGTTGTGTCCTGCATGCTCGGACTGGCCGGTCTCCTTGCTGTTCTAAATCCAACTTCACACCGGAGTGAAACTCATCCTCTTCAGGATCTAGCTCAAACTCTCTCTCTCTCTTCTTTTTCTTCTCTTCCGGCTGATGGGATACAATCATGACGTGAGTGACTTATCAGTGAAATCATTAAAATGCATTGGTCACATTCTCAGGCATAAGTTAGGTTTACTCACCTCTAATCCAATACTTAAACTTTTTGGTAATGTGAAAGGTTCAACAGGCACACCAACGCTTGCAGCAGTAGAGGCTGTTGCCTCTAATTCATTCTGTTCTCGCTCTCTCTTCTTCCTCTTTTCCTCCTATTAGATAGGATGAAAGTAGGGCTGCACAATTAATCACAATTTTATCAAAATCGCAACATGAATTAGTGCAATATCCAAATCGCAGCGGGGTGCAATATTTGTTAAAGGCAAAATATGTGTCAAACCATTAAAAAAATAAAGTATTGTGGTGTTGCAGAGACATTCTAGCCTAAAAAACGTATCCTACAGACTAAAGAAAAAAATCTTTGTTTGGTACAGATCCTCGCAAAAAAAAATAATCAAACTTTTTTTTCAATATTTATCAAAGAAAATGAGAATAATGATACAACGATCATTCTCTCTGATATCGTGAATCATATCGCAATTGCAATATCAGTCAAATTTGTAATCAAGGCATGCACAACTGTTTCCAATTGGCTATGGGGCAGGTAAGGCTTGACCTTCCCAAGAAGTCTGAGCTGAAAGAAGCTTGTTTTTACCACTGAACTGATCCGTTTATCAAGTTTAAAAGAACTGTCAATAAAAACACCAAGACTTTTTACAAATGGGCCGCAGTTTGAGAATATTGGACCAAGAGCACTGTCAAAACCAGAGACATTGGGCTCCCCAAAAATTACAACTTCAGTTTTCCTATCATTTAAGTTTAAAAAATTCAATGGCATCCAGTCTTTTTTACGTCATGTAGGCATTTTCTCAGAGCTTAAACTGAGTTTGTTTTGGAATTCAAAGGTAGGTAAATCTGGATGTCATCTGCAAAGCAGTGAAAGGAAATGCCATAGTTTAGGAAGATTGATCCCAGGGGCAGCATATACAGTGAGAACAAGACTGGACCTAAAATTGAGCCTTGAGGCACCCCACTGTCAATCAGGGCTTTGTTTGAGTAAAAAGGCCCAAGGTTTACAGAGAAAGACCTGTCTGTTAGATATGACTGAAACCACTTCAGAGCTGTGCCCTTAATGCCTGCACAGGACTCGAGTCTTGACAATAAAATCTTGTGGTCAACCGTATTGAACGCTGCAGTCAAATCTAAAAGCACTAGCACAGCAGAACTACCAGAATCAGAAATTAAAAGATCATTAAAAACTTTTAAAAGAGTACTGTGACAAGATCTAAAACCAGACTGGAATTTTTCGAAGATGTTGCTGGAGTTAAGGTGCAACTGAAGTTGGGCGTATACCACTTTTTCTAAAACTTTGGATAAAAAAGGTAACTTTGAAACTGGCCTGTAGTTGGACAAAGCAGAAGGGTCCAGATTATGCTTTTTCAGGAGGGGTTGTACAATGGCCTTTTTAAAAGCAGCTGGAACACACCCAGTTGAAAGAGACTTATTTATCAGATTTAAAATACAAGGCCCAACAGAGTCAAAATCATCTTTAAAAAGCTTGGCTGGAAGGCTGAAAAGAAATGGCCTAAAATTTTCAAAAACAGCTGGACGAAAAAGTATAATACTGGGATCTGGCGCAGCGCAAAGGGTTAAAGCCCGGATACTGGACACCTTATCAGTGAAGAATTTACAAAATCTGTCACATGGAAGGGCACTAGGAGTAATGCCAGTATGTTCAGGAGGATTAATTATCCTATTTAAAACATTAAAAAGGACATGAGCTTTGTGACAGTTGTTTTGCACAAGGTTTGACATATACTGAGTCTTTGCAGCTTTAACAGCGACCTGGTAGTACAGACTGTCTCTTAAAGTCCCCAGAGACACATGAAGTTTGTCTTTTTTCCATTTTCTCCCAACACGGCGACATTCCCTTCTGAGAGCACGAATAGTGACATTGTGCCATGGCTCCCCATTTGATTCAGAGCTCTTGTGCTTGAACGGTGCTATTGAGTCAAGGATTTCTGTGCACATGGAGTCAAATAAAGTAACCATCTCATCAATGTCCAAATTTAGAAAAGAGGTATCCAGGGACATAAACGGAGAGGTGTTGAACGCTTCAACAAAAAGGGAAGCCGTAGCCACTTTTATCTAGAGCTCTAGATGAAAGTCAAGTTTTAATTTATGGAGGCACAAAACACAGGCATAAGGTATGTGTGTGTGTAAACTAACCTTCCGCCGTCTTCTCTCATCATCATCCACATACTTGTCTTTATCCTTTTCAGACTTCTTCTTCTTCTTCTTCTTTTTCTCTTTATGGCGTTCTCGCTCGTGATCTGATCTGTCATCGTAGTAGCTAGAGTCATGGCCCGAACCAGAGAGCTCTGTCACTTCACTTCCTCCAACTTTGAGCACAAGTTTCAGGGGCTTCTCAAGAGCCTTGTCCTCATAGTCTACAACCAAAACAGACAAGATGAAGACGATAGGTAAGACAGGAGTCATGGTACAAGATGAAAAGTTGTAGGAGGAGTAGGTGAAGTTAGTATTGTAGAAATACTTCAAGTTTTGTCTACTAATACTTTAGACGGCAAATATGTTAAGACATAATGTTATGGTAATATTAAGCTGCAGCTTCTCTGTCTGTAGAAAATCTTCTACTGTATGTTGTAACAGGGTTGTACTGCATTCTACTGTGTTCAAGGTAATTCCATAGCTGGTGATTTTGCTTAACTGGTTATGTACTACTAACTATTAACTTACTAGCACAGCCAACAATAAAAAAACAGATTAATTTAGGATTATAGCAGGACATTATACCAGAGAGATGTGGGAGGTGTACCGTATTGGTATGATTGAGTATATAAAACACAACAGACATAAAAAAATCCTTGGATGCATAGATTAAAACCCAGAGGTGCTGTGTACTTTACTAAACGTTTACTGTACGTTACTAAACTCCAAAGGTGCCTTTATTATACACTCCACTACTGACTCTGTTTGATGTAGATTGGGAGATAATTCCACATGCCTAGCTAGCTATGTCTAACCCTAATCCGCTGTGCTATTTGTCCTTGAGACTATATATAAGAGTAGATTTCTTTTTTTACAAATCTGCTGCCTTTTCTGTTGAGCTAGCCAGCTAAGCTAGCTAACATAACGCTAGCTGGAACAAAAGCGGTGCGGTAACTAACTAATAGTAAAAAATACCATCAACTGTTCTCCACTCCGGTTTATGTTTCTTGTGTTTTTTCCCCATATCTTCCTATTTATATCCAAAGACTTGTGTTTATTCCAATTATGTTGCCACTAGTCGCTGGCGTAACATTACCTACTTCGATACAACTACGGTTGCAACAAAAAAAGCTAAGGGCATGCGGAAGTGATACCACAAAACAAACGATGTACTTCCGGTCTAAGAAATCAGCGCGCTGAATTCGAGCGACTTTCGGCTTTCTGACAGCACAGCGGACCGTCGAAAGTTTCTTGGTAACCAGAACTGTGGTTGATACAAGTTATCAGATTGACAACTTAAATGGTGTAAGATATGGTTACAGTCGATGTAGCAGAGTGTTTACCTTAACTATTTGAAGGATGCTAACGTTAGCCAGTTTATGTTAGCTAGCTACATCATCGCGTAATAACCTGACGTTAGCTAACGACGTTTAAACGTTATTTTTGGTTAAGAACAACTTATCAATTAAGTAAAATACTAAAGAATACCGTTCTGTTAACTACTGTATGTGAGGAATATGATGTCCACAGTTTTACAGGGATGGACGGTGACAGAATGGAGGTGGGAAACCAGAAACAAAACATCCATGTGGAGGTACATGTTAAATCTCACAGGTGGGTTCGCTGAGTGAGTAGTTTAAACAGTCAGTACGTGTATGGAGTCCAGATGAAACCATAGATCCTACCATGAATACAGAAAGAAAGACACTCGCATGCACACTCTCAAAATGCATTTTAACTTACCACAACCCTTTAAAGCACTATACAATGAGAAATTATGATTTGAGCATTTGTGCCAGCCAACCCTTTAACAACAGAATAAAGTCACACTTTACCAAACAATAACATGCATCAGGATATGCCTGAAATGATAAATTTTAATTCATTTTGGTATAATGGTATACGCTATGACAGGTGGGTAAATGATCAGCTTTTTTACTTTGTCCATTCGTGTTCATATATCAGCACAGCTAAACTGTCTGAAGTGAGGATACATATCCTGGCTTTGCTGAATCGCCACAGCATGGTTTTTGGAAACTACAGATGGACAGAGTTTGATGAAGACTTCCTGCAGAAACATGTGGAATCTGTATCTATAGTTGATCTTGAGGAACTGGTAACCCAGGTCTGTTATTTTGGTTTGCTTTGAATATTTTCCATCATTGATATCATTCTTTTTTTTATAATGAAATAATATTGTTTTGCAGTTGTTTATTCTTTTTCCATCCATGCCCCCCCAGCCCCTTGATTTAAAGAGCTGCTCTGTCTCCGTTCACATCTTTACTCTAAATGAGGATGGACCCAGCACGGTCAGTTTGGAGGAGGATGAGGAGCTTTCAGCAGCCAATCACTGGTTGCTGCCAGCAGGTAACATCGGACATTGTGGAGGATAGTCATAAACATAAGAAAACACATTTTGGAGTGGAGGGGGACTTTAACAGAAACAATCAATTTTGAGACTGTGTTTCCAAATCATCTCAAACCTAGTTTTTATATTGTTACTACAATGGATTCCATAATCAAAAGAGATAAATGCTGTGTCAAGTGACAATGTAAAGACGAAATACTAATGATAAATCAATAATGAATTAATATATTATATAGTATTTTTCATTATCTATTAGCTCTGACTCTTACAATTTCATCCTTCCTGTAAAATGACTAAAGTTTTGTTTAACAGCTGAATTCAATGGGATTTGGGAGAGTCTGGTATATGACAGTGGAGTCAAAACCCAGGTAAAAAAAAAATTGAGATATGAGATTAAATGATTGCATAACATTTTCACTTTTCAAAGCTATACAGCCCATTATTTTAATTTTCCTTCAGCTCCTGGATTACGTCACGACAACAATTTACTTCTCAGACAAAAATGTCAACAGCAACCTGATTTCCTGGAATCGTGTTGTGCTGCTTCATGGTAAAAAAAAATACTTATACTAATTTTAATTGCTTGAGGTTGTGAGTTAAAGATGGCCTTAATTGTCATTGTACATGGAATCATCCCAGAATTTTTTATGCCAACATTCAGGACCCCCGGGCACAGGGAAAACGTCACTGTGTAAAGCTCTTGCTCAGAAGCTGTCAATCAGGCTGTCCAGTCGGTAAGACAATCCTTATTTTTAATTGAAACCGCTTTAGCAGTAAGGACCTGCTCTTTTCATTTCAAACACTCCTTTCCCCGCAGGTATTCTTATGGGCAATTTGTTGAGATAAACAGCCACAGCTTGTTCTCAAAGTGGTTTTCAGAGGTACACCTGGCTCCTTTTTATCCATAATTTAATTGGAGGATGTTCTAGATGTAACTAATATTATTTTTGTCGTGCCTCTTTGTTACAGAGCGGTAAGCTGGTCACGAAGATGTTTCAAAAGATCCAACAACTGATTGACGACAAAGATGCTCTTGTGTTTGTCCTGATTGATGAGGTGTAAATCAACTTATCGGAAATTAACTTGTTATTGAACTCTGTGTAATCTGAGCCAAGAAAGTCCATTATTTATTGAGTACATTCCTTCATTGATTTGCTTCCAGATTCACTGATATAAAACAGAAGGCCGTCTTGTGCACTTGTTGTACCTAGTTATGTCATGGTTAGGAGTGTCTTTGCTGCGACTCAGACTGCTTCTTTTGTGAAATATTTTTTTATGGTGGGTAGGTGGAGAGTCTGACGGCAGCTAGGAGTGCCTGCCAGGCAGGAACAGAGCCCTCTGACGCCATCCGAGTGGTCAACTCTGTTCTCACTCAACTGGACCAGATCAAACAGTAAGGAAGTTATTATTCAGTGCTTCCTTTAGGATTTAATTATTTATTTTTTAGCTGTGACACAATTCTTTTTTTTTTATTGACACAATGAGACATATTTTCAGTTGCGATTGAACTGTATTTTTGTTTTTAGCTATAGGGCAGTTAACATCTACAATAGGTCTACAAAATTAATTTTACAAGAAATTCTTCATAGGAGACTATTTTCAATATTTATTATATAACTGTTAGTGAGGCCTAGAATAGGACTATTTTAAACTTTACTGTAGCTGATTCTGATTTCCAACTTTGCCCCAGGTGTGTCTGTTAAAACACGTTTGGAGACAACTTCTCTTTTTTGATGCTTTTATTAAGATAAAGCAACAGTACAAACGTGTGTGTGTGGTTCTGCAAAGAAATAAATAACATTGTAAAGGCTACCATACACAATGCGTAGGAATTATATATATATATATATATATATATATATATATATATATATATATATATATAATAGCAAATAATAATTATAAACCCACTATTAATTACATTATTTTAATGCAATGTAACTACTTCAGCATGTAAATAGTTCCCCCTAAAATACAAACATGAGCAAGGGTGTTTAACAATTGCTATTATATCGAATCAACAGCCATGTGTAATTTAGCTAGCAGGTAAAGAATACAAACAATGAAAATCACCAGTTAATTTAAATTGGCAAGAACTATAGACTAATACAATAACAGGTTTAAATGAACTGACAAGATACATTATACAACACACGGTTCTCAAGGATGCACACATGCAATTTCAACTGGCTAGTTATCCTTCGGACAGTGGATTCTTTCTTTCTCTCCTTTTTCCGCCAAGTGGTGCGAGTACCCACTCGCGTTGTGAAGCGTGTGTCCGTGCTGTCCTCCGACATGCACTCTAACAATCACTGCTGATAGACTGCTTTTTGTACAGCCCTACTTCTGATAACGTAGCGGCATAAATTTTGCTGTGGCGGACTGCCGCAGCAAAAACGGCATAGAGGAAACACTGTTATTATTATGGCATATGACATCAGAAGCCTTAGTTTTGCATTTTTACAGTCACTCTTCATTACTGTCTTCACTGAAGAATCTTTGCATCAATCTTTTGTTTTGTCCTACTTACACAAGTTTTGTTTCGGTATTTCAGACATTCCAACGTCGTGATCCTGACGACCTCCAATGTGACAGAAAAGATAGACTTGGCGTTCGTGGACAGAGCTGACATCAAGCAGTACATCGGACTTCCATCTGTGAAGGGCATCTACAACATCTACCTCTCCTGCCTGGAGGAGCTGATGAAGGTGACCAAACAATCTAGCAAAAAATCTTTTATTTGTAACCCAAAACAAGTCTCTTACTTCTATGGGGCTTATTTTATGTTAGCCATAAGGGCAAGGCTAAGCAGTTAGAGCAGGTTGTCTACCAATCAAAGGGTTGGTGGTTTGATCCCCAGCTTCTCCTGTCCACAATGGTAAAGTCAAAGTTGAGCAAGACACTAACCCCAAATCTTCCCAATAGTTAGACCAGAACCTAAGGGCTATTCAATTTGATTGAACTGCAACAGCATTTTACAAAACAGAAATCCCAACGATTCAGAAAACATTTAAGCACACTTCAACAAAAACATGTAGACGTTTGACTTTGAAATGATTAATGAAAGATGAATGCGGGGCCAAGACATTTTTTTCTTTTTACCTTTGATATGTTGTTTACTAATCTCAGACCGCACTGGACTCCAGAAAATTCTCAAAACTAATTGAAAAATGTATTGAAACGTAAAAGAATCTAATTGCCAATTTTATTCCTTTTTGTTTGCATAAAAGAGAATATTTGGACTCAGTAAGTAACTTACTCACCAACAAAGATTTGTATGTTGCAGTGTAATGTGCAGTGCGAAATTAGCCTGACATTGTGTCTTAACTTCATTTTTTTAGATTTCCAAGAGGCGTTTGTTTAAAATGACCGCTATTGGATAGACCTACAACTAGTCTGGATAATCACGTTCGCTTTGGGAAACAATAACAAACTTTGAGCTAGCAAGCTGCACGCTGTGCTTGTAAGATTTACAAATATGTTTACGGCATTTACTATCAAACTGGGACGTTTGGGACCTATTGGTTGGGGACTTGGTATGGACAATATGCACACGGTGATACACTGCTAACAGCAAATTACGTTTGCCCATGTATTCAGCTAATTTTAATAGCTCACATTACAGCAATATTATTTATTTCCTCCAGTAGTGCTTGTTCTTTCCATTAGAGAACGCCTCTTCATGCCAGCACTTTCCTGTGTGAACAGTTAACTTTATTTTATATTGTATATGGTGTTTTCTTTTGCCGGGTGCAAATGTTCACCAAAACAAGTTCCTTACTGAGACGATTTTGCAAAGCCACCGCCTGGAGCTTAGCGCCCCCACGACGATTTTGGCGTAATTGGTTCAAAGAAATGCAAACAACCCAGAGTGTTTTTTTGTTTTTTTCTCATATCCGGCGATGTATGTGTGGAGGAGCCGGACCTTACTCTGCAGCTCTGTGGGGATAGGTCTGGAAATGCGAGACTAACCCTAAAACCAATCAGAGCAAGGACACATATAAAACAGACTACTGAGCTGTAATGGTGTAGCAATCCCTGTGCCAATACGTCTGTTGCCATTTTTGCCATCAAAACTTGAAAATTGTACTTAAAAAAAAGGCCTCAACGGCAGACCTCTTTACTAAGCTAAGTTTATGCTTGCTGTAGTGTCCCCTGCACGAGGATGCTTGAGCCAAAAATGACGTCATCACATATTTTGCACAAAGCACAAAGGCTCCGCAAATTGTCAGTCATTGTCTAAAACCGGTACCAAATGAGATAAATGGTTGTGATTGGGATATAAATTATACATAAAAGATAGTGAGAATGTTTAACTTTTATTATCAACATGCTTCTGAAACAGTCATAAGCAGAAACCGTACAAAAGCAGTTGATGAATTTAAATTTCTTATGTTTATGCTTCATGATATGTGCAGTGCCAGATCATCTATCCCCGGCAGCAGCTGTTTACCATGTTTGAGCTCGAGACGATGGGCTTTGCAAAGAGTGAGGTGTCTGAACACAGTCTGAACTTGAGGAACATCGCTCTGTAAGTACATCCTCCCATAATGCAATAGCACCCAAATCACACCGTCTCTGTGCTCGAGTTATAACATCAAGCGCCAGTGAGAACTTAAAAAACCACAGGCTAATGTTTTGTTTTTCTTTTCATTTCCAGAAAAAGCAAAGGTTTGAGTGGAAGAGCACTCAGGAAGTTACCATTTCTGTCCCATGCACTGTTTGTAAAGGTAAGTATTCATTTTGTTCTACAGAGTATAGGAAGAAAAGAGTCGTACAGTTTTTTTAATGACATTTGTTTGCCTGCAGACACCGACAGTGACTCTTGAAAGGTTTTTGGAAGCTATGGACCAAGCAGTGGATAAACAGACAGAGGAAAAAGCTAACCTGGTCAATGGTGTCTGAACTTATTAAAATGCCAAAAGGCTGACACATGATTGTTCATGAGCTCTCAGTCCCATGCCTCATATCTTTTTATAAAGCTTAATCCATTCATTTGGTAGCAATGTGTTAAATATATTGGCAAGTAACAGTATTCAATTCAAATACTATCTATAACATAAGTAATTATTCAGGTAATTCTGTTGGTGCTGCTAGCCTAAATGCTAAGTAGGTTTAAGGCAGTTTGGTTAAGATGGAGTACCCAATGCTTACATTTTCTGTTTACTCTGTGATAAACAACAACAGTGATATATTTATGTAACATTCAGCTTTAACCTTCATTCTGCTTTTTTTGGTGGTTGGTAATGTTAGAAGGATAGTTGTCATTTGTATTGCCATTAGTTACTTTCATAATTGATATCACTGCATACACATTAGCTCAGTCTGTGGATTTTATTGGAAATATCCCATTTAGATGGCAATGTAAAAAATGTAACAAAAAACGTTAAGTGGTTACATTTTTTGCTGTTCATTTCTCTTACACAAGTTGCCAGCCCGTTGAGATACTTACATCCACAGAATCTGTAGAATAAGCTAATGTTAATGTATGATACAAACTTATGTTGAATATGAACTGTCGCTTTGCTTCCATACACTCAATGTTCATGTGTTATATGTTTTAAAAAGGGATGTTCCTCGTAGACCATCACTTAAAAATGTCAGTCAGTTCTAGTATGTTAACCACATATATTCTTTAAACTTTCTGGATTCATGCATTTCTAAGCCTACAACTTTATTTTGTATATAAAATTGTAATAAACAACATTGTTTATATATGTTTGTGTTGAAATGCTGCAGACGCATTATGGAGATTTTAAGAAAGCCTTTGGAGCACCACTTGGTGGCGCACAGATTCTGTCATACAGTTGTAAATATAGAAAGACAAATTTAATATAGTGTATTTTATTAGATATGTGATTATCACATTAAGGGCAGTCAGTGGAAATGCCCACAGTAATAAAACCAGATTGCAATTGACCTTGAGTCTGTCTCATGTCAGTTATCTAAATAACTTTGATTAAAACAACAAACCCTTACAGATGTATAAAAAGTGCATTTGCAAATCTGGAAGTGAAAAGCTGATCCAGGTTTTACTTGGAGTGCAATTATGCAGCTAACACAGTAGTCCTCCTTTATAAAAACCTGCTCCTGCACGGGGACAAGTGATATATGGTTATGCTTCCTGACAGTGTGTGTTTTTGCGTAGCTGCCACCCATTTTCCCTAAAAACAAAAATGTTGAAAGATGATTCAGTTATGAAACGTATCAGTTTACACAAACAGATAAATGGCTCCATTGTTGGGATGAACATGTTTTGCATTCTGAGAATGCTCTGCTTCTATGCATGTCAGCTGCCGGGTTCAGACAATGTGCCCTTTGTTGTTGAGCAACAGCTTTTTCACTTCACTTCAAAGGTGGATTCTGTATGCTGTTCCTAAATGTGAAAGGAAAGCAAACATTGGAGTTCATCTGTATTTACACGCTTCTTTTCTGCTCAATCCTATCGTTGTAGCACTTAAAATGACCTTTCTTGGATGTTCTATGAAGAACATTACACATGCAATTAGGGTGGATTTCAATTTTGTTAATATCAAGCAAAAGATTTCTACTCTAATCAAGACCTTCAAGGACAGGTTTTCCTTTTAATGCCACTGTATCTTTTACACCCTGTTTGGCAGCCTTCTATTTTTTTTCTCAATGAAGTTTTTATGTGAGATGAATCACATTAGGAAGCTATACTTTTCTCTAATCTGATCAACGATCACAAAGTAAAAGGGAAGACAGAGACAGGGAGAGCTGTAGAAACAGGCATTGTAAATAAAACCATAATTGCTCTGTCTGGAGGCCTTTTTTCTTTTGATTGTAGCTGCTCCAAAGCCAGGCAGCTGTTAAAAGGCAATCAAGACGCAGTTTGGAAGAAAAGTCAAAAGCCTTATTGTTACAGGGTTTTATCACTGTTTCAAGCAGATTGAAAATGTCAGTAAACTCCAAACAAAACAAGTCTGATGTTTATCCTCTCAACCGTTGTTCAGGTACATGGCTGAAAGCAATGGAATATCACTGCATGTGCCAGTGGTGATTCACATAGGGAGGGAATTAACTTACACACATACTTAAAGGCATGTTAAGAAGAAACTGAACAGAGCTGCACTCAAAACAATGGAAACTCATTCTTCTGAGATTCTATGAGTTGTAACATCCCATGATCGTTAAGATGATTTTGAAGTGCATTGATTGGCACAAGTTTAGAAAATCCTTGCACTTTTGCCAGTATAATGATCCACATCCTTTGCTCAAATGTGTAATAAGAGCAAGCTGTTTCAGGGCTTCTCAATTCTTCATCTGCATGACAGCCTTTGATGATAAACCAGGACTTTTATCCAAGTGAGCAAAATAAAGACAACCTCAGATCTGTCTTGCTGTTCCCAGTCTAAAGTATCCTGTCATAAATTGAATGAACAGTTGTTGTTTTTGCTTGAGATTTTTGTTTTGCATCCCTTATGTATGTCATCCATTTAAGAGGGATGTTAGAGGGAAGGAGAGAAAGAGGATGAGGGAGCGATACCTTGTAAAGAGGCAGAATCCTGGGAGCCAGGGTGCATAAAGAAATGGTGATAATTAGGCACGGCAAGTAGATCAAAGAAAGCTGCCATCAATGAGCTATGCAAATGTCGGCTCATTCTGTCAGCCACAGACAGTGATCTGAGAGTCTTGTGTTTGAGAACTCAAATGGCAGACAAATTGACAGGAAGAAATAGCTACACTCTACATTCATCAAGGTGAAACTGGGACACTATAATATGGTATCATTTTGACAAAAAATAGGATGTTCTTCCAGCAGAGCAGAGAATGTGTCTTATGTTCCTCCAGCCAGAGCTGATTTGTTTTGGTAATAAAGGAAAAGGGTGAGTGCATGGGCTGTAATTTCTTATACAGCTGTGAATGATCGACTGACACCTTATAACAGGGTAGGATTTGATGACATGGAATGATCAAAGCAATGTCTCTCCTCATTATGAACATAATCTGCACAAGAGTGGAGTATTTACAAAACACTAACATAACATTCATGTTTTCATACTGAGCTAAAGGTTGCCTTAGTAGGCTATATGAATATTCATAACTTGGCGTGTGTCCTGCAGCTGGGCCCTGTTTTAACGCTCTGCCAAAAGAAACAAACTATAAACCTGCTGAAGAGCTTTGGATGTCTGGTGGTTAGAAGGCCACAGCCTGTTCTCCTGGTTTTCTTTTAGAAACAATAGTTTAACGTCAGCATATGTTGTGCACACTCCTAAAACACATAATGGGAAATATAATGGGGCATCTTATCAGTGTGTGGTTAGCACACAGACTAGTAGAATAATCATTTACTAAATAATAATGTTATTGCACCCTGTGCGTTTATCTCTACACACCAGAAAACCTGGGGAAACCTCCATTCTTTTACAAAACAAAATCACATTTGGGTTGAAAAAGTCCAGCATAAATTATGTTACTGTAATTCTGGTTCATGTGTGAGACAGATCTAACAATTTTAGTAATAGGCCTATTTAGCGTTTCCCTAGTTTGATTGAGATACACTCGTGATACAAATAGGCCTACAAACTAATGTGGCTGGTAAAATAACGAAATAATCTGCTTTGAAATCCATGAGCTGTTCGGAAAATCACACCAACAGAGGACGCGGTTTCACATTCAACGACACATGAGCAGCCAAACCAGCGTTCATTGCGTCAAGCTAAACAAAACCTATGACCGGAAATCAATGAAAGTGCTTTTCAAAATACTGGTAGGCCTATATTTATTTTTCCACTATAAATCACAACATAATTGGGTTTGGTTTGAAGCTCATAGAGTGTGAGGATTTGCTAGGTTTTGGTGTAAACTAAAACCTTTGTTGTTGTTGTTGTTGTTGTTGTTTGTACTGTTTTTCAGACAAAGTTTTCCCACACATATTCCAGTAGCTTTGAATTAGGCACCCCTCAAATCAAGGACAGTACATTTAGAGGGGAAAAGTTTGGAGCACATTTGTAATCCTTTAATATTATATTATTATACTTGCAGTATGATTTAAGGGAAAACAAACACTTTTACAAGCACTAATAAATGTTCACTGAGTGTACTCCATTCTTTCCCCCTCTAGACTTAACTTTAGCCTATGTGCAAAATTGTGTAAGTTGTTTAAGATCGAGTGAGTAATACAATTATTTAAAAACATTAATCGGCACAGAATGATTAATGCAACACTCATGAAATGAAGAAATTAAGGTAGAAATAATGAATTATAGTAAATTTAGAATTTAATGGATGCTGATCTAACATCCATGTCTGATTGAGTCAAGCTATTTAATTTGGAACCACTTTGTTTTTATTCCATAGCCTACATTGGTCTTAATGTGTATAGGCTACTTGAAACACTCGTTGCAACATTTTTATCAATGTTGATATTTTGTTTGGTAAAAGCACTAACCGGAAGTACCGTACATGCTCTGTCTATCTTGACACTCCAGGAGCTCTGCTGTGTTCAAAGCGCTTTCCACATTCAGTTGGACTGAAGGGAAGTCTAGAGACAGACAGCGAATGTTGCCTTCTTTCCACTGATCATTTTTACAGATTGATCTTGTTTCTGCACACACACACCCACAACTGATGCTTTAATGATCACGAGACTTAATTACCTTCCTTTGGATGAAGTTGGAGTTTTCTTCTTGTAGAACAAACACAATGTGACCATGTTGAAGCAGACATCGGAGTACCTTTATTGATCCAGGGAAGAGTGATTTAAGAATGGGGAAACTTCAGTCAAAACATGGTAAGAACTAATGAAGTTTTTCAGCACTGACTGACACATTTTTAGTTTGACCTATGCCGATTAAAGTCTTACTAAAACTAACAATTGTCTGTTTTGCATCCCTGTTTCTGATGATCTGAAGCGTGTAAGCGCAGAGAAAACCCCGAAGGTGAGAATAAACAGATTAGTTTGTATAATGAAGCTTTATGAATTATGATATTCTCATATAGGCTGTAGATTGGAGCTTGAGATGTATATCAGCTGATCAGTGTATTTTCTCCATGTCTCAGGAGACAGTTTTGTTGTGAACGCCTTCCTGCGGAGAGGGATGGAGGAATGTGAGAGGTACAGCGCGACGGATCACAAGCTGAAGAACATGCAGGTATCAGGCAATTTGGCTTCATTTTCTCTTTCTTCTTAGTAATTTAAATTAAATTAGGATAATTGAAAAGATTGTACGGCTATTAAGGTTTTTTCCTGTAATTTCTAACACTGTGCGGAAACAAGCGTTAACACAGTATTTACAAGAGTAGCCTAATACAAAACAATAGTATCCAATAGAAATCAAAGAAGCTCTTTAAATTAATTTTGGCAAAGAGGATTATTTCATCCTGTTATGTCTAAATGGTAAAATATTGACACTTACTCTTAGAAATAACCATGGCATTCCCTTTTGTTACGCTCCATGTGTAACATTTATGTTCAGTTTACCATGAACAAATATCATTAGGCTATTGGAAAAGTGGTTCCAAAAATGTGTGCGTGCGTGTGTGTTTTGTTTTGTTTTCTGATGGGATGAGCCTGTCAAGCACTTCAAAGTTGATACATTCCCTTTTCTTGAAAATGGGAGCTGAGAACATCTTGACTTGAGGGGAAGGGAAACTGTATTCATTAAGTAGGCCTATGTGTGAAGACAGCAAGTTGTAGGTTGTTCTTTCTGTCATGTCTGGCTTCGGCACGACACTGCAGCAGTTATTCCCCTGCCAGCATCACTGGATGGGTTATGACAGCCATGAGCCGCGTGTGTGAAGCTGCTTGGCAAAGCAAAACACGCACACTAGATGGAAAGGTAGTCGTTTCTCAGACTGAGAGATATAATTTGTTCTTGTGGCTGCTGGCATCATGACTCCGGGCTGTGTCTTTTTCCTCAATGCCTCCCATTCTAGCGCGGCTCCCAGTGGGCCCTCTGTGGCATAACATTACATCACTTCAATTACCGTGCCGTTTTGAGGGGTATGAGAGTCCCGAGTTCTCAGAGAGAGAAGTTCACAGAGATACTGATAATCTGTGAGGTAGGTTGTTGTAATAGTGAAAGATTTATGGATTATATCAGGGCAATAAACCGCCCACTCATGGCAAATTAAAGAACATTACTCTGCTTCGAGAAGTCTGAGTTCACACTCCCCTCAATGAAAACCACCAAAGGCATGCGCTTGGCTCTTATTAGTAGATGGATCCCTCCCTCGCTTCTATCAAAGTCAGGCCCCTGATTTATTTGGGGTCATTAGCTGGTTATATTAGAGGCTCGTTCACAGACCAACTGGATAACCATAGGCGGCGGGTGAGGTGGAGGTTTGGCTAGGCTCATGTGGGAGGGAGGTAGATTCCATAGCCTAAGCCACATGATCCATGGTAAGGACCTCTCCTTGCCGCGGATAAAATTGCATCCTATCCTAACGTTGCATGACGACTTTATATTTTGATCTAACAGCTGTTTAGAGATTGCTGGATTAATGGCCATCTTGAAAAAAAACAGGGATTTTCACTTCTGAACCAACTAGCACTAGGTTACACCTCTTCTCTTTTATAGCATAATCAATAACGTTACACAGTCAATGGTAACACATATCAGCATTCAACACTTCTGCGTTACCCTTCACAATAAAAAGATCTATGACCTATGAATATTTCAGACTTTTGGTGTAACCATACTATTTGGGTGAGGATGCATTCATTGTCTCAAAGTGAAGATTTTTGCGGCAGAATTGTGAGGACCAGTTACGTTGAGTGCAGCACTTCAGCAGTCTTAAGTCTGTAGACTTCTTTTAACAAACTTTATTAACACAGTATTTTTACAATACAAAAAACAATGTAGGCCTACAGGGAGTATTTTTCCAATGTGCACATAACAATACAGCTTACTTTCAGTTCATAAAAATAAATAACCAACTTAAATCATGTAGCAAAGTCTATAGTGTTCCTCATGAGATGAGAAGTCTTTAAAGCTTTTTTTGTTTTTAAATACTTTACATACAGAGTCAAAAAAGGTCTGAAGTTCACCATAAAACAAGTATGTGCTTGGAAGAAACTGAAGAAATCTGGCCTTGTGAATATGATATTTTCCCACAAGCCATAACAATCAACGTCAGTCATCAACTAACAAGTCTTGCCTTAATGTAGCAATATGTTCTTTTTAGCATTGTAAGCATCAATTATTTCTTCTTCTTTGACTTTTTTTCTGTGACATCACTATCGACATGTAGCAGGCTCAGTGTTGAAAAATATAATTTATGACATTGTCATCAATATATTTTATGTAGCCTGTCTCCCTGTCCCTCCCTGATGTAAGTTGAGTGCAAATTTGAGTCACGCATGTGTCACTTTGCAACGAGTGAAGATGTGGTTTGCAAATGCGTCACTTTGCGACAAGTAACGTACAAGATGCCAACAAGAGATTTCTGTAATGTCATACAGTAAAAATTGACCTTATTAATGAAGTTTGTTCACTGCTGGCTACAAGTTAGCACTCAAACACAACAAAGGTTGTCAGTTGAATTGTGTTTTGAGCTAACGTTAGCAATCAAACTATCATAGATAGCTAAAACGTTTTTGAAATGATTCCCATCTTCTGTTATTGTTTGTAATGAGAAAAGTTTATGTCATGGATTTCACAAATTTCAGTATGACACGTTATTCTGTAAACCATTTAAATCTGAGCATGAGCAACTCACATCTGCACCTGACCAGAGCCTCTTCTCTCACATGGCGCCATTTTAAGGCTACGAAGCCATCACCTGCAGTTAGCATCCCATTGACTGCCATTCATTTTGGCGCCACTTTGACAGTGAATAACTTTGCATTTGAAGCGTTTCAAGACTATTTGTCATTTATTTCTAAAGAAACACGACAATATATGAAAGGCTCCATTACCTTGTAGCTCACGTTATGGCTCCGTTGCAAACGTTTTTGTGAAAATAGGCTAACAATTGCGTCATAACCACACGACTTACCATCGCATAGTCGACAAGTCACTGTATTGTCAGGAGAAGCTTGCAGACAGTTTCGACTTCCATCAGCTGTTTAGGTTTAATTACTAATGTTAACTAGCATGTTAGTTAGTAGTAATTAGCCTGTGTCTATGTTATCTCCTAACATACCAACGCTCTATGTCTGCTAATAGGGAATGATTGAGATTTCTCTTGGCAGAGCTACCAGAAGACTTACAACTTTCAGACACGTTGTCAAGCTCAGTTGGAGGCTTCGCAGTAACGGCTAGACATCACCGGAAAAGTGCTTCTATTTTCCTTCACTGGTCTCCGTCCAGGATCTGTTGGTCCATTTCTTTAACTCTATGGTGGCCACAGTGCTTTAGAGGCGCATTCAAAAGGATGTAAATAAACGCTATAGGTGGAGAAGGTTGTCATAGCAACAAAGGCAGTAGGGTAGGCTGATACAGGTGTGGCGGCGCCAGGGCGGACAGAATGAGACACTGAAAACGTCACCATGGGAAATTCGCCCAGAGAATTAGTTTTACTCACTACTTAATTCTTTCAGTATATTCTACCAGTATAATTTAAGGACACAGGTCAGCTTACAAAAAAGTGCAAGAGATGAAGTTAAACTTTTTAAGATCAGTTTATTGTTAAGAATCACATAAATTTAAAAACATTAAATTTACAGCAAGCAGTCATACCAAAAGGAAAGGGAAAAATTATAATTTGGCTGAGGCTTACCAGTGGAGGGGGAGAAGGGAACAGGAAAGGTAAGGGATCCCAGGGAGTGTCACCCGTGAACACGCAAACAGTGAACATGAAAAACGGGGAGACACAGCGTACAGGAAGGGGATACCACCACCCAGACACCAACACCTTCGGCGCTCAGTAATTAAAAAGGGGCAAGAAAACAGGGAAACACACCCCCATATGAGGGGGTCCACTCAATCAAAAGAAATCAATCTGGGAGGTAACCATAAAACAAAAAACCAACCCAAAGAACCCACTTAACGACCCCAAAACAATACTAATTATACTTAGAATATGGAAAGGAGAGAAAAAAAAAAGAAACTAAAATCTTTCAATAGAAAACTAGGCTTGATAACAAAGGGAAAGAAAACCAAAGAAACTTAAATGAAGCTTTTAACAGAACTGACAAACCAAATGAAAACAAACTAAGTTATAATGGAGGGGTGGAGGGGCTAACCTCCTCTGCTATAGGCACACATTAAAACACAGGCTCACACATTGGTGGCCGGACAGCAAGTTCTCACAGTAGTGATGATCAATGTTCAGGTTGTGCACTTTACTGTAGGCAAAACAGCAGTCACAACCAAAACAGTAGCTCCATCAAAACAGCAGCTGGTGGTTGTAATGCTAGCCGGTTAATCCTAACTCTCCAGCGGCCTCAGCCCGGTTCCTAGTGTTTAAGAAAAATCTGAACTAGCCCCAAATAGCTAACGAGGAAGACCGATCCAATTAGCCCACATAGCGTTCAAGTAGATGACGATCTTACCCAGAAGGAAGAAGCTGCGAGCATGCAACTCACAGACAGCTATTGCGTTACTTGTTTCTCCTTAACTGGGTTCCCTCGGCGAGGTGAAGGAATGGACCCGCCAGCCAAACGTTGATACACAGTAAGACAACGGTAGCATATAACAGAAACAAACAAGTGCAGAAGTAAATAGCAAGTAAGGCTTTTTTTTGAGGCAGAAAATAACATAATAATTACATTTTACTTGCATGTCCATTTGCTCCTGGAGCACTCTAATAGCTAATTCAGGCTACATATTCTACTACAGGGATTTTTTGTATTTCTTTATCAATGTGAGAAGTCACCAGTCAAAAGAAATGTAAAGAAAGTCTTATATAGTTTTGTATTTTGTATTGGAGAAGTGTAACATTTACTGTTAACTGAAGTAACATTTCTACATCACTTTTTATCAGTTTTAAGCAGACACTTCGGAAGTGGTAATAATGTGCTGGGTGTAACACAACCCAAAGCATGATGCAAAGTATGAGATGAAATGGTAAGTCCATTAATTAAACAGTAGGCTACACTGACAGAAAACTAATGGACATATTGGATAAAATTAACTGATACATAGTTGCATTCTTTAGTTCCAGCTTTTCAATCATGAAGATTTAATGCTTTTCTCTGCCCTATGTGACTTTGAGTTTTGGACAAAATAAGCAATTTGAAGATGTCACTTTGGACTTTGGGAAATTGTAATGGGCATTTTCACTTTTTTTCTGACATTTTATAGACCAAACGATAATCAATTAATGTGAAAAATATTTGAAGCTTATCTGACAGTGAAAAATGTGGTTGGCTGCAGCCCTGATGCAAAGTATCAAATGCCAAATCCAGTATCATGAATGAAATTGATACTATGACGATAGGTTGCATATATGCCCACTATTGTAACGCAGACGCAATATGTGACTGCCTGCTCGTATGCAGTGACAGCTCTATTCATGCTGTTTGAAATGAGTGCATATGTGTACATTAATATTAAGATGGATGATGTCCCCAGGGATGTTTTTTATGCTGTATAGTTTCTCATCTAACAGACTGACTTTCAACACAGATAGAATTTATCTCCACTGTAAGACTGTGCCACCAATACCTCTTTTGATCCCAAGTCTTTAATTAATTCTTCACCAGGATCGGATAACATTGTCACATTTCCAAATATAATTATTAGGTTGTTAGATGTCTGCAGTTTAGACCATGATTAAACAATTCCAAGTCAAATAGGAAATAGCAATAATTATGTTATTTTTAAATGGGAAAAAAAGTTTTAAGATGCATTTCAGCCACATTTTCTGCTCCTGAGTGTTTTGCCATGTAGATCTCACCAGATAGTAGTTTCACCACTTAGTCCTGGTTGAAAAGTGTCAGGGACAGTTAAAATGACTTATTATTATTTTTTTTTACAGAAGATTAACCAAACATGCTGTTTAGCGCTGACCATCCCCGCCCCCCCTCCCCATTGTCAAATGGGGGAGTAGGATTCCTGAGCTGTCTGGCTGTGACTTCAAAGCGCAGAGCTAGGAGTTATAAAAGGGCTCTGATATCAGTGGTGCCTCCGAACCCTCACCCCTCTATCCCCCTGCCCTGTCCTGGGGGATGGGCGGAGGGATAGAGCAAAACCAGGAAGAAAAAAACAAACAATAGCCTGTGCCCAACATGCGTTTGTATGAACCTGTGAATCTCCTCAGCAAAGCAGTCATTTCTATTCAACAAATTGTGAATGCTTTGCAATAACATGTGAATGCTTTGTAATAACAAAAGATCAAAGGATGCAAAGACCCGTTTAAATATTGATATTGCTGCAAATAATGATTCAACATTGCAGCTGGCAGGTTGCCCTCAGTGTGTAACCCTATAGGCTCTTTAAAGAGTGGTATTAGTGGACAAAGAGAGCTTGATTCAGCAGGATGACTTGGCTCATCCTGGCTACAGTCATCAAGATTTTGACACTTCTTTGCAGGTGCTCACCTTACCTATACAAGCACCTGGTGTAATGTAGAAATATTACAGATCAAAGATTAATTACCCTCCCCACCCTAAAAAACAATAGTGTAGTCTGTGGTTATTGAATATGTAAAATTGCAGAAAACTCCTAACCCTGTACTTATCCAAACCTGCATTCATTTGTAGAAGAGCTCTGTGAAGGTTCACTGTTTCACCTCTGGAAACATCAACACATCAACAGCGCAGACCCTCACACACACAACCACAGTGCTTCATTTTGGAGCTTCAAACAGACATGCTTGGATGCCAAAATAATGACAGGCTAATTCAGCCTTTCAGCACCATCTTTTGTCTCAAAACTTCCCACAGACTTGGCCTGTGAAGAGGGAGTGTGTCTACATTTTAAATTCCACAACAAAGAGCTTTATTATTCCACTTTGAAAGGTTAATAATATCACACTTGAAGTCAAAAAGGTTAGGGATTCAGTTGGATGTAATGATGTGCCAAAAGCTCCAAGACGCAAATTTATTTTGACTTGCTGAGAGTTACATAGCACTCACCCCTCAATAATAAATTTAGTTTAAGAGCAGAGTTCCCAAGCAGCTCACTCAACTAATTGTAAGCTAATGTTTTTTTTAACATTCATTTGGAATCTGTGAATAAGACTTTCCCCTTATATAAAAATCCTCATTTGGCAATCCTGCTCAAAATGGATGTTATGTTTGGACAATTTAGCCACTGGGCATTTGGGTATATCTTCTAGTCACCATGTTCATTTGGAGTTAGTAGTATTTAATTTGGAGCTGAGGCTGGGATATCTGTGTAATCTTAGGGCTGTGGCCCTGAATGACTTATTTTTCAGTACACAGCCACAAGTTTAAAACTGAGGTCAGTCCTTTTTTAGTTTTGAGTTGTGTGCACTGGATATACAGTATGGTGTAAGTCTTCGAGTACTTGAAGACTTCTCTCCAGAAATATTCCTGTCAGCAACATCTCATGACATTTCCTGACAAATGACAAAAAAAGCTACCAGAGAGCAATACATGGTGGAGAGGAGACAAAAAGGTGTGCTCATATATGTACTGCTTTTGAAGGGACTTGAAGGCATTTGGAGAGTTTGTTTTTTTCCACCTCTTCTTTTTTTTGGAAATTGGCTTCACAAGAAGGCGAGCTGTGAGCCTTCATCTCTGAATGAAAAGCATGTGGCTGGCATCCAGAACAGCGGGGTCTTTCAGCACGGCCCCGGCAGACATCTGTTCCTGGTTTGTACAGCAAAATCCTGGAGCAGGGAGAGGGGCTGTGGTGGGAAGGGGGTGGGAGAAGGTGGTGGGGAAGAGGAAAAGAGGAGGAGTGCGGGGTTTAAGGGTTTTTTTTTCATGGGGGAGACATTTGAGGGGTTTTGAAGGTAATGGGGGAAGGGGAGTAATGGAGAACCTCATCTGCTTCATTCACTGCATTGTTTGGGGAGGCAAGAGCTAACCATTGATCTCACCTTTTAATCACACCACTCTCTTCCGCCTTTTTCTCTATGTTAGTTGCCATTTGTCCAGAACAAACATTCACCCCTCTGTCAGTGTAAACATCGTCACCTGGTTGGCTCCAACACTCATCCAAGTGGGAGATGCTTGTTTTAACTATTCTTTTATGTTGGAGTGTGTATCACCTGTGAGTCAGAGGTTGAGTCTTTTTCTTACTCTCTGTCTGTGACTTTGTGAGTTTGTGACTTTGAGTGAATGTATGAGTGAGAGGCAAATAGTGGTTTATGTGGCCAGTGCCTAATGGAGAAAGACATTAGAAACACTGCAGGCAGATTAAATGTTTATTTTTCTGAGGATATTTATACGGTCTGAAGTACTTTGAAGCAGTTTGCTTACTTTAACCCTAATTCCCCTGTGACCTGCACTCATGGCCTCTCCCTGGCAGAAAGTGGAATTAAAGAGTCATCACACATTGGTTCACAATCCTTTAGCACAAACCATGGACAGATTTCTTTCTACCAGGGGGCAGCTGCGGGCCCCCATTGACCCAGGTGCATTTTACAATACAAATGTCAAAAAAATCTTTTAAACTGACTTTTGTCAATTTAAAATGAAGACAGATTCAGCAACTGCATGGCCTATTTCTCTCTTAAAATGTTTTCAGAAACATATTTTGGTGAACTATTTTTGTAAAATATGAGACAGAAGCCAGACCCACGTGATGCATTCGTCTAATCAGTTGCCGGTTTTCATTTTTTTGGGGCGACAATACAGATTATCACCGCCGTTTTATGTCTCGTGCATTAGCAGAATGTACGCTCAAGTTGGAGTCGCTTTGGTGTGTTCTGAGGCACTTTTTTTGACCAACTCGGGGAAGCTGTCAGTCAGACTGCTTTTTCTGCCGAAGGTCGGACATCGGGTTGGAGCCTTAAAGGTGCTCTAAGCAATGTTGGGTGACGTTACTTCTTGTTGACGTTAAAAGTATTTTCAAACAAAACGAGACTAGCTTGCTCCTGCCTCCTCTTCATCCTGTCCCCTCCCCCTCCTTTTAGTGCTTAAAAACCCCCACCCCCAACTCCTTCTTGTCAGTTATTGGCTGGAACGCTGGAACACTGTTTGTGTATGTTAGGTGGTGCAGGTTGGCACAGTGTGTTTTCGTTGCCATTTGTAGAGCCTGGGCTGTTTTACAGTGTGTTTTGGGGACAGGCAGCTTGCGGATAGTTAGGAGATGTTTGCTGTATGTGACAAAAATGTAGCCTTAAAAACGTGTGATGTCTCTTAGAGCACCTTTAAAAGTGTTGGGATGCCGATTTTTGTTCCTGTTGGACAGAGCCAGGCTAGCGGTTTCCCCCTGTTTTAAGTCTTTCTGTCAAACTAAGCTAACCATCCCCTGGCTGTAGCTTCTTATTTACTGTACAGACATGAGAGTGGTCCATTATATATGCATGTAATGTGGCATACTTTATGTATAGTATTTCATCGAAATATTGGTGGCGGATATATGATGGCATAAATCATAATTTAGAGAATAGTATGAGCTATATTTAGACAAGAGAAATGACAGTTGCTCGCTTCATTGTTGGAGCAATTATCTGCACACATGGAATAAAGCTCTGTTGCCTTTGGAGCTATCTCAGTCCCATCAGCACTGCTTTGAAGTCACATCTTGTCACTGCTTTTCATGGTATTTATGAGATATCTGATTAAGTATTTCAGAGAGATTGGTGTAGCTTTACAGAACTGGATTGCAGCAAGTCATCCAGCATGCAATTGTGAATATCTCAACTTCCTGAATGGCCCATCCCAGGTATTTAGTGACATTACATGACCTAGACATGCATGGTCAGTGATGACAGCGGGGAGACCTCACTTCCCCTTCATGGTTAGTGTGCTGGTGGCTGTTTGGGGCAGCCCCGCCTAGGGTTAACACTGGTCTGTGTCTTTGCTTTTGCTCCCTGCCAGGGGAAAGAAAATACCTGAAGCTGGAGCCCAGTGCTTAGCGCTGACATTTTTGGCAACGGCTGCTGGATCCAAGTCTGTGTTTGATCTTATGCGTCTCCCAGCCAAGTAAAACACCGGGAGACTCAAAGGTTATTACATTTTAGTGTGTAAGGTATGTTTCCACATAAACCCCTGTTCCCCCTTAGAAAGCTTTAGCTCTTTTCCAAGTGGACTTCATTTTGCAAGCGTTAGAGCAGCCAAGGGAATATCATATTTTTTCAGCCATGGTTGTTGATGTTGTTATTATATGCTGTCGTTATAGCCATTGTTAATTGATTACATTGTTTGAATTACATCTTTAGTGAGTGTAGTGCCTTTGTGGAGCCCATGGGGGACACAGAAAGCTTCAGACTCGATGTATATATTAAAAGAGAGGCTGAGGTTTTGCTTGTTTGTTTAAAGAGGACAGGGGATTCCTCTTTTGTACATGAGTTTGTTATCCTACGAATTTAGCCAGTGGAAACTTGAGTCTGTCTCTACAAAGGTCAGATGACATATATTCCACAATACAAGCACAGGGGAAACTAAATAGTAGTGTGCAGGACAATATGCTGATAGATATATGAACGACTACAACATACATATTTGGCATGAATACCTCTACTTTTGGTGTTCTTGTGAGAAAAAAACCCAGATACATAAGGACAGAGCATAATAAGGGCTGCACTGCCAAAAGAAACAATCTCTAAAATGTATGTAAAATGTAGTTAGACCTTCGCCTTTGTCATCAGCCGTCCTCATGTTGTGAGTCCACAATGCATCTCCTTTTGGCCCTTTGGTGGATTACATTCACTTTCTGTGTTGTTCTTGTACAAAAAGCTTTCAGAGACACCCCTGAACTTTATTCTTGTTCCACATTCCTGAACCTGATGCCCTGCTAGGTTTGAGACTGGAGAGTGAAACACCACACACCACAAACCCTGGCTTCCTGTATGCAAAAAAATAAAAAAATAAATACATAAATAAAAGCTCAGCGGAAGGCACTCCGAACTGCTGGCATTGTTACTCATTGTTGTGATGCTGCCTCTGCTTTTCAAAGTATTCTTTACATATAGATCAATCATTCTGCCATGGCGTTATGCTTTTAGTATACACTCCAGGTGTCTCTTGTGATATTTTCATGATTTTGAGTGTTTATTCCATACAAGGAGTCAATTTGTTAAGTTCATTTAATGTTAAAGAACCTTGAAAAAAATGTGCCGTTGTAACAGAACTGTGTTCATAGGTGAACATACTTTACACAACATCCATCTTCCTGTCTTCCAATTTCATATACAGACTACCATAGCACAAGATTTATCAAACAAACCCAAACCCAGACCCCCGAGGAGTTAGGCATCTTTCTCTCTGCTCTGAGCTGAGCCTCCCCCTCTTTGGGACCCCAAGCCTGCACATGTGTAGGTATTGCTATAACTCAGCTCATAAAACGCCACAGTCCCATCTGAAAGTGGTTAGCTGTTGAAACACACTAGCAGCTTCAAAGCTCTGATCCAGGCTCGGCAGACAGCACAGGCCTGGCTCTCCTTCTTCACATCACATTCCTCTTTGATGGGGAATGGCTGCAAACTTGCATTTGTTACACAAACCTTTTCCCGTCATCAAAACCCTCAATGGGTCTCCATTAAAAGGAGGTGGTTTATTTTTGTCATGGGTGGTAATTTTTCAGGGGGATTTAATTCAGGGGAAGAAGAATGACTGCAGAATGATTCTATTTAGGTTACTGTTAAGGAGAAATAAGAAATCAGCGGTTCTTACATTCTGCACTGGTATATTTATAAACCAAAACACCTTTTGTGCTTTTTCTATATGTGACAAAAAAGGAAGGAGAGGATGAAACAGTTCTAAAAGAGGCCACTGTTCTCATATCCTCTGAAGGCAGCCTTCTTTTCTTCCCCCACCCATTTCTTTCCTGAGCCGTCCACTTCAAAAGCTGACCTGGCCCTGTGTGTTTCATGTAACTTGTTTACCTAAAGGCTTGTTTCAAATAAACAGCAGTTCTCCTTGAGATGCCTCCCCCCCTCACTGAGAGCCTTTCAGAGACACCATCTGCTTGTAGGATGTGCTTCACTAAGAAAACACGCTCTTCTAAATCTGGATTTTGTTTCTAATATTGCAGCTGAGTGACATTTGTAGCATGTAGCTTCACCAAAAGATTGCACTGAATCAAAATGTGTTAAAACTGTGTTAAAAAAAGACTGTTAAAACACATCTCCTCTTAAAAGTCTGCTTTTTAACAGTGAAGATTTTAGGCAGTAGATTTGCCTATAAATGAATACAGCTCAGGCATAGCAGTTCTATGATCTTTCTCTATGACCACAGCACCTACTTCTTCATGTTGATAGGGGTTGACTGATCCTATCACTTCAAGAATGCCAGTGTATCAGAATATCTAAACTTTTACCCCCAGTGTCATGTGCTCAGCTTTGAGAATGACTATCCTGGCAGAACCTGATTATCGTACAACTTTTAAGGTGTTATTGCACATCAGCCCTTCTGCTTTTTGAAGCACAAATCGTCTTTCAAGGACTTTTATCAAACATCAAGTGTCGCACTAAGTGCTTTTAAGTAGACTGCCTCCAGACGTGCTGTGTGATAAAGAACAAGACTCCATCAGACTCTTTTTACCTGAGATAAGATAAGAATATACTAGCAACTAAGCTAAGCTAACTGAGCTCATGTTTAAATGCTCACGGCCTTGGTTTCCAGTAAGTATGGCTGTGAAAGCAGCAGTTCTCTGTGCGCTCTGCTGAGCTGCCCTCTGCACCATTGCCTTTTGATCTCTGCTTGTGCCATGGATGAATTACGTTCCAGAATTTCACACTGGGGAACAGTGTTTCAGACACACACACAGCTAGTCTGTCAGGTCACTAATGTGCACACATGGCAGCTTGAGTCCAAAAGGAAGACGCACAGATGTTTCAGTCTCGCAGACTGCGGCCTCAAAATCTCTACTTGACATATTTTTGTGATGTGTCACAAATAAAAATTAATATTTATTGTTTGCACCATGAGGCTTTAAAATTCTTGTGGTGTAGCTATGTTTTCAAAAATTATTCATCATACCCTCATTTACCCTTTTTAGTTTTTTTGACCAGTCATTTTCTTTGAGAATAATTCAACAGAAATATGAATGAGCTATATGCATGATTTTGGCGCATCAGTTACAGTAATTGGCTGATGTGCTACTTTCTTTTTCTCATCTGTTCATCTGCAGCTTTCCACTTTGTCCCCTTTTTTGTGTGAAGTTGTGTATCATTTGCCAAAGCATTACAGCCATTGGCCCTTTGCTAATAGTCTGCTTTACATATCCAGGCTTCCTTCACATCATCTGAATATCATGGAGTCTCTTCTGCTTCCTGTGCCCAACAGAGTGTATTTTTAGGAATCTTCAGGAAAACACTTGGTTTGACCCTGGGATGACCCACTGTCCAGTTCCAGGAGTGTGAGGAACTTCACAGCTTGGAATTAAGCCTGTTCTCGCAGTGTCAAGAATTCTCGTGGTCTTTGAGACTGGCAATCCTGACTGGCTGAAGGAGACAGTCAGAGAGAGATCCACTAGGTTTATGCTTGCCGTAGTGTCCCCGGCGTGAGGGCTTGCAAGACACAAATGACGTCATCATTTTGATGTATATTGCGTTAAGCGTGAAGTTGCCTCTTGGTTGCCAGCGAGCAGACATGTCTGCAACAAATATTGATAAAAGCAATTGAACTAAATTGAGAAGTAAAATAATGAATTAATTTTACTATTAATATGTCCCTGGATTAAATACTGCATTTGAGTAAATATATTGTGAGCTGAATCAAATTGTTTTACAAGATATTCAACCTTTTTAATCATTATTTAATTAAAATATACATTTGCTGTAACAAACAACGCAGTGAGCATAAACGCCTAATGCATGCTGGTAGCTTGTGCGCCGTATGAGGTGACCCACGTCACTGTGTCTTGCAGAAGTATAAAACGAAGCTTTACACAACAACACACATGGAGACAGAGGATAAAAGAGGTGCAAGCACTTTAAATATTTAGCAGCTTTTTTTCTCGATGTCAGATTCAAGATATTTAGTGTCAAGAAATGTGCCGCAGTCTGCAAAGCCAAGACATTTCTCACCCAAAGCCTTAAATATTTCATAGTAACAAGGAACAGTGCCAGTTATGCAAACAAGTAATGTCTCCTGGGACCTGAGGTTTGGCAAGTGCCATTGTGAATAGTTAGGCCATTGCGGATGAGTTATTAGGGGCTCTGCCTATGTGCCTACCTGTCTACCTTGGTTATTTGTTGCATCCTACTGCACAGAACTCTGTATTTTGGCAGTTCGTGACCAGCGAGCCTAATTCTCCCTGTGGGCTGAATACAATAAGAGTACAGTACAACAGCCGCCTCTGTTTGCCCGGTATGCCTCACAGATGGATGTGTTGCGAGTTCATGCTACATTACCGGCTAATTAGTCACTGCTGCAAAAGCTCCTGTTATCATGGTCAGTCAGATGTATCTGTACTTCTCTGTGTAAGTTACCCATAGGGAGCAGTAACTAGTGGACGGTAGAGCTGTGGTTTTGACCCTGAACCTGTTCTCATCCTGCTGGGAGACATGTTCAAGAAACCAGCATGCAGCTCTTCTACCCGTGCCTCAGATTTAAGTGAGCAGCCAAAAAGTCATTGCGAGTTAGACAGCAGCATCATTCAAGTGTGTACTCCAGTGATTCCCAACCAGGGGTAATTTTGCGTGAAAAGCTAAACCAACTCAAATAAACGCTGTTAACTTAAATACTAAATAAAATTGTAATTTGATTTTATATTATATCCACATATTTGTGTTAAAAAGGATAATATACAGCCACCCAGGATTAAAAATAGGTGTTTAAGCTGCCTGTCAACCAGTTGTCACCACATGTTGCAATTGAGAGTGAGTAAAAACTTGTTAGCAACGGAGCAGAGAAGTTGAAATGGGTAGTTGACTCGCAACAAGTAATGGATAAATGGTTGTAATAGTTTAAAATAACCCTTCTTGCACACCGCCTGATACTTTTAAAGTGGAAGGATGCTGCCCTGCCCTCAGTTTCCCACTTGATAAGGGATGTGTTGTCTAATCTGAAGCTTGATAAAAATCAGATGTACGCTACAGGGTTCTTAAAAGTAATTCATCAAAGTATAGAGAACCTATTTTACCTTTTTTTTGATAAACCCTCAACTCTGGTACAGGAATAAATGTCCAAATGACTTGACATTCCGGGACCGGACATGCTTCCTCTGTTTCACCGCATTTTGGGCCGTAACGACTTTTCACATTTTAACTTCATGGTGCAATGCTAAGTGCTTTGTTTCTGCATTTGCATTGTGTACGCTGTGATATTTTTGCATACTATGTTGCACATTCCCATATTAAACTACAGCATATGAGTCTCATTCTTGAGTGACAGCAGGGGGATTGGATATGTTTGATGTGTGGTGGGAATGCTGTTTTTTTGTTGTTGTTGTGTGCTTAATATATGTATAATGTAAAATTCAATAAAAAGAACTATGAAGAAGAAATAGTTAATATAAACAAACTCTTAAAATAGCTGACTGTACTGTAACATTTTTTGAAAAAGTTAGTTAAATATATGGAATAACAGTTGAAATAGTTAAAAGTCATGAATAACTAGTTGAGCCTCTGCCACTAGCAGTACAATTGCAAACTGGATTTGATAAGAACATATTTGAAACAAAACGGGTGTTGTTGATGAAAAAGGTACTAGAGCTCATCTGATAGGGCTGAGGGTGTACATCGGACACAAAAGATTGTGATCCACTCTAAATGTAAAGCTTTGGCAATGTTGCTGCTCTTCCACACTGGCGCGCAGCTGTCCTTCCCCAACATAGTTTGTTTACATTTCTCAGTCACCCACAGGAGCACTGAAAGGCTTGTAGTTCCACCAGCCTCCAACCACAGAGCCTCGCCCCTATGAACTGCCAGACCTGGTTTTCAAAGCTGTGACTTAAATCCCTTGCAGCTTAACAAAACGAGCAGTGAAAACAGTGGTGTTGGTGGTTATCTCACAGGTGAGGGCAATTATAACTGACATCTCAATACTTGAGCGACAGCTAGAAACCTGACACTAACTACAGTACACAAAAAGCACCCTCACAGGTGAGAGTGATTGTGTTGAAATGCTTTGTCCAGCAGAAGCAGACAAGGTGTAGAGGTGGTTACAAAGCTTTGTTGACTTCTAACTGACTGACACCCAGTTTGAAGAGTCGATTTATACTATATCCCTGGCTATATGAGGTCATTGCAGCTGATCAGTTTCAAATGCTACTCTGCTGGACGCTTGTGGAGAGTACCTACATGTGAGAGGTGGACTTGCTTTGGACAGTAATGTTATTGGCAATTCAGCCATCTCACCCACAACCTGGCATTCTCAGATACATCATGTTGTTTAAAGAGCCTGTGGAATGTGGAACAAATCCCCTCAGCTTTATCGGCCTGGGCACGCTCCCCATTGGCCTAGCTTAAGAGCCGGGGGCCTGCGTGGGAGCTTACAGAATTTCACATGGAGGCCAGAAACAGAGGAACATCCTGTTTGAGTCTAACCGCCTGTCCCACACTGGCTTTGATATGCCGTCGCCTTGTGTACTCGCTGCTTACTTGTTTTTCAGGGTGTCTGAAATCCTGACTCTTTATTTCCTGTCTAGTTTCCATGTACTTTATTATGTCTGGTGTTGCAGTATATAGTACATTTTAAAGCTGAAAAGATAAATAAGTCTGGAATAATAATTTATTGAACATACCGCAAAAACATTAACTGTTGGTTATGTAGATTATTAAGACGTCACCTTGGACACTAGTGAATTGTGACAGGCATTATTTTCAATTCTCTGACATTTTCTAGACTTAACGTCAATCAATTGAAGAATCAAGAAATAATGTTTGATAGAGTCAATAATGAATTACATTGATACTGGCAGTTTATTTGCAATTATTTAACAAAGTAAGTTAAGATAGTTTCGATTCTTACATACATAACTATAATGCCTCATTACAAAACATGTAGACTTGAGACATGGGCTGAATCTCAGATCTCTTATTTGATTGCTCCTCGTGCCTCGCTCCTCACTTGAATCAGAAGTTGTTCTGGCCCTCCTTTGTGAAGTCCATCTCAAAGCTGTTATTCCTGCCCCAAAGAGAGAGGAGGGAGGAGCGAGGAGAGATCTCCAAGGAGCTATGAGCGAGGATACACGAGAGCAGCCTTTTTGGAAGCTGTGCAGCTTAAATGGCGCAGGAAATGACGTCTCATCCTCATCCCTTTAAAAACTTGTTTCCACGTTTTCTCTCTCCTCGCATGATTTCCTGAAGGGAAACAAGTGAAGGAAGCGTGGATGCAATTTAAGAGAACTGAAATTCTGCCTGGGGCTTGACTACTGTGAGACTGTTAAAATAACCCCTTTTGCTAAAACCTTTGTTTGGGTAGATCTTTGAATGTTTGAATGCATATAACACTCAAACATATGACATTGGTCATATATAAGTCCATACAGAGTTAGCACCTTTGAGTTAAAGCAACATGCCCTCTGTGGTGCAGTCATAGTGTGTTTGGCACCACATTTTAGACTGTGTTTTTCTCTTTCCATTAACTGATCAAATAGTGTTATGATCTACTACCTCTATAATTTAATACATGTGCCTAACCCAGATTCATGAGTGAGATTCTAGTCATTAGTATGAAGCACATGGTTTCCATGTCCCTACAGTAGCTGCCTTTGTGACAGCTGAGAAGAGGGCAGCCCATTACAACAGAATCCTATCAAAGCCCACTTTAATGAAGGCAAGATGATTACAGCACCGGTGACAGATGCAGGGTGGTCAGCCAGTGATGCTAATCTTTGTTTATGCCATCCATCAGGTCATAATCAAAGTGAGAGAAAGATCAGTAAGAGGTTGTGGAGGGTACTGGAGGGGCGTCCAGAGTTTAGGAGATAGTCTCCACTGATTGAAGGCGAGTGGGTGACTTTTAGTGGTTTACATGCTGCTCTTACATAGACAGGCAAGCATGCTCATCTCTCCCCAGCTGTTGTTATACTAGGACCGAAGAAGCTTCGCCCCGGTGATTCATGTCCTGCCAAGGGAGAGATTTTGCCTCTTGTTTGACCTCAGAGAGTCCTGCTACCCTGAAAGGGACATATCTGGGCCATCTTGGCCACATGGGTTCAGTCCAGATGACAGGATGGCATTCTGCTCTGATCTCATTTCCATTCATAGAAAGACATGTCAAGGCAAATACATAGATACAATAATCTAATTAGTGTACAAAGGCAATAATAAAAAGTAATGGCAAGGATTCAAAAGGTAAGGTTGAAGCTGAACGTGAAACCCAGCACTATATGCAGTGCTGTTAGTTTTAATATTGTACTTTAATACTAGCTTAGGCCAATCTGCTCTTTTGACTCGGAGCACCATAATTACCCTGACTTGGACTGAAAGCTGACGCTTTATGAACTAGAGAGCTTTCTGTTCAGCAATCAAGAGAGGCCATCATAGTGTTCTTTTACTGTCTTGCAAGAGAAGAGACAGAAGTTGTGCAACTGGCTTTCTCTCTTAAACGCCCCATATTTTCAGCCCCTTCCCTCCTCTCTCCACCCCTCATCTCCCTCTCTTTTACTCTTCCTCTCTTCAGCGTAACCGCTCACATCTGGTTTTGAGTCAAGGCCAGGTTGGTTTCTTCTGGAATGGAGGGCTTTTATTTCTCAATGGCCCCACTCCCTCTCCAGTTTCATTTTGCGGGGAAGAGTATGCAGTTTGTTTACGAACTGGTGTTCCTTTCTTTATATTGATTCTATTCAATTCTCATTTTCATCATTAGGGGACCCCACAATCATCCCCAATCATTGGCCAATTGTTGGTTGGCTGGTGGTCATCAAGGCTTTATTGTGGCGTCCTCTTAAGTGTCAGTTCCAGGTGACTTTGTATTTCTGGAGAACTCTCACTATTAGCCGCTCAGTATTTGTCTCCCAAGACACTCTCTGCATCAAATTACAGAAATAACTGAGATTGTTGGTCTGGTTTGGACAACAAACTGCACAGGCACAAAAACTGAATTAAATGTGCAGTTTTAGCACCAACTGTAGCCTACTGTTTTTTTAAACTAATTACACTTTTATATAAAAGTATCTAAAGTACTCCAGAAAACCACATAACTTAAAGTATATGAGAATTCTGAGAAACCATCCAGAGAGTATCCTGTGTTTGTATTTTTCCCAGCATATGTTTGTACTTGGATACGCATGCAGACATCTGATCAAGTTGCCATATTTCATGCCCCAAGGCCAGAGGAACTATGCAAACAATTTTCATGACATCCTCCCCCTGTATATGAAGATGTAATTTTCAAAATCAGTTGTGCATCGTAGGGTTTGAAGAATGGACTAAAAGAAGTGTGTGTACTTATATTTAGGGGGTTAACAAGAAGAGGGGGATGTGAGAACAAAGATGTGCAGTGTTTTCCAGCGGGAGGATGGGTGGCAGGCAGGCAGAGAGAGAGAAAGAGAGGGAGACTGCTGGGGGATGTCTGATGTCACCTGGTAGGGAGCTATGAAAGCTTCCCCTGGTTACCCTATCCCACATAAAAGCCTGGCAGTAGGCTGAGGCTTTAGGGAAGCTTGGCACAACTGCTGCATTAAACAGGAATAAACATCACACACAACTCTGTCTGTCTCTTATGTCAAGGCGTCTGGGAGACTGTTTACATGGAACCCAGTCAGTGCATATTTTCAGTGCACTTTCAAAAAAACAAGAAAACAGAGATCTAATACCTTATGATCTTGTCATTCAAGTCTAACCGTCCGTCCCACACATGCAGTTTTCCATAAGTCTCCCCAACACCTAAAATCACACACTGTGTAGATTTGTATTTCACAAGCTTTAGGTGTTCACCACTGGTGGAAAAAAGGAACACTTTGCTCCAAAGTGCTACGCATTTGCGTAGCCTACAGAGCAGTTTGTGATCTGATAGTGAAAGAATGAGAGCAGCTAGATGCCAGAAAGCAGTTAATTACACATGTGGTGGGCAGATTTGAGCCTGACACTGTGGGCGATGTGGATGGAGATGCCATGTGTTTAGACGTTAAACTGCAGACTGCGGTCAGTCCCAGCCTACTCTCTCATTAGCTCCCCCAATGGATGTAATGAGTGTGGAGGTGGTGGTGGTGGTAAGGGGGAGCCATGTGTTTAACACAAGCCCTGCTGGTCCCCTCCTTGTGCACACAGCAAGACGCCTCCTGATATCAGAATTTTAATTAAAGACAAGATTTACTTTTGGCAGTTGGTTGATTGATTTCTTTCATTATATTTAACGCTGACTCCTGTCTTCCATTTAGAGGTGCTCATACCTTGCTCTGCACCCTCATGGGAATGAGGATAAGAAGAATCAATGGCTGTCTTTGAAGTTCCTCTGAGCTGCAGAACAGTTTGTCAGTGTGAACTCCCTCTTCCTTACACACTGCCCTTCATTAAGGGGCTGAGCTACAAAGAGGGGAGATAAAAGCATCCAGTGCACAAAGGAAACAACAACTTGGCTGCAGAAACCTCAAATGATGGAAAATATGTGTGTTTTTTGTGTAGGGATGCAAATACATTTGTCTGGTTTCTAGGGTGTGTATTTGGTGATTAAAGACTGCAGCTTGTTTGGGGCCCAGGGAGCAGTAGCAGTTGTCTCCACCTTTCCCAGAAGCCTTTCAGAATCTGTATAAACCCACCTCCAACTCTCCCACTGAGCATTCAGGGACCGGAGTAAGCAATAGATAGGCCATATCTCCCCCCTAACAAACCACATCCTCTTCTGCTTCTGCTCTTATCTGCTTTGCTCCTCTCTCATCTTTGTTCCTCTTATCTATCCTTCCCCCCTTTTACCCTTTGTGCCCTCTTTCCTCTGCTTTTTCTTTTCTTCCTTATTTCCTGCCGCTCTCCTGTTTCCCTCTCCTCCTCTCCCCAAGGCTCACCTCCCATTCTATTCGCTGTCTTCTCCCAAAGTGTCTCTGGTGGGCAATTTGCAGGAGGTGTCCGAGCCTTGACCCGGAGACTCAACCCGCTCCCAATTTCAGCGGTGAAGGTCACAGATAGATTACAGGCTGGAGGTATCATCCTCTGAAGTGAGGAATAATCACGGGCTCTGAGATTGTTAAATAGAACCACAGGCCCTGGCGCTGTCATTACTCTGAAAATGAGGGGTAGGGGAAGGGAAAAGGGGTGCTTGTTCACCTAAACGCATGCAGATGTTCAGACTCTTGTTTGAGCCTCGGCTCTGTTAAAGGTACATGGAGTTCTTTTGTTTTCTAGCATCTATCTGTTTTTTATTTGTCTCGTTTCACTGGGCCTCCTTGATTCAATCTGGTGGGATTTTATTTCAAAGTGTGTGTGGAGCAGGACTGAGATGACGTAAATAAGATGAATCATTTGTTAATATAAAATACTTGTGGTTTAGGGGCTGTACTGCACTTAATTTTCATTGTTTCCACAATCCTGTTGTAATTAAAGAATGGCTGTGTATGTGCGCATGGAGACCATGTTGCCTTTGCCTCAGCATGCCTCTGCATTAGCACGTGTGGGATGGTTATGAACACATTGTGGTTCTGTTTTATGCAGGATATACTGTAGATTATTCACATATGACAGCAGAGCTTTTTCCCCCCTTTCACCCATTTGGCCTGCTTTTGTTTTATGGCTATGGAATTATGTATTTAATCAGTTCCATCCTATCTGCATGGAATTTTCCATCTGGCAATTATTCTCTATTCAAAATAAATACACACATGTTGCTGAGAGCTCTTTGTGAGGTTTGTTTTAGATAAACCAAACTTCTTAGAGTCAAGTTTTCAATGAGAAATACAACAAAACCTTTCCCCAAACTCTGGGCTTCTTCTGTCAAACTCTTTTCACTGAGTTCCATGTCAAACAGGGTGAGAATAAACAGGTTGGCAAAGAGAGAAAGAGAGAGAGAGAGAGAGAGAGAGAGAGAGAGAGCCCAGGTGTTGAAGTGCATTATGGTTTTTTTGATGGATGCGAGGGCTCCGTTTGAAGGGCTTGGAGAAATCTTGAAACCTCGGCTTTGGCTGCCCTCCCCATGTCCCAGACAGTGAAACACAATAAGCGTGCAGATGTTCAAAGTGTTTGGCCGTGCTGGAGCCTCCAGCCCTCCTCTCATCTGAGTAGGAAATGCTTTAGCTGGAACTGTTTGTTTTCTCTGTGTCTGTGGTCTGAACTGTAGATTCACTTACATCTCTGACCCCCCCACCCCTTCTCATTTCTTTCCTTGTCTCAGGGATTTCCAAATGGTGAGCTGAAGGAAGGACAATTCACAGATCAACACTGTCCCCTAGAGGGTAGGTTGAGAAGGGTGTCTTCTCACTCATTGAGTTGAAAAGTGTATGCTGCAAAAACGATATTTTAACATACTTACTTACTTTGTATGACAGATGAACATGTATGTGCCATTAGTAGGTATGATTACTTTCAGAAAACAACCCTAAAGCATATGTATCATTGTTTGCATTTATTATTCATATTTATCAAGATAGTTTGGTTTTATTTTTTGTGAAACCAGAGAACAACACAAATGCAAATTGTTGGCACCGTACAAAACAGGGTGTGTGCTCTTGGGGAGCAGTTTTTATTGGAAATGAATGGGCTGTTTGGTGGGAGTTTGAGATTTTCTAGTGTACCTAACTGAACCACACAAAACTGTGGCCAATTTCTGCAAGGTTTTCTTTATGTTTAACTAACTCAAATGTGTCCTCCTGTGTTGACAGTGGTTCTTCCTCCAGAGAAGGCTGAGGGTTGTGAAAGCTACCTGCAGTACCTGCACTCAGAGGACGGAGTGCGGGAGATACTTAGAGATTCGACCAAAGCTCCTGGGAAGAAACGCATCAGTCTGGATGTAAGCGGTTATATGACCTGGCATAATTGCAATGCTATAATGCGGTTGAGTTAAAAATTGCAGTACAAGTGACATGTTTATAACATCAATATACAACAAATGGTTGGCACAGGGACTCATCTTGTCACCAAAAGGTCCAAGGTTCTGATCCAGGCCAGTTATTCCAAAACCATACAGCTCAGGTGAAATGGGACTCTAAATTACTGATAATTATTGTGTGTAAGCTGTGTGATGGTTTGATAACCTGGGTCAGAAAAAGGTTAAGAGACCTGAGTGTTAAAATAGTTTTTTGTGGGTACCCAGAGAGCTCAGTTGTTACAGCGGGCACCCGTCAAACTGTCCTGTCAAACAAAGCCCTAAAAATGACCAAAAAGTAATCTTTAAAAAAAATTAGTTTTGTGTTCCAGTGAGTGACAATGATTTAAACATAGTTAAGAAAATAAATGCATGGTGGGTAACCTCGGTCCTAGCCGCAGCTGTATGCCTTAGCCTTGAGCACAGAACATCTGTCTGTATGTTTATACTGCTCAAGACCATATCCTGATTGAACTTATGGGCCAATAAATAGAACAAATAGATTATAATGTTTAGCCTTGCATGTTTAAAATAAATGCTTAGATCTGCCCTTTGGGGATCACTCCTGGCTATGTGAGCTGAGGAGATATTATAGAACCAAATAGGGCTGCCTTTCTCCCAGGGGTCTCCTCCCTTGTAAATGCACACTGCCAGTGTCAGCTCTCCACCAAGCAGCCAAACCATAAGGTTTACATGTACACTTTTTGTTTTGCACAGGAAGTATTTAAAAGCACTTGCTGATAAAGTACATGCTGAATTTATTTTTGTTCGATTTGATTGTGATCAGAGAGGCATAGTTTCAGAAATACCTCTGGTAAAAAGTTAAGTCCCATGCAGAATGTAGGAAAACAATACTCATTTTCTTTTGAAAAATGTTTATGAATCAGATTGAAGACAACAGCTGTAAAGATTAAATGCTGCCGTGTTATCATAAACGCTGTCTTTGACATAGTGTACAGTAGAAGTATTATTTCTTTGCTTATTATTGACAAAAATAAGTAGAGTCAAACCTTCCAACTTTTTATTTGTATTAAGTATGGTGATGTTTGTATCCACAGGACCTGGAGTGTGATGTTTCTGTGGAGGATGACAACCGTCAAGAGTGGATCTTTACGCTTTACGACTTTGACAACAGTGGGAAAGTTACAAAAGATGTGGGTTTATTAGCTTTCATGGCATTCCCTACAGTGATGCTCTTTTCTATCAGTGCTCCTTAATGTGCCATGTCTCCTTTATAGTGGTCATCTGTCCTTTTCAACTGTACTAACTGTGTTTTATCTGTCACTATAGGACATGTCCAGCCTGATGCACACTATCTATGATGTGGTGGATGCCTCTGTGAATCACTCCTGCCATAATAAGAGCAAGACTCTGCGTGTCAAACTGACCGTCACTCCAGAGCCCGGGTGCCACAGAAGAGAAACAGGAACAGGTAAATGACAACTTAAACAGCATTATACCTGCGACATGGTTTATCATCCCAATATGCTGTGAAGTCAACTCAGCATTTCCTGCATATTTGTGGATTGTAGATGATGTGAGGTTTTTGCAGAAACCAAACCATTGGTGTTATTACTGCAACATCTTTTTTTCTGTATATTGTCAGATGTTTTGATTGTTTTTCTGTTCATATTACCTGGTTCATTGTCTACCGCTATTTCTGGACTCATCAAACACGCCATTTGCATTGTTAATGTCATAACTTCTTTCACTCAAACAATTTCCTATGAAGGCTTTTTTGGTATCGGTTGTGTAAAAAAGCAAAAGCAGCAAACTTTAATGGTGCAGGTGGATTGACTGTCTGTAAGTGTGGATGTTGCTGACGTTTTCCTGTCACCAGTCTCAGTTTTTTTTTTTTTTTACCCCTCCAGATCGCTGTCACCAAGAGGAGGGGCGTTCGGCTGACAAGCGGCTGTCCTCCTATGTCAGGTCAGCACACATCGAGTGTACTTTGCTTAGAGGCTGGCCTGTGTGTGTTGTAATAATTTTTGCAAATGAATTGTGTAAATAATTGACAACCCACTAATCCTGAGTGTTTTGCTCATTTTTAGCAGCAAAGGGCAGAGCAATGAAGTGCAGGCCACCGACGGTCAACATTACTGTGTGGATGAGAACACAGAGAGGAGGAATCACTACCTGGATTTGGCTGGTATAGAGAACTACACCTCTAGATTTGAAGGTAAGTGTCTTTTTATTGTGTTTTAACAGCCTGCTTGTTGTCGACTCAAATTTGCTACATTATATTACAATGACAGGTTAAGAGTTGACTATGAAGATGCTGAGAGGAAACAGCAGTTCAAAGTACAGTGTTATAAATCACATTTGTATAAACCAATGACCCTGTGTCTGTTGCCTGTCCTTCAGGAACCACCCCTCCCCAGGAGGCTCATGTTCGGAGCTCCCAGAGCCAGAGCCGCTCACGCTCCCAGGAGCCAGAAACTCAAGTTCTTCACCCGCGCCGCTCACAGGTCATCAGCGATAGCTACAACCCTATGGAGTCTCGAAGCAAGGGTACACATTTTGTCAAATATCCCAAAGGAACCTACAAGGGAGGCGGAGGGAATAACGGGGGCAGCGGAGGTGGCAAATCCACTAAATGTCACGGCTACCACCCGCCTCTGCAAAGCATGCTGCACAGTGGCAGCGCAGCAGGACATGGGGGTCAGGATGTGTACCACTTGCCGCACCAAGTACAATCCTCCGGCCACCACCAGCACCCTTTGCAATACAGTCACAGCAAACGCCTTAGGGCAAAAGCCCGGGAGGCCATGTCCCCATCCAAAACCCCGCTGATGCCTCAGTCCCACCCCCAGCAGCAGCCCCCTGTACTACCAAGCCTGGAGAGAGAGCAGGCGTCCAGTCCACCTGGGAGCCCAGGGTTTGTGGTCCCTGTGGTCCAGCGTCACGAGCACCACCATCACCATGAACACCACCACCACCACCACTACCACCATTACCATCAGACATGACCGCGTTCAGTGTGCAGTGACTGAAACTGTACAGGACCAACCACAACCAACCACACCAGTCTGAAAAACTTAACAGGAGTGTTTCATGCTCTGTCCAGGATCTTTTTACTTAATTATTGCCAGCTATATACAGATATATCCTGAGATCAGATGTACTGGGGAATCAGGTAGTGCAATGGCTGATGATATTGGACTGAAAAGATGTTTTTCTGAATTATTGTTTAATAACAAAAGACGTGTGGCACAGTTTTTAAGTTTTTGTAGATTTTCTGCTGGGACTGCTGCGATCGTTACCCATGTTCAGTAAGGGTACAAGGAACAGATCAGAGGACTTTTGATGAGACATCCTTTTCCTCCTGGTGCTGTGGGTTGAAGTCCATGGAAGCTATTTGTGTCAGAGTAGATGTGTTGTTCTGCATGAGACCTTTTCAAAATATGGATCTCAGGTGTAAAGGTGCTGCTGCTCTCGAGCGTTTTACAGAGGCTTTTTCCTCTGGGAAGCCTTATGTAGACTGAGGGGTTTTCTGTTTGGGGGGGGGGGGTATGAAATCACCACTGCCAGTTTTAATGCAAAAATATCTTGCTATATGTATAAAAAAATCTATATATGTAAACACATTTTACTGTATAATTATTATACTGTATATGCATATTTCATCATGGACATAATTATGCATATATGTATTTTGTCTTTTATATATTTTAATAAACATTATATAGTTCATTTATATTATTGCAGCAACAGTTTGTTTATTTCTGCTCATAACACACTTAATTATGGCGTCTGCTGCCACTGTGTGGATAAAAACAGAACATCTACAGCACAAAGCCACTTAGTATTAAGTTATTGTTTGAGACTTTAACATTAAATGATAATAATAAGATAATTAAAACCTAGTTGTGGTTTGAGAGTAGAGCAAAGATTTTTTTTGTTTACCGGCCATTTTAAAAGAATGGGAACAATTTGGAATCAAGGCTGATGTTTTTTTAGAATATTGATTCCATTAAAAAAACAAGGTAGTTTTAAATTATTGGATCAGACCGTACTATCAATGACATGAATATACTGTGCAACAGCAGCAACTTTCTACCAGTAATACAAATGCAGTTGTTACCAGATGGTGTACGAGAGTCTGGCCCCAAAACTGACTGTAACAGAAAGGCCTTATTTTTGAAAGCAGAAGTGTCTTGTGTTTCTTCATGTTTTCACTTCCCTCTCATTCTCTGAGAAAACAGAGCATTGGCTGTTTTGGTATATCATATTTTCTGTGTGAACAGTCGGTATAAGCTGATAACACAAAGTTGGGTGACATGAAGAGAGAACGCATGACTGTGCTGCATTTCCCTACAGAGTTCATACTAAGACTAATAAATGTCCCTGTGGTTCTGTATGCCAAGTGCAGGGGCACCTAGGGAATCATTTTCACACATGGTAGTGCTGAATATCTGCAGCATCTGGCCTCTTGTGTGTCAATTAGTTTGTGGTAAATTGATTAAACACAAATGTATTTAGTAATATGCACCATGTAAGGACAACATAAACTGAAATAGGACAAACTAAATGAAAGACCTTTAAGCCAGGGCCTCAAGCTGAAGTAAGTAAGCTGAACTAACTAACTAACTAACTAACTAACTAACTAACTAACTAACTAACTAACTATCTATCTATCTATGTATGTATGTGACAGTGTGACAGTGAACCATCATGCACAATACCAGCACCTGGTGTTTGTTTGCCTCCAACGTCGCCATCGAGCCTCTTGCCCAAACCACCATGAACCTAGAGCACTGAAGCTATTCACCAGGTCTGTCTCTGTGTCAGCCACTAGGTGGCAACAAATAGCCATCTATGGTACATACTGAAGGCCGACATCAGTCAAGTGTTCCTTGAGATACTGTAAAATTGAGTAGGACCACAGGCCAGTCTTAGATCTGTTGAAATCATAAAAAGTAAGTTTAAAGAGGGCATCACGGTAGAGCAGCATAGATGCTTAGCCAACCTTTACCCCTGTATAAATAAAGGTAAGTGTCTGATCCACATGTAAACAAAAGGGTTGCTCCATCAGCAAAACACAGGAACCGGTTATCTCTCTCACATTGACCAGACAACTGCTAAATCTGGTTATTAATTAACAAAGCAATCTCAACCAAGGTCCATTTAGTAGCTTTTTAGTAGTTTTGGAGCATTTGATTACATCACATGATCTTCATCAGCAGATGAAAAACAAAAAGCTCCAAAACAACTTGTTTTATCAACTGCTGTGTCCAAGAGTCAAGAGTTCAATTTGAACCTCAACTAGTTATTAATTATGTTTGCAGGAGTTGTTAAAGGTTTGCGTAAAGTGGGTTGTATAAAACACAATATTCAAACAGACTTCTAATCAGCTGTGAAACCCCTAGGTGAAACCACAAAATTGAGTCAAAATCTATTATTGAAACTCAAATGAATACTTATTATGTTGTCAACATAAATTGGGCTTTTAATTAAAGACCTTGAGCCTCGAAGTGAATGCAGTTATTTCAGGTATTTCCATCAGTGGGTCAAGTTGAGCTGACACCTGAACATGGCTGTTTCACGTGACCATGGATACAACAGTCTGTAGCCTACCTTGTCATTTAAGTAAAGAGTAAAAAAAGAGCTTCTACAGCCAAATGTGAGCTACTACCAGCTATGTAAGACTTTTTCCGGACGTCCAGATTTGAAATGTAGGCCTGTTATATATTTTTTAACGGCTCGCATGAAGTGGTTTATTTATTTTTATTTTATAAAATAAGTGTCGCTTACCAACGCGCTTTTGTTAATTGTCAGCCGGGCACAGAGAAAGCAGCATTCCCTGCTTCGGTCGTTAGGGATTTAGGGAAGGACTAAATCCGAGCCCCGACTGAGACAAACAATGGCAGCTATGAAAGGCGAGGGGAGGGTCGGTCTAATGCAAATATCCACTTTGTGCGCCTCGGAGAACCTGCACCTAACACTGACAACTACAAACTTCCAGCCAAAGTAAGTAGCCTATGTAGCATAGGCCTATTACAGACGCTGACTGTATAACAACTTTTAACAAGTTTTTTTGGGGGTATTTGTCGCTGTATTATACATTCGCTGACCAAGTTCTTCCATGGAGGCTTCTTTGCTTAAGCAACAAGTGGGAAAGCGGAGTGCAGACGGCGTTTGGAGACAGGACGCTGCAGCATCTCTGAAATGTGTCAAGTGCACCTGCTGAAGGAAGATACAGAGAGGTAGGAACCGTATGGTGTCCACATACACGTGCAGCATCCCGATGTACTGTTAAAGTAGCACCCTACTTCCTAAACGTTCTCCTCCACTTCTTTATCGACGTTTTAATAGTCAAATAAAAAAATCCCCATTTTGTTTGCATTCCCCACGACTACGTTTAATTTCTCTGTACGAAGCTTACAGTGGAAAACCTTTTTCCCCCAACACAGTTTTGTTCGACCTACCTTTTTTTTCTGTGCAGCTCATTTAGTGCAGCTAAGCCTGTCTCAGGAAAACGTGATTATCCTCAGACCATCGATACGCTGGCTTTCATTCAAGACATGCATGAGAAAGGCTTTGCAACATAATAGATCAGTGGGAGCCTGTCTGCTTGTATAGACGTGGGGCGAATGGAAGGGATTCCCACATAAATTGTGATATTTTAAAACAGAACATTTGAGAAATAGTACATGCAACATGTGAGATTGACCCTCTGGCGTTTAAATGCAGGCCAGAAAAGTCTATGAAAACATTTGGTTATAAAAAAAAAAAGAAAAGAGCCAGCTCTGAGCGCTAGTCTATCAAAATCTCCGTAGCATGCACTTTTGCAAGCGTTGATCAAAAAGTAATGGAAGGAAATGCAACTGTAAAGTCCCAGCATACCCCCACCCAGAGAGACATCAAAGCAGACTCAACATGAGGCCTTTATCTGAACAATTGTTCCATTCTACCCGCACCCCAACCATCCCACAACCCCCTATTCCCAATTTCCACTTGATTAAGCCCTAAACTAAGCAAAGTTAAATCTGGAGGGAAAATGGTTCACTAATTCTGACTCTCAAGTTCTGACACAAAAGAAGAAAGAAGACTGTTCTTTCTGTTTTAATTTGAGTCTGATTCAAGAAGTTGACAAGAGTTTTCTCTGCTGGGTTGAAAAACATATTGTTGGACAAATATAGACAGATGATGACGACGAAGAAGAAGAAGTGACAGACAACTGAAAGCAAACGATCAAATCATTTAGCTCCTGCTTGATTATTCTAGCCTTAGGATACACCAATGTATTGCTGCATACTATATACTGTATTAATTATAACATGAATACTGTACATCAGTTGTGCAACAAAACCAATGCACCTGATTGCAAGTGGTTAACTACTGAATACTGATAACATCAACATGTAAGCATAATGCTATTTTGGCTGCGTTAGAATGTAAGCAACAAAATCGTTGCACGTGTTAAGATCCATAAAAAATGCATGGGCAATAGTTAAAAGGCTGTTTATTTAGATGTGGACATTAGTTTTCAGGGATCGGTGTGAAGGCCACCAATGCAGTTTATGACAACGCTTTACAATTCAGGTATAAGGCTCTGACAGCTGCCCGTTGATGACTTGTTTTTGCTCTCTAGAAACCTCACTCTGCTACTGAAGCTTAGACATCTAAAGTCCAGGTCTAAACAATGCAGTTGAAATCCATTGCTCTCCATTGATTTTCCTGTATTTGTAAGCAGTTTTCTCTAATGGTGAGAGTACACAGAAGCAGCCTGCAGACCACTGTACACATTCTCTGTGTTGTGGTGAGGTTGCCAGGCAATGTGAGCTTCTGGATGAAGGCTGCTCTCCATCTCTTTCTGTCTCACAACCCCCCACCTCTCCTCTCAGCTTGGCTCTCCTCTGCTGCATACTAATAGATGGACAAAAAAGCTGATTACAAACAGGGCTGTCAAACTGATTATTAATATTCTTTGCTTTGTGGTCTGGTTTACAGGGGCAGTAGTTTATGGGAACTTCCTCTATTGTTATATGTATGGTTTTCACTAATTCACTGTGAAATACAGTGTACAGAAAGTCTACCAGTCTGCAGTTACTGTCAGGTGCATGTGTTTTAAGTCCTTTTGTATTCTGCAGGATCGTTTTTATATATCTTTATGTCGTCCACCAGAGGAGGGCAGTGTTCAAGTCTTCTTATGAAGCAGAAAACCCAGTAGTAGAATAGTAGACCTACTTTTTACTGTTTTTGCTGTAATGTGCTCTGATAAAATGTTAGTGAAATATCTTTGGGAGCTGCAAACACAAGAGACTATCTACTGCATCTTTGCAGGAAGGAATCATTATTCTGACAGCAACTCACAAACAGATGAAGTGAATGTTCAAAAACAGGCAGTTTGCATAATACCACATCAGTGTATTGAGCTGTTAGTTTTTAGTAGTTTTTGGATTATTTTTTTCTATTTTTTTGAATAAGGATTAAAGCAGCTCGCTGGTGGGCATTATATCTCAAAGTAAAATATTTCCCCATATAAATATGCACAGAAAGGGAAGGTAGTTTTTAGGGGTGGGAATTACCAGAGGCCTCACGATACGATATCCTCACGATACTTATGTCAAGATACAATATAATTGCGTTTTTAAACATATTGCAATATTCTGCAATATATTGCAATTTATTAGCTTTTTTTTCAACTTAAAACGTTTCTGAATTTCAAATTATGTCCCCAAAAGAAAACTTTGTCAACATATCTTACCAAAAAAGATACATTTCTGTTCATTTCATTTCAATTTTCTTGCTGCAAAATGGGATTGTCAAGCAAACAAAATGACCAACACATTTATAATAAAAAATTGATAATTGGTGTCTCTGTATCGATTCAGTATTACCAGAGAAAATCTAGCGATACTATGCTGTATGTACTATGCTGTATGTATTTTTTTGCTGTCTTCTCAATGACAGAACTCCTCTTCCTGATAGGCCCTATCCTCAAGAGGCCGGTATAATTAGAGCTATGGAAACAGGAAACACCTCGCCCTCCCTATCGTTTTCTCTCTCCTCTCTCTACTCCCTTTTTTCGCTCTCTCTCTCTCTCTCTCTCTCTTCTCAGATGTGCATTTATTTGTACAAATTATCAGGTGCAGAGACGTAAGGCCTATAATGAGTCCTGTGATGGTTATCGCTGTATCTTACATCCTTCCATTTACTGGAAATGAAGACATGGCTTGTGCCTGATCTCTTCTCCTTCCAGAAAGCAATTAACAAGCTGCACATTCAGTTTGGACAATTTAGCAAAATTGCCTTTTTTGCTCTCATCTATCTGCCTGTTAGAATCAAAACTTGCAGCTATTTTAATTATAGATTAAATTGTAGATTTTCTTCTTTTCTTCTGTTGTCAACACATTTCAATTATTAAAGTGGTGACTTACAGCTTACTGCCAAAAAGCACAAAGTAATTCAATTATAGTGACTAGAAAAAACAGAAAAACAACCAAATATTTGGTATTATGACTTGATAAAACCCTTTTTATATGTTGGTCAACCAGTCCATTAATTAGGTAGTTATTTGAGCGTTAGGTGTCATGCTGTGGCAAATATAACAAATGCATGAGAAGTAAGCAGACATGTTTGTTTATATAAATTTTGAGTTGCATGATGTGACTCGCTGATGACATTTACTGAAATTTCACACTGTCTAAACCTTAACCCTCCCTCACTCTTCAGCTTGACTTGCATCACAGTGCTTTGGCTTTGCATGCCAATGATTCATTTGTAGTGGATATTTGCACACCCTTGGTAGTTTAACCCAACGTCAGGGATGTAGAAGAGGGGCCTCTAATTTCTGTTCCTTCCTCAACAGATTAAAGACCCTGTGGAGACCAGGTGTACAGTTAAGACCAAAGATTAGACACCCATCGCACTGCACTCCGCCTCTGTGACGGTAAAAAGTTTACTTTTGTTTTTGAAAGCTCTTCTTCACTGTCCATTAAAAGGGTTGCACCAGCACTTCACCCAGTTCCAACAGTCTTTCCTTCTGCTCAGGCATGCAGAGTTTAAGAGAGAAAAGAGTCATCACTTTTTATTGATTCAGAGAAGTGGCTCCCACCTTTTCCCTTCCTGGTGTGGAATGCACACCTGGAGGTGTTTGCGGAGTGGCTCTAGTAATCCATATAACAATGCAGGCTGAAATCTGTTGCCATCAGGAGCACTCGAGGCAGGCTGCTCTGACAGGCACTGGATTGTCTCTACAGATCAGTGTGGCTGCGATGCTGTCGATCCCTTATTGTGACATGTATCTTTAATCTTATCTTTTTTATTTTTATTACTGACATGATAGAGAGTCCACAGGGTTTTAATATGATCAGAGTCTTTCTTATTAGCCGAAAAGGTGTTATAAGTTATAGAACTGATTTGTAAAAATAATAATATAACTCTTAATCAAAAGTTTGTATACATTAAAGTCACCATGGATTGACAGAAAGCACAGGTAAAGCGCAGTTGACTAGACTTTGTTGACATGGCTTTGTTGAGTTGCACTGCTCTTGGTTCCTCCTACAGTGTACACATGAGGGAGATGGGTGCAGATAAAATGACTGGGTTACGCCCCGCCGAGGAATTGGGATGCCTGGGGGGTTGGGAAACTTTCTGCCTAGCTAGCCTTAATATTGTGATTTTCCTCAGTCAACAACGCAGTTTGTTTGATGGTACATGTCAGGTTCTTCCAGGACTTGAGGGCTGGTCCTCTCCTCTGGTTAGACAGCTGTCAGCCCTTCAGAGCCCAGAGAACCAGCAACTCCTCCATGTGTTGTTGGAGACTTCAAAGCAGTAGAGCAGAGCGGGGTGAGTGCTGATTTTCAAAAACAATTGCAACAACTTTAGCTGGGATTAATTTGGATGTTGAACTTTGGGGCATTGTTCTGTCTCAGATTATTATTTATTATTATTTATTATTATTATAAAAAATACAATAAATGCAAAACAATACTGTCAAATACATGCTTTATATGACATAGTGTAGTAAGTATAGTATTTTGTGGATGTACAGTATGTTTAAACTGCTTGTTGAAACAGGTGTGTGGGTACCCAGGCAAGTCTGTGCAAGGATGGTAACATCTAACATTAGTGTGTTTATTAGAGGGAGATTTTTTTTATTCTTTTGCCAAACAGTACAGATTAAATTTGATTCCATGCAATAAGATATTAAAGGGAAGGAAAGCTTGATTACTCTAGTTTTACAGTTTTACAATAGGGATTACTTATTGAAAAATATAAAACGTATGCTTTATTCATACTTCACTGTTTTGTACTGTCTTTACTTTAGTCACACAGTACATACTGCAATGTCAGTGAATTCAGTCAGACGGAGCTTGTCCTCTCCTTGACTCCTTGATGATTTCGACTGTGGGAGCTGCTGCTGTAACTCGACCTTGCCTCCTCCAGCCACCTGTGCTCGCGCGCCCAGAGAAAACACTGGCTTTTGTATTGGAGTGAGATGTCCACACAGCAGGGTGACTAAGGTACATTAGGCAGCTATGACAGGTGGCATGCTCTCTTTCTGTGCTTCAATATTGTCGGGCTGTTGGTGGAACAGCTGCACCACACAGCTGTGGAGGCGGGAGCAAATCTCTTTCTTGAAAAAGAAAAACACTTTAAATTTGATTTGAGACACTTTTTTTTTTTTTTTTTTAAATGCGTAAAAGTGCAATGTATGCATGTCTCGCCATACAGATTTGGGTCTCTCTTTGCATGCCAGTGGGAAGCTGGGGGTTGGGGCGCTATGTGGTTGTTTGTGTTTGTGTAGCTGTGGGCATTTGTGTAGCGAGGTAATCAATCAGAATCCTGGAGCCTAAAGTGTGCAGCATCACCACTGTGTCCGTCTGTGTGAGGAGGAAAGGTTTAGTGTGTGTGAGCCTGGATGGTGATGTGATGTGAGTTCCCATGGCTGTGTGAGGCGGTCAGAAGGAGAGTGATGACTTGTTCACTCTGTCCTCTGTATGGAACCAGCTTCTCAGTCTGATCTGTGAGTATTAAACTTCTTACAAAATGCAGTTCTCTTCATTTTGTGTGCCCACAGTTCCTCTGTATTAGTTAAACAGTGATTTTTAAACTGCTTTATCTTTTTGGAAGAGTCAGATAGTGGAATAGCACTGAGAGACGGTTGTGAGCAAGAAAGTATATATTTCTCAGACATTGACATAAATTGGCATCTTCTTTGATGATCGGTTAATCTTTTGAGTAATTTTACAAGTAACATTTGTTTTTCTTGGTCTTGCATGATATTAAATTGAATATGGTTGGTTATTGGACTGTTGGTCACACAAAAAACTGTTGGTATGGATTTCCTGCGCTTTTACAATTTAGATGGATCTAACAGATATTTTGCTGCTGTAAAGACATATGAACTTAAATGACTATACAATGCTGTGATTACTGCCAAAGTATTGTCACAGTTTAAAATATATCATGCTGGAGTTTGAGGAAGAAAAGGCTAGAAGTGTAAAGTTTTCATAACAGCTCTTGTTGGGTGGCCTGTGTGGCACTGTGAGGTTGGTACGAAGTGAGGTAGGACCAAGGTGTCACATTCCACAGTTTTGTGTGTGTGTGTGTGTGTGTGTGTGACCACCCATCTATTTACAACAGAGTATGTACTTTATCTAATCTTACTTAAATTTATGATATCACCTCCAATTAATTCCTTCATATTCTAGATAAAGTTTGGTTGAGTTTGTGCATCTAAATAAAAAAAAAAATACTGTGTCCATCCTCCCCTCTTAAATCTGTCTTGTATTTTTATCTGTAGATATGTTGGTGAAAAATGTTAAAACTGCAGCTCTCATGTCTTCTGACTAATTTCTTTCCCTGATTGCTCTATCAGATGGGGTGCCACCCCTGGGACAGCCCTATCTGCTTATTCAGATCACATGAATATTGTTTACCAGAAGTCTGCGTAAACTAGGCTATTTTAAACCTCATGGTTGCTCATGGAAAAAACAGGAAAGGTTTAATTCTTGTAATTGTACAAACATAGTAGTTTAACTGGAGCTGATGGATTACTGTACACAACTTTACTGCTGTCTTGATATGAATCAGAACATACTGTAGATGAGAACATATGAAGCCCACACATATCTATGTCTTTAGCACAGGGGACATCAGCTCTGTGGACTAAATCACTACACATTTAAACACAAGATTCGGCTCCAGGATACATGTTGTTGACTGTTAATCCCAGTGCAGCAGGGCTTGATCCTGACCTAAATCACACATTGATGCCTCCTCTAGTGGCCTAAGAGGAACCACATGTCTACAGTCTCAAACAGGACATATAAAGAGGAGATAATTAGGAACCTAACACATTTAATTTCTTTCAATCCACTTGTAATCCTTCAATTAATGTTTAATCTGATATTAACTGATGCAACTGTGCAATTTACATTTAGAATGTAATCATCCACAAATACATTTTTGTTGGGAGCCTTTATAACGTAATTTTTTCATATTGCTTTTCTCCTAAGAATCATTTTATCACGATCATAAGCATATCGGACTATGACAACTTTCTTAAAAGAAACCAAATTCATTGTTTCAGTCAACACCAAGTGTACACCTAACATAGCAGTAGTACACTCATTAATACTTTACTGTAATAATTTAACCATTGTTTGATAAAATTAAAAATCCTAAAATTTGAGATATTAAGACTTTGGAGAACAGTTTAGTTTAAAATCAGGGTAGTCCAGGCGCCGGCCATGGAACGCAACGTTCTCAGCACAAGTACCTCGGGGGACCACTGCTGCATGTCATTCCCCCTCACTTCCTGTCATCTATCTACTGTTTGCTTCATTTATTTGACTTCAATAACTTAAAAACATAACTAACTCACCACTTAGACAGAGCTGCAGCCTCGCTTCCAAAATTATACAGGGCTGACTAAAAATTTGCTTTAGTGGGCATCCTGCTGGCTCAGTTGGCTGCATCTTGGATGTGTGACGACCAGAGAGCTTTGTTGACTTCAACTTGAACCGTTTTGTTGCTTATGTGAGATAAGTAAGAATTAAAAAGAAGGAAAAGAAGAAAAAAAAAGAGACTTAAAAGAAGACAAGCTGCCCTTTATAAAACCAGTGTAGTGGAGAAAGCCAGGGTAACGGAAATTATAGGGTGAGACATGGCACCAACATTATGTGACTTGGAGAGAGAGGAGTGTATATTTGCATAGTGCATATGCGAGGTATCTGTTTTTCTGTTTTAAATAGCAGATTATACAGTAGCTATATACAAAAGCCTAAATGTTGACTTACTGTATATAACAATACTTGGAGTTACTATTTATAATCTTACCTCTCGGTTTACATTAACATCTTTGCTTTTTGTGTGAAGTGCAAATGCCTCTGGATACTTTTGTCAACATGAGAGCAGCTACAGTATGAGCATGTATGCTGTGTGACTGGCAGTGACAGCGTGTTGTTTTGTCGTCATCGGGTCATTGTGCATCAAGAATCTAGTGTCTCTCTCTAAATATAAACCAAACCAATTACCTATCCTCTCTGTCTAAATGCGATCTACACATTTATTACACAAAGCATGCATTCTCACCAATCATGTTTTCCCCGAACAGTGACTTCCTGTGTTTAGGAAGTTATGGGGATTAGCTGACAAAATGTCACTTTGCTGCATTCCAGCGGTAAAAACGGTTCACCTCCGCTGTGTTGTGTCTCGGTTAGGGTTTTCTTGTGATGCCCGTTAGATGTCATCATCGAGGAATGTTAACTAACGATATAATCAAGTTTATTGTTCCATGTCTTAAACACAAAGAAACACTATTTAGAAGAGCTTTTTAAAGACAAACAGTTATATGTCAGTTTATATATTGTTTTTAGAGGCAATGGGTTTTGAAGATGTCATATCTGTCTTATGTACCAGGAGGATGGCCCACATATGTCAGTGGTTTCTAAGGACCAGTTAAAGAATTGGGTATTCCCTTGCCAATATTTAAGGGCAACGCTGTTGTAGTGAGTGACATGAGCCACCAATCCTATGCTGATGTCTTCCTTTCTTTTTCCTTTTGAAAAGCAGCAGAATAAGCTGAAACCGTAGTCCATTTGTATTGTCAGGACAAAGAGAGACCATTGTGACAGGAAGAGTGGAAGGGAGCTGCTGGTGGAGGTAGGGTGCAAGGGGTCAGGGGGGGGCAGAGAGGAGTTAGTCAGAGTCCGACCCCTGCTGGGTGGAGTGTTGGGGGTTGGGGTTCTGGGCGGTGGAGCTGTGCAGGTCAGGTAGTGTGTTTTTTTTTTTCTCTCTCTTTTTCTCTGAATGATGAGCCTGAAGTTGCAGCAGTGTGCATTTATCCAGCTGGAAGAGGCTTCAGTAGCAGAGCAGTGGCAGGGCGGGGGAGGTTATGTTGGAGGGACGGAGGGAGGGAGGGAGGGTTACGGGGAAGCCAGCGCACTGCCTCTCTCACGCTCCGACAGGAGTTTATTCTGCTCAAGTTGCCTACACTGCAGCACACAGACAGAGCTGGAGAGAAAGAGAAGGCACGGGACCTGTTGATATCACTGCGATGACTTACAGCACTTACAGAGTGGATTGTACACTGGATTTTAGCGCTTGGAGTTGACAACTTTTATTTATTTATTTAAGTTTGGTATATCGTCTGGTGCCTGAATGCTGTCACTGGGCAAAATGCACTCCAGAGCAAAGTCCCGGAGTTGTGACAACTACCTGAGTATTAAGGTACAAGCTTTAAATGGGTCTTCATTTCAATTTTAATGAGACTTTTTGGAAGTTGCTCTTTCTTTCTTTCTTTCTTTCTTTCTTTCTTTCTCTCTCTCTCTCTCTCTCTCTCTCTCTCTCTCTCTCTCTCTCTCTGTGTGTGTGTGTGTGTCGATCCCCCATTATATTATTGCTTGGTGTATAGTCACATTCCTTAATTTTTATTCAGTTGAAGTTATTTCATGTCTTTATTTTCATGTTTCAGTAAGACCACTTAATACATCTCATTATGTGATGTATTACTTTGTCTGCTACTCTCAGATGCTTGCCTGTTTGTGATACTCTGTGTTTGCTTCGAAGTGAGTGTAATTCTTTTCTAAAGGGAAAAAAAAATCTTATTTCTTCAGGAGATACAAACAATGTATTTTTGCTGTGTGCCATCATCAGCAATGGTTGGCTTTTATCAGCTAAACAAGATGAAGAATAAAAAATGTATTTAGTTCCTTTTCTGGGGTCAGTGAAATACATAAGTTTGTATCCTTTCTGATAAGTCAGTTTCCTTTATCATCCTCCCACTTGGTATGCACCCAGGCTATATTTACCCTGCAGAGGTAATAACAGACTGTTTGTTAGTCTCCTTTGTCTCTCCTGTCACTGCTCATCACCGCTCTGATTGGTTGAAGGACCACCATTCACTTGTTATCTCTTGTTGTTGGGTTTTCCTTTTTGCAAAGGCCTAATCAAATGTGTGAATATGTGTGTTGTATACAGTAAAAACAATCTATCTATAGAGTGTGTCAAGGCTGCTCAGGAACAATATCCTGTCTCAATTTTATTTACATCCATAGGACAAAGTCATTAGTTGACTACATAAATCAAGTCTTTCTGATAACTGAAGTGGGAATCTGTCAAGTCTGTCCCACTGCTCCATTAGGCAACAATTTCATTTTGTCTAATTTAAAAAATGTACATCTGTCTCTTAGCTTGCATCTTTTGTTTTATGCATTACTTTTTGACATGATATAGGTTGAAAAAATGAGTAGGCCTTACACTTTAGAACGTATTAAACAGCCTGATGGTCAGAGGAAAATAAAAATAGTTACTTTTGCTGAAGTGGGTGGGCCAGTTTATCACCTTCAGACTTCCATTATTGTTGATCTCGCTGTCACCTCACGGACCCAGCTGTGTTTGGCACACAATCAGTGTGGGCCTCTCAGGGTTAAAGTTTATCTGCTGAGATAACATTATAACATTTACTTGAGTGAATTTTCACAGTGCCCTTCTAATATTATACAGAAGAACTTGCTCTGTAGTTTTCATACACAGAGAGACAGAGTTTATTTGTGTCATATCTATCTGTATGTGTGTGTCCAAGTACAATTCAGTTTTACTTTAACACTAAGATTTGCTAAGCAAATATAAGCTAAGCTGAGAAAACACAAGTTAGCAAATTCAACAAATTCTGCAAACACTGATATCTCACAATAAATTCAATTTATTAGAGCAATAATTTTGATTTAAGATCTATGGAGTTATTAGTGCAATTTTCAGATCTGACTTTATGCCCCAGCCCCTCTCTTCGCTTCTCCCCTTCTCATGAGATAGGTTTTCTATTGCTACAGATCAAAAGCTGAATCAAACTGCAGGTTGAATAAGGTCTCGCTAGGCTCTATTGTTGGCGTCCCGGCACCTGGCAGCAGGGCAGCTCAGAACAACCTGTGGCCTTTGTGAGCCTGCTGCCTTTTAGGCTGTTAGCAGGTTGGGTAGTGAGCAGCCTGTATGAGGACTCTCCTGTTACACTCCCCTGGTGGCTTCATGCTCCACTGGAGGCCTGGTAGGCAGCGCCTTTTGTGTCCCTGACCCACTAAATGTGTCAGTGACCACCTCTCGCTCTCTCTGTCTCTGTAGGTCTCTCGCTCTTTCTCTGTGATGCACCCCTTCTCTCTTTCTATTCCTCTGACTTTACTGTTTTCTTCCACTTTGCACTTTGACACATGCTTTTAAAAGTTGTGTACGATTAGAGTTACCAGCTAATGAAACATATGCCTATAGTACATTTAATGTCTCTATGTTCCCACCACAACTTAATATCAAAGACAATCCAGCCTCTGTTTTCCTGTTTCATTGAGAGACAAACGCCCCCCATCGTTTCACTCACTTAGCGGCTCTCTGCACTTTTCTGAACAGCTGGTTTACTGACAGCGCAGACAAAAGTGTCCTACCTGTAGCTTGAAGCCAATAATTACTACCTCAGTCCTCCATCACACAGGCGGCCGCTTTCAAAGACCTGCATCAGAAGGGGTGGGACTTCCCAATCTGCCCTGGCTGAGGGTCTGAGGCTAGACATACACAGCCATACACGCTGCATTCCTCTGTGGCTCAAAGCGGATGGGAAGCTAAGCTTTGGTGGCTAAGCTCAGTCGTTCTGCTGAGACATGCAGATATGTCTCCCACTAGCCAGGTGACACTTTTTAAAAGCTTCAAATGCTTCCTGACAGTGGAAAGCAATATATGCTCAACCTCATGTAAGACATTATCTACAGGGTGATGATGTAATGTTTATTTTCCATTACTCTGAATGTAAACACTGTTTCATGCAGCTATTGTTCAGATAAGTGCATTTTTTTCTGTTCATATTGTAGCATTGGATTACTTGGACAGCCACTCCTGTGCAACAGGTTGAATAGCATTTGATTGATCATAAAGCTCAAGTCTCTGCTATGTTGAGTAATTGTTCTTCAAAACACTACCTTGTCACTACCACTGTTTTTATTCGGTCTTGGGAACCTCAAGAGTAACTTGCTGGTGTAGTGTGGGCTTTCCTCCCATTGTTAGCTTTCCTCCAAAAAAACACCATGTTATTCTTCTCCTACCGGGTGCAACAGTGACTAATGCCCAGAGACATTTTTGTCTCACTAAAAAGCAGACGGCTTGCTAATGGAGGTAGGCGTTTTTTTGTCAAGGCACCAAACACTGTACAGCACATACCACTTAGCGAGGCGGAGTGCACAATGAGCGCCTTGTAGTAAAGTCGTGGCATGTGTACCAATGTGCTGAACTGTACTTACTCTCCTCTAAATGATGGTACTGAGCTGCTTAGATCAACAGGACAGATCTTACAATGGGTGAAACATGGGCTGTCTGACAGGCTAAATTGACTTGAGAATAGAGGATCTCTAGAATTCTAGACATCCTTTTTTTTTTTTTTTTACACATTTATTGTCATGTAAATGCAGCGTAAGCATTCAAGTGAAAGTTAGGAGCTGTGTCCTTAACCCCCATGTTTTCAGCATGGTACACAGTCAAAGTGTGGGACTTTCCCTGGCATTGCTATCTGTCTAGGTGGTTATCATTGGAGGCAGATGTCTCTATTTCACTGTTGTGTTCCATTCGGGGAAAAACCAATAGCCAAGGGATGTTTGGCCTTGGCTCCGACTGATGAGAGGAAGGTCATAGCCTGAAACGCAAACTTAACTACAAGACCCGGTCAACCTCATCTAGGACGGCTATAATCCCATTTGCCCTGTTTCATCTCGGGACAAGTTGTAACTAACGGTGTGGGACATGTCATCTGCTCTGGTGGGGACAGGCGTTGGTGGCCCAGGCAATGTAGGGGTCAGATAAAAGTCAGCGATGACATGGTTATTATTAGCGGGTAGCATTGCACCATCCCGGCCGGAGTCCAGTCTGTACTTTCCAGTTCTGCTGTTTGTGTCCGCTGACAGTGACGTCACTCCCACCAGGTGTTTCCCCTCTCCCTGATGGAAACACCATCATGGCTGACATTTCCTGTCATGTTCCAACTTCCTGACTGTCTAGCTAAGTGGGATGATTCTCAGTAACTCTGTTAATGTGCATATGCAATGTTGATCTGGTTGAATTCATGTACAGTAAGCAGATACCTTGTTATTTAATCATGGTTGTGCAACATTTGTATGATATTTTTAACCATGCTAGGCTTGATAGTTGGTTGATTTGCTCCATCACTTTGGTCCAGACTGTAATATCTTCTTAATGGATCCCTACAGAATTTGGTACAGACATTCATGGCCAGGCTTGTTTGTACCTTGTCACATTGCTATTATGATGGCGGATTTGCACTGTCATATTTTTATTTGTAATCTTTTGCATCTTTGTGGGCTGCTGCGCTTCCCTTTGTGTGTAAGAAGCATAGTGTGTGCACGCTGTGAATAAGCCTAGGCACATTTTACTTATTCGTTGTTAAAATAACAATAAAATGCTGCGCTTTTGACTTCAGACAAGGTTTTTGTTGGTCAATGGTGCGATCACTTCCCGCTGTCTCAAGATAGCAACACGCCAAGAATTTACCTGAACACACCTCCCTGTAAGACCAGCACGCCTATTTGGTATTTAAATGACGTGGGCGCTGGATGGGAAATTAACAACAAGACACTTGCGTCGGGCTTTGCGCTGCGCAGGGTGCAAAATGGGGCTCTTAGTGTTGTTTAAATGTTAAACAACAAATGTAACCTCTTTGCATTTCAAGCACTCAGTGTTTTTCAACCTGGGTTACGGGACATCCCAAAGGGTCCAAAGAAGAATCAGAGGCTAAATAAAAGCATAAACAAAAATAAATTAAGTTTAAAAAAAGAAATTATTATAATTATTATATTAAATAAAGTTATTTTTTTCAGATTTTCTCAATTTTTTTTTTGTTAAATGCTGGGTATTGTCATTACTTCAAGCTTCTAAAATCCTTTGAATAAAACACTGAGTGGGGAAAATAATTCTTAGGCTGGCTTGCTTACAGCACATGTTCACATCAGTGCCATAACCATGTAGCATATGTCTTTGGCTTTGAGTCTTCTTGTTACCCTGACATATGTAGTACAAGCTTCATCAGATGAAAAATATCCAACCTAATTCAGCTCTTTTTTTCATTCAGGACACTGAGTCTTTGGATAGCTGTATTCAGAGCACCTTGTCAGCCCTGTACCGGCCCTTCAGTGCCACCGCTGCCACCGTCTTGTGGCAGCTCTTCAGTGTGGTGGAAAGGCAGTACCGAGGAGACGGCCTCCGCTGCCTCATTGACTTCTTGCTTCCCGCCAAGAGGATCTTGCAGATCATCCAACAAGAAACTAGTGTGAGTTGTTGATAGATGTGGCACTTGAAGTTTAATTGAGGAATCCACGGAATCCTGTGATTTATTTAAGAATTTATTTTGAGTTACAGCATAGTCAGAGATTTACCTGTAATAACCTTAGTAATTAACTGCTGGACTGTTGGAAATAAAGTGTTGAGAAAGGGGCAGTGAGGACACAACAAGGAAAAACTAAAAGCCCCAATAAAACCTGTATCTGTGTGTCAAGACATGTTAACTCATGTCCTTCCCTAAACACTTCAAACATGTATAGTAATATAATATGGAATAATAAACAAAATGTTTGTGACAAAAGAATGTGAGAGCAGCTCTGCGGCGTGTGAATTTATTTGCTGAGTGGGAAGGGGGAGCATCAGACTGAGACAGTTGATCATTGTTCTGAAAACAAGCTGAAAAACAGCCATCTTTCTCTGAATAGGGAATCTGTGGTCTGTTTGAGAGGCTGCCATGGACACTTGGGCCCAAAATGAAATTCAATATTCTCTCTCACAAGATTTGATTGCTGTGGGTTAGGGCTCTGCAACCAAAGCACTGAAACTGTATTCATCTCCGCTGTGATTACACTGTGACGATAGCCATAGAGCAATAGTTTCAACTAAGCCTAGCCCCCGAGAAAGGCTTGCCATGCATGAGTGTCTTTGTATTGCAGGCAATATGAGAAACTTCAGAGGACGATCACATCCTCAGGCTTTGCCTTCATAAAAGATGAACAAAGTCAACCCTTGAGTCCAGTGTCTACGCTCTTAGGGTCTGTGTTTTATTCTGTCACAGTGCAGATTTGTGTTGTGGTTGCTGCAAAAACAGGCCTGATCAGACAGGTATTCCTCTTTAGTCAAGTGATTGCTGACAGTGATTCATCTATTGTGTCCCGTAAAAACATCTCACCACTCCATTAAAGTTAAACATGTGTTTGAACGCTTTGCAGATGTCAGTTGTATCATAGCTGAACCATGACACAAAGATGATGATCTTTTATGGGAGTGGGTATTGACTGATTTCTCTGTTTTCTCTCAGGTGAGGTTCCGAGGATTGCTATTCTATCATGAGGGGTGGCCTCTCTGCATCCACGAGAAAGTTGTCTTGCAGCTTGCCCCCCTGCACAAAGTGCGCCTAAAGCAAGGAGACTTCTACCTACAGATTGTTCCTTTAGGCCGCAAGACTGCCAAGCTTGTAATAAAATGTCTGTCAGTCAGTGGGCAGGCCATCACAGAAGTCCCCATCGCAGAGAGCATGTATGGCAGCGTCTTCACAGCTGAGTTCTTGCAGAATGTAACACGAGACCGAAACCTGCACCCACTACAGAACTGTCTGCTTACCACTGGTACGGCTGTGTACAGGACGCCGTGGAAGAACGTGGTCAACCCACTGTTTGTCAGCAGCACGGCGGACGCAATCATGCAAGCACGCTGCAGCAGAGGTGGCTTCCGCGGCCATCTCAGCACCTGTAGCACCAGTGGATCCACGGGTACTCTGGACAGCCACCGCAGCTCCAGAGAGTCCCTGCACTCTCAGGGAGCTGACTCCATTTTCTCTGAGCTCACCTCCCCAAACACACACCACATGGACCCCAGCAGTGAGAACCACAGTGTTGGTGCACCGGACACTGCTCCACCTATAATTAAAATCGAAAGACCCACTGAAGAGAGTGGGATAGGAAGTGTGGATAGTAGTGGAAGAGAGAATGGGTCCAAGATGCTCTCTTTTAGTACTGACCTCAGTAACCCAGGCCCTCGACGCCGCGTCCCAAGGGACTCTGTTTCATTTGAGAGCAGGAGACTTTTCAGAAAATCTTATATGGAGGCCCTGCAGAACCCCATGAGCCTCGGGTCCAGCTCTGAATCCATCCTGGAGGAAAGCCCAGAGCACAGTGCTTGCTTAAGACAGAGCCCAGTGACACCAAGCAGCAGCCCTGACACCCGGACCTCCTCCAGAGAACACTTATCTTGGAGGTTGGGTAGCAGGAGCTGGCTCAGTGGTGATGACTCCAGACCCAGCACACCTTTACTTTACTTACAGAGGGGGTTGAGGAGCGCAGAGAGACGGGCAGAAAGACGTTCAAAGTCACTGGAAAGGACTAACAAGGCTGTTCAGGTTAAAGGCTACCGGGAACGATCCTCTTCTGGAGGCTCAGCTAGCACCTCCCCCAAAAAGCTGATGAATGGCTACTCTCTTCGTTTTGGGAAGCTGGATGTGGAGGCAGCGTTTCCTGGTTATGAGAGGAGGAGCAGCAAAGAAGAGTCAGGTATGTGATGCTTCACTGATGTTCACCCTTTTGTTGTCACAATGTACAAAAATCACACTTAATTTACTGTTAATCATAGTACATGCAAATACCTAGTGCTAAAATACTGTACTTTAAAAGTACAAGTATCTCAAAACTGTACTGTACTTTACAGTTTTGAGATACTTGTACTTTACATGCATTATTTTGTATTTTATGGCACTTTATTCTTTCACTCAACTGCAAATGGTAGTTATCACTCCTTCCTTACTTATCACCACATTTAGTCACCACATTTAGTTTAGTTACTTTTGCAGGTTAAGAATTTACATTCAAAACATATGACCAACTTATAAAATATGAAGCATCATTATAGATTACACCCAGCAGTGTACAGTAACAGTACACACTATAAAGTAGATAAAATCAGCTCTTCCTCAACCAGCTTAAAAATTACAAATACATTGCTTCTTTCACATTAATTAATCCTTCAAAATAATCCTAGTATACAATATGTGTATTATACAATACAGTATTTACAATGTAATAATAATAATAAATTGAATTTGTATAGCGCTTTTCCCAAGCTCAAAGTCGCTTTACAGAGTAGAAACTGAAAAAAAACTAAAAAAACAAAAAAAAAAATAAGGCTAGGCAGAACAGAAGAGATGGGTTAGACGGGACTGAAAAATGGTGAGGGACTCAGAGATGCGGATCACCATGGGGGAGGGAGTTCCAGAGCTTGGGAGTTGCCCTGGAAAAGGCTCTGTCCCCAAAACTGCGGAGCTTTGACTTGGGGACATAGAGGAGACCAGCTGAGGCGGATCTGAGGGACCGTGAATGTTGGTAGGGGGAGAGGAGGACAGTGAAGTATGTAGGTAAGGACCAGGATTTTTTATGTGATCCGATGGGAAATGGGAAGCCAGTGTAGCTGTTTTAGGACCGGAGTGATGTGGTGCCAGGATGTGGAGCGGGTGATGAGTCGTGCGGCTGAGTTCTGAACCAGTTGGAGCCTTTTAATGGAGGTTGAGCTGATGCCGAGGAGTAGTGAGTTGCAATAGTCAAGTCGTGAGGAGATGAAGGCATGAATAAGTCTTTTGGCAGCAGAGGGAGTGAGTGAGGGTCTGATTTTGGCAATATTTCGAAGGTGAAACATTATATATATATATATATATATATATATATATATATATATATATATATATATATATATATATATATATATATATATATATATATATATATATATATATATATATATATATATATATATATATATATATATATAAATATAACTGGTTGGGCCACCCTTAGCAGCAACAACTGCAACCAAGCGTTTGCGATAATGTGCAATGAGGCTTTTACAGCGTCCTGGAGGAATTTTGGCCCACTCATCTTTGCAGAATTGTCCTAATTCAGTTACATTAGAGGGTTTTCGAGCATGAACGGCCTTTTTAAGGTCATACCACAACATCTCAATAGGATTCAGGTCAGGACTTTGGCTAGGCCACTCCAAAGTCTTCATTTTGTTTTTCTTCAGCCATTCGGTGGTGGACTTGCTGGTGTGTTTAGGATCATTGTCCTGCTGCAGAACCCAAGTTTGTTTCAGCTTGAGTACACGAACAGATGGTCGGACATTCTCCTTCAGGATCTCTTGGTAGACAGCAGAATTCATAGTTCCTTTTATCATGGCAAGTCTTCCAGGTCCTGAAGCAGCAAAACAGCCCCAGACCATCACACTACCACCACCATATTTTACTGTTGGTATAATGTTCTTTTTATGAAATGCAGTGTTCCTTCTACGCCAGATATACTTGGACACACACCTTCCAAAGAGTTCCACTTTTGTCTCATCGGTCCACAGAATGTTGTCCCAAAAGTCTTGGGGATCATCAAGATGTGTTGTGGAGAAATTGAGACGAGCTTTGATGTTCTTTTTGCTCAGCAGTGGTTTTCTCCTTGGAACTCTGCCATGCAGGCCATTTTTGCCCAGTCTTTTCCTGATGGTGGAGGCATGAACGCTGACCTTAACTGAGGCAAGTGAGGCCTGCAGTTCTTTGGACGTTGTTGTGGGGTCTTTTGTGACCTCTTGGATGAGTCATCGCTACGCTCTTGGGGTAATTTTGGGCGGCCGGCCACTCCTGGGAAGGTTCACCACTGTTCCATGTCTTCGCCATTTGAGGATAATGGCTCTCACTGTGGTCCGCTGGATTCCCAAAGCTTTGGAAATGGCTTTATAACCCTTTCCAGACTGATAGATCTCAATTACTTTCTTTCTCAATTGTTCCTGAATTTCTTTGGGTCTCGGCATGATGTGTAGCTTTTAAGGATCTTCTGGTGGACCTTACTGTGTCAAGCAGCTCCTATTTAAGTGATGCCTTGATTGTGAACAGGTGTGGCAATAATCAGGCCTGGGTGTGGCTAGAGAAATTGAACTCAGGTGTGGACAACCACAGTTATAGTATGTTTTAACAAGGGGGGCAATCACTTTTTCACACAGGGCCATGGTGGTTTGGATTTTTTTTCACCTTTTTAATAATAAACACCTTCATTTACAAATTGCATTTTGTGTTTACTTGTGTTGTCCTTGACTATTGTTTAAATTGGTTTGATGTTCCGAAACACTTAAGTGTGACAAACATGCAAAGGAACAGGAAATGAGGAAGGGGGCAAACACTTTTTCACACCACTGTATATATGTGTGTGTGTGTGTGTGTGTGTGTGTGTGTGTGTGTGTGTGTGTGTGTGTGTGTGTGTGTGTGTGTGTGTGTGTGTGGTAATATGCTCTTTTACAGAACCTTAGACCTCTTCAGTATTCTTAAGTTTGTTTTTTTCTCCAACAGTGGTATGACTGTTCATGACTCATTATTTCTTGCTCATCAAATAATATTACCTAAGGGTATCTGTCTTAATAGACAGTTAATGGTTCTCACCAGGGTGTATAATCATACCCTGCAGCAGGAGTGGTTACAACATTTGAAGTCTGAGTTGAGACAGCTCATAACACTGAAGTATTAACGCTGTCATTGGTGACAGATTGCTTTTCAAAGCCCACCTTGTATATATTGGCATGTTCAGGGTACAGGTATGTCCCTGCCCTGGAAACAAAACTTTACTCACAACATTGTGTTTTCTTTACACTGTCTGTTTTTTTTTATGTTAGTTCAGACAGGGTAGCTCAGGAAAGTGGCGATGTGTCAGAGTTCTACCTAGGGAATCATGCTGTTTTTAGAAAACACAGATTCTTCCGTGAATTGAAATGTGAGGTGAAAACTGAGTTTAATTCCAGGTGATAGCTAAGGCTGTTAGTACTGATTTTATAAATAAGGGCGATTATATACGTATATGTCCATTTAAATGTGTTAAATACACACCATGTCTCAAACATACAGTAGTTAAATCACATTACTATTGCATTCCTGAGATTACCTCAGAGGGGATTGTATTTCAGCTGTTTCAAAGCAGGTTTTTCCCAACCGCATTTTAAAGGCAACAAAGGATCCTGTAAACCCTGTAAACCAACCGCAGGGACCCCCAGCATCCCACAATGAGATGACCCTACAGTGTTATTGGGTCTCGGGGCTGCACTGATCCCAGATGGGTTGCCTCATTTACAAAAGTTTCCTTTGTGAATCAATCAGCTAGTGGGGATCCACAAAAAAAGAAAAGCCTTTCAAACTATGCCTGTGTCTTTGGAGAGTCCATTCAGTCCAGAAACACAAGACCTAACTTGCACTGATTCACACCACTCTGAAAAAAACTCCAGAAGGGTTGATTTACTCATGATATGAGCCAGCAAACTGCATTATCCAAATACATCCTCTGCTATTTATGTGATTCAGCAACCAATGCAGTTTTAGCGTCTTTGACAGCTTACAAATGTGTCCCACAGACTACACAAAAATCAGACTTTCACACAGGACAATACTCAGGAGGCTTTACTCTACATTTGTCACTTCCTTTGAAAACAAAGCAATTTAGGGAACATGCAGCAAACACAGGCTGGCCACACAGTCACACAGGAAATGCACTGACTGTTTGAAGACAATAGAGGCTGAGCCAGGAGGGTTTACTGTCACAGAACAGAGCAGGACAATGCAAGAGGCCTCAAACTGTTTAAAAAGACAACACACAACAGGTGTCCATCAGACACAGATGCATAATCACAGATCTATCATTAGAGTTGGTTGAGCAATGGCCTATCAAGGTTTCATTTTTATTTTCAAGCCTTTTTGATTCTTGGGTCACTGCTGTTTTGGAGGCCCTACTTTGTAGCTATAGTTCTATGGGATGGGAATGTCAGTCAGTTGGTCAGTCTACTGCTTTGGTCCAGACTGAAATATCTCATCAACTATTGGATGGATTTCCAAAAACAGACGTTCATGGTTCCTAGAGGATAAATCATAATAACTTTTGTAATCCCACTACCATCAGGTTAAAATTTTACCTTTCTAATACTTTGGTTTATGACCAAATACCTGCAAAACAAATAACATTTCCATCAGCGTGTGCAGTACTTTGTGTTTGTGCTTAATAGCTTAATTTGTTAGCATTTACAGTAGCTCTAAGCATCACTTTGTTTAATTAAATCCTAACATAGCCACACGCATGTAGACTGTTTTAATTTATGGCATTTCAAATGTTTGTATAAATTACGTATTACAAATAAGTTGAAATTAATGAGTAGGTCAAGTATGTGATATATATTTAGGGTAGAAAGTGGATGAGCTGCATGGGTTTTTGTCCTGCCAAAACAAAGTAAAACCCAATACATAAAGCCACGCCATTTTAAGGGGTGTGTGGGGAGAGAAGATCTTGCTGCTATCCTCACAATGGACCATAGGCTGTACCACTGGAGCTGCCTTCAGGTCCAACCCCTGCATACAGGAAAACAATAAGAAGTACATTTTTAATCAAAAACCTGGAGTTGTCTTTTTCTGTCCGTATACTAGGGCTGAAACTAATGATTATTTTTATAATCAAATGATCAACCAGATATTTCCAGGTATTTTAATAAATAACTTTTTATTTTTTTTTGTGACATATGCAAATTACAATTTCCCAAAAGTCCAAAGGGACATATATATTTGTCTTACCAAGTACAAACCCAGATATATTCTGTATCAGTACCAGTAAATCATAGCATTAGATTAGCTAAAACCAGAGAACTTTGGCATTGTAGCTTGTAATATTAACTGAAATGATAAATAGATCAAGTTTGTTACTGTTGAATTATTTCTCGATCAAATAATCGATTAAATAATTGTTGTAGTTCTTCCGTATGCTGTGCATACTGTGCTATCAATTTTGGTTCAAGTCCATAAACTGTGTTACCACTTGGGAATGTCAGGTGCAGAATTCCTATAAAAAGAGCCTCAAGGTATGGAAGGCCAAAGAGGGGTAGAATGAGAAGATATGAGAGTCCAATAACTGCATGAGTCAGGCTGACTTAACACCTGGCCTCAGTGATGAGTCAGTGTGAACTCAATACTACAGCACTGCTATCTCACCACTAATAAACATTGGTTTCATGTGGTATTACAAAAAGCACTAAGGTGAAAGGAAGCTTCAAATTTCTATTGATTTTACTGTATTTTTGTACAGTTGTAGCTCGGTAAGTATCACTTAGAAAATATGTGCCCGCTATTTTATTTTATTTTTTTATTTATTATATTACTTTTATTTTTTTTAATTATTTTTACAGGACAGTGTGATGACATCATCAGCAGTGAGAGCAGGCGGCACAGGCATAGTGGAGAAGAGTCACACAGTCCTAAAGCTGCCAATGGGACTGTCGTTAGGCCTGCTTCAGAATCAGCTTTCCCCAAACTGGTGTCAGAGGTCAATCAAGAGCTGCTCACATCAGGTGCTGTGATCCTGCCAGGTAGGGGACGACCGATTCTGATATTAGCTGCATTCACTCATATTGTTTTAATTTTTTATGTATTTCGGTTCATTTACTTTACACTGAAGTAACACATTTGCTTTCTAAAAATTCCAATGTCCAAGATGTTTCTCCACTGCTGGAAATTAGGAACAGGCCTCAACACTGCTATTAATCCTCAAATAAGTTCATGATAATATAGTTCTGTGTTTGATTTGTGGTAAATGGCTGAATGCAAAACTGGGTATTCCTTTATCATGCAATTGTTTTTTGCCCCCTCGTTTTTAATTTAACTGATATTTTAGAAACGTTCAAGTACGTTTTTGCTTTGAGTAACATTCCTATCTGATCCCACATAGAGGATAACATTAATATGATAATAATACTGAGCTGCTTAAACATTCCTGACAATGACAGTGATATTTGACATGTGAGTATTAAGTGTTGACCCCCTCCTGGCATTCTCTCTTCCAGGAAACCGAGATCGCAGTGGGAGGGCAGTGCTGCAGGTGTGCACGAGAGATCAGGTGTGGGCAGGTGAGAGTTGCACGGTCAATGACCTCACCTGTTTACTGGGCTACTACTACTCAACGCTGCGGTAAGTCACGCATACTCTAGGTTTGTTTTGTCTGTGTTAAGAATAACTCCTGTAACTTTCACAGCTGTCCCTTACCCCTAAGGTAATGCTGTCCAGTGCAGACTTTAATAATATGTTTAGCACTATTCCAATGTTCCTTGACACTGCAGCTGTTATTTAAAGCTTATAGATGAATGAAAAAGTCAGTATTTGTTTTTATGAAGGGCATAGTCTGTAAAACTGAGAATGAAAAAAGTGTTAGTTGTCAGTTTCACAGAGTCTTTCCATAAGCGGTTGTTAGATTATTGTTTGTTTTTCAAGTGTAATTGGAATTGGTGGACTTTCCAAAACCATCTATAAATGTTATAAAATAATCATATCATTTTTCCAAGTTCTCCATTTTTTTAGCTTCCATAATATGGTATTGCATGCAGTAAGGTGTTTGACAAAGACAGTACTATAACTGTACTTTGTAACTTTTGTTTCAGGAAAGAAAGGTGTGATCAAGGCATAACTGTTGTAATAGACAGCAGGAGGCAGCAGCCTGTTCCAGCTCTGTTGTCATCTCTGTCTGAATTGCAGGTGAGCCCACAGTGGAAAATATGTAATTAGTCTGTGATACACACCCAAAGAGTTGTTAGGCACTGCTAAAATCTCTGTTGTCTTCTGAGCTGTCATGTTATGTCTCTCTCTGGGTTATTACACTAGGGCATTCCTTACACATTTCATAATTTGACCTCTAAGTCTCTGACACATTTTTTTTTTTTTTTTTTTTTGAAAGGAGGCACACCTTCAAATTTGTAGTGCCTGCCATTCCAAGACATTTTTCAGAAAAAAAGCTGGTCTTAGTACTCTTGTAGAGAAACCTGTGCTTACTTGTCTGTTTTTAACCGCACACTGGGAGCGTGCTGACAGCAGCCAACACTGACATATCATCATGTTATGATTGAGTTTTCTGACTTATGTTGGGATTATAATTCGGCAAACCACAACATTTTAACACACATTTTACACTCTACATGTATTATCATTTATTTTCGTCATTATTTTTCTTCTTATTTAAGTGACTATATAATTGAGTGTGCATGTTTTTCTCAGGCGTTAGCACCAAATGCACTTTACTCTGTTCTCTTCCTGGTGGACAAAGAGACAACAGCCAAACCTGAGAGAGACAACAATGTACAGGTACATAAAGACTAATTATCAGATTAATAAAAGGTATTTCAAATAAAGTGATGTATTCATGTTGTTGAATTTGCAAGAATTCAGATTTGATATTTGTTACTGGACTGAGTTTTAATGTATTCCTATCTAATGCCATCACTGTAGGCCATGATGAGATTATCAAACTGAGAGTGTGTTTTTCTTGCCACAGACTGAAACACTGTCTTCTCTGAAAGCCCTGCTGAAGCACATCGACCAAACCCAGCTCACACAAGACCTGGAGGGCACCTTCCACTACGACCACAACCATTGGATCAGCTTCAGACAGGTGAGTGTGCTGGAGATGGCTGGGCAAACCTACTTAAGAGCTTGGGGAGGGTGAAGATACTTTAAAAAAAAAAAAATCTTCACTTTACGCTGTTGGGTGTTTGCTGTTCCTTGTAAAAAATAAATAAATAAATAATAATAATTTCATTTTAATCAATATTACTTGTTGTTTTTGCCAACGTTATGTATAGTTACAAGAAATAGCTTCTCGGAGCCAGTGGAAACACGGCCTGTTTGTTATATGGAAATAGTGCTTTTCTTGAATCAATCCCTTGCATTGCAGGCATGGATGTGGACCAATTTTTTTACAGGCTTTTTTTTCAGCCTGCTAAGAATGGTGAGGGTCTCCAAAAATTCATGATGTTTTGACACTGCTTGTGCTAATTATCTCCCACCATTTCTTTCTTTACATCTCTCTCACAGAAAATTGATCCATTTGCCAGCAATTGTAGCGCAGCCATCTCCTCTCTTCAGAAGTCCATCAGCACCCTGAGCAACAGCGGCAACCTGAAGACCTCCAAGGTTAGACCCCAACCCCCTGCAGGCAGTCTGGCCTTTTGAGTTATGTCTACACTGACACACAATAGCTCTGCTGGGCTCTTTCCTCTTAACTGGAGTAAACAGTTCAGGAGTTTGTTTTGTGGTTACTTTCCATGATCTTTGTGTTGAGGTCAATGACGGAGTTTTGTTTTGAGTTTGAAATGAGGTATATATATTTGTGCATGATTATTTCAGGAGGTGTCTGAGGTAATGGAACAGCAGAGGCATCTCATGAAGTGTGTACTTGATGACACCCGTCTAAACAGACTGCGTCTAGAAGGAGGAACTGTCCTCGCTCGCATCAGGAAGGAAGAGGCCGGTGACAATGAAAACTACAGGTACTGAAGGAAGAACATGAGTCAATATGAGCAAAACCTGGGGTGATAACAAAATAAATGTTTTCATGACCTTTTATTGTTTTCTTTGTTCGTTTAGAGATGCTGTAGACATGTTGAATGCACTGTACAACCAGGTAGATGAAGAAGTCCATAAGCTTGTGATCCTTTCCAACAAGTCTCAGAAACAGTTAGAGAGCCTGCTGGAGGTGCGCAAGTTTGAGGAGCAAACACAACAGGTGAGCTTCAACTATTTCAACTTCTGCTGCTTTTTGACAAAAAAATTGGATACTTAATCAAACAATCTCTTTCCAGATCAAACTCTGGTTCAGTGTTGAGGGAGAGAAGCAGCTCACACCTTTGGAATCGCAAACGCTGTCTGTGCCCATAGTTAAGGAGATGAGAGAAAGCTTGGACCAGTTTCTGGAGGAGTCGGTGGTAAAAGTGACATTTTTAAACACATACAACACCTCCCACACCTCCTATGTGTAATTTTGAGAAGACAATCAGAGCTAAATTGATCTATTTTGTCTTTATCCTGACAGCACCAGCAGAGGCATGGCCTGCAGTTGGTGAAAAAGTCTCCGGAGTCCCTTCCAGATTCAGTCCTGCTTGACTTTAAACAACATCTGAGCTCTATCTTAAGCAGTGTGGAGAGGAGGAAGGCCCAGCTAGATATCCTAACAAACCTGTATGATTTCTATGACTCAGTAAGTATTAAAAACTAATGTGGATGTCCTGTCAAACGTACTGTTACATTTTACATGAACATTTTAGGATTAAGCATATACTTTATATACTCAACCAGAGAGCTTTACAATAAATATCACAGTACCTACAAGATTTCTTCACAACTGATGCAGATTTCAAAGGGATTTTTGTTTGTCGCCACTCGCCAGGATTAACCATACTGTGTCTCTAACTATGTTATAAAGATTAATTGCTGTTTCAAATCTGTAGGCAAACCAGTGGATGGAGCACTGCCAGGATTATTTTTGTCAACTGAGTCTGGACAGTACAGGTGTCAGACTTTCGCCATCTGTGGTGCAGATACTGCAGGATTACTACACTGAGGCATCCAAGTTCTCCATGGACAACTTCAGCACCCTCAACGACATGGTGCTCTCCCTGGAGAGTCCTCAGCAGCTGCAGCAGTGGAACACAGTGTGGCAAAAATGTCAACAGACCAAACAGCAGTTGAAAGAGACTTTGGCCCTAGCCATGGCAGGAGCCCTGAACCTCACAGCCGTGGATACAGCAGATTCAAGAAAGACTGCAGGAAGCCAGATTGCCACTACAGAACAGTGTGGAGCAAAAGCATGTGTGCTTCTACCTGCGGAAATCCCACCATTGACTTTTGAAGACAACAAGCCTCAGTCTGCCGGGCCTTTCTCCAAGAGCCCAACCAGTTCAATCTCCTCCTCCACACACTTCACGTTCTCCGCTGACTGCGACAGCAAATTGAGGCAGAGTCCGTCCTTGTTTGACGACACAGACAGTGACTGCACCATCGACTCGACCATCTCCTGCCACTCGGAGCCCGTCTACTCCGGTGCCGCCCGCCTCCACAAGCAGCCAATGAAGAAGATCATGAAGAAGACAATGAGCTACGAATTGCCCGCGAGGGACAGTGGTCACTCAGACGTCAGCCACATTCACGGCTACACCGGTGTGTACATCAAGGGTTTGGAGGTGGCTAATAATGTGTCTGCAGAGAAGAAGCTGCAGAGACCTGACGTGACGAGCCCCGCATTAGGACGCAGCCGCAGCATGTCGACACCCTCCAGGACTCATAGCAGACACAGTGACGGAGAAGACGGCAAGAAACCGAGCAGGTGAGGAAGTGAATCACTGATAATATACATACACTGGGATATTACTTTACACTTTTTGTATTAGAAAAACTGTATATATGTATAAAGCATGGACAAAATACAACAAAACACCAAACACTATGAAATTCATGACCAAAGCATGAGTACGACTTCTGTTAAGTTTTTTTGGAAAGTGCTTTAAAATCCCCCCAAAAAAGGAATTTTTGAATCTGTCACATAATGTTAGGATTTTATCTTGTATACCCTATGAAGATTCCTGGAGAAATATGGTTTAGTTATGGTTTTAGAAACTCTAAAATATATATTTAGCAAATATTTGGTATTTTTACTTACTGTAAATTACATTTACATTTACATTTACTCAACCATCAAAATTCTTGTTAATTTTTTTGATTATCTTAAGTTTGATATTATATTAATGATTATACCAATGCACTGTAAATATTGAATACCCTTCCACCTTATGTCTTTTTGTGCACCAGTAAAGTGCAGCACATCATGGACGAGATGATCTCCACAGAAAGGGAGTACGTCCGCTCGCTCAGCTACATCATCGAGCACTATTTCCCCGAGATGGAGCTGCTGGATTTGCCCCAGGACCTGCGGGGGAAGCGCAGCATCATTTTTGGCAATGTGGAGAAACTGTGGGACTTCCACAGTCAGTACTTCCTGAAGGAGCTGGAATCATGTGCTCACTCCCCACTGTCCATCAGTAGCTGTTTTCTCAGACATGTGAGTCCAGACAGAGTGCCCTAAGGTGGCACGCTGATAGCCTAAGAACAGAACTTAGGTCTAGTGTCTCCCAATAACAGTGACTTTAATGTTGTGTTTCTGACATTTTTCAAAATAACAACGCAATGTTTTAAGTGTAGTGTCAGGGTTTCACTATCGCTCTGTTATTGTTTGTATACCCAAGTAGTCCCTCGTCTATTGGAAGCTGAATCATTCATAATGTTTGCCAAATCATACTTACATGCATACTTCTTACTTTAGTCAGTGTTGTAACTTGTTAATGTTGTGTGCAGGAGGATCAGTTTGGAATGTATGCTCTGTACAGCAAGAATAAGCCCCAGTCCGACGCTCTGCTCAGCAGCCACGGGAACGAGTTCTTTAAGGTGCGTCTGGAAACTACATTCCTTGCGGAGTGGCAGGTCACAGGGCAAATGCATGATGTTTTGGTTGTACACTAAATAAACATATTACAAGAAATATAGACATATTAGATTCCTAGCAATAACTCAACACATCCCAATATTGATGGATAATTTTAGCTAATCACAGATATATTTGTATTGGATTATGATACTGCAAAAAATTTACAGAAATGCCCCAAAATGTGTTTTTGAGTTGGACAAAAACCTTCTCAACACAAGGTCCAACATACTCGCTACCTCCTCATAAAGTCACGAGCTATAACTGATGGATCCGCTCTGTTGTCATGGAGATGATAAAAAGTGATCATAACTGGTGTTGATTTTTTTGGGATTTTGATGTTTAAGTTCATTTAGAAACAGTTTCACCATTACATAGTTTGCCCACCAGAGAGCACTCAAAAGTTGCGCAACTCACCACATCTTTGACATTTGAACAAAGTAACCCCATATTTAAAAGACAAGAAAAATGAAAAATACTCCAATAATAACCCTCAGTGTGTCTCTTTCCAGAATAAGCAGATGGAGCTCGGAGACAAGATGGACTTGGCGTCCTACTTGCTGAAGCCCATCCAAAGAATGAGTAAATATGCGCTGTTGCTGAAAGACCTGATTAAGGAGTGCAGTCAGTCCCAGGAGCAGGAGTTAAGCGACCTCCGCACTGCAGAGGAGATGGTCAAGTTTCAGCTTCGCCATGGCAATGACCTGCTGGCTATGGATGCCATTCGGAGCTGTGATGTAAGTAGCATTGCAAAGGCACAGGGCCATGTGATGCTATAATGAATATTTTGATGTCCACATAAAAGCCAAGTACTACTTAAGATTATTATAAGACATTCTGGCAAGACATACAATACTATTTTTGAATTGGAGGTCATCTTGTTATGTATACAGCAGAATGAGGTCAGAGTCCCACCAGTAATTGTATTGTTCTCTCTGACGCATGTGAACGGCCGTGTTTCCTCTCCAGGTGAATCTAAAAGAGCAGGGTCAACTCCGCTGCCAGGATGAGTTCATAGTCTGGTGTGGACGGAGGAAATACCTCCGCCACGTCTTCTTGTTTGAAGACCTTATCCTCTTCAGCAAGACCAAGAAGATAGAAGGAGGATATGACTTTTACATATATAAACAGTCCTTCAAAGTAAGAGTTTATTGTTTGAGGGTTATTTTTGTGGCAGTTTCTTCTGCTTGTATAATGACAATAAATGTAATGTTGTAATTTTTCTATTCTTTTCTGTTTAGACAGCAGAGATAGGTATGACTGAAAATGTTGGCGACAGCGGCCTACGCTTTGAGATTTGGTTCCGTCGAAGGAAGTCACAGGACACGTTTATACTCCAAGCTAGCTCCGCAGATGTCAAGGCTGTGTGGACTGCCATCATAGGGAAGATTCTGTGGAGGCAGGCGCTCAGAAACAGAGGTGTTTGTAATTTTAATTTTGATATGCATATCAATGAGACATTCTGACCCTTTTCAAAGGTTGTGTCAATTAAAAGTTTATTTCTGGATTCCAGAGTTGCGCATGCAGGAAATGGTGTCCATGGGGATTGGAAGCAAGCCTTTCATGGACATCAAGCCAAGTGATGCAGCTATCAGTGACAGAGCTATTGACTATATCATGAAGGGGTCAGGTGAGCTGCTCTTGTACACTTTATGTATTCTCTCCCTCTTACTCCTCCTCTCTACAGTTTATCTTTTAGTTATGCAGAAACATAATTATTTGCTTTTGGTGAAAACACAAACACTTTAAACCTCTTGCTTACAGGTGTTTTAATGTAAGTAGTATTATGAGAATTTTGACAAGTTAACACACCAGATGTAATCTGAGTTATATTGATTTGAAGTCATCACAGCAGTAAACTGTTTTACATTACTCCTCTATCATGGCTCACCAGAGACGCTGTAAATGAATACATTAATTATTGTCATTATTGTACATTCTTGTCATTCCTCATTCCTCCCATGATTTCGCAGCTCACTTAGTTTGTCTTTACCAACAGAGTCTAGGACCAGGGCATCCATTGCAGTGCCTTCATTTGAACATGCTACTTCGTTCAAGAGACCTCACTCCACCATCTCCAACAGCAGCACCTCTTCTTCCAGCAGCCAGTCGTCGTCCTCCCTGCTGGGCTCGCTCAATCTTCATGTTTACTCCTCACCCTCTCACCCACACACGCATCCATACCTAGTGCCCAGTGTTCCCTCCTTCGCCCAGTGGCCCTACGACTGCATAGAGGAAGATGAGCTGGAGCAAGACAATGGGAGCCAGCCCTCCATGAGTGAGTCACTATTTAGTTTTTGCTGTAGAAGTCATAAGGCTTTTCTGAGTTGCTGATGTCACACCAAACTAACGAACATTTTTAAAGTAATCTAAATTAATTACAATTATAAAATACAAAATATTTGTTTGCATGAGTATTCACCTATGCCAAGTCAGTTTCTGTGTGTTACAAAGTGCTTCACAAAATTACAAAAATAAGATAAACAAAACAAAGACAAACACAACAAACAAGCTATAATGGAATAATATTTAAAAATGGAAACACAAAGGAAATACAAAAGTATATAGTGCGCCTTGTGTAGCGATTTTACAGGGGTACATGGGTTTACTGTTTGCCACAGTCTTCTTTTGTCTGAACATACAAACCAAACACAATTGCCTCATTAGCAAATTAATGGAGTTCTGTGTTGCTTAATCCAGTATTACAGTATTAATGTATCTTTCTCTCTGTGTTGTGTGACAGTCACTGAGAGCTCAGAGACATCATCCCAGTGTACCTCCACTGACAGTGTAACAGGGCTGAGTACCCTCACTATACCCGGGCACCCCAGCATTGTCATTGACTCCTACAACAACAACGAGCCCCCGTCTTTCCTGTGCTCCTCCACGCCTCCCTCCTCCATTGTGTCTCCTTCAATATTTGAGAAAGAGGAGGACCTCCAACCCCAGAGCAGCAAGTTCATCACAGCAGTGAGTGTTTGATTATCTTCCTTGTTATCTTCTTATGCTAAGATGACCTGATGTTGTACTACTGCTATCCTCGCGTTGTTTAATGAGACTATATATTGAGAAGTACAGTTTTAGATACGTTGACACCCCTTTATATTTTGTTACTCTCTTTAGTCCTGTGTTTTTGCTTATGCTTACCTTTAGAGGTATGAATACTTCACAGCAGTATGCAGTTTGCATGTATTTTTGGGTTCAGTTAACTACATAAAGTACTTCACCTTTTTTACTCTCTTTTTAATTGAAAAAGGTAATCTACTTGATTGAACCTTTTAAATCTTCCCTAGATTTACCCCATAATAAATTATATTTTTTCCTATTTCCTTAATCTATTTGTATAGAAAATTCAGCCTCAAATGTACTGTATTCTGACTGGTACAGGGTTAAATATAGTGCTATAGTGTTACTATTGTATTGTTGTTGCGAAAACGTCAGTCAAGAGTAAAATGTGCTCTGCATATCATTCTAAACAGCTCCTACTTTCTAGACGTACTTTTTGCGTTTGACATCATACACAACAAGTTGAGGTTAGAAAGTATAGGGATTAGAAACCATGTTGAGTATTTGCTTAAAGAAAACTAAAGCCAGGATTTAAAATTAATTTTATCACCCTAATATACCCTGGCTATGATGATTGACTGTAAAAATCATCTTGAGTCTGCGCTGGTATCTGATCATATGAAGAGGTTTAGGATTCAAATGTCAGTCTGAGTAAGCTTTGGACTACTCAAAGCTGTTGCAATTATATTGAACATGTTTGACCTATAAAATGCATAAATCTGAACATCAGTCTGTACTTCATGTAGAGAAAACTGTCATCTTCAAAAGTCTTTAGATGACTATATTTTCTTTTTATTCACACAATTGGAATGTGAAGCTTTCATTCTCAGATGTGTACTGTCTTCTCTTAAACAGCTACATATTAATGAAATCCAACAAACCACACAAGCTGATTAAACTGTGACTATTATGTAAATGATCAGGTATATTTTTTTTTATTTGGATTTCAGATTTTGAGGATTTAAGTGGTAGAGAATATTTGAAGCTTCAGTTTCACTTACCACCTTTTTGCCGTTTTTGTTTTTTACCAGAGCAAGACCTCTCATATAGCAGTAGGCCTCTCTACTGTTGTCTGAAACAGTGCTGAAGGGTTTTAGCTCAGTAAGTAGCTGGTGTTACCAGTGCGGACATCTGTGTTGTTCTCTGCAGTCTTATTAACAACTGTGAGGAACCCGACTGACTACTAATCTGTGTGAGCATGTGCTTTTGTTGCCTGTGTTGTGGGCTGCATGGGTTGGATGGCTCTCCTCCTTATGGTTGTTTTTTTTTTTTTAAACATGTTTCCTTCATCCTCTTTTTTCCTTTGTGCATCCGTTTGACATGATGGTAAAATTGGTTTCATGAAATATATATATGTTGTCAAGGGTTTGAACTCATGCATGTTCTGTTACAACCTTTTGTTTTGGGGCTTTGGAATGCATTTATGTTTTTTTGTTGATGCCTTAGTTTTGTGTTTCTAAACAACCTGTTTAACTTGTTGTTTTTATTTGTTGTCTAATATCCAAGTGCAGCCTTTATTGTGCTCAATTTGAAAAATAATGAATTGCATTACCACAATTCACTAAAATATCAAATGCATGAAATATTACAATGCAAATAGCTGCATTACATTAGCCTGCATGTTGAAATGCACTGAACAGAATGAGAATAGCATAATTTGTAGTTACATATAAGCAAATTCAATTCATGTGGAATAACTTCATTGTAGGACCCAAATGGCAAAAAAAAACCCTGCTCACAATCAATACATTCGTTTTTATCATTCCCCATGTTTATATAGTGTTTTAAAAAATCATGGTCAACTTTTAATCAGTAGGACCTCAAAAGTCTTAAATACTAAATACAAATAGAGTAAAGAAACAACTGTTTGCACTGTTTGATAAAGGTTAAAGTGACTTTTAATGCATTAAATCTGCTTCTCTTAAATCTTCGGTCTTACTTTTTAAGAAGCATTTATTCCTCAGGCTCCAGTCAGTTTTAAACATTTTATCTAGCAACATTAAAGTTATAGCATTGTTATGGACTAAAATATTTTAAATAAGTATGAAAGACTTTATGTATGTACATATTTTAACAATAAAAAAGCTTCAGCACTGAAAATACATGTTGTATTCCCCTTTTTCATTGTAAAACATTTAAAATAAAAACACCTGAAAAGAAGTTTGAAAATGACTGGTTTAAGGAAGTTAAAAAACCAAAATCAGACATCGTCTGTATTACTTGCTACATCTTCCATACCTAATCTGATTTTCCCATTTATCTTGTAAGCAGCACTGATGCCCTGTCATTACTGGAAGTTTTACAACTTTAGGGTAACCAATTGATTGGTTTGACAAAATCTATAATCTTTCAAATGTGTTGTATGATGCCATTTTATACCTTAAATGTGTTAAAATGGGCCTTTTATTTGACTGACATTCTTTATATTGCATGCTGACTCAAGTAAAACTATTTGAGTGCATAATGTGTAGAAAATATGTTTTTCTAAATCTTTCTTGTGTTTTCCTTCTTCATAGCTGTGAAGTCTTCAAGCTGAATGCCACTTGTTGCAAGAGCAGCAGATGAAAATAAGAGGAGTCCAGCTTCACAGCACTAAGACTTTTAATGGATAAAGCTCAACTAGACATTTCATTATAATACTATAAATTGGAAATGAAGACATAATACACACTGCCATGATGGTACGTCAGTGGTCTGTACATTTGTTTTAATGAACTAGGTATGAATCAATGTTAATATTGTAGATGAGTTTTTATATGTATTTTACAAAACAAACAAAAAAATAGCAAGAAGATCAATCCAGACAACTTGTACTGTCATGTCTTTTCTTTTGCCATCTGTTATGACATGTTTGTACAGATGATTAAAATGTTTAAAACATGTTGTTGTATTTGTTTCTTTGCCACAGTAAAGTTTGAATTATTTTCACCAGTGGCAAACGCCAATAACATACAAATCCTTCACAGCTCAGTAAAGCTGTCTGTATGTGAAACCAGCTTCAAGTGTGAGTGCAGCTGAAAACGTTGCAGATATTTCCACTGATAAGTGTCAAACCGCACACCCAGAGACTTGCAGATACACTGACTATGGGGGCACCGTTACGCAGAGAGACGAAGAGGTTGAGGAGGATGTAGAGTGGTTTTTCTTTCACATGAGGGAGGCTGACATTTATTTACCACAATTCTTGTGTTTTCAGTCCAAGTCAAACATCAGACGCAGACCACTGCCCAGAGCTGTTCAGCAGGGTTTTCAGCTCTGACAGGCAATGGAGACCAAACAGAAAGCCACACTTGATATACAAAAAAAAACAAAAGGTCCACTATTACAGTCGCCTAACTTCTTTTAAGCACTAATATACAGCCCCCTGGTCCTCTATATAGAAAGTTATTTTTAATTTATTTCTTCACAAATTATCATCAGCTTGATCATGGGGATTTGGCACGTTTCTCTTTAGTGAACCAGAAGCAGAGGACTGCAGAGAGAAATACCTCGAGCCCCAATACAGAAAGTTCCAGCACCTCCATCTGTTAGAAACACAAACATTAAGGATGCATTCATTTTATAGAAGCAAAAAATGTAAATATCTACTGCTGAATAAGCCCTTTAAAATGTTTTGTCATAATCTTCACATGAACTCACCCTCAAATGCTGATCGTTTTCTGAACTCCAGTGAACCAGGTCGACAGTTATCAGACAAGCTGAAACTACAGCTACAATAATACAGCCACAGTTAACCATGAGGGACACCTGGAACATAAGCCATACGTTAATCTTTTTTTATTAATTACCTAAAAGATGTTTGTTGGGCTTGTATGAAGTTGTACTTACAGGTAGTAATACTGGATATTTGAACAACAGGTTGGAAACAACTCCAGCAATGATAAACTGCAGAGGAGAACAACGAGGAGTCATTATAATAAAGACAAGTTTTTCCCATGTTATAAGTTTTAGTGTCATCTGCTTTACTTTGTGCATGCTTTTTATAATTTGTGTTTCTATGGATTTAATGAGAGCAGGGACTTACAAGTGCTCCAGTTAAGGGGGAAACTCTGAACAGAGTGAAAAGGGACTCTTCCATCCCCTGAGTTACTGCAAAAAGAATTCCCATTCCAACACTGAGGAGACCGCTCGCTATCTGCAGAGACTGACAGAGAAACGGAGACAATGAATTCATTACAATGTATGTGTCCTTGCTGGGAATTGTTACTAAATAAACACAATTAAATGAATAATAAAAAATGAATAATAAAAAAGAAATATCTGTAATATATGTATGAAATAGTACAGTATATAGAACAGATTTTAAAATATATATTGTTCACAATTGGAGATGTATTTTTATCCAAATGATAATAGATAAACATGAGCAAATAACACACATGACATTTTACAAATATAGTTCACATATTTACAGTATTAAATAGATAGGATTATGTGATATTTTACTATTTTTTTCAAAAAAAAACAACAAAAAAAATCAGTCCCTGGACCATCAAGTCATGAACTTCAAAGTACATGTGCACCTGCTCTACCACTGAGCTAACCTGGCCGCTGTTATGTTGCACTTAAGGAGTAGAATACCACAAAAGTCACACACAGGCATTTCCTGTTGCTGCTGCCCAAATCTGCACAATGAACACTAGTTATGGACTATCGCTCTTACAGTGTTTTCCAGTTGCTAACACGCTAAAATGACATGCATAGCACAATTATTTAAACTGACATACGGAGAGCAAAACCTCTTCTCAAGTCTCCAAAAGTCTAAACACATTTTCTGCTTTATACACATTTTGCAATTCAAAATGGCACTTTTTAAATACACTGAACAGTTCTCTGCATTAGACACAATGATCTGACATGAAATCACATGTTTGAAATTTTAAAACACTGGCATTCAAAATGACATCGCATGAGCTAATTGGCTCATACGTGCCACCTGGCCAAACACCTCGATGGTTACAGTTTTTTTCCATTGCTAACACACTAAAATTGCATGCACAGCACAATTATTTAAACTGACACACAAAGAGCAAAACTTTGTCTCCAAAAGTCTAAACACATTTTCTGCTTTACGCACATTTTGCATTTCAAAATGGCACTTTTTAAATGCACTGAACACAGTTCCCTGCATAAGACACAACAATCTGACATAAAGTCACATGTTTGCCATTTCAAAATGACACTACATGAGCTAATTGGCCAATTACGTGTGCCACCTTGCCAAACACCTCAATGGTTAATTGTCAACACTCCAATCAGGATGTAAGCACTATAAAAAGACCACAGGTGAGCACCTTTTTTTAACAACAACAATGGAAGATGTTGCAGAGAGAGGAAGAGGAAGAGGGAGGTTGAGAATAAGAGGGGGAGTGAGCGGTAGGGGTAGACAGGTAGAGAAGTTCATGGCCAAAGAAGACAAACACTTTCAAATGAAATCAGAGCAACCTTAATAGATCATGTCATCAACCATGGGCTGACAATGCCTGAGGCTGGACAGAGAGTGCAGCCAAACTTGAGCCGTTTTACTGTCGCCTCTGTCATCCGGACCTTTAGACTGGAGAACAGGTATGTAACCAAAATTACATGTAGTACACATGCAGTACACCCCATGTCATAGTGTATCATTTGGGTGACACCTGTTTACTTAGTGTATGACATCAGCCATTTATGAACTGTACAAGTTTCCTGTACAATGTACTCTACTGTGGGGAAAAAATATTTAGGCTGCAATGTCCAAGCCCTATTAATTTCCTTATTTTATTTTTTCTAAAGGACTGAGAGACGACACCATGGTGGAGGAAGGGGCCGAATATTCACCGGGGTACAGGAAGCTGGCATTGTAAACTTGGTTTTGGAACATAATGAAACCGATTATGAGAAATTCAAAGCCACATCATCCAAGACAACACCTTATTCAACAACATTCAACGAGTCAGTCTGTCCACATTGGCTCGCATTGTCAAGTGAAACCAAATCAGAATGAAACAACTTTATAAGGTGCCGTTTGAGAGAAAATTTCAAGGAAACAAAGAGGTCAGACGAGCATATGTGGATGTAAGTACTATATTGACTGCAGTACACTACACGCAAGATTGTTTCCCAGTGTACTGGATAACACCATATTGACAGATTTTTGTTCTTTGTTTTCAGGGAGTACTGGAAATGGATGCTCATGCAGGCTGCAGGCTGGGTTCAACCTAGCAAAGACCAAAAAAATGGGGAGAAACGTCATTGGCCAGAGTATCTATAGATGTTCCTGGCCAATGTGGTGGGAACATCACAATGTGCGCTGCCATCTTCAGTATGCATGGTGTCCTCCACCGTCATGCCAACCTTGGACCATACAACACAGCCCATAGCCTCACATTTCTGGACATACTTCACAACCTTCTCACACCACCAGAGCGTATGAATGATGCAGACCATCAAGGAAACGACCCGTTGTAGTATGGGACAACGTGAGGTTTCATCGTGCCGCCGCAGTCCAAAACTGGTTTGCTGACCACCCAACATTTCTCGTGCAATACCTCCCACCATACTCAACATTTCTGAACCCCATAGAAGAGTTCTTTTCGGCATGGTGGTGGAAGGTATGCCCAGCAGCCCTTTGTGTGCATGCCTCTTGTGCAGGCCATGGAAGAGGCATGTGATGACCTTGATGTGGGTGCAATTCAGGGATGGATAAGGCGCTTCTTCCCTCGATGTCTGGCAGAGGAAGATATTACCTGTGATGTTGACGAGGCTTTGTGGCCAGACCCGGCTGTGCGGCAAGATGCTGCCTAATTATTTTTCTTGCGTTTTTTTTTCTGTAAAATATATATATAGATAGATAGAGATAGAGAGCTAGATAGAGAGATAGATAGATAGATAGATAGATAGATATAGATAGATAGATAGATAGATAGATAGATAGATAGATAGATAGATAGATAGATAGATAGATAGATAGATAGATAGATAGATAGATAGATAGATATACTGAAATTTTCTTTTTCAGTGTACTGTTTTTTTTTTTGTAAGAATATTTTTGTTCGGTCCCATGTAAATATATCTGCTGTGCATAGGTTGCACTGACTTGTTTACTGTAGTGAAACATAAAATGTTTCAACTGCATGTGTGTGTATCTGCAAATATTTCTGTGCATGTGAACAATCTAATACATATTTTAGTATTATGGCAACGCATACTAAAGATGGGGGTGCTGTTAATATGAATGAACTGTGTGCCATTTCATGCAAAATTTTGATAATGCTATGTGTTTCGGTTGCAGTGCTTCATTTTGCAGGATTTGAGGTATTTTGCAGTTTGGGTGTGTGGTTTTGTGAATTGTGTTACGTATTTTGATAAAACCAGACTAGTTTGCAAAATTGTGTGTTAGAAATAGGAAAAAACTGTAATTGTTACCACTTCTTTTTCTTGCCTTTTTTTTTTATTTATATTTTTTCTGCAATTTTCTTTTTCAGTTTACTGTTTTTGTTAGCTTATTTCTGTTCAGTCCAATGTAAATATGTGTGCATATATGACTTGTTTGGTGAAGGAAAAAAAAAGTTTTACTGTGTGTGTATCTGCAAATATTTCTGTGCATTTGAACAATCTGAAGAATTTCCTACAATTGTATGCTATTTTAGTATTTTGGCAGAGCAAAAATAAATTAGAGTGCTTTTCCTTATGCCCAACAGTGTGTGGTTGGTTAGACAAAATCTGGTAATATGAATGAAATGTGTGCCATTTGATGCAAAAGTTTAATTTTGATAATGCTATATATAGTTTTGGTTGCAGTGCTTCATTTGTTAAGATATGATATATTCTGCAGTTTGGGTGTGGTTTTGTGAATTGTGTGAAAAGTATTTTGAGAAAGCCTGCCTAGTTTGCAAAATTGTGTTTTAGCAATTTGTAAAAACTGTACATTGCTCTTTACTGCACCACTAATCTGTCTGTGATGTCTTCATAAACTGTGTTGTAAATATTTTTAGACATTAGATCACATAATCACATGAAGGAATGACTAAAGAATTGTGATCACTAATGCCTGGACTTAAGTTTTTGCAGAGTAAAATATATATAATACAAACAAGTTATATGTATGAGAAAAAAACACTCTTAGTTCTTGTTTTCTATGACAGTGTTGCAAAGCTCACAAACTGTATGTAGTGTGTGTGTGCGCTGGTCCTCTCCCATAAAGAAGATGGTAAAGAAAAAGATTTGGTTAACAATAAACTTGATTTGGGTGCGTGCGTGCGTGCGTGTGTGTACTGGACATACGGGCTAAGGGCTCCCAGGCTGATAACTGAGTAGTTAGAGAGGAACCATAATTAGACAATTTTTACCGATGCAATCGTTTTTTTTAAGATGATTATTTGTTTGATAATCATTTTCAATGTATCTTCATTGCTATGTAATTTTTCCTCTCCATTCAAATAAACTTATGACACTCTGCTGGGTTTGTATATGTTTTGAGACTCAGAAATGGGGGGGTCACAAACCCAAATTTAATTAATTCAATAAAGTACCATGATTTTCTTATATTAAAATGGGGAATTAAAGTACAATATCAACACCACCTCTGTGACACAGTCTCAACAATAGTTTATCAATATGAACTTCTCAAAGAGTTTGTGTATTGAATGAATATTAGGCTGCAATGTCCAAGCCCTATTAATTTCCTTATTTTATTTTTTCTAAAGGACTGAGAGACGACACCATGGTGGAGGAAGGGGCCGAATATTCATTAAACCTAAAGTTTTGTCACTCTTACCCCCAACACAGCAGGTTGTTTCTGCAGCAAATCATGCAGCGGCCCTTTGTTGTCTGGCACAATCTCTGTAGCCTGGTAAAGTCGCACTAATGGCGGCTCTCCAAGCCCGGCTCTGTGTTGCGCCACGTCAGCTTCATGGATGTCCATGTCAATTTCGGCACAGGCCATGGTGCTTCTCTGACCTGAAGGGATGATGGTTTTTGGTGTATAAAAATATAGTGATTGAAAAATCCATATGTTTTGTCTTTAGTCTTAAAATAGGAAAATAGGAAAAACACTGCAGTAGCTTTAAAAAGTACACCGAGTGACCACACATTGTAACATTGAACACTTCAACATTGTAATGCAATGCTATAAAACAGTCCTGAAAACAATGTGAAAATTAAGATTTATTATTGTTTATGACACTGTGAGGTAACGCATGTTTAAGACTGCTGTTATAGTGAATCTGGACTGCATTACATTTGAAGATGTCCTACTTTTCTTTATTTATGTAAATAAGGCTGACAAGATATTAGAGATACCCATGTGGCGCTATGTTTCACTATAATACAATCCAATACATCATCACCACAAAGTACAGCTTTGAAAACAATCATGGAACTAAATAAACATCCAAACAATTAATGGAATAATGTCAATAAAATCTAAACATCATGAAGTCATAGTTATTGCCGGAATTGTAAAGCTCCCTCCAGTCTCATTCTCATATACCTAACAGAAGTATGGTGTATGGTGTCTTACATGACACATTTGACATTCACAAAAACATTTGTTCGACTAGCAAACATGCATTTGCAGACTCTGAGATGCTTGAAATTCATATTCTCCATCGTAAATACAGTATATACAACACAGCTTGTTTCATTGCAATTTAATAATCTTACCAGGTTTGGCTTGAGAAGTATTTATTTCCCACTCTGCCTCAAAGATGTGCCACAGTCTTCATGATCTTCACTTCCCTGCAAATAACTTGAAAGATGAGGTCACCTCACACATTTACTTCCTCCCTCTGGCAGTGGTCTCAACAACATTATTATGTTCCACCCTCAGTGCCTCAATGCCATAAGTTCTATGTTACGGTACAGTATTTCTGATTTAATTTTTTTTTTCTTTACATTTATGACCATAACAAAGTCTGGATAGTTTTAAATGTTTGTTTAATTTGTGTGTGTGTGTGTGTGTGTGTGTGTGTGTGTGTGTGTGTGTGTGTGTGTGTGTGTGTGTGTGTGTGTGTGTGTGTGTGTGTGTGTGTGTGTGTGTGTGTGTGTGTGTGTGTGTGTGCATGTGTGCGTGTGTGTTGGTGTGTTTGTGTGTGTGATGACAAAAGGAAGAGAGTGAGAAACAAAGACAGTTGGTGTTCCAGGTCATTTCCTTTTCAAACTCATTTGACAAAGGAGAATATTATAGGTCTGACTAAAGATAAGAGAAGAAAAAAAGGTATGGTACTGAAGTGCTGCGGATCATCACAGTGATCAAAACTGCTTTAACATTCTTTCCTTCAATTGTGTTCACAGGAGAATGAAGAATACATTTGCATGTGATGAATCAATGATCATCACCATTCCCATTGGGAGTCTAAGGGATGCTGGAGAGGGACAACTGATGCCAGAAAAGTTCAAGTGTGTGTACAAAGATTCCTACAAGGTCTTTGTTGTTGAGGGAAAACCCAAACCTCTTGGAGTAAGTTGAATTGTTTCTTCGACAGGTAAAATCATGATCACAGACCATTTCCTAGCTTTATACTTATATGTTTGGCTTCAAAACATCCAAATGTGCATAGTAATTCAGTATTTTTCTCTTTTTTATAAGGCAGCCCAAGCCATCGCTGGTGTGTTCATTGTTGCACTCGGTCTGATTTTTACTTGGCCAGAAGACATCAGGTTCTACACTTTACCTTGTATTCTGGTAAATACAATTACAAAACTACAAATGTAATTAATTTCCAGAAGTAAGTTACCACTCTAGATAACTGGTGAAAATACAATCAGAAACCAATTTACATTTCCGTTGATTTTCACTTGTTGTTTAATAGGGAAGCAGGATCTCCTTCTGCTTCTTTGACATTTCAATTTGCTTGCATTGGGTCTTATCTTCTTTTGGTATTCTACAATATTCATTATTATATTTATGTGTATAATAGTTTACATGTTTTATCAAAATCTTAGTTTGTGATCTGTGGTATGCTGTCCTACGCTGCTGGAAAATCTCCAAACATGCATGTGGTAAGTACAAAATTAGTTTTTGTTCATAAGTGAAAAGTCAGCTACATCTACAATAGGTGAGTTAAGTTATTTAAAAAAAATAATGGCATGTGCTGACTGTATATTATTATTCTGTAAATGGTAGTATATTGTTTGTAATGTTTCTGAAAGGCTTTTGTCTTAGGATGTTATATTGTATCTCCCAAATACTTAAAATACTTCAAAAACATTTTCACAGTGTATGCAGGAAAAAAATGAAGGGATTTGCAAAATATCTCAAACAGTGAAATCGTATAATAAACATAGTATTCAAAGTTAACATCTAATTTAACGTCAGCAGTAGATGTGGATAAAAATTAAAGCACTTTTAGGGATAAGTGAAGTTTTAATTATGTTTGCCATCCAATTACACTTTGAATTGCTGTTTGTTGCACCAATAATAGAATGATTATATTTTTGTACGAAAAAAGAAGCAAAAAATCGTGGCAGCTTCTCTGATTCTGATTATTTTTGTATTCCTAATAATTTTCTGTAATGCTTGCATTATTCATGCAATTTTCACTTTCCAGACAAAGCTGTCACTCTCTCTGAACATCGTCAGCTTCTTCTGGTCAGTTGCGGCAGTTTGTCTCTGCATGATTGAGTTTCACTTTTCATCAAAAGACAGCTTGTACAATCACAAGGTGAAGGAAAACAGCATTTGCCTTTAAGTAATTTCTCTCTTTTTGAAATGCAAAGCAAATGTGTATTCACTTCCACCACTGTCTCCACTTTATAGGTCCATAAAGGAATCAAAGGACTGATTATGACTCTGCTGTTTTTTGAAAAGTTAATAGCCATTTTCTTGATCTACTGGTTAAGTAAAGCTGTATGCAGACAACATTTCAACACTTTGGTATGCAATTTTATGTTTACACACACACTGTATATACTGTTAAAGGAATACAATCTACATGCTACATGCTTATTGCCAGGGGACTAAAGTCCAATACAAAAACTGAGTGAGTGCATTGAACAAATTAATGACTGGCTGTGCCAGGACTTTCTTAAATTAAATGAAGAAAAAACTTAGGTGGTTGTTTTTAGAGCAAAATAGGAACAATCAAAAGTGAGCTCTCAGCTTCAAACACCAATAGACAAAGACAAAAAAAATTGTGTAGTCATGGACTCAGGCCTGAATTTTAACAGCCACATTAAGAAAATTACAAAGTCAGCCTTTTACCACCTTGAGACTTATGTCTCAGCAAGATTTGGAAAAACGTGCCCATGCTTTTATCTTCAGTAGAATTGACTACTGTAGCAGTGTCTTTACAGGTCTCCCTAAAAAAATCAATCAGCCAGCTGCAGCTGATTCAGAACATTGCTGCTTGAGTCCTCACTAAGACTTCTGAGACTAAGAGTTCTGAAGTATTTACACTGGCTGCCTGCCCCTCAAATAATTGATTTCAAAATACTTTTGCTGGATTATAAATCACTAAATGGTTTAGGGCCAAAATACATTTCAGATGTGTTGCTACACTATGCACCATCGAGACCTCTCGGGTTTTCTGGGACATGTCTGCTTTCTGTCCTCTCAGTTCTTTTAAATCAAGGCTTAAGACCTTTCTTTTTAATGCTGCCTTCCTTTAAATAATTGTCAATTTCTTATCCTGCACTGTAACTTTAATTTTTGATTGTTTTTAACTGCTCTTTAATGTTTTATGTAAAGCACATTGAATTGCCTTGTTGTTGAGATATGAAATTCAAATAAAGCTGTCTTGCCTGGCCTAATAGTGGTCATTCTTTTTTTCCGCAGCCCATCGTCCTGCTGAAACAGGGAGACTGACGGCTTGATGGAGCTTAACATACGACCAACCACCTATTTACAGTACATAGTACTTCCTTATTGTATCAAAAGTACATAACAGCCTATCAGTGTCATACAGGTTACTCCTTAATATACAACATGCAAATGATGTGAAAAAGCATATGAATAAGTCACTTCTTCAATATAGATGACCTTTATTTTATTTGTGTACATCTATCTGTTTTTAATGCATTGTTTCGTAATTTCATAACATAAGCCATCATTGACATTCTCTTCTCCAGAATTAATTTTGACTCCTAAAGCCTGGAGAATGTTGTATTGTCTCAACTCATGGAATATTAGATCATATTTTAAAACGTATTGTACTGTAATCATTGTATGCTTTTATTCTGTTCTCTGTGAATCACTTTGTAATCTTTTTTTGAGCAAATAAAGGGGATTATTATTTTGTTTATGAATGGTTCTTGTCTTCTTGTGGGCCTAAAACACATTCCTCTAGTGTGGATAATTTGAGCTAAAAAAATAATGAACTGGTTTTAAGATCAGCAACATATGCAAATGACCCCCAAAATATGAATATACATTTGGTAAGAATAATTATGTAACACATTTTGGGACACATTTGCTACAAACTACAAATGACTTGTGTTCAATCAAGTAGAAGACAAATTGCTAGCATATAACAATTCCCAGAGAGACCTTTTACATGGAGTGCTACATTAAAATAACTGGTCATAACTCTTTTTGTGTATTATTTCATGTAGGCCTATCGTTAGAGTAGGGGACCCATGTGCTCAATCTATTACTAAAATTTGGGATATCACGTGTAAAATAAATAAATCTTTAGAAAATTGGACCCCATGTCGGTTTATGCTGCTCTTAAACGACAGGGCATTTGTTGCAATCAAAGTAACAATTTTGCTATTAAAACAGTTTGCTCATTTCTGAATGTTATGGTTGTGTTGACAAGATAAATGCAGATTATCGTCTGGAATAAGATAAACCTGCGTCAACTATCATGCTAATGAATAAAATACTTTTAATATTTGGTGTTTTTTTAACTAAACAGTAACGGCAATCATACAAATGACTAAAATACTTTAAAAAAAATATGTCCGTCTATAAAATAAATGCAGATTATAGGCAAACTAAAAAAATCCTTCTGCCATCCCCGAGTTTCTACTTTTCAAAATAAAAACTCACTTCTGGAATAAAACAATTTATCTCTTTTACTTTTCAAAGTAAAAGCTCGCGTCAACGATCATGCTAATGAGTAAAATATTTGGTCTTTTTTTAAATATTTAAAAAAATGTATCCGTCTCTAAAATAAATGCAGATTATAGGCAAACTATAAAAATTCCTTCGATGGCTGCAACTTTGATCCAAGTTGCAGCCATCGAAGGAATTTCTCTCCCAGCAGAGGTCAAGCATTTAGTTTTGTTTTTAATTTTTTTCACTTTCATACAATACAACACAAAATACCATAAAACCGCTGGAACAGAAGTGGAAGAAAAATACAATCGCATTGTGGCCCAAGGCCGTGGCAGCAGAGATACGCAGTCAGATGCAGGACGGGTCCCAGAGACCCGAAGGCCGAGGCCGCGGTAGTAGAAAAATACAACCGCATTCTGCCCCGGGTCCCAGAGACCCGACAGCCGAGGCAGCGCCAGTAGAGCTATACAATATAGAATATAAAATAAAGAGTAAAGAGTCTTGGAAAGAGTGTAACATGTTTATTTTTGTATTCTTGTTCTTGTGTGTGCAGATCCTTATTATCCCTCTTCAGGAAGTCCTGCCGTTAGTTGGCAGAAATGGCTGCGTCGCCGATGCAGGTTTCATCAAATGTAGGCTACGTTAATATGGAACAACACAACCATAACATTCAGAAATGAGCAAACTTATGGCAAAATTGTTACTTTAACAGTTTTTAACGTTTTTCAATTGATTGCAACAAATGTGGTGACTCCATCTGGAAAATTATTCGCGATTTCGTATTTTTGACCCTCTGAATTTACCGTTGGACACAACTCCGCATGAGACGAGACCGCATGAGACGGGACGGATGACATGGGACGCTCCAGGCTGCAGCCATACCCGTCTCATGGGAGCCGAGGATGTTTTTGGTTTCAGTAAACCTGTAAAACCACGGGCGGCCACATGGGGGAGATAAACACACACTAAATCAAGTGAAGTAAGCGACAAATGTGTTATTGGAAACACAATCATTTGACATTCAAATAACTGTAGGCTACTGTTGTAGGCTACTTAAAGTTTCCACAACATGTAGGCTTAGCTACATGTTTTGTTTAAAATGTCAATCCAGGAGCTCAAAGTTTAATATGGTTAAATGAAGTGTAAGATTACTGTTATTGTTAGTCCACTTCTTTTTTTAACCTTCATTTGTCATGCTTAAAAGTCTTTGCGTGGAGGTCACGTTAAAACAATCATAGCAGCATATGATAAAGGCATGTGAACTCTTCCGCTTTGGGACACTCCCTACAAACACACACCAATCAAAAAAAGCGAGCAATTTCTTGAAAACTGTCTTTCCTTCTTTTTACTATGTAACTCTTTTTGCTCAGCTGTCACATCTGCTTCTCCCTATGTAACCGTTATTTATATACATTTTAACGATTTTCCTATTAACAGTTTGTGTTGGTTGCTGGCCGTGCTGGATCACTTTCTCATGCGACTGTGAGGAGCTGCTGCTGCTGCTGCATTCCTGGCTGGTTCCGTCCTCCTGCTATGGCGTCCGTGTACAGCGGATCCCACACCTTGAGCAAGGATGATGTGAATTACAGAATGCATTTCCGAATGATAAACGAGCAGCAGGTTGAAGATATCACTATAGAGTTTTTCTATAGGCCGCATACGATAACGCTGCTGACATGCACCGTGCTCAGTCTGATGTATTTCGCGTTCGCAAGGTAAGTCGTTCACAGCTAGCGTTAGCTCGCTGGGTTAGCTCAGTTAGCTAACGCTCGGCTAACAGCAGTAGTGATGCTCTGACAGTGCCAGGTACGTTACACAGGGAGGTTAGCTAGCCTTTAGCTAATATTCAATGGATTTTCTCACTAAAATGAACCGTATTAAGACACTAGAAAAAATAGTCTCAGTGATGGCTGCCTACATTTTGTTGTCATTAATCGTCAACCTCAACGAATAAAAAGAAGTTTTGTGTTGTATAACATCAGCTACAATGTGACAACAATGTAACTAGCGATAAGATAGGTCCTAACGTTACATTAACAGTGATTGCCTTACAAACCACCTTTGTCCCTACACGTAGGCTATAATATAGGATGCAAACCCTCATGTCTTGTTTGTAACTTGAAGATGTGCGAGGCACATTTACATCACTACCGCCGTGGAGGGGATATACACAGCATAGGCTACTTGTAAAATAGGCTGTTTAACATTCTGTTTAACATTCATCACTTTTGATATTACCTGTAAGTTTGGGAAATTTCTTTTTGCTCTGCCTGCAGGGATGATGGAAATCCTGACAGTAATCTCTGGGTGGGGCTCATCCTGGTCATCTCCTTTTTCCTTGTTATCAGTGTTTTGGCATTTCCTAACGGTGAGCAAAAAAGGACCTGAAGATTTTATTTTCGTTTAGTCACGTGTGTTTGCATAACCATAAATTACAGTCAAGATTATGGTGCTTCACAAACATTTTTCTTTCCTGTGCTAAGATATAACTGATTGTTTTATATGACATCCTTAGTTAGGACAAGGAACCACCATACTGTGGAAACAAAACAAGGAAACAAAAGTGTCCAGGGTTATGGGCAGTATATATGTGAAACAACAATACAAAAAAAAAATTGATTGTACTGTTTTCAAATAATGATATACATGTGTCCATTTCATATGGTGTGTGTGTGTGTGTGTGTGTGTGTGTGTGTGTGTGTGTGTGTGTGTGTGTATATATATTATACACTACCAGTCAAAAGTTTGAGGTCACTTTGAAATTTCCATTGCACTCCATTGTAGACAGAATACCAGTTGCATTTTTCTTTTTAACCAGGGCAACAGTTTTCAGATTACAATATGTGCTTACATAATTGCAAAAGGGTCAGATTAGTGAACAGCATGTGCCTTTGGAACATTGGATGAATGGTTGCTGATAATGGGCGATACAGTACACAAAAATATAGTACAATACAGTCACATATAATTAGTTCCCAGTTCCTAGTTCTCCTAATATGTTTAAAGCAAGGAGGAGAAACTGATTCCCACACTCAAAGGATAACCCTTTTGGCTATGACCATACCAAACATGAGGGCTTGTTGTAATACCATTACCCACAACTCATGAGATTAGCCTCTTTAATGTGGAGAGAAGGGGTTGTAGATCAAATCTGTGACATAGTATTTTATGTGTTTCACTTTAGGTCCATTCACCAGACCACATCCAGCAATATGGCGAATAGTTTTTGGTGAGTTTTGCTAAAAGTCTCAGAGGATGAAAACTGTTTTGGAACTGAGATTTCTCTTCCTAATGTCATGTCCCTCTGCTGTTAAGGTCTGAGTGTCCTCTACTTCTTGTTCCTGGTTTTAATCATCTTCCTCAACTGGCAGCAGGTGAAGGAGCTAATGTATTGGTTAGACTCAAACCTGCGTTATGCCAAGAGAGAGGCAGACATAATGGTGAGTGGTGTAGGCTTAACACAGAAAATAATTTTCATATTGATTTTCATGCACTTGTTGCATTCACTACCAGGGGATTATCAATCAATGTAATAAGGCGCTTATCTGTGGTGCTCTCTGCAGGACTATGCTGTGAACTGCCATGTCATCACCTGGGAGAGAATTGTGAGCCATTTTGACATTTTTGCATTCAGTCATTTCTGGGGCTGGGGTATGAAAGCCCTGCTCATTCGAAGCTATGGCCTCTGCTGGACCATCAGTATTACCTGGGAGCTTACTGAGGTACACACACACACACACACACACACACACACACACACACACACACACACACAGATTAAATATTATCGTGGACTGAAAAGTGAAGTTTTTCAGACATGATGTAGACTCTGACTCTAATCTCCTGTTCAGCTATTCTTCATGCATCTGCTGCCTAACTTTGCTGAGTGCTGGTGGGACCAAGTGATTCTAGACATTCTGCTGTGTAATGGAGGAGGCATCTGGCTTGGCATGACTGTCTGCCGCTTTTTGGAGATGAGGACCTACCACTGGGCCAGTATTAAGTATGACCTTGCAGTCTGGAAATGAAATACAAGTAACAATATCCAGTTTTGTGTGTCTGTTTTTAAGTTTGTTATAGGTTGTGATGAGGGATGTAGATTTTATATGGTAAGTCTGGTGCATGCATTTCACAGTATCAGCCCTGATTGAGTAACAATACATCATATCTACAGTGTTTGATACACTGCTGATTTTGCAGGTTTTCCTACTTACAAAGCATGTAGAGATATGTTATTTTTATCATAGGTACACTTCAACTGTGAGAGACAGAATCTAAACAAAAATCCAGAAAATCACATTGTATTATTTTTAAATAATTTGCAATGTTATTGCATGACATAAGTATTTGAGACATCAGAAAAGCATAACTTAATATTTGGTACAGAAACCTTTGTTTGCAATTACAGAGATCATACGTTTCCTGTAGTTCTTGACCAGGTTTGCACTCACTGCAGCAGGGATTTTGGCCCACTCCATACAGACCTTCAGATCCTTCAGGTTTTGGGGCTGTTGCTGAGCAAAACAGACTTTAAGCTCCCTCCAAAGTTTTTCTATTGGGTTCAGGTCTGGAGACTGGCTAAGCCACTCCAGGACCTTGAGATGCTTCTTACAGAGCCACTCCTTAGTTGCCCTGGCTGTGTATTTCGGGTCGTTGTCATGCTGGAAGACCCAGCCATGACCGATCTTCAATGCTCTTACTGAGGGAAGCAGGTTGTTGGCCAAGATCTCGCGATTCATGGCCCCATCGCCGGCTCAAATTCCTGTGAGCTGGAATAAGCTAGAAACATGAAACTTGGTTGAATAACTGGAAATGGTGTGCATGTGCTTCTGTAGAAATATGAACCCAATCGGCCACATTGGCGCGCTGTATTAAGGCTTCAAAATACAAACTTTGAAAGGCCATGCCCCCCACACCGTAAGTCCAATTGACTTGAAATTTCTCACACAGGTGTAGTTTAATGTGCTATACAAAAAAGTTTCAAGGACCATTAAGGTTCGCCTAGAAAATGTTTTTGCCATATTGAATTTTTTGAGAAACACATTTTTGAGATCTCCTCCTACACCGTAGTTCAATTTCAAGGCGTCAGAATGAGTAAGACATTTAAATTCAGATGATTAAGGGCTATCTAATACATCAAGCAAGACATTTGAGATACAGTCTTTAAAAACATAAATTGTTTAGAAATATGATCTCTCACGTTCATCAAGGCGGAGTGGACGTGCATAATTAATGTTATGGCAATACTTTCATCCAGCTTTTTCTACTGTGCTAACATAATACTTATTTTAAATCAATCTGCAAGTCTTTGTAATCCTTCTCCTGTGCTTCCAATCCAGAGACATCCACACCACAACAGGGAAGATCAAACGAGCTGCGTTACAGTTCACCCCTGCAAGCTGGACCTACGTACGCTGGCTGGACCCAAAGTCTTCCCTGCAGCGAGTGATGGGTGTCTATCTGTTCATGATCATCTGGCAGGTGGGTCACTGAGAAATCCTTTCTCGCCATCTCACGGTGACTAAATGCTGACTAGTCCAGGATAATCCGGGGGGTCTGCTAAATCCAGACTAATCTAATTGCCTCCTCTGTTTAAATCTAAAACCTGTCTCACATAGATCCATATAATGCGTGACTGTCTTGCTGTCTACACATTAACCTTTAATCCCATATGGGTGAAAAACACGCTTCAATTACTTGGGAACAATTTATGGTAATGAGATAACCATGGTTGGAGAATTTAAGTAAGCTCCATTGCTTTCCACTGGAGAGTCAACTGTGGCTGCTGAATTTCTAACCAGTAGCAACCATGGCGATGAAACCTGTTTATCTAATTTTTACGTGTTAATAAAACAACACTGTCCTTCTCTCTCCCTTATACAGCCAGGTTCCTACTCTTAATAGGCCTAAATAGGAATTACCAGTCTTTGATAATTGGTTGAAGAGATGGGTGATGTCTTCGCTCTACTCATCATGGTGACGGTTTAGCTGCTTTTCACTGGGTTCAACCACACTTGCTCCAGGCTAAACGAGTGGCCTCCCTCTCATTATCTCTCTGTGCAGATGAGAGGGACTTGGACAGAGTTTCCCCCTAAATGAACAGCATTATTGCCCATTTGTTAATCAAAGTGACTTGCATTGTAGGAGAAGCTTTGTTTGTTAGTGTCCTGGCTGAACTAGTTGACCTTTTCAGTGCAAAAAGCACAAATGATGTCTCAATGCCAAAATACCTTACTCCTAGCACACATTTTGACTTGTTGAACACAGGTGTAACTAATAACATGAATAATGGCTGCATTCCTTGTCGGTGGGCAAGTTTCAGTCATCTGTTTTTGTGCACACAGTCTCACTGGCATGACATCATTGACACAATGGAACACATAATGGAACAGATCTGTCATTACATGGTATTTGCTACACCTGTCACTAATGGTCCCTAAAAACAAAAACTGGCTCATGGCTAAGCACTTAACAAAATTCTGCACAGGACAGAGAAAAGGAAATATAATAGTTTGAGAGATTAAAGATCGTCCTGCTGTAAAATTGTCATAAAAGAGAAAGTGTATAGTATCTTTATGGAATGTGGTTTAATCCATCAAAGAGCACACAGAATCTGGGAAGAAATTATACAGTGCATGTATTTCCAGTAGGATTAATTAATATTAAGATTTATAATAAATTATAGTCACTAACAGTTCCTCACTTAAAGGTCACATGACATGGTGCTTTTTGGATGTTTTTATATAGACCTTAGTGGTTCCCTAATACTGTATCTGAAGTCTCTTACCCAAAATTCAGCCTTGGTGCAGAATTACAGCCACAAGTTGGAGGCTAGAGGTGTGGCCTTGACCAACTGCCATTTTGCTCATTTGAAACCTATAATGTCTCTCTCATGGGTGGGCTAAATTCTCTGGGCAGACAAAGCAGAGAAAGGGGAGATTACCATGCCTCTTATGACCTCATAAAGGGCAAGATTCCAGATCTGACCTTTCATTTTCTCAAAGGCAGAGCAGGATACCCAGGGCTCAGTTTACACACATCGCCATTTCTGGGGGACCATAGGCAAGCTGCGGGAACACATTAATGTTAAAAAACCTCATAAAGTGAAATTTTCATTCCATGGGACCTTTAAATATACCTATGACTTGTATTATAAGAGAATATAATGAACAATAATGAGCCCATTGTGTGTGATGTGGGTAACCAAGAAGTATAGTATAGGGTGTTAAACATTTGACTGTGTATCCAACACCCCGTTTTAATCTACAAGCACCATTTAACTGTTCCAACTTCAAATAGTTTTTAAACCTCATGTAAAATTTGTTTACACATTGTGTCAATTTTCCCGGAAGACATTTTGACATTTCACAGCAGGAAAAGCAGAGGTTGAATAATTAAATTAATGATGAATGAATTCCATTTAGCTGCTCCAGTTTCAGGGTCCTGGTATTGTGCATGCTGGCTCACTCTTAAACTGTCACGGCTTACGGACAATTGAACAAAACTAAGCCATCGTTAATGTTATTAGTATCACATGTAGTATAACACAGTCCATAAGTAATAGAGCAGTGACACAGTTTTATTGTGTTGGCTCTGTACTTCAGTACACTGGAGATTAATGCTGACCTGCAGCCTTAAGGGGAGTGATTGATAGTAGGAAGTAGGAACTGTTGCCCTTTTTCATACATACAGTAATTTTACAACAGTTAAGCAGGACAAAAGCAAAGCAAACTGAAGTTTTTAGGATCAAACAATGCATTGTTCTTGACTGACTAAGATGTCACCTAACCATAATCCACTGTGTAACAGTGCTAGCAAACCCACTGCAGACAAACTCACCCAGAAACAAACAACTTCACCATTGATATTAATTTTGACTATTAGTATTTGATTTGTAACCAAACATTAAATATGAATACTTTTTATTTTTTAATTTACTAAATGGGGCTATGTATGAAAAAGTGGTAACGTTCATACAACCATAATTTTAGGCTTAATGTTTGAATGAATACAGAGGTCATAGGTAAAACAGAAATGTGTCTCCGTCCTACTTCTCTGTGATATACAGTAGTTATAGTAATTATTATACAAATGGAAATCTTTATTCATCTCTTCTGCCTGTTTCCCTCTTTGTCCATAGCTTACAGAGTTAAACACATTCTTCCTCAAGCACATTTTCATCTTTCCTGCAAGCCATGCTCTTAGCTGGTGTCGGATTCTGTTCATTGGCATCATCACAGCTCCAACAGTGAGGTAAAAACCCATGATATTGTACATTGTTGAATGCTTATATTTAGTTATATAATATTCAGTTTGACAATCAGATTATTGATAAGACAAGTAACAGAACTGCAGGTAAACTTAGCCAATGTTTGCCTTTGTTTTTTGCTTTAGGCAGTATTATGCATACCTCACAGACACACAGTGCAAGAGAGTTGGGACCCAGTGCTGGGTGTTTGGGTAAGTGAAACCTCAATTTTAGCCCTGACTAAAATAGATTAGTTTTGCTCTCATGTAAAAGCAACTAAAGGGCATATTTGTTTTGCGCTTTTTTCAGTTAAGTTAAAAGTTTATTGCAGGTGGATTAGAAGCTTCAGTTGTTAGTGTTTGTTTCATCTCACATTCACAGGGCAATAGCCTTTCTGGAGGCTTTGGCGTGTATTAAGTTTGGACAGGACTTGTTCTCAAAAACCCAGATCCTCTACGTGATCCTCTGGCTGCTGTGTTTGGTAAGATCAGGATCACAGTAATGATGCATTTCTCTGTCAAAAGGAATTACTGTGGCCTTCTGAAATCAGGAGTAGGCTCGTCATGCTTTAAAATACATGGACTCTTGGGACTTAACTGTGCTCCCATCACACCATACATTTTCACATACATCTTTCAACATGAAAAACATTCTGTTCTGTAAGTTGAGTATGGATTTTCAATGAAAACATTAAACCGTCTGTTATCTGTGACCTGTTTTTAGGCCTTTATTACATTCCTGTGCCTGTATGGAATGGTGTGGTATGCTGAAAATTATGGTCCAAAAGAAAAGGTACATCTATTGCTTCAAATTGTTTGTGTTTTTTTGTCCTTGAAAGACCGTCACAAAGTACATAACAAAAAATAACTACTGATGGTCTCAGTATAAACTTGTCAGGGATGCATGGGAACTCGCCTTGTTTAAGGAACTGGGTAGTTTGTTAAGTTAAGTGTTAAAGCCTAACTCTTGCCAAAATGCAACCTAGGGTCTTTTTGTGAATATACCCGAGTCAAACTTTGGTTTAAATGCATAATTAGGATGGAAACGCCACTTTTAAGATTTACCATATACTGTATACCCAACATTTTTAAAATACAAAGAAGGCTCGACACAACATGAAACTTTGCTCCAAGTACCACCAGGGGCTCTACACATTAACGCAAGCATTGAGAACATAGTTTGTGTACACAGAGTTTACTAAAAAAGGTTTTGAACGACTCACTTTAGCAGTTAGTATTCTTAATGGAAAATCAGCTGAATTACTTTAGAGGACCCTCTGTCAATATAATCCTTCAGACTGTATTCCTTTTAAAGATTACCATTCAGTGTACAATGAAAGCTGTACAGGCTCTGTTAGCAGCTATATGTTCCCTGTCCAGTTAATGGTATGTGTGTCATGTGTCTCTTCTCCTCTCACAGAGCTTCTCAGAATGTGAAGACAGTAATTACAGTGAATTTGATGACCAGGTGTCAGAAGTATTTAAAGGTAGAGTGACTTCACTGGAATTCTTCAACCACATAGAAACAACTCATACAAGTAAAACATTAATCTTTAACTGTTATCTTGTAAAGGGCTGACCTCTAGTGTTTGGAATGGCGTTTTACTCATACTGCAAAGTTCAGTTAAATCTTTTTATGTACTAAGTACCAAGTGTTTGACGCTCATTTTTCAGAAGAGACAGAGCTGGACGACGACAGCCCGACAACCAGACGTAGAGGGAAGGGCTCTGGAAAGACCAAATCCATTAATGGCCTGGACAGCCAGTAGGAGTTGGACCCAGAGGCTGGTGTGCAACTCCCAAACTCACTCCAAGCAGCCAGGTGGGAAGGATCATAGGTTGAAATGGGGTTAATGATACAACTTCCTGGTGTAATTAAAGTCTACAAAGCCCCCACCTACAGTAGAGGGAGTGGAGCCAGGATAGACTAAGTGGATGAACAGGCCAATGCAATGTTATTAGGAGTGCACAGAGGCTTGGACTACAGAGATGCACACTTGACTGTGTGCTGTAGTAAAAAAAGAACTCCTAAACCGCTGATCACAGGTTTCTGTGTGTGTGTGAAGAGAGAGCATAGTAGTTTGTGTGTGAGAGAGAAATGGCATTAAAAACTGCCAATTATAGATGTGACCGCATGATCATTATAGCTGATAAACTATAATTTACAAACATTTATCCTACAATACAGTATATCATTGATGGGTCAATGTATATTTGACTGGATTACTCCAGCCTTAACTCCCGTATGTTGGTTTAACACATTTCAATGTTATAAGTCATTATGTAGAATGTATCACATTAATAGGATCCTCTTTGTTTATAGCACATAAAGGCTAAAGTGTTTTTTTTTTTTTTTTTATATATATAATATCATCGGTCGATTTTCTTTTTTGCATCATACACACTTGTTTTGTGTTTCTAACTTGAATGTGGGCAGGATTTCAATGCAACAACGGCTTTAACTTGCTAGGATCATTGACTGAGGATTGTTTTTGGCCTGGAACAAAGCAAAGCACACAGTTTAAGCACTTTTCAGAATGTTTTCTTGCAAATACTGTACATTTTGTAATGCTTGAGTATTTTGTGAATCATTGTGAACTTGAATGATTTTACTCTCCCTGTCCATCTGTGGCTGCTATCTTTTTGTTTTGTTTTACTGTACTGATAATGGAGGACAGTTATTCAAATTCCTGCATGTGTTGTCAGGCTCTACCTGTCTGTGTGCAGGTGTGGCTTTGTTTTACTGTCGACCTTGTTATGGCATATACGTATTGCATTTGCATGGCTCAATCAAACCAAGTGTTTTAGTAAGAAAATGTTACAAGTGTAGTGAACAGATCTTTGTATAACATCACACACCAGGGCGCCAGTATTGTTATGTCTTTCACTGTCATCGTAACATTTTAATCTACCCCTGTGCCTGTTTGCCTGTTTATTTTTATTCCAAACTTTTCTCAGTTTTTAATATTGCCTAAATTTTGAATTTTTTGTGTTTGATTCTTCTGTTCTTGAGTGCTTTCTTGAACGTTTACTTTTATTTGCTCTGTCAGCATCATCTCGGTACAGATATATCCCTCATAATCCTCAAAAATTCAGACGTCGACCTCTGTGGAAGGGACCAGGCTCCCGTGCTGCAGTAGACACTCCAACTAGTACATTTTCTTTGGATTTAAATGTCATTTGCCAAAAACAATTCAAATGAAAACGGCTGTTCTTTTTCACTGTGAAATAATGAAGCATAATAAAGTATTTTACATTTCCTCTTAAACTCTGTGTAAGTTATTATTTAAGGTACTTTTTTTGGTTTTTTGAAATGAAGTAGCATAGAAGTAGGAGGCTGTTTGAATACTTAGGAAATCATGAATGACATTGCTCGACCCCTAAAGAATACTCTGCCGCAGCAAAGGAGTGCCGGATTGGCTGACTCCAGCACTGCCCGTCTCAGATCAGATTTCACTCTGTCTGCAAACCATGACATTTAGAGACTGAAATAGCTGCCTCGTGCTGACCTATAAGAGCATGTTTTTGAAGGTACGGTTGATGTTCCCTTTGAAAAGAACAGCAAAGAGTGTTGATCTAAACATGAACAGTAGTAACAGAGAAATTCTGAGTGCTGAACACACACTGAGTCATTAGGCACACTGTAACACCATGTAAGATCCTTGCTTTAATCCAGCCAAATATCTTTTCTACTACTTTCTCAGCTTTCTGTGTTCAAAACATAATGGGCTGTAAACACTTAATCACTCCAATATGTGTGTAAGCTGATTTCCAAAGGAGGGCAGCAGAGTGCCTCAGAGTTGTGCAAAATGTCATGTGACCCAGTGGGCCTAAAGCACAGGACGTGAGTGTTGACAATACTGTTACAGTGCTCAGCCTTCCTATCATTCTCTTCATCATTCTCTCCAGTTAAATCACCTTTCTTTCACGTCTTTTTGCTTTGTTTTCCTGAACCTCCTGTAACCTGCACCAGCTGACTGATCTGTCTTAGTAGGTTTAAAGGACATAGGACATTTCAGTCATGGCTAGGAGTCCTGGTTCCCTGAGTCGTGGCAGCATGAGTCCTGATGGGATTCTGAGAGAGATCCAGATCAACTTGTTGGAGTGTAAAGTCTGTTTCGAGAAGTTCAGCACTCAACGGAGGGAGCACAGACCACAGAATCTTTCCTGTGGCCATGTACTCTGTCTGGAATGCATCAGGGCTCTGTCCCACCCTCTCCTGAGAAAGCTGGAGTGTCCATTCTGTCGACAACTGTGCAGTGTTGACAGCACCTCCCACTGCCAGGCTTTAAGTGACCTGCAGGAGCTGCTATTGTCCCGGAGTCTCACATCCTCTGCTCCTCTTCACGTGCAAAAGGCAAGCCTTGGCCTGGCCCCAGGTTGGACATCCACAACTCTGCACCTCTGCACAGCTTTTGGTGGGTGGGGGACTCTTATCAACCCCACTGGGATAGCTGTTTTGGGATCTTCAGGGACAATAATTGTGGTGCATGACGGAGAGAAGAGGGTGGTGGTGTTCAATCCACAGGGCAGAAAGCTGCACAGTTTTGGGCAAAGAGGACGAGCCAGTTGGGAGGTCAGTTACCCAGTGGATGTGGCAGTGACTTGCTGTGGTCATGTTGTAGTGACTGACGCAGGAGATAAAGTTGTGAAGGTGTTCACTTCCAGGGGACACCACGTGTTGACAGTCAGAAATTCCTTCCAGATGCCCTGGGGTGTGGATACAGACAGCTGTGGGCACATCCTGGTCTCAGACATCCAGGCTGGCACGCTGTCCCAGGTAAAAATGGACTACACTCATGGTCTCGTGCTGGAGCATCTAACAGCCGTTTCAGACCTGCAGCATCCAAAAGCGGTGGCCTGCTGCCGGGTGACTCGGAACACAGCAGTGATGGAGCATTTACCTGATGACATATATTCACCAGGGAGACACCAACACACAAGGCTGAGAGTGTTTACAGAAGACTTCCACCCCCTTTACCAGACTGACAGTTTCAGCCTGACCCTTCAGTCCACAGTGAGGCTGAACATGTCAGGCATGGCCTTTGACAGAGATGGAGATTTGATTGTGATTGACTCCAATCAGGGGATAGTTTGGAGTTATGGTAAACTCCAGAATGGTCCAGCCCTGAACCCACTTGTGGGAGACCACCTCATCCGCCCAGTTGGACTTGTGTCACTGAACAACACGCTTGTCATTCTGGACAGTGGAGACCATACAGTAAAGATGTATTCAGCTAAATATTAATACTGGGCCCATGATATAGGTTATCTATATCTATCTTTCTAACAGTATTAGAGCAGCCTATGTGAAATATGGCTCATATAATGCAGGGATGACCTGATCTGGCAATACTAAATTGAAATTAAATGAGTGCTATAGGCAACTGTATGCTTTGTTTTACACATTATTATTATTTATGGTAAACATTTATTTATGGTTTAACACTTTGAAATGATTAAAGATGAAAAAATACATACTTATAAAACTTATGTTTGCTATTTTCTTGTGAATAACTGGATACCTTTTGAAGCCTCAAAAGTCCTTCAAATGAAACCATCTAAGGTAAAAAAATTAGAAAAGAAAAAACTCTTGGTTGAATTGTTCCACATGGCCATACACCTGGGATGAGGGCTTTAACAAATAAAAAGAACTACGTCAAAAGATAGGGAACTACATCTATACAGAGCCCTTCACAGTGGATTCTGAAGTCATGTCTTCCATATTATTTCTTTTCGCTTTTCTTTAATTCTAATTGACAGTTACACATATTTGTATGATTGCATTAAAAAACAAAAATAACTCCTTACAACTATTGAATTTATATTTATTCAAGCACCTCTAATTAGGTTTTTGGGGGTATATGTAATAAACCGATAAAATATGTGTAGATGTAAATTACAAATTAGATACATTTTTGATCAATTAAAGAAATAGAAAACTGTAAATTAGAAAAAAATATAAATTTTTTTGTGATGCTTTTGTGATATTAAAAATACATGTTTTGTATATTTGGTAGGGTCAAATCGAGCTGTGGTGAGAGGTGTGGAGGTCATGCCGTCAGTATTTCTAAAAAACCTGGCTACGGCCCTGTACATAATAAAGTTTTAAATATGATGGCTTATGTATTATGATTATTATTTTAATAATATCCCATATTTGTTTATTTAAAACAATAGATACAATATTTCAGTTAGTGTGAGAGGGCGAGAGATATGTGTATTATGAATGTTTAAACTTCTTTTTAATAAACCCTCTGCTCTTCACTCTGACCTCCATCTTTAAACGATGCTTATTGTGGGTGCATGTAAATTAACTTGTCAGACAGCCTCTCATTTCTCGTCTACTGGTTTCCCCCCCGATAAGCGGCCCGGTGCGTAAATCCTCTCCCCCTCTTTGGCACAGCCGTGTCCAGTCTGCCAGAGGATAGCAGTCGTGCTCCCAGTGGAAGATGGCGGTGGGGATGCTGTCTGGGGCTGGAGCAGAGTGCTGGATTTGCACAAAAGCGAACCCGGATGGATAAAAAGGATAAACAATGAACATATTCCCATCTATTCTCCTCGAGGTCTGGACTATTTAGGGGTTGTTTAACTAGCATCTGCTGTCTTTTTTTCTGGCCGAAATCCGGGCTTCTTGTCGGGGATTCACAGACTGTTGATAGCTCGTCACATTTACAGGGTGGGAGTGAAAAGTGGACGAAAATGTCGGATTCAAAGGTAAAAGTTGCAGTGAGAGTTCGGCCCATGAACCGCAGGGGTAAGTGTTATAACGATAATTTCTCTTTGCATACTCGCATGTCTGTCTCCTCGGATTCATGCCACATTATCATAAAGTTTGGATTTCATCGCCATTGCGACTTTCAGCTCGAATTATGAGCCTGGAGTCCGACTTGAGTGTCGTTTGAAAGACGGTTAAAGTAGCTAGGGTTTTACTTTTCACACGCCCGCATTCTGCTTTACTTTCCCCCAACAAACTTCTCTCCACAGAAATTGAACTGAATACAAAATGTGTCGTGGATATGGAGGACAACCAAACAGTTCTGCACCCACCACCCTCAAATACAAAAGGAGACAACAGGTAAACAAAGCTGAAATACTGCCAAGTCTTGGTATTTAAAATGAATATAGGTACTGTATGATACATTATAGCAAACACTATGCAGTGAGCTTGTTGTAGATTAGGCATCTTTTGCATTACTGTGGTTAGTTTGAGTGCAATATAGCTCATATATCGGTACTTGTAAGTGAAAGAGCAGAAACATGCAAACTGCACTCTCACTGTTACAACCTTATCCCACCCTGGTTGTAATACAGTAACAGTAACATTCAAGGTTAGCATATAACTATTTATCCAGTGACCTGAAATGTATGACAATACATGAGAACATTAGACAGCACAAACCTGTACTAAATACACAGTAATGCGGATGAACTTGCAAACTTGTATCTTGAATCTTGTATTTATTTACATAAATACCAGTAAATAAAAGCAGCAGACAAACAGGAATGTTCTGCTGCTGCTGCTGCTGAGGATATGATGTCTGTCACACACCTGCTTGAAACATGATATTATGTTATGTAATTCACGTGAATGTTCCAATACCAACCACCCTAGCCAGCATAATAATATTACACTCATATATTTGATGTTGAGTTTCAAGGCCAGGGCAGGTGGTTGAGCATGTTAAGACATTGAGACGCTGGTTAGACTGAATAGATTAATGTCGAGCCTCAGGGTATCACAGGAGTCAGAACTAATTTCACTTATGTAGCGTTCAAAGAGGTGTTAGACCACACTGTATCTTTTTTTTAACTGGCGAGATGCTGCACATGTTTGTCGGGCGTTTTTATGTCGAAAAAGTGGAGAAAAGCTGCAACAAAATGAAAAGCTAAGCATCCTCTAATGTATCAGACTCTGCCTGTGCAGTGAAGGTCAGCAAAAAAAAGCTGCAGTTTCTGCTGGCTTGTGATCTGAAATGCTTTCAGATTGTAATGAGGAGATCATGGCCAAAATGTAGGCCAATGATGATCCTTTGCTTGGGAAGTCTTTGAAATGTCATGCCTGATACAGTAGAAGTACATATTTCACCCATTGTAGTTAAAGTTGTTTTCTACAGTTTTGCGCTTGGTTTTGCTCTCATCTGCTGTTGGTGTCACACATGATTAAACAGCTGACCTATTTAACCATGGCGCAAATTAATCTAATAGGATAGCTACTCAATTAGAAAAAAAAACTATTTATTTGTTCTTTTGATTTATCACTGAAGTAGTATCAGCATCTCTTCTGGCTACAGTAAAAAGTCCACAGTGTGAGTTCTAAAACGAAGACAAATGCATGCCACAGTTAAGGCTTTTCTCATGGTCCACATCCAGTCTTGTTAAAGTGTAACACTTTTGGTAATGAGCTCGCTCTCCCGCACGTTAACCTGTATTTAAGGCAATTATCAGAACAGAAATAATCAGAACAGAACAATGGTGCCGTTCCAGCCAATTAAACAAATCACCCTCAAAGCTAACATATGTTACAACGGAATACATAACAGACAACAGAGATGTGACATCATCTGCAATATTTTCTCAGTTAAGTAATCAGTGTGTGGATCTGATGCCATATCTTTCCAATGCTACCTGTCAGGGGAAGTTTCCATATCGAATTTAGTTGTTGTGTGGGGTCTTAAATGTTTTAAACATCAATTTTATCACTTGTTATTCATAAGGTAGTACATTATGTAACTGTAAAGGGACTTCAATTCAGTTTGGTTATGTAATGTCACATTTCTTTTCTGTAGTTCAGTCCAGGCATATAGTAATTATTTGTTAACATTTCAATGCTAGTGCTGTGTGTGTGTGTGTGTGTGTGTGTGTGTGTGTGTGTCTGTGTGTTTTGGGTCTCTGTGTTTAGGCTGCCATGGTTTTCTTAAACCATATAATTTTCCTCTCGGCTTATTGTGGAGCCGCAGAAGGGGATATCCTGATCACGACGCCTTGTTTCGAAGACACCTGTTCCTGTGTGTCAGATTTAGTGGGTATTAGGATGCAGAATATGGCTACAGAGCCGGGATCATGGGAATTTTTCTCTGTCATGGGAATGCTCGGGCACAGCCTCAAAGAGGAGACAGCAGTAATAGATATTCTAATGATTACTTTGGCTGTAGATAGATTTTAAATATGGGATATAACAATGGGAAACAAATTACATAATGTGGTTTGTATTGTAGTAAAACTCTTTTTGCCCTGATAATTTTGCGCAATACCTAAAAATATTACATATGACTGTCTGATGAGAAATTAAGTCTCTTGTGAGGTGAACCTGGAGCTACTTTAATGTTGGATAATCAGTTTGACATTTAAAATTTTTCAGATTGTGTCAGAATTTTAATCAGGTTTTGAAGAGACCCCACAGTGCCACGAAAACACGACAATCACCTAAAGAATTTGAAGAAATATAAGGGATTTCCTTTGATGGCTAAGCCTCATTCTTTGTACCACTGAGCATTAATGCAACACTCATGACCTGCAGCCCCCTCTCCTATTTCCCTGAGGAATGAACAATAATCTCTGTAGTGGGCAAATGAGATGACTCCAGGGTGACAGGTTAAGTTTCCCAAGTTTAATCTTTCATGTGCATGTTGAGTTGGCACGAATGGCAGATTTGAAATGGGAATCTGGGAGAGTAGTTTTGTTTTCACGCGCCAGTCTGCTCTCCTTTGGGGTTTAGACACAATAGAGGTGGGGGTGGAGAGGCTGAGAAATACCTGAGGCTGCGGTCTGCAAAGGGATTGAGTGGTGGAGCATCATGACAAGAAAGTACCCTCCGACTCACACAATGGGGCCATATTACATCTATCGTGCCCCAGCATGTCTGTCAACGTGCAACAATTAAATACAGGGTCATTGAGTTTGTCAAGTCCTCTTTATGTAAATCCCCTACTTCTGCACATGTCAGTCTAAATACACACAAATGTTGTGTTAAAAGACAAAAGCTAACCACAACTAACTTTTTAGAGAGGTGGTTGGGAGTCTGGTTTATGTCGGAAAAAGGTATTTTATATTATTTTCATTGTAGCTTACTAAAACATGATCAGTGGAAGTATGTCTTTATCTGATAGTGTCTGTAACCAAGCTTGTAATTTCTGCTCTAATCTCTTTCTATCACTAATTGTTACAAGAGCTCAATTGAGATAATCTCAACTTGACTGAGTTGTCTTGAAAACTGGCTGTTGTGTGGAGACCAGTTTCAGTAAAAAGTAATAGATTACGATGGCGCTACTTTTTGAGTTATCTCGTACAAATATATTTGTATGTTATAAGACAGCTGTGTGGTTAGGTCCTCCAGGTCTTTTTTTCTCACAACTTTAAAGGTAAAATCTGTTGCTGCTGTTTACAGAAATTGTTTAACATTTTGGAAAATTTGCTAATTTGCTTCATTAGATGAGAAGGTCGATACCACTGTCATTGTAAAGAGGGGTATCAATCTTCTTATGTTACTCTCTGCCAGGAAGTAAATAAATGTTGAATTATTTCATTTAAAGGAACATGCCAACTTATTGGGACTTTAGCTTATTCACCTTATCCACCAGAGTTAGATAAGTCCATACATACCCTTCTCATCTCTGTGTGTGCCTAGCTCAGCACAGATCCTGGAGGTAACTGGTTCCAACTAGCCTACTGCTCCAAATAAGTGACAAAATAACACCAACATTTTCCTATTTACATGTTTACATGTTTTGTCAGTTATTGGGAGGAGTATGCTAGATGGAGCCAGTTACCTCCAGAATCTGTGGTAAGCTAGGCTAGCGGTGGGTGCGTCAGTCATAGTTACGACACGCACGGAGATAACAAGGGTATGTATGGACTTATCTAACTCTGGGGGATACGGTTAATAAGCTAAAATTTCAATAAGTAGGCGTGTTCCTTTAATTTGATTGCATTCTCTTTGACATATCTTTCAACCCAATGTGGTCATTGTGTGTTTTGTTTAGGCCTTTACAGATAGCCTCTAATGATGTCTGTCTTTTTGCTAATCCTTATGATACATAGAAGTCATATATCTTAAATAAAGGTGTTGAGTAGATATGATATGAGTCTTCCATGTTGTTGAAGTTTTAGAGGTTGGTCTCATTTTCTCTCAGGTCACATTATGACCAAGTGCCATCATGCTTTCCAAAACAAGGCTTTTACTAAATGACAATGCTGCCTTGTCTAATGACTGCTCCCAGGAATGTTGCCTTTGTCTTTCCATTTTGCTCCTTATGTGCCGATAATCCATTTCAACCATTCAGATGTTGTTCTCAGTGTTAGTTTGCCTAAAATACGCACTCAGCCTTCACTTTTCTCTGTACAGCTTAATTCATGCGTGCCTGGAGGAGAAAGTGTTGTGGGTCCCTGATAAAATGATTGTATTCTCTTGAGGACTGTTCCTTGTTTGTTTAGAGGGTGGGACATTGTTTACATCCAGATTTGGAATTGAGAAAAGGTGGCGCCCTCCCTCTTTGTCAAGCCTGTGTCTCATTAATTTCAGATGTGGCTGTTCATTCTGAGGATAGCCTGTGAAAATACACTCTTGGACATTTCTTCCATAACGATTCTGGTTTTTCTTCTTGCATAATTCTCTCAGATGAGGCCTTTTGAGGTTTTGAAGCCGGCCTGTTGTGTTTACATGAATTTAATGTCATGGTGGGATTTATTTTGGACTGACTCTGAGTCTTAATAGGGAGGAGTAGAACCAAGCAACAAAAACTTAAAAAACAAGATTTTAACTCATCTCTGTCTGGAAAGAAATACTCTTTTGAAATGCTCATTAGATTAATTATGTCTAAGCACATAATTCATGTAAACATTGATTTGGCACATTTCTCTTTGCATTTTATGACTTTTGTCATATGTTTTGCACTTCATGAGCATGCTTACTCTTGCTTTTGTTTTCTATGTTCCTGAGTAGCCACACAGCACATGTACTCAGATAACTGACATCTAGCACACAGAACGGGACAAAGGAGGTGACTCCTGGTAGTAAATGTGTTGCTTTATTTCCCCTGGGGAGGAAGCTTTACCATATTGAAGAAATTGATGAACTTAACTTCTTTCTGGCATGTCTGTTGCCTTTGAAACTAACCAGATTTAAGGCTTTAGAGCAGATGTGGTCAGTATCCCTCTCTGTGTTTTAGCATACATACACACAGCCTGCTGCTGACCCAGCTTGTCACAGTGGTGTCAGAAATGCCGGAGGGGATTAAATTAGACCCTGCCAACATCATATGTTGTGTTGTTAACATTTGTTATGGAAACTTTGAAAGGCCCAGACAGAAGTTAGTCTGAGCATCATGTGCTCTGCTGATGGCAGTGCTGTAGCTGTTTTTGAGATCCTGGCTTTCATATTGGAACTTTGACTCATGAGGATGGTAGGTTGTCTCGACTCCATGTTTACCACTGTTGCTTAGTGACTGCAGTTGCCAAGTTACAGAAACATTCCGGAGTTATGTTGATGACCTAATGAGTGATATCCCCCACCACCCCGAATATTTTCATAAGAAGCTAATTTTAGCCTTTAGAACAATGACCCATGGACACATTTGTTTGAAAAACTAGCCAAGACCAGTGGTGGAATGTAACAAAGTACTGTACAAGTACAATACAGGTACTTGTACTTAACATGGATATTTCCATTTTTATTCTACTTGTACCTTTTGTTTCCACCACTACATTTACTGTATATAACATGTGTAGTTACTTTTAGAATATAAGACATTGTTCAAGATTAAATCAGGGGTGACCCCTTACAGTACAAAAAGCTGTGTCTAGTTTGTTGTCACATTTCAGGTGTTAGCTGCTCCTCTGAAGAGACTTTTCCTCTTTACAGTTCTCACATGGTTTCATTTTAATACTTGTTCAATTTATCAATTATTTCTACCATTTCAGAACCCTTCAGATTTTTCTGCAAAACACTTGGAAATGGAGGACTTTATGTGATACTTGGAACGGAATAACTTTACATTGTGTTATTGGTACTTTTACTTCAGTAAAGGATCTGAGAACTTCTTCTGCCACTGGCCAAGACATTGCAAACTTAGAGTAGATATGGTGCGCAATAAAGCTGAAGAAGCTCCAGAAATTGTTTGTGTATCAGAAATCACAGTTTTCTGTCTCAGTAGCTTGGATCAATCCAAGCTACACCTGTTTCTGTAATCAGCAAGCCAAGTTTTTTAGTTCTGGTTTTTGAATACTTCTGAATGTACTGTATGTAAACCTCTAACTTCAACCACTTGTCATCTTTACTTTTGGATTACTCATGCTAATAAAAGTGACAACCTGCTCTGCTCATCTTACACTTAGCCAAAAGCTTCCTTAAAATGGTCTTGAGTGTGATTGGTCAGACAAGAGGCCCACCCTCCCTTAGTCTAACTTTGAGCTTGGTATTTTACTGCTCTCTCATGTCTGTCTGTGCAGAAGGGTCACCTCTGCTTAGTGTGGGTGGGGGTCAGCGTGTTCAGTTCTAAACATACTAGAGGACCATCTGAAATGTTAGCTTGCCTGTGAGAGCACATTGTGCTGCAACCCAACACTTTTACACTCACTCACTCACTCACTCACTCACACACAGACACATGCAGGCATGCACGCACACACACACATAGCTCTTGTGTGTGTGTGCATGCTTCAAATCCAAACATTGTGTTTGGATTTGAAGCTTGTTGAATTGTAATTGTCTGAAGTGTGTCGCCAGCCAAACATCAGAAAGATTCTGTGCTGTCAAAGGGAGGTGAAAGGTAGGCACAGTTTCTGCAAAGTACTATGTTTGTGACTGTGTGTGGGCAGGACAGATGAACGTTGTGAATGTCATTTTAATGGGGGGGGGGTGCACCTCAACTATGTGATTTACATATTCCATTTGAGCAACAGGATTATATCACCACAAAGTCTTCCAAAGCCTGCTAAATCACACTGATAATTCCAACAAAGAATCCTTTATGCATTGGAAAATCGGGAGCCACAACATTGTGTTAATAGATTTGGATTTATTTCTTTTCAGTATGATTTAAAATCTCTTTTCCTGTGCTGTCAGTCCCTGATTTCAGAATATAACATCACATACATAACTCCTGGTGTGATTAAATGGAATGATACATTAAAAATGGCAAATATCCATTAGTCTGATACCTCTGTAGGGGTGTGCATGCAATGTAATATCATTTTTTTAAGGGTAGATATATGATTCTGTAGGTGGATGACAGTAGATTAATCTGGTGTGTTGCCTACTGGGGTAGCAGACTGCAGTTTTCGGTGGCATAATAACCCAATGGCCTTAATCCTTCGCCATAACCACAGGGGGAGGCAGATTCTAATGCAGCTCACCCACTCTTCATACCTTCTTTTTGGGCACCAACAATCCCAGTCAGATTCTGAGGAGGTATTTCTTTCTAAAACTGGTAAGAAATAAGAATTTAATAAAGAAGATAAAAATGTGCTCCTTTAATCTGTCTGCCACAACACAGAATCAGTACAGAAGGGGAGAATCATAGTAGTGTGTGAGGAAAATGTCCACCCTTTGCCAGGTTGAAATCATTCACTGGTGCCTTGGCATCAGGTAGCTGGAGGCGTGGGAGCCTGAGCGTGCCCTTGATGACACACACATTAAGGCACGCAGACCCAGCCCCCCATAGACTTCAGCCATGCCCTGCTGGGTCTGCAGTGTCTGCCTGCATCTGCCTCTGAGGGTCGGTAGATTTGATGCTATCTGGCACTTCTGTGCCATACATGTGTGTCACACACCACAACATAGCCTTTAATAAGCCCCCGAGCCATGACTTGTCATGTATGCTTATTATTAAATAAATGACCACATTTCATTTTTTTATTCTCATGCTTTAATCCCTTGCAGCTGCACCATACAGCTTTTGTGACTGAGCTGCCACATTTAGACTTTCTTGTGTATTGCATTGCAACTATTTTCTTAATCAATTCATTGTTTCAGTCATTTGTCTTTGGTTCCAGCATTGAGAAGTTATGTCTTTGTCATATAGGCTATAACAATAACTGAATATCTTTGGGATTTAGAGCGCTGCTTGGATAAAACAAGCACTTTGAATACATCACCTTTGAGTCTGGGAAATTACTATGTCAGATTTTTAACTGTTTTGTGACATTTTATAGAAAACTACTATTAGTTGGAAAATAAATTCACAGATTAATCAATAATAAAAATAATTCTTATTTGCAGAGCTAAACAACACATGCAACATCCACTGTATTACTATATTATAAGTGCAACAATATGCAGGTTTCTGAATATCCTCTGCCTTCAGTCTCCTGGTGAGCTGTTCAAAAACTTCACGGCTTTCTACGTCACTAGCCGAGACGAGGTGGCTAACCGTAGCGTGCTAGTACTAGCATGCTAGCTTGTTCTCAATGGCAAAACACTGCTACAACACAGTCTAGTTCACCATAATCTACAAAATAACTACTTCCATCCCTGTTCTGCTGGTATTCCACAAGTGTGCCCTCATTTAGAAGAAGTCTCCCAGCTAATCCTGCCTTGTATGACCAAAGTTGGAGAAAGAGTTATCTAGCTGATGTTATCATTACCCAGCTACTGCACACGTGCGACTCCAAACAAAGATAGTAAACAAGTGAGATGTCTCACTCTGTAGCTAAAACAAAGACCTAAACACACAGGGTGAAAACAGGATCTCCAGCAATGTGCAATACAACAAAAATATGGTGTTTTTTTAATATGAAACCATGTAAATTCTGATACAACCTTAAAATACAAATATGAACCTAAAAATGAGCATAATATAGGCACGTTTATAGATTTTGACCATAATACCTTGGAAAATACTAGATTCTTTGCAGTAACTAGCATATAATGAGGTAAATGTCATTGCATCAGCATTAAACAATACATGATTTAAATAACCAAATGTAGAGGACATAGCTTTTTACAAGCATTGCACAAAACTGCTAAGAAGGTTGCAGATTTTTGTGGAGATTAAAGAGATTATGTCCAATGCACAGTGAGAGAACTGGAGCCTAATGTAACTTATTAAATGGGAGGTCTTAATGTTGTGATAGATGAAGGAGGTAGGTCGAATACACTATTCCATTATTACAAAAATGAAATTAAGTCAATTTTTGTAATGAGACTTTGTGAGGAAATTGTAGCTCTATGATATCCTAAAGAAAGCCAGTCTGAGACATTTCCCTTCATTGTTTTGTTGTTATACCCGGCATACCCTATACAGTACACAGTAAAAGGCACAGAGAGCAACAGCCACCAAACCACTGCAGCAGCTCTTCAGTAGAGTTAGTTTCTTCCGCTAAAGAGTCTAGACTGCACGCATTCCACAACTGCCCATAGGAAGTCTTAGATGTGTGCTGTCTGATGCTGATACATATCTCATAGCTCATCACAGACATCTCCGCTCTGCTCTGCCCAACCAGAGGACAGGGCCCTGCTGCAGTCTTTGTCTGCTCTGATTGAGACCCAGTCACAGTGGTTGTCAGTGGCCCAGATTCAGATTCAGGCTATGAACCCAAACGAGGCCCTCTTCCTTTTATTCCTCTACCAACTCTCTCTCTTTCTGTCCCTCATCATAATGAGCTTGAGCACTGTTAATGGCCTGGGTATAGTCTTCAAAGGAAATCTGTTCTTAATTCATACCTTTTAATTGTGTATAATTTAAGACTTAAGATGAAAATAAAAGTGCAGAACAGTCATTTTTATTGTTTTTTTTTGTGCAGCTCTCCAAGCATGCTATTGTAAGTGACTCATCTCAGTTTGTGTGAGACACATTGGTGCAGTGTTTCAGTCTTGCCCTGTATTAGTTACTGTGTGAAGGTTATGCCCACCTCTGTCTCTGTGCCAGGAGATGCCTGCAGGAGGGATCTGCTGACTGTTGAAGGACAGGACTGTGGCAGATGTAGAAGCACTAGGGTGGTGTATAGGTTGCAATGCATGATACTGTATCATACATGTGCAGAAAATAATAATTTAATGTATTATAATGGCTTTTACATTTGTTTGGACTTTAATGTTACAGTTCTGCTTTGGGGAATTCCCTCTCAAGTTAAGAGAATAATCCTACATAACTTAGTGCCATATATATATTACCCTTTTGTCCTTAGTTCCGGCAGCTGCTTATGCTGAGTACGGCTTCCCCAACCTGGCCTCTCTGTTAAGTCCACAGGCATCAGAGCTATTTACTCAACAGAGTCAGTGGGACATTGAATCCTAAATCTCTTCCCTTCCCTACGCTCCACTGGCCCAATTATGAATTCAATCACAGCAGCACCTACCACCAGGAAATGCCACTGTGTGCAAGTAAATGAATGAGTGAATAAATGAGGGAAGGAGTAAATGAAGAAGTCACACCAGGAATTAGAAAGTTAGAAAAGAGTCTGAGGTTTCATAAAAAAGTTCTTTTACTTTCAGTGCACATATTTCAGTTCAGAAAAGCTGTTCATGTCGACACAGACAGTGGGAAGTTTCCTACTGTGAGAAGTGCAGCTGCATCTTATTGAGTGTGAACATGTTCTGACTGTTAAATTGTGTATCAATGCTAACCATTTTTTTTTTCTCTCTGTCTTTTTTCTGCTTCACTGGCCATGGGTTTCTTCTGTTTATGATGGATTGCTCGTCTCATTCAACAGGAAACAATCTAAGGTATGTAAGTTCAATCTGTTTCTGTTGCTACAACAACAAAAAAACTGTCCAGAGCTGATGTGCAGTGTCAGCAGAAATATACATCTGTAGGGACTTCTCACTGACTGTCCTGTTATCACACATAGTGAAATCATCCAAAAGTAGGATTCTGCACAGGGAACACAATTCCCATGAGGGAATGAGAAGCATCCTGCACAGGTCGATCTACTGTTGTGGCGTTGTTTCTAGGGACATGATTGAGAGTTTTTTAGTAGTTTGGTTGGTCTGCAGGAGCCGGATAGATGTCCGTGTGAATGTGTCAGCGCTCTAAGATCTTGTGAACACCCACAAAGGCTCTACAATGAGAAAGGGATGAGCGCGGACACTGGGGCAGTGTGTGTGCCCATTCAAAGCTGCATTGTTGGGGTGCACCCTCACCTCCCCCCTTGACAACATGCTGGTGACTAGCTCAGAGATGTTTCACACACCAGGGACGGGCTTTGTGCTCAGTGCACTCTGCCGCTGACGGGACCAGGGGAGCGTTAGCGCGGGCCACAGGCGTGCGTGGTCTCTGGGGGCCTGTGAACCTGAGTTACCCTGTAATACCCTTCAGCTAGACGAGCACGTGGCTGTCTGCTAAGTTATAGTGGCACTCAAATTAGTCTCCCTGCATTCTAAAGGGTAAACAGAGGTTGCAATCCAATCACGTTTGACCAGTTTTCATCCAAGAAGTGACAAAAAGGGCATTGTGTTTCTTAGCTTCATCATTATTTGCACTGCTGATTAATAGTAATTGTCCAATCATGAACAATTTGTTGCGCAGTGACACCCTCAAGCTGGACAGACACAGGCCAGAGGAGATTGAAGCTCTAGTTACCAAACCAGCTCTAATTGAGAATGATGGCACTTTTGTTCTTCTGAATGGCACCCACTCACTTGTCTGAAGTCACAAGAGGAGGTCTTTCTTTCAAAGCATTCAGTGATCTCAGTGCTTCCCATGCTGACTGTGCTACCAGTGGTGCAATGGCCAATAGCATTTAATATGATTGGAACGGAGTTTGATTATTTGGGGTTTTTGTATAGGGGAAAGTTCTTTGGTAGAGCAGCAGCAGTGCGCTCAAAGCCAGTAGCAGTGTTGTGCTTGAACTGCACGATGACAGTGCAGGAGCAATTTTTTAACATGGAAGAAATGTTAAAAACAAGTGGCTGAGCTACATTGAGGTGCACAAAAACTACATAAAGGAAAATAACACAAAATAAGCCACAAATATTTCATCCAGGAAACAATCTAAATGGCATCTTAACAACCCAAGAGCACCCTCAAATCATAACTCAGGAAAGAGAAAGCACATAGTTTCTGCAGCAATAATTAGAAATCACAGAGTGACGCCATAAACACTTATTTTAGATTTAATTGCAGACGGTAGGGAGGGCAGCATACATAAAAACCCTATTACCTAGTTCAATGTGGACTTTGGGAAGTTATATATCCTATCAACATGGGCAGAGTGTTTTGAACAAGCAGATATGAACTATAAATGAGATATTTCTATACTAACTAATTGAAACTACTCAAAGGAGAAGTTTAAGAGGGGTGTGGATCTGCAGCATATACAGTAACAGGAGCTTTTCTGTCTGTCAGAAGGTGAATGAGTCCATAGCTCTTTCCCAGAGAGCATCCTCTGTGTGTGTTATCCATCCATAGCTCATGCAGGTGCCTGGGGGACACAAGGGGTCTCTGCTGCTGAATCCTGTGTTGTAAGACCCAGCGCTGATGGCTGAGAGCCAGCCTGCACCACCGGGAGCAGCTACAGCCCTGTTTCCTTGGAGACAAGGGTCACCGGGTGCTGGAATTTCTTCTGAGGAGCACTGACCCTGATTTATGAATTCATTTAACTCCAGCCACTATGACAAAACTCGGGGCAGCTAACAGTGGATTTGTGCAGACAGTCATGGCGCGGTCTTAACGAGCATTACCTCGAACAATACTTGGTTAGACTTCATCTTACTCACTCAGACAAGCTTAGTCCTGCTGATTTACTGCAGGGTGGCATGGTTCTGCACAATAAGCCTGTTTTTTTTAGCACAACAAAAGAAGTAAGACCACTACTAAGATCAGGTTGTGTTGTACTGTACTGTACATGCTTGGACAAGTGTGAGAAGAAGTGTGTGTTTACACTCCCTGTGCTGACTCCTCTGCAGGTGTTCGCTTTTGACCACTGTTTCTGGTCCATGGATGAGTCCAACGTTCCCAAATATGCAGGTGAGTCATAAATGCTGAAACTGATACTTACTCATTACCCCATCACCAAAGAACTCAAATCACATGTCCACGTAAAGACATGCTGAGCTTTGTGCAGCAATAGAGCAGGGAAGCTCCCTACTTAATGGAAAGCTGTTTTTGCATCATGCAAAGCACAGTGAGGGCAGACACGGTCATTTGTGTTTTGAGAGAACACACACATTGAGTTAGTCGTCTTTGTATTGTTTCAAAACAATAAAACCACCATGTTTGTTTTTGTCAGGCAGTTTATTTATCATGTACAATAACTAAACCATTGTGCTTATTGATTGATTGATTGATTGATTGATTGATTTTATGTGACCACTTAAATATAAAAATATGAAAACAATACTCTGTGTCATACATAGAAATAAATAAAAAGTTAGGGATGACACAATAAAGCCCAAAGACTCATTTCCATTGTGGTTCCATTGTGTTATTTTATCACCTACTCTAATGAGTGCTCCACAGAAAAGGTTACAACTACAGATTTGTAACATCTCTCAAAAAGAGGTTATTACTGCCAGTCCAGGGCGGATTTATATAATCATTATGCATATTTTCCTTGTCGTTTTGTGATGGAAATGTTATGATTACATCTGCTTTGTGCTGAACCGACAAGGCAATCTGTTCAGTGAAGGGCTGCCTCAAGGGCCAGGACCACAGCTTTATTTAGCTCGTTAAACAGCTGTCCCATTCAACGTGAGCACGACACTGAGCAACACAAGAGCTTTCTCCACACAACCCAGCATTTTCCAAGCGACCAGACAGGAATCTGTCATATTTTCATTAATTCTTATTCTTCCTACATTTCTCTGGGTTAGGGTTAGTGTTAACCCTATGTTACTGCACCCATTTAAGGATGCAAACAAGACGACTAGTATCACTTCTATATCTGAATGGTTATCTTATTTCCATGGTGATTCTTTGTCTAAAAGGTCAAGAGGTGGTGTTCAAGTGCCTTGGAGAGGGAATACTTGAAAATGCATTCCAGGGATATAATGCCTGCATATTTGCCTATGGACAAACAGGTAACTAAACATCCAGAGGAAATCTACATTGAGTCACTTTTTTTTGTTGCTAAATCCTTTACATCATGTAGCATTTATAAATAATTAATTGCCTCTGTTATACTTAGATATACTGGCAAGTGAAGTTGTCTCCAGATGTGTCCATAGAAAGTTTAATGAACAGGAAGACTTGTATTTGTAATCACACTGCTGAATCAATTAACTCCTCCTTTCTTCACCCTGAATCAAATTAGCTCCTTTATCCCACTTCCTATCTTAGAGGGAAACACATGGTAGAGAGACACAGCTACTGAAAAGTTTGGAGAGAAGAGCACACATATTTTTGTAGTTGCCCCCGATCACCTGATGTATAGGGGGAAAAAATGAGTCATGATGGGAATTAGAAAGGCACACAGCATTTAGTTTGCTGTTTCTTAGCAGTCTTAGTATAATCAAGAACCCACAGTTTAAGCGTTTTTTCTGTAGGGATGGGAAGGTTGGTCGGTCGGTTGGTTTGGTCGCCATTTTTGTCCAGACTGAAATATATAATATTTTCTCCTAAGGACTTTGATTATCATCTGAGTTATCATACTTTGGCATCAACATGAGGCTGATGTTTATGGTTCCGAGTGAATATCTCAACAATTATTGCAATTTTGTAAAGACACTGTAAAGACGCTTTACATTAAGGCGGGACAAGTAATACACAAACAAAAGTTTTGTTCCATGGTGCCCAAAAGACAAAATTCAATAATACTTTGGTAGTCCTTTTATCTAGCGCCATCATCAGTTCAACAGTTTAATTGTCTAATACTTTGCTTGTTGAACAAAACTAATGAAATTCTCACCATCTCTTTGTGTTTAGGGCTAAACTACAATGATAAACATTATACCTGCTACACATCAGCATATGTTGTTTGATAGCATGCTGACGTTAGCGTTTAGCTACAGCTAAAGTACATGCATGGCTGTAGGCTTGTTACAACATGTAGAGAATGCATTATCTCATGATCATGATACAGTATATGACATGTGATGTAGCAAAATCGTTTCTGGAATCAAACAGTTAGTGTGCTCAGAGTAGTATTAAGTTTTACTGGTATTTAAGCACTGCACTGTGTGGACCTCTATCTGTAGGAGATACAATCATGTGTGACTCTGTAATGTCCACCCAGGTTCAGGCAAGTCCTTTTCCATGATGGGGAATGGGGATCAGCCGGGTTTAATCCCTCGACTCTGTTGCTCGCTGTTTGAGAGGGTCCACAGTGAGGAGAACGAGGGCCATACTTTTAAGGTGGAGGTGTCCTACATGGAGATCTACAATGAGAAGGTCCGTGACCTGCTTGATCCCAAAGGGTGAGTGTGGACGTCTTCTTCAGAGTAAGAACATGTAACCTGCATAGCCACCCTGATTTTAATAATATAATTCATTGTTAATGCTTAATGCTTTTGACCTGGGCTGACAGATGGTTACACAAACAGTGGTGACATTTTCTCATAGCTTTGATTCACTCCAACTTTAGCACGAGCTGTGACCTCAGCTCCCGCTTTGTGTTATTTTAGCATCTCTGTTTATAGCTCTGTTGTGTCTAGTAGCTTGTATGGGGGACGGCAACAGAATGATGTGAGTAGGAAGCTCAACCCAGTCATTTCCTGCAGAAAGGCAGCCAGCATCGTCTTCTGACACTGCTGCATTCTTCGCCTCCGTGGTCTGATGTGGGTTGGCAGACAGACTGCAGGGGAGAGCGAAATGTGAAAGAGTGTGTTTCAGGGACATCTGCTAGTGAAGCTGGGAGCAGGAGAGCGGTCAGAGCAGCCTGGGAGTCGAGCCCAAGAGAAGGACTACAGTGGAGTGCATTGTGTGCTGCAGATGTCTGAAGATGCAGCCAGAGCCATTTTGATGGCAACTTCCTCTCGCTTATATAATAAGCATCACACTCTCTTGGTCTATCTGCCTATGTGATTTTCAGGAGTAAACATTGGCTGTGGTATAGACACGTCAAGTTTAAATAGGATCTCTGTCACACTATGAGTTGGCGGTGGTCTTTCTTGTGGATGCATCCTCTTGTCTGCTGCAGTGGGTGGTAGATTACTAGAGTGGAGTGGTTTCTGCCAACATCAGTCGTTCTGTTGCCATGAAGAGGGATTCAGTGACTCACTAGCTTACTGATCTATAGGATTTCTCCTCAACACCTGGCGGGTAGCCAGGTGAAGATGAGTTTATATAACTATTTCAATATTGCCATAACATGCAAGGCTGTCTTATTTCCCAATTATAAATTTAAACAGTTTCAAGAGAAGGGTAAATGAGTCATATGAGCTTCTCGAAACCCACCCTGATGCATTATGTTTTCATTCTAATCAAAGACTCAAGTACAGAGGAGATGCTTCTAGCTTCTCAAAGTCAAAGAGTTTATTGAACTGCCATACATGCTAAGAGGTTTTACATGACAAGGACTGTACTTTTTCTTCTATCTTTTTGCATGCATGTCCCTAGTTGAAATGCTAATTATTCCTCCCTTTTTCTTCTCATTCTCTTACTCATTGTGTTGCTTTCATTATTTTTGAAGGAGCCGACATTCCCTGAAAGTTCGGGAACACAAAGTCTTGGGTCCATACGTGGATGGTCTGTCTCAGCTGGCTGTGACCAACTTTGAGGTGTGTCTTTCTTTCATCTTTCTGTCATCACACTGTGACCAGAGGCAAAGCTAAATCCAACACTGTATCATTGACCACATGCCTCATATTTCAGCATCCAGTAGAAATGTCTTTATATCACATTCAAAGTTGTCAAGCCGCTGATTTATATTCGGAATAACCATTATGTTTTATATCCTCCCAAGTGCAGAAACTGTAATGACACATATTCATGATGTGGTATGTAGTCATAGGATTTCTTGTAATATAAATGCCAAGCCTTGGCAGGGTCTTCCTTAACTACGCTTAAACATCTCCACCCTGTTCCTCTGTGCTCTGCTCTGCCTGATATTAGTGCAGTGGTTTCCCACAGACTTGGCACACTGCCTGATCTAAACCAGCTAAATCATATGGCACACAGCCATAAGTGAATACCGTCGACTTTTCTGTTATCTTAATGGCCCATGTGCAAGTTTTACCTAAATCCAGAGAAATGTGTTTAAATTTCATGTTTTATTTTATGACCTCACTCTCTATCGTTTTAGGACATTGAGGTGTTAATGTCAGAGGGGAACAAATCTCGCACAGTTGCAGCCACCAACATGAATGAGGAGAGCAGCCGATCACACGGCGTCTTCAGTATCATTGTCACACAAACGCTTTATGATCTGCAGTCTGGGGTCAGTCTTGCTGTTCAGCCACTTTCACCATAAATCTTTCTTGTCCTATCATGGGACTGACTGACTGACTGTTTGTTCGTGTTGTGATGATAAACAGAATTCAGGGGAGAAAGTTAGCAAGATGAGTCTGGTTGACCTGGCAGGAAGTGAGCGAGTGTCCAAGACTGGAGCTGCTGGAGAGAGACTCAAAGAGGGCAGCAATATTAACAAGTGGGTATATTTTTTTTATGAAAGACATTACAAATGTTTGAAGTCCAATTAACCATTTGACTGGTTAAAGCTGAGTGTGTGTGTGTGTGTGTGTGTGTGTGTGTGTGTGTGTGTGTGTGTGTGTGTGTGTGTAGGTCTCTCACCACATTGGGCTGTGTGATTTCGGCTCTGGCTGATCAGTCTGCAGGAAAGGGGAAGGCCAAGTTTGTGCCATACAGAGACTCAGTGCTCACCTGGCTACTAAAGGTTTGACCCACAAATTACCTATATTTATAACTGCCTTCTGTCTTGGTGGTTATAATGATATGTGGTTGTTCTAGATGTTCTCAAATGTGACTTAAGGTGACCAAAAACTGGCACTGCACTACATGCACTGTGACATGCATGTAGACCAAAAACGAAAGATTTAGCAGCTATGCTTTGTTACATGTTTTCTTGTCTTCAGGACAACCTGGCGGCAACAGCAAGACAGCAATGATTGCCACAGTGAGTCCAGCAGCTGATAACTATGAGGAGACTCTGTCCACGCTACGCTATGCCGACAGAGCCAAGAGAATTGTCAACCACGCCGTGGTGAACGAAGATCCCAACGCACGGATCATCAGAGAGCTCAGGGAAGAGGTGGAGAAGCTCAAAGTTCAACTCTCTCAGGCCGAGGTGAGAGGAGGGATTGGGTGGACCTAAGACGCTCCGAAATTTAATAAATGAATTCATACCAGACTTGTCATTAATCATAGAATGATACAGATTGAACTGATGCTGAGTTTTTTCTCTCCCATTGTTCCCAACAGTCATTAAAGGCTCCTGAGTTGAAGGAGAAACTGCACGAGTCTGAGAAACTCATTCAGGAGATGACTGTCACCTGGGAGGAGAAACTACGAAAAACAGAGGAGATCGCCACTGTATGCATAACAGTCATAAACTGAATCCAAAATCTCAATAAGCACATTTGTACGTACAGTTAAACAGTCATTATCTTTGTTTACAGGAACGTCAGAAGCAGCTGGAGAGCATGGGCATCTCTCTGGAAACATCAGGGATTAAAGTGGGGGAAGACAAGTGTTTCCTTGTCAATCTGAATGCTGATCCTGCCCTAAATGAGCTACTGGTCTACTACCTGAAGGTAATGGGAGTTTTTACAATGTGATCTTACTAAGATACTACATAGTACTCACTACCATCGTCTGCTGCCTTAAGTATGTCAGAATTATACGTATTTGTCCCAGATGACCACACTGGAAAAATAACGTAAACAGTTAAAAGCATTTATGAGGACTTTTCTAGAGTCTGTATTCAATTTATGTGCTTTTATTAACATCTGAACTTGCGTCAGTTCCCCCTTAGTTTCAACTTCAGAAACTCTAAAATAAGATAAATATACAACCCAAAGAAGCAGACCCATTTTGTTTTAATGGCAACACTAAGTAAAATGGAAATTTTGTAAATTTGTAGACAACTGTATGGGCGAAGGCCAAAGATCTTTGTGACATGGTGTCATGTTGTTCATTGCAAATGCTGTATTTATTTGTGTATAGTGCCTGAAATAGTCACCAGAAATCCAAAACACCTCGTAATGGCTAAAGTTTTACAAAAGCCAGACAGTTCTCTTAATAACTATCTAATTTTAAGAATGAGTTGCTGCCAAAATGGCTTTTAGTCACTCTTTCATTTACTGAGGATCGGAAACACAGCACATATGGTGCAGTGATCCAGATGGCACAGTGAGAGCAGAGAAGAGTCTAGTAAGAGACATTGCAATGCATTGAAATGGTAACAACCAGTTAGTTGGACGTGAAAGAGCACAGGCATGTGAGAAAGCAGCCTGTGCGGCGTACAGAACAACAGGCCTTTGTCTGGGTCCTGCAGGCCAGCCTGGCATATCAGTGTGGAATGACTATGGTAATGCGAAATGGGTTAGTTCGCCGCAGGGTAGGACATCCTCTCAAAGCTGGGATGTTTGTTTAACAACGCCCACTCTGCAATGAGAGAGACACAAGTTTTTTCACTTAGGTCTGATTTTGCTTAGGTTTCATACTCAAATTTGAAATTTTATGTCTTGTGAATGACAAAACCCTTGTGCAAATTTGTTCAGTAAACAACATTTTGTAGGCTATGACCTAAAAGTTGGAACAATATGTTGGGTGTAATTATTTTCATCTGTCATTATAGTTTCCATAATCTGTCCTCCACTTGTGTGTAGGAGCACACGCGTGTTGGTGCAGACACGTCCCAGGACATCCAACTCTTTGGGATCGGTATCCAGCCGGAGCACTGCGTCCTAGAGCTCTGCCCAGACGGTGATGTCACCTTGATGCCCATAGGGAATGCCAGGTGAACTACAATACAACTACCACCGAAATACTCTATCTATCTATCTATCTATCTATCTATCTATCTATCTATCTATCTATCTATCTATCTATCTATCTATCTATCCATCTATCCATCTATCCATCTATCTACTGTACATATATTGGTTGTCTCTCTTTTCATGGATGAGTGGACCTGAGGGTTTCACATGACCTCACTGTACAGGAATCCATGGTCTGAGCTTCTCGCTTTGATATCAGAGCCATGTCTCCCTCTCACTACAAAATAATTTTTCCTTCTCAATTAGTATTCCCTGTTTGAATATGAAGATGATAATACCATCTGACATATTCATTATCAGAGTTTGAGTAATAGCTCTGTTTTCTGCAGGACCTGTGTGAACGGAACAATGATTGATTCCTTGGTGCACCTGTGGCATGGAGATCGTATCTTATGGGGTAACAATCACTTCTTCAGGTATGACACGTGCTGTAGTGTGGCCACATTGAAATGTGTGAACAGTCATGAAATTAAAATGTCACTGATTGGAAGTCTTGTTGCTCTGCAGGATTAATCTGCCTAAACGAAAGCGACGAGACCGTTTAAAGGAGCTGGAGAGAGCTTCCCCCAGAGAGAGCTTCATCGAGGCAGATGTGGAGACCGCCAGTGAGGCCTCTTCTGAGCAGGACTACAGCTATGAGTTTGCCCAGATGGAAGTCATAATGAAGACTCTGGGGAACAACGGTATGATTAGGTTAATCTGCCTTCTGCAATCTATATCATCCCCAGGCCACAGCTGTATACAGGATATTAAATTTAGGTTTCTGAAGCTTCAGCTTGTTGTAGCTGATTTGACCTAATAATAACTAGTACTGTTACTAGTTATTTTAATATTAGTAAATTAACGACGATGGCATCTTTTTACATTTTAATTTTCTTGTCCCTGTTGGTCACTTGGAACTTGCAACCGGGCACCGATCCTAGGGTGAGATGTTTTAATAATATGGTGGACATACAGGAAACCTACTATAGTGGCACAAAAAACAGTATAGACATGCACCAGCAACCATTACATTTTTGTTGGAACCTGGACTTCTGGATGGATTTGTTTTTCGGGATTTGCCTAAACTGCAAAACTTCTTTGCTTTGTATAATTTGTCTCTCTCAATTGATGACAGGCATTACCTGGTTTCAGCATATGATAGGCAGGCAAATTTAAATCAATGCCTGGACTGAAAATTGTTCATCTAAATGTCCGCAGTTTACTACCTAAAATGTACATGCTTAGAATTTGGATTGAATCTACAGATGCAGACATAGCGATAATTTCGGAAACATAGTTGAAGAAATCAATTACTAATGAAGATATAAATGTACATGGGTATGTTTTTCGCAGTGATAGGCCGAAGAAAGGTGGTGGCGTAGCTATCTATGTTAAGTCAAGATTTGGTGTATCAGTTGTTTTGTCTGAGTCTCTCTGTAGGCAAATGGAGTTTTTGGCTTTAAATGTTGAAATATTCAAGTCCCTTTCAATAACTGTTGTGGGGTGTTATAGACCTCCATCGGCCTCCAGGGAGGATTTATCATCTTTAAAGCTTCTTTTGTCCAGATTAAACTATAACTTTTATTGGCCGGGGACTTAAATTGGGACTGGCTAAATGTTGTTTCTGATGAATTTAAATTTTTTTGTGATTCTATCAGTCTTACCCAGTTGGTAAATGTACCTACAAGGCCTAATCTCAAAAATTGATTTGATTCTAACAAATGTCCCTCATAAATTTTTATCTATGGGTGTCTTTTGTAACGATCTGAGTGATCATTGTTTTATTGCTACTTTGACTTTGTCTAATGTGGAACTTGCCTGGACACTTTTTAAGGAGAATTTTGAGAAAATTGTAAATAAGGGAAGGGTTTTCACCAGAGTTGTCGGACATTATTCATCAGCGAAATGTGGCATGGGCTAAAGCTAGAAATGGTGATTCTGCCACTGACTGGTCCATTTTCAGACAACTAAGAAACAAATATACCTCTCTTATTAAAAAGGCTAAATCAGAATATTATTTATCAGTTACCAGTGAAAATCTTAATAATCCACAGAAATTTTGGAAAGTCATCAAGTCTCTTACTGTGAATAAAAGTAATGAAGCCCTCTCAAAATTTGTTTTAAAAAACTCTTTCCCAGTCTATGACAGAGTTGATGTCTTAAATTGCTTTATGGAGCATTTTGTATCAGTTTGTTCTCTGTCTGAGTCGACAGGAGTAGGTGCTGTCACCCCATGCACATACTCCCCAGTGTTTTCTGGAGAGCCTTTTAACTTTGTTTCTTTTACGGTGTAGCAGGTGCATGGAGCTCTTAAAGCGTTAGATCACAGAAAACCACCTGGACCAGATTTAATAGAGACTTATTTTTTGAAAAAGGCGCCTGATTTCGTTGCTGAGCCCCTTACAATTCTTTTTAATTTGTCAATTCAAAACAACGAAATACCATCAGTTTGGAAGTCAGCTTTTGTTACTCCCTTGTTTAAAGGAGGTGATCCAGCCGTTTTAACTAACTATCGGCCTATATGTAATTTATGTGTTTTTCAAAAAGAATCCCTAGTTTCAGACCAAATAAAAGAGTTTTTATACTCAAATGAACTTCTTTCTAAACTGCAATCAGGCTTCAGGAAAAAGCACAGCACCATTACTGCTGTTATAAAAGTAATAAATGACATACTTGTCGCCCTTGATAGAAAGCAATTCTGTGCATCACTTTTTCTTGATTTGTCGAAAGCATTTGACACAGTGGACCATGCTGTTTTAAAGCATAGGCTTCTTTGTCTGGGACTGTCTGATTGTGCAGTTTCCTGGTTTATGAATTATCTGAGTGACAGGACTCAGTGTATAAAATGTGATGGTCTATGTTCTGCATTAGTGAAGGTCCACAAGGGGGTGCCACAAGGTTCATTATTGGGTCCTCTCTTGTTTATTATGTATATAAATGACCTGGGCCTAAATGTCTCAGATGCTAATATGCATTTCTATGCTGATGACACGATTATTTATTGTTTTGGATCGTCCCCAGCTAAAGTGGTTGAGTCTCTGCAGAAAGCTTTTGATGTGGTTCAACACACGCTTATGCAGCTTAAACTGGTTCTCAATGCGGATAAGACTAAATTGATGTTGTTTAGTAACACTAAGAAGGTTTCTCAAGTTCCTCCTTCTGTGTTCACTTTGACTGGAAATGTCATAGAGGTGGTTCATTCTTATAAGTACCTTGGCATTTGGTTAGATGATGCCCTCTCTTTTAATACTCATATAGACAACCTTGTGAAGCAACTTAAGCTCAAATTGTCCTTTTTTTTCAAAATAAATTTAGTTTTTCTTTTAAAGCAAAAACAGCTAGTCACTGCAACATTTTTATCTGTCTTAGATTATGGTGACATGGTGTATAGGACCGCCTCAGCACAATGTCTGCATAAGATGTGACACTGTGTACCATGCATCTCTGAGATTTATTACAAATTGTAAAAATCAAACCCATCTTCTGCATTGGATATTTTTATTTATAAGGCCATGCTTCTGCCATCCTACATCAGTAGTTTAATCACATGAGAAGTTATCTGTGAAGATTATCACTTATTTCCTCTAAAGGGCTTTTAAATCTTTGCAGACTTGAAATTATCTGAGAAATCCAGATTGAGAGAATCTGAAATGACCTGTTTACATTGTAAATGTTCTTAATTATCTGTGTTGGATAACTTTTATAAATGTAATTGATTGTGTTTTGGACTCCCTTAAAAAAGAGGTTTTTAACCTCAACGGGACTTTCCTGGTTAAATAAAGGTTAAATAAAATAAATAAATAAAATAACATGTTTTAGAAATATCACTACTGTAAAACAATATTCCTTATCTTAATATAAAAAAGCACAATTCTAGCGTTAATTACAACAATCAGCTGACTATTTTCTCAGCGAATTGTTGCTACAAATTGAAATGTTAGTGGTTAGAATTGGAGCTGAGATGGGGTGAGCAATCCAATAAGGCTCAAAGTCCATTAGCATCCATTTCTTCTAATGTCTGATGTGATAAATAGTATGTAGTATGGTTTTGTAAATGTTAAATGTTTTTGTATTTTTGTATCTATGTGAAACTCTGTATCTCTTGGCACGCACGACAGATTTAGAAAAATAAAATGAAATCAAATCAAAGTATTACTATATTCATGATGGATTATTGTTTTGATATGGTTTTTGATTATATATTTTTTAGACAATTAGTCTTAAGCAAATCACAATTTTCTAGAGCTCAAGTTGACATCTTCAAATTGCTTGTTTTGTGTAATGATTTACCTTACTTTATTTAATTATACAAAACAGAGAAAATAAGATGGATTCACCAAAGGTATTTGTGCTTGATAAAAGACTAAAATTATGAATTGAAATTCAATAGTCTTTTTCGGTCAATCTGTTAAATTTAAACAATTATTTTAGCTCTAATATGTTTTTAACTTCCAACAACATACATTGCAAAATGAAAACTTTGTGTAACAATAAGAAAAATATTTTTTAATTTTTTAGTTTACAGAGACTATTTAATGGATTTTAATAAATTAATACATTCTAATAAAGCCAGGGTCCATAAGACAAAGTGCATTATAAGGAAATTATCAATGATATATATTTTTTAAATGAATAACATAATTTGCTCTCAGCTGTGGTGGTTGCTGTTTGTACAGCCCTGTTCCTGTTATAATTGTTAGTCGTAATCAGGACTTGATGTTTCTCATGTGTGTAGACCCCATGCAGAATGTGGTCCAGGTGCTGGAGAAGCAGTATCTGGAGGAGAAGCAGACGGCTCTAGAGGAGCAGAGGGTGATGTATGAACGTGAGCTGGAGTCTCTACGGCAACAGCTCTCTCCTGAGAAAACGACCCAACACCACGGGAGCAGCAGCGAGCGCCTTACGTTCCAGACGCACACACCACACGGCAAACTGCGACTGTGGACCGAGGAGCGGTTAGTGGAATGCACTGACACACCCTCTCTGTCCACTTAAGAGAGGCCTGCCTTAGGACTGAAAAGCTGAGCTGAGCATTTTCCTGCACATCATTGTAACAGTGACCTAATATTTGAGGCAACAGCTAGTTAGGTTTAGCCATTATCCTCTGACATGACTGAGTTTTTACTGATATTTCTTTTTTATTTTGACATTATGGTTAACTCCAGCCACTGTGGTTTGAGAGCCAAATCTGAGATGCAAGAATCAGTAACCCTTTTACTAAAATGTAAGCATCACAAGTCAAAGTTCAGTCAGTCACATACACAACTCTGTGTATGTTTTGCACTTTGTTCCTGTACATAGGAATGCTGTGCATATTAAGTCCACACTGAGGGTACGATGATACGATATGATAGGTGGCAGGTCTTCAGCTTCATGAATAAATGAATGATGTGTGTGTGTGTGTGTGTGTGTGTGTGTGTGTGTGTGTGTGCGCGCTTTCAGCGATGAGCTTTTTCGTCAGAGCCTGTCTCGACTCAGGGAGCAGGTTGTGAAAGCCAACACTTTGGTGCGAGAAGCCAACTTCTTGGCAGAGGAGATGAACAAACTGACTGACTATCAGGTCACCCTTCAGATTCCTGCAGCCAACCTCAGCGCCAACCGCAAGGTCAGACCTTTGAACCCCTTGCAATCACACACCAGCACCATATCACCTTATTGGACAGATTTCTTTCTCATCCGTTGAAGTATGAATATGTGGTAAAGATGAAGTGTCTTAATCTGTTTTTATATAGCGTGGAGCAATAGTAAGCGAGCCGGCCATTCAGGTTCGAAGAAAAGGAAAGGGGACCCAAGTGTGGACCATTGAGAAGCTGGAAAACAAACTAGTGGATATGAGAGACCACTACAGGGACTGGAAGGAAGGCACAGATGAGATGGTAAGAACCAGAGGATCAGAAATAGGAAAAGATAAGTAGAACATATTGACTGGGTTATTCAGGTTGTGTTCTGTATTTTTGTTTTAGTATAACAAGGCAGACAGTAAACGCTGTGACCTATTCTATGAGGCCCAAGAGAACCACAACCTGATAGGAGTGGCCAACATATTTCTGGAGTGCCTTTTCCATGATGTCAAACTACAGTATGCAGTCCCCATCATCAGCCAACAGGGAGAGGTAAGAGTGCACCAACATTAACAGATTCATACACAAATAAATGATTCCTGGTGCAATATTGCAATATCCTTATAACATCAGGTCCATATGTAAGGATGATGTACATGTGTATTTAAAATGTACACATTATTGGGTATTTTCATATGAATGGAGGTGATGAAGTCTCCCTGCCGTCTATGTACAGGTCGCAGGCAGGCTGCACATTGAGCTGATGCGAGTGAGTGGAGTCGTACCAGAGCGCCTGTCTGGGGGAGACGACTCGTCAGAGAACTCTAGTGAGAGTAGCTGCTATGAGGTGATGGACACCAACGGGGAGATTGTCCACATGGCCAAGAGGCTAACCTGCAGGGTAACAAAGATTGGATATATGAATGGTACAAGGATAGTTTAGTAAAACAGTACAACAATGCTCAGTAACTCAACTTCATCCTGTCTACTTGTCTCTTTGCTGCAGGTCCGTATCAGGGAGGCCACAGGTCTGCCGCTCAACCTTTCCAACTTTGTCTTCTGTCAGTACACCTTCTGGGAGCACGGTGAGCCCACTGTGGCTCCTCCCATGGTCAGCCCAGACAGACCTTCCCCTCGAAGCCCAGATGCCCAGTTTACCGTCCAGTTTGACCACTGCAAGGTACATTAAAAAGAGCTGCTAGTTGTTTCAATTTCAATTTTTCACCTTGAAGTATTAGCTTTTAAATTCCTGTAACTTTTGTTAACTACTTTTATTTTCAAATCACTTTCACTACAAACCTCTTGTGTTTGTGCAGGACTATGCGGTGCATGTGACAGATGAGTTTTTGGAGTTTATATCAGATGGAGCATTGGCCATTGAAGTGTGGGGTCACCGCTGTGCTGGGAACGGACATTCGCTCTGGGAGTTAGACGCGCTGGAGGCCAAGACCCAGACGCTCCGAGACAGGTACATGTACAGTGGGGCTCGAAACTTTGGGCACCCAAGGTAAAAATTTGTATTAATGTGCATAAAGAAGCCAAGAAAAGATGGAAAAATCTCCAAAAGGCATCAAATGACATTCATATAATATGTCACAAAAAGTTATATTTTATTTCCATCATTTACACTTTCAAAATAACATCAAACAAAAAATGGCATCTGTAAAAGTTTAGGCACCCTGCAGAGTTAATAACTTGTACTGCCCCCTTTGGCAAGCATCACAGCTTGAGTACGCTTCTTGTAGCCAGCCAAGAGTCTTTCAATTCTTGTTTGAGGTATCTTTGCCCATTCTTCCTTCCAGAAGTCTTCCAGTTCTTTGAAATTTTATTGAATCCATTTTTCCTTCTACTCGTGAAATGTTCCCTGTGCCACTGGCTGCAATATAACCCCAAAGCATGATTGATCCCGCCCATGCTTAACAGTTTTCATTAAATTCTGTGCCCTTTCTTCTAAAAATTTACCTTCGCTCATTCCGGTCAAAAAGTTCTATTTTAACCTCATTGGTCCACAGAACTTGTTTCCACAATGCATCAGGCTTGTCTAGATGTTCATTTGCAAACTTGAAGAGGTTTTGTTCTTGTGACTCTTCCATGAAGACCATATTTGTACAAGTATCTCTTTATAGTGGAATGGTGTACCACAACTCCAGTGTCTACCAGGTCTTTGTGGATGGCTCGGGCAGTCAAACGTGGGTTTTGACTTGCTTTTCTCACAATCCTGTGAGTTGTTCTCTCTGATATTTTTCTTGGTCTTCCAGATCTTGCTTTAACTTCCTGATGACGGCCATTTCTTAATTACATTCCGAACAGAGGATATTGGCATCTGAAAACGCTTTGCTCTCTTCTTATAACCTTCTCCTGCTTTGTGAGCGTCAACTATTTTTTGTTTCAGTTTTCTAGACAGCTGATTGTTGGGAAAATTTAAAACCTTAAGATTGACATCACCTGGTCTTTGCAGACAATGATTGAGAACAATCCATGACACTGTCAGGTCTCAGCTTTCCAAAGGGGGCGGTGCATGCTATAATGTCTGCAGGGTTCCCAAACTTTTGCAGACAATATTATACAATGTCTAATCTGTCATTTGATGCCTTTTGGAATTTTTTCCATCTTTTCTTGGCTACTTTATGCACATTAATAAAATGTTTTACCTGGGGTGCCCAAACATTCGAGCCCCACTGTATCACATGTTTTTCACACTTTTACACATACACACACCAGAGCATATGAGTGGAGTGGAGCACAAGCGGGGGGATTTTGGATGGAGTTAAGAATGGATTTTTCAAATGTTGTTCCTGCCCCATACCTTTCCATTTTAGCTCTGCTACCACATGAGTTTGAAGCATGCCGGAGCTCTTCTCTGTGTTACTGCAGCAGCACAGTACATCCGGCAGACGTTTAGGTGCCAAGCTCTGGACATAAAGGAGCGGTTGGCTCCGTTCATCTGATAAATACAACAAAGCTTTTTTTTCTTTATTTCTGGAGCAAAGGGTAAGCGATTGAGTGGAGCGGGAAAATCTGAGTTGAGTGTGGAGCGTTATTTAGTGGAGCAAGGGAGCAGGGGAGCGAAGGTAAACGAACTGCTCTGTGAGTGAGCAGTGGAAATTCTCACTGTCCACTCTGCTTACATGCTCTGACACACACACACACACACACACACACACACACACACACACACACACACACAACATTGCGGTTTCACACCTAACTAATCTTGGCTGTTGTGTGTTCTAGGTGGAGTGAGGTGTCTCGTAGGATCGAGCTGGTGATCTCCATCCAGGAGCTGAATGAGCAGGGAGAGTACTCATCTGTAGAGCTGCATCCTGGAAAAGACATCAGCACCGGAGGAGTCTTCCAACTCCGACAGGTCAGAGAAAAACTATGAGCAAGTTTCCCTTTATGTCAGACTGGCTGTCCTACATCAAACACACATTTAAGAGAATCATACTGTTACTACTGTTGCAATTATAAACAGCCATGTACATGTAGTACTTTGAGAGTGCAACGCTGGCTGAATTATTGGGATTTGTCCAAACAGGGTCACTCCAGGAGGCTGCAGGTGTGTGTGAAGCCGGTCCAAAACTCAGGCACTCTACCTCTGCTGGTGGAGGCTGTGCTGTCTGTCTCTATCGGCTGTGTGTCTGCTCGCTCTACCAAACTACAGAGACCACTTGACAGCTACCAGGTCTGTGAAACACAAATGCACATTTTTGCATATATTTACATGAAACTTAGACCAGAAACCTATTGTGTTAACAAAAATAGGATGATGGTTTGTATGTAATTGATTCTGAGTTTTGGGAACAGTACGCTTGTTTCATGCCGGTGATGTACAGTATTATGCTGATTTAGCCAAAGTATGTTTGGTCCAGCTATGGTTTCGTGTCATCTGAGTAGCTGGCAGTGAGTCTAAAGAAGGACAAGGAATGTGCAATCTCATTAGTGCCCATTAGTTAGTCATTAGTTTGTTCTGTTAACATGTAATGATGTGCCCTGATGTAGAAAGGAAGGAACAATTTAATTTTAACTCTTTTTTTTCCCCCACATTTAGAATTATTTAAAGAGTAAAATATGGTAATTGTTTTTAAAGGCATTTATTACTCAAAAGCATACATACATGGACGTAAATTTATCTTTCACATCACATCTCAGATTCCTAGAATGTTACATGAACAGTGAATGGCTGTCATGTCAGGGCTTATTTGTGGTTACTCACATCTGACTGAGTGTGTTCTCTCCTGCCAGAGAGAGAAGGAAGACGATATGGATAGTTATCAGGTACCCTTTCAGTCTCCCACTGCTGCTGCTCCCCCTGTAGTTCATTCTGCACCATGAAGGAAACCAACTTTATCATATGTTTGTGACTAGGCCTGTTGCTGAGGGCATGTGAGGCAGGAAGCAGATGGCTGTGCCAACTAAACAAGTGCTTTATTAAAAAGCTGCACATGTGGATGATTTCTGATGCTGTAATTAGCAATCACACCAACCATTTGTTGGCAGCCCTGGATACAAAATGCAGTTCCACCCATGGCTGAGCTCCCAGCCAGCAGTCTTGTCTGCCAGGGATCCTGTCCCGCTCTCTCTCACCTTCCCCCTCAGGTTGCTGCACACTAATGCTGCTGTTTGCTTGTCAATACTGAAGAGCTGCAGGAATAATAAGCCTCACTATTTCATATGGGCATTGCATGGCTGCATGATTTACAGTATTTTGCATGGTGAAAGTGTGCTCACATCAGAAGCGTAATAAGGTTGGCTTTGGCGTCGGTTGGTTACTGTAGACATTGTGGTTCCCTCACAGAGTGATCTGCTGTACATCCAGGTAGGACATTGCGTGGCTGCCATGTTGGTGTGTGCATGCAAGTGTGTGCCTGTGTGTGTGTGTGTGTGTGTGTTTTTGACCATAATCGTTTTTTAACAAAAAAATGCACCTTGGAACCTAAATAGCCTAAATTAGCTTTCACTTGGCTTGGTATAAAAGAGCAGTTATGGTACTTTGTAAGACAAACCAGCCCTGTGCACCCTCGCCTTGCCTTGTAAACACTGCACTGTGCCTTGCAGCAGGTCTTCTGCCTTACTGAGCCAGCTGGCACTGATTCTGGTCTCTGCCTTTTTCCAGGAAGAAGACCTAAACTGTGTTCGAGAGCGTTGGTCAGAGGCCCTGATCAAACGGCGGGAGTACCTCGATGAACAAATCAAAAAAATCATCAACAAACACGGCAAGTCCTCGGCCCTGTGTTATAGCCACCACTTACTGAAGGACCTGTAGTGTGGCTGCCGTGTGTTGTCTGTAATTTTAGCGTTTTTGGCCATGTGTTGCTATGAAACCTCTCTCCTCATTCATGTATGCAGAGAAGTCAGAGGAGGATATTGAGCGTGAGGCTCGACTGGTGGAGCAGTGGGTTGGCCTGACTGAGGAGAGAAACGCAGTGCTGGTACCTGCACCTGGCAGTGGCATCCCTGGAGCTCCTGCAGACTGGTAAAAACACACACACACTCCCATGCACATGACAGACTCACTATATTTGCAGCCATTATCCTCATATTCACTTCATTGTAGGACCCCGCCTCCAGGAGTGGAAGCTCACATCCCTGTTCTTTTCCTCGATTTAAATGGTAAAGCAGACACATCCTTGATCTCAACTGGTATTTCACAGATTCCTGTCAGGCCTGTACGAACACTAACTTTCTTCCATTGTCTTTCATGCCCCCAGCTGATAATCTGACAGTGAATGAGCAGCTGACCGGCCCACACGCTTCAGGTGTTAACTCTATCCTGCCCAAGGAGCATGGAAGCCAGTTCTTCTATTTGCCCATTATCAGGCACAGTGATGAGGAGGTAAACAATTGGTTTGATTCTTACTGCCCTCCTGTGGCCAAAAGGGGTACTTTAGGAAATGTAAACAAGTACAAATGCAGCTTTAGTTTCAAAGCTTGTGGTGTGTCTTATAAAGCTGAGTGACACCTCATAAACATCAAGTATTGATCCATTGCTTCTTCATCTACTAGTTGTATATTGTGTATTTTTGAAAACATGTTTCGGTGTGAGCGGTTTCACAAAGGCTCTTTGTAGAAATTTGCTGATTTTACAACTTTTATTCTTGCTAGAGTTTCTTTTTTCTCAGATAATTACACACAGCGTGACATCATGCATGAAAGCAATGATTTCAAAGAAAAGTCCTCTTCATTTTATGTTTGATGTTGAACAGCAGCGCTAACCAAACAGTGATCACCGCCCTCTTCACTGTGCGTAAGTGTGATGAGGTGGTGATTTTAATGCTCATTAGCAAACTGCTGCAAACCAAAGCTACATGCCTGTAATCCATGTTTCTGTGTGTCACAACCGACTGGGTTGACTGATTCTGTCTTTGTAGACAATTGTGGAGTTACATTAATAAAAACACAACTCTTCAAATTCACCAGGTGTCAGCAGTGTGTTCCTGGGACTCATCCATCCATGATTCTGTGCACCTCAACCGCATCACGTCTCCTAATGAACGCATTTATCTTATCATCAAAGCCACGGTGCAGCTCAGCCACCCTGCCTCCATGGAGCTGGTGCTCCGCAAGAGGATCGCTGTCAATATCTACAACAAGCAGGTTAGTACAAGATGGATCTGATTTAATCAGAGGGGGTACAGCCCACAGCAGAGGTGGGTGTTAGCAGCAATGGATTGTGTTTTGATGGTCAACATAATATTGTTTTTCTACAGAGTTTCACTCAGAGTCTCAAGAGAAGAATGTCCTTAAAGAATGCGCTTTATTCTTGTGGTGTGACTTATGAGATTGTTTCCAACATACCAAAGGTACAACTTTTCATTTTACCTCTGTGTCTTACAATGGCTGCTTTCCGGATGTGTGACAAATAGCCAGTCTGGTGTTTATCTTCATCCGCCCTTTCTACGTTTTCTTTCTTTCCTGTTCAGGCCTCAGAGGAGCCAGAGGAAAGAGAAACCTTGGCCCTCATGGCTGCTCGTGGGGACAGTGAGGAGACTCAGGATGGAGAAACCTACATAGAGAAATACACACGGGGAGTGCTGGAAGTGGAGAACATCCTCAGTCTGGAGAGGCTAAGACAGGTATTTTACACAGTAGCATACTAACATACTGAAACACAAACCTATGTGACTGAGTGTCTGACATGTTAAGAGGCACCTCTCTTGTTTTTTTCTCCTTGAAGGCTGTGACAGTGAAGGAAGCGATCACTACCAAGGGGAGACACCTAAGAAGGAGTATCAGCACACCAAATGTACAGCATGTAATGAATACATCACTCACTGCACTGCCCACAGAACCATATGGAAATGATTGTTATTAGATAATATGACACTAATAACACATTGTTTCTTTCTCTCCAGTCTTCATGTAGTAAAACAGACCTGACTGGTTGCGAGGATGAAGACTGTAAGGTAAGTCAGGTCTGATGTTAGACTACATGTAACTTGTCTTGGCTGCATTAGCCTGGTCAAAATGCATAGCTTTTCTCTGAGCTAAATGTTGCTTGTCATAATGGCCACTTTGAAAATTATAATCTCTCCCTCCTTTACACTAGGGATTTTCACTTGAGCCCTGAGCTTGTACATGGTTAAAAGTATTTTAGCTGCAGCTACTTCAACCTCACTGCAATATAACATAACATAATATAACATAACATGTGTTATTGTCACAGGACCACTGTGATCAAGTGGACAGCACCAACTGCAATCCCCCGGAGGGCTCGCTTTGTTCCACACCTATTAAAAGCAAGGAGAATCCAGGTAAACTACGGAAACAGCAAATTTGCAGCAGCTACATTGCGTCCTCACTTATTTTGTGTTTATGTTACTACATTATAACTGGGTTACTTACCACTGTATGCAACCACACAGGTTTGGTTCCAGAGAGCCCTACGTTTTTCAACTCCAGCCCCTTCAAAGTCCTCTCTCCTCAGCCACCTAAGTTCCTCAAGTCCCTGCTGCCTGTCAAAGAGGAGAACAAGGTGAAGAAAGTCCTGGAGGCCCGGCCACTGTTGGGTCAAGAGGTAAGGAGGATAAATTCACTCTTTCTCAAAAGGGGGAATTCATGTCTACGTATTTGCCATGTTGCTCCAACATATCCTTGTTTTGTCAGTCCGCTGCCAAACCTCATTTTTACATTTTACCAAGTCACTTATCACATCAAATTGCATTTCCACAACATGCTACACTTATTGACATTGACAACAATTACTAATTGTCCTAAGCTGCATGACGATTTAAAAAAAAAGTGCTTTGCTATCGTGTGACTGGCCAAAAAAACATGATAGCACCATCCATTGTGGTTATGTCGCTGTATGAAGGAGCATGACTCACAGGAGCATGATTTCAACTGGGAAGAGACACAACGATATATTAGACAAAGCAATGCTATAAAATCTCATGCCTGATTTTGTTTGTGATTGTCTGGCTGTTCCAACTATTTAAAGGTCCCATGACATGGTGCTCTTTGGATGCTTTTATATAGACCATAGTGATCCCCTAATACTGTATCTGAAGTCATTACAGCCACTAGAGGCAGTCCCAAAATGAGCTTTCCTTAGAATGCGCCATTTCTGAGTCTGTATTCTTTGAGGAGAGGGGGCAAGGTGGAGGCTGGGGGTGTGACCTTGACCAACTGGCTTTTGCACATTTGAAAGCCATGATCGCTCTATCTCATGAGTGGGCCAAATTTTCTGGGCGGGCAAAGCAGAGAAAGGGGAGGTACCTTGCCCCTTATGACCTGATAAGGAGCAAGATTCCAGATCGGCACATCTGAGCTTTCAGTTTCTCAAAGGCAAAGCAGGATACCCACTGGGGGACCATAGGCAGGCTGGGGGAACTCATATTAATGTTAAAAAACCTCATAAAGTGAAATTTTCATGCCATGGGACCTTTAAACTAACCTTGTATATTTGTCTTCAACCGTGCTTGAAGTGGAATGCAAGAGGTGCAGCTACAAATCAGTCCATGTCAGGGATGCTGTGGTTGGGAAGTAGAGGTATTTAGCTAGCAGTAAAATAGTTCAGTAAACAGCAGGATTAGAGTGTAGTAATATAATAGTGTGTGGAAATGGAGAGAACATGGGTCAAGAGACTACAAACGTATCACAAGAAGTGGTGGTGCACAAAAAAGTACTGTTACTCACTCTTAGGACACTTCAAGCACTGTTTATGTGAAATATCAAACTGCATGGCGCTAACTGTGTAACTGGCCTGCCCAGCTCCATGCATGCTGTGTGCGTGTGTGTGTGTGTGTGTGAAGTGTTGTTCTGACCCATCCGCAGAGCATGCGCTCATGTGTGGACAGCCCTGCACTGCTCCCCCCTCCCTGTCCCTGGCGCCAGCCCAGGGCAGGCAGCGAGGGCCACTGCAAGCCTTCCACCTCCACCCCCACCTCCACTCCCACCAGCAGGCAGCTCAGCCACACACTGCCACACACTGCTGTAAGTGCTACACACACCAGGACACACCGCTCTGAGGGTTACTGTAAGAGTTTTCAACACATACACACACACACATACACCCCAGGACATACTTATGTGACACACTCACATTGCTGTAAGTGCATCACCACATAATGAGGTTCAAACACGAAATTTTGACCATTTTTGATATGATGTAATTATAGCCCTAATAATTATTATTTTTCATAGGGCTAATTAGGGCCCAAGGGCCGACAGCGGTGAATGCCCTATTGAAACTGAAGAAATTATTCTTTCTTTCTTTCTTTCTTTCTTTCTTTCTTTCTTTCTTTCTTTCTTTCTTTCTTTCTTTCTTTCTTTCTTTCTTTCTTTCTTTCTTTCTTTCTTTCTTTCCTTCTTTCTTTCTTTCTTTCTTTCGGCAAATTAATTGCCTTTTTTGAGGGGCTTAACATACTCAAAAACATTGGCGGTTGCATCAAGTCTGGTGAAAATGTGCGTATTTTAAGGGTTTCAATAATAGCAAAAATGGCTCGCTAGTGGCCCCTACAAAATAAAATAAAAAATTTAGCCCCTGCAGTACGTTTAACTAAACGAAACGTGGTACACATATGTAGCATGTCCAGACGTACAAAAAAGCTCATTGGAGCCATACCCTAAACCCAAGAGGAAGTTTGCCATTTTTAATTGAAAGTTTGAAATTAGTGCGATATTGGCCAGTTCTACATCGTACTTAGGTGAGGTATCATTGAACTCAGCATGGAGTTCCGTTTTCATTGGTGACGATTTGCAGTGACTGATTTACAGTGCAAATGCATGGTCGCAAGGAACGCCGTCCGCCAGTAACCAAGATGCGCACAGGGGCCGTCAAACGCTGCTTGCAGCTTTCATTCATTTTGGAACACCCATATTTTGCACTTCCCTCTTCTCTCTCAACTCTCTCAAACACCAGACCATTATGTTTATGTTGTCTTTTCTCTGCAATGTCTGTAGTGAAAAGCTCAGAAGAACTGTAGAATTTGTGGCAGTAGCACACTGCCATGTTACAGTAACAGTTGCTCAACAGTAATGCGTAAATCCACACATGGGTGCAATAGTACAGCAGCAAACCCCTACAGCAAGGTTAAAAAAAGAAGAAAATGTACTACATTATTATTACTACATACACTATGTTCAAGTTCCATTACCACATTCCATCACGCCATGTTTTGTTGTCTTCATTCACTTAAAAATAATGTTTATATAGGCTAATGTTCAGGCTACAGGCTACAGCTGACATCATGTCTGGTGGGATGTTTCTTTTGTCCTGCTGCTCTTGTTTTGGTCAGCAGGACTCTGACGATGAGGAGACAGGTGTGGACATGACTCTAAATCTCAATCAGGCCCCTCAGGACCACAACAGCTTGCAGCCTTACATCCCAGAGGACTTTGCCAACTTTGAGATCTACAACGCCAATCTGGAGAACCAGGAGGGGTTTCTGTCATCCCAGTCTGACTTGAAGGGAAACCGGTGTGGAGGTGGAAGTGGAGAGAAAGAGGTGCCCCGAAGCCCCACGGCCAGCAGTTGCACTAGTGGCTACTTTTCACACAGTGCCTCCAATGCTACGCTGTCTGACATGCCTTTTAGTGCCAGTGAGAGCTCTGACCATCTCAGCTGCCCTTCCAGAGACCCGCATGACTCTCTCGGCTGTCCTGCTGGAAGAGGCTGCACCCAAACCAAAAGTGTCTCTGCAGGAAGTGACACCCAGCAGACTCTTCTGTCAGCAGGTGGGGTTCAGGAGCTGCTCATCTACCCGAGCTCCTCGCCTGTCAGAGACAAGCAACAAACAATTCCTCTGCCTCACAACTTTGTTCTCAGTGCCAGCCAGGAGTTCACTGACTTTAAAGGGGCAGATGACAGTAGTGGAGACAATGATTTAGCACATTTTACGGAGGAATGGGAGAAGGAATGTTTGGAGAAAGAAACATGTGACACTGGTAATCAACGCTCCTCTGATCTCTCTGGTATTATTAACTCATCTGTTCCTGAAGACACGTCAACTACTACATGCAACTGTCCAAATAACACAGGCTCTATTACAACTGTAGTTTGCACTTCAGCCAGAACCCCAGTATCTGTGCCTGACAAAGTTCCAGCTCCACCTTCATCATCCCCATCCCCATCCCCAGTCACACATTTATCTACAGCCCCGTCCTTGGCCCCAACTCCGCGAGCAGGAGGAGAACCTCCGATCGAGGAGCCGGCCCAGGGAGATCTGCCCCACGGGAGTCCCTGTCCCAGCCCAAACCCCAGCAGTGCAGAGCCCTCAGGAGATTCCAGCGGAGATGAGAGCACCCCTGTAGCTCAGCTGCCTGATTGGATGGCCCCAGGGGAGCAGGTGTGGGTGGGGAAGAGGAGAGGAACGGTCCACTATGTCGGAGGAGTGGAGTTTGCTAAAGGGATCTGGATCGGTGTGAAGCTTGACATGGCAGTGGGTAAGTCCTTTTAAAAAAAAAGAACTAATATATATATATATATATATATATATATATATATATATATATATATATATATATATATATATATATATATATATATATATATATATATATATATATATATTTTTTTTTTTTTTTCTGCCTCAAAAGTTTAAAATGTTCAGAACTACAAATGATCCACAATTATACATATCTGTTATGATCTTCTTATAGGTAAGCACAACGGGACTGTCCAGGGCAGGGTGTACTTCCGCTGCCCCCATGTCACGGTGTGTTTGTGAAGCCATCTCGTCTCACCAGAGGACCGCCCTCCATGGACACAGAACCACAGACTCTCATCAGATAGGACCCAAAGAAGGTCGACCTTTCTGAGGAATGACAGGGACCCGAGGGTGGTCCTCAGATCTAGTGCCTAATGATTGAACCGCAGGGTGACTTCAGCATGGCCCCTCTCTGTGTGATAGAGATGTTGATGTATTCTTTGGGTGTATCTGCTTTCCTAAAACATATCTGACCTGTGCATTTAATGAAGGTTTATCCTAATTACTGTTCACTGAAAATTCACTATGCACATATCTGTTTTCGATACGGTGATATTTTTGATAGAGAACTTCACTTTTAACTGGGAGTCCATATGGAAATATTACCCACTTACATTTTCTTGCATTGATTTCTGAACATTATATATCATATTTTTATAAGACAATGCATCCTCCTAAGGCTCATAGTGGAGTAATTTGGGATACGAAGATTAAGAATGTACTACTGTTAATAAAATTGATATTTACATCAATATGATCTGTCAGGGCTAACCAAAGAACTACGGTTCCATATCTGCTGTTACAAGTATTGTATTATTTTTCTAATGTGCGTATGTGAAGGTAAACACTATATATCTATGTGTCTAAGTAAAGCTTAGTGCCATGTCTCTAGGAGTAATGCCACATACCCTGAATAGTGGACACGTCTGCTAAACCTGAGTTGCTTTCAGTGTTTGACTGCAGTTATCCTGTTAAATTATCCTGTTGAAGTACTGTAACACTGTGGAGGAAATAATCCCCATTCAGTATGAGACTGTTGCTGTTTGAATGCTTGCACTGGAAAGGATTCTTGGAGAGTTCGCCGACTGTCTTCCATATTGGACTGATGAGATATTGTCTAACTGAAGTGACTGAGAAACCATGTGTCATCACTTTAATCTGCGGAACAAAGCAGCTAGGCTTCAACTAAGGCCTGGATGTACTGATGCCTTAATGCCTTGTTTTAATAAAGGCAGGCACATAAACCCCAGAGCTGACCCCAGGCTACTCAAGGAACTCCATAACAAGTTTACTGAGTTTTAAACTAACTGTATGGACCTGAAACCTGTGTATGTATATCATGATGCCCAGAGGATTTAAAAATGCTACCCAGCCTTGCTGACTGACTAAATACCTTTTTAACTGATTGTCCTTCTGCATTTTATATGTAACTGCCTGATATATAACACTACATGTTAAAAGGTACTCAATAATGCATTTTTTTCACATGGAGGGTTGACGAATGGGTGATGGAAGTTATCAGGTTACAGAACACAGCGCAAAAGTAGTTTAGTTATGATGAAGAGCTGTCCTATGAACTTACATTTTTATGGAAGTGGTGAGCTGTGGAACTGACTAGAAATAGTTGTATATCCAATAGTTGTATATCCAAGCTGTAATCAAGTAAATGAAGAACCCAAGACCTTACTTAAAAGAAGAGAACAAAGCTGCTCTCCCTCATAAGGAGTTGTAAATAGAAATGTATTTGAACATAGTATTTACACTATTATAATGTACAGAATTGTATTTATAATGTATCGCAAAGTGTTTTAATTGGTACAAAATGTTCTAGAATAGAACATTTACAATCAGCATACTGTGTTGACTCTTCATTTGGTTCATTCAAGCTCACTGCATTTGTATAATTGACTATTTTAGTATGTTTACCTCACTGATAAACATGTTTCTGTAACATGTCTAATGACTCTCAGTCTAAATTCTTACTTAAACTAAACTTACTTTTTTTGCTGAGAGGTTGTATTCTCAGGTCCTTTTTAAAGTTTGGTGTGATAGTGCAGGAGCGCAGCATTACTATCAGTTTTATGTTTTAGGTTCCCATCCTTTCTAGTGTTCCAGAAAATGTCCCTATGCCCTATGGGACCTTTAATTATAAGTCTATATCTAAAGCATGCAGAAAGAATTGTGCGGTGGATTTTGCGCCTACTGAAATTTGCTCGTACATTCTCGAAAAACAATTATTTTGTATATTAAGCCAAAAATATCTTACCTTAAATTATATATGTGACAGATTGTGTTTTAGAAGAAAATGTGCAGAACTACCCATGGTGTGTGTTGCTTTACTCAAGCACTATACACAACATTACTGTCACAGTGGGGTGTGATTCTTTACTACATCCCTCAGAACAGTGATGTGTGCTCCACCTTCTGGCTTCTCATGTCTCCTGTCACTAGCAAAGTAAAAAACACAAACATGAGATGTGCCCATTGATGTATAATAAGAATGGATATGCCACTAAATTGAAAGCATGTTATTGTTTAAATTGTTGACCCACTATTAGTGGCAATCAAACATTGCCAAAATTAATGGTGCTTCCAAGTTGTCTCATAATTAGGCCAGTGTTGCCTAAGATGTCACATTTGAATTAACTTAAGTAAAGCGCCCCCATGGGCTCAACTGGTGTATTTTTTCTAAACTTATTAAACTTTATTACAAAAATGAAAATGCATGTGTCAGCAATGGATGGCCATAACTCCATATCAATATCCAGGTCACAGATTCTGCTTAAGTATGTAAATGTTCTTATTAATTAATGGGCAGCTGGGGATTTGTTAAGAAAGTTAAAGGTTTTTTTTCTAAGGTTTGTAAATCATCCCTGAATTCACAACAGTTTTTTGTAAGAAAAGAAAATAGATTATAAAGCATTATTATACATTAGGCTACTGAACTAATAAGAGACTTGCTATACTTGCAACCATTGAGGACACTGAGGTTCTGTCCTTGATATTTATTCTGGGCATTTGTGGGTTTTAGCAACCTCGGAGAGTTACATTGTAGAGTTAAAATCTAACAAATGATGATTAATTTTATATATATAAAAGGCAGATTTTTAGTATGTTTAGACTCAGAGTTAATTTTATATTTGACCACTTTTAGCCCAAAAACATACATATAGGGATTTAGTATTTCCCACCAGAATCGTATTGAAACAGTATTTAGACATTTGTGTTGGGGAACAAAATGTAAATGATCATATGAAATTTAAAGGTAAAATACTCAATTTTTGGCACCTGGTCGAAAAAATGTCAAGGGGGTCAGGGAAGTAGGCTATAACTGACCAAATAACTTTTCAATCTATATAGTTTTAAAGCTTACGTCTTCTCTTACTTGCCTTGGTCAATATCTTTTTCTCAACTCTTTCTGTGTGATGAATGGGACCAACATTATGAGGTAAATTGGGAAGTTTTTTTCCATAGGCTACTTATTGTGTGTCCTTGGTACTGTTTTAGCAGCTGTGCGCCAGTAGGCAGACTGAGCACCGGGTGGTGGTGGTCTGGATCTGGGTGGAGTTAAGTTTCTGTGTCACACACTGACAACTGGAAACCTCCCGCACCAAACTAACAGGTGTCCTCCTTCTCCTTCAGAGCCACAGTCACATCACCGGGGGGCTGCCTGACCGCGCCGCACACTCTCTCCCTCAACTCATCTCAACGCTACTTTATCTGAACTTACTACTTCCAGGAAATCGTTTTAACACATATCTCCAAATGATGCACTCGGCACAGAAAGACACCACGTTCACCAAGATCTTTGTGGGAGGTCTCCCTTATCACACAACGGACTCAAGTCTCAGGAAATATTTCGAGGTGTTTGGAGACATCGAGGAGGCTGTTGTGATCACCGATCGGCAGACAGGGAAATCAAGAGGTTATGGATTTGTAAGTAACAACTTGTTGGCTACTAGTACTGAGCTGCGTGTACACGTGCAGATTCGGTGGTCACTCGATCAGTCAGTTTCGGCACCTGCACCGTAGCCTACATGTTTCCTGTTCGGTCCGACAGTCAGCAGCTTAGAAATAGCTCATATGTAGCGGAACCCTTTAGTCACCCTTAGTCAAATATAACCTGACCACACTAAAAACAAACTACCCATAATTTGTGGGTGTCACCCAATCAATGTGACCAAACTGTACAGAAAGATATCTTAATGAGGTCAATGGAAAATGTGCTGTTCCTTTCAGGTGACCATGGCAGACCGGGCATCTGCTGACCGAGCCTGCAAGGACCCCAACCCCATAATAGACGGCAGGAAAGCCAATGTGAACCTGGCATACCTGGGGGCCAAACCCAGGGTCATACAGCCAGGTGAGGGACTGGACTACAGCTTTATTTCCCAACTTCAAGATAATCAAGGTGGCATACAAGGGCAGCAGCCCCAATATCTTTACACACTCACATTCAGGAACTGTGAAGTAGTCTTGATGTTTGGATAATCAAAGTTTACACTTTCTTCAAAATCATCTCCATTGCATTTAAAAAAAGGATCTGTACTTCAAACTAAAGTGTGTGTGTGTGTGTTTTCACTCTAGGATTTGCATTTGGTATGCATCAGATCCATCCAGCATTCATCCAAAGGCCTTATGGGTATGTTAAGCTGCAGAAATGACATTTCTTTCACAAAATCTGTTTATAAGGACATTTCTATCTTTTATGATCTTATATAATGTGTTTTTATTGTGAAAGTGTCATTTATCATTGCCTCCACTTATTAAATCCTGAATGGGGACATGTGAGTGTTGATGTGTGCTCTTCTGCTTGGTGCTGACTGTGAAGGAAGTGATCATTTGTCCCCAGCCACTGCAGGACTTGACTTCATGTTGTCTCTCTCTGATCTGACAGGGTCGGTAACGGTTAAAATAGCTGATGAAGGGACATGATGATTTGAGGAATAGCTGAGTCTGCGTTGGGCAGAGCGCTAAAGTGTTACCTGTATACTCTGACATACACAAACGAACTGAAATGGTGACTAGATGCATGGAAGTCTTTTTTTCCCAGTTTTTTATAGTACATAGATTGGTGTGTGCCTTGTTTTCAGTATGATGTGGTGTTCAGCTTAACTGTGTGCTTATTTCTACTTGCAGTGGGGGAGGTGGGGGGTGCAGGAGGTTTTTGTGCAGACTTTGTGAGTTTGGATAGGGAGTTGTAACTCTGCAACGGGGTGTTGATTCTTTTCCCTTTTTAATAATTGATTTGTGCTTTAGCCTGTGGTTTCTTTCTTTCCCCCCAGTTTCTTGTTAACATTAAGTTGATGGTGTTTTGTTGTCAAAAGGGGGCTGATGATCACTCACACAGTGTGTTCATTTGAAAATCGATCCCCCACAACAAAACAAACACTGGCTTGCATGTGGGAGTTCTGTTTCCTTACCCATGATGCTGTGTTTTTTTTATTAACCCATTGCTTTCACTTGTAGCTTATATCTACAGGTACATGATGCTGAGCATTTTTATTATTTTATAATTTTCCTCCAGTGGCTATCATTTAACAATCAAATTTAAAATGTGCAGGGGAATGAAAACAGAATAGCACAGAATAATATGTTCAATTGTCCCCATGTTGGTACTCTATCAGGAAAGCTAATGTATAAAATATTTTTATATGTTAACTAACTCATTATTTAGCTTTGCAATAAACCAAAAAAGCCAGACGTGTGTAGACAGATCTTAGTTGGTCTCTTACGCAGCAGCTGTTGGCTACAGTGATCTCCATAGCCTCTCAAATTCAGATGGAAAATGGGAGTCACTAAGCAGCGCTGTTAATAATGTATGGCACAGACAGGGCCACTCAGCTGTGGACAACAGGTGGGCCGAGCCATGTGCCCATGAAGTCTTTTGGTTATGTGCTGGGGATTACCCATGTGTCCTGGTGATTTACAAAGCACCTTTATTTAGTTCTCGACGTGCAGGACCACAAAATGTTCCTCCCATCTCTTTCAACTGAGATGGTTTAAGTCAGCTGTGCCATTTTTAGCGTGTGTGAACTGTTGATAGTAAAACAAGGTCATATCACAAAAAAAGGGTACGTTGGTTCCTATCTTGGCAAGTTGGAAATTATACATGTAGTTTGAAACAAGCATTGTAACATCTTCTAGTACAAAACAGTTAGCTCTTGTTTACAGCAGTGGATCTAGCATTCCACTTTGTAATTTTGACCAGCCAGGACACCTCTAATCTGATAATAAAGAAGTAAATTATGGAAAGTCACTGAGACAGTCGAGTTGCGTTTAAGACCATTACAGTTGACGAGTGCCCTGCCATGTGTTACTGAAGGAGAAGATCAGCTTGTCCTTTGGAGATGACAAGAGGAGCAAAAATAGCATGTGTCCAGCCTCCCTTGTCAGTCAAGCTGGTGTGTGTATGTTTGTGTGGGGTGTACGTCTGTAAGGGGGAGGGGACACTTTTCTATGGCCAGATATAACGGTTTCACACCTGCTCAGCAATATATTTACTGAGGGTGACTTTAACACAAGTTTAAAGTGGGGCCAAATTTACCCAGATACCCAGGCTTGTATTTATCCATTTATACCCTGGTCTATATACAGAATGTTGTTCATCCAATGGAGAACTCTTACACAATTTTCCCCTTTTTTTCAAGCAAATAAACACAACAGGGCATCTGCAGAACCTAATACAAGAAAGCACCCACATGATGATGGTTGATTCGGCAGCTTAATTGCAATTTATTGCATTTTAAAGAAACCAAAAGCCTCTTTTTATGCCCTACTTGTTTGTGTTTAAGAACCTATTAACATGTGTGCGCATGCCTGTATGTGTGGTGTTTGTGTGACAGTATGTGGACAGAATAATGTCCACTTCTCTTTTTGATATGTTGTGGTGTTGTGCGATAAGCTCACATTTTGTCAAATACTGTTTTCAGTGAGCCATTGGGTGCAGAGCTGGGCTGTGTCTTCTTTTAATGCCTTACTGTGTTTCAGATCAGATGCTTTTTGAAATTAAAAGCTGCGCTTGTGTTTCTTTGTGGTTTTGCTGCTTCCTTAACTTTTCATTTCTAGGTAGGGTTTTTCAGTTGTTAATGAATGGATTTGCAGTGTTCTGAGGACTGGATTGACAGTTTTTGAAGGGCCTGCTTTTCAGTTTTCCAGAATTTAGTTTCTGCGTAGAAAAGATGACTGCCTGGGGCTCTGTTCTGACCCTGTGTGTCTTTGTGTCCTACAGAGTCCCTGCCCACTACGTCTACCCTCAGGCCTTTGTCCAACCCAGCATGATGATCCCTCATGTACAGCCTTCTGCTGCTACAGCAACAGCTGCTGCTGCCACTTCTCCATACCTTGACTATACTGGAGCGGCGTATGCACAGTACTCTGCGGCTGCTGCCACTGCTGCTGCCGCTGCTGCTGCATACGAGCAGTATCCGTACGCAGCCTCCCCAGCACCAACAAGCTACATGACTACAGCAGGGTATGGATATGCTGTCCAGCAGCCACTCGCCACTGCTGCCACCCCAGGAGCTGCGGCGGCTGCTGCCGCCTTCAGCCAGTACCAACCTCAGCAGCTCCAGACAGATCGCATGCAGTAAAACCTTGAAAACTACCTTAAAGGAGGAAAGCAGAGGACATCACATCCTCCCATGAAGAGGACGTAGCTATAAGATGGAAGCCTGTAGGGGCTGAATGATAGTTGTCACTCCCAGGTTTTAACTTAGCAGTCCTTCTACCAAAGAGCCTGAAGAAAATTACCTTAAAATGTGGAGTGAAATTTAGTAATTACTGTATATATTATTCAAGTGAGAGCAGTATTTTGTCACTTTTGAATATATATGAATATTTATTCAACAGTAAAATATTTAATGTTAATTTAAGTAGACTCACTGGACCTAATGTCAACAATTGCTGAATTTGGTATATAAATATTTCAGTGGAATTTGTATAAAATTTCCACTTGCATTCACGTCTTATGATCAGATTGCTTCCCTACTTCTTTGAAACAAACCCAAACACACATGAGAACGGTATGTCACGTCATCATGGACTTTTCAGTATTTCATAGTTTTGGACCAGTATTTAGTTTGGTAAAGCTATGCAGACATTGATATAGAAATTAGTGTTTTGTTAAGATTGTTCTCTTTTTATAACTGTTTGGTGTGAGATAGATTAGACACTGTCAACTAGTTCCCTTAAAAATTAATTTTCTTGATAGCTGGTAAGACAAAACGCTAAAGTTACAGCTGAAGCTGGTAAAAGCACTCACCTTTCTTCCCTTTTAAATTGCACCTCAAGTAAACTCAGCATAAGGGAAGAAACATTGATGAATGTGAATCTTTCATTTTGACATTTTTCATAATGTGCCTTTTAAATTATGCTATTTATGTATTTATTATGGAGCCTTACAGAAATAAACCCTTTATTTTGTGTCCATATGTTAATATGAAGCCTACTATAGAACATGTCCACATGTGCTGCTGCATAATGATCAAAAGCATGTGTTGGATGTTAAAACTTGGCTTAACAAAAGGATACACTGTGTATAAAGAACAAAAGATGAGTGTAAAGGTAGCAATAAGTCCAAAGCATTTTCTGTTTTCTGTAGATTTAATGTTGTCTCAAATCCGTCGCTTTTTATACTTGACCAGTTTGATAAAGGACAGTGTGAGAACTGTTTAAAATTTTTACATTTGATGTCATTAGACATAAAATGTTTTCCAATGCAAGGGCATCACTTATTTCACCTTGCATTTTCTAATGCATGACTAAATATTGCAAACATTTAATATGTAAAATAAAAGGAAATTTACCTTCAAATTTGTATTCTTTTGTGTTGATGTTGGTTTTGCTCACAGCTTTTAATTTGTTTGATGAAATCATGTCACGTGATGGTTTTAGTTGTGGATAAAAACTAACCGATAGCAAAATAATGCATGTGTACATATTAACTTTTATTAACATCTCTCAGCAAGAAATAGTCTAATTGTGTAACTAATTTCAAGATAGAAACTAAAGTGGCAAGATGCATCTCTGGGGACCTGTGTCACTAATATTGGATTACACATTTCTGGAAAGCGATCTTCACTTGAAACACTACTGAATAATTTGATGCTTGCCTCTGTTTACATGTTAAATCAACCTTAGATGTTTGCGTAACATGAATCCAGCCTGCAATGACTCCAAAATAGTAAGTAGGTGAAGTCCCATTTCCCACATTACACAACCATTAGTTGAAAATAGCTGAAATAGCCAGATTCCCTCAGGCTGACCAAATTAAATAAATAAAACACCAAACTCAAAATACCCAAACCTTTTGCAATATGTTTATATAAATTATGATAAATTATTAAAAAAAATGTAATTTGATACTGCAATATCTGTACTCCCCTGTGGCTGAGCAGACAAAAACAGCTGAAATGCACACTCATCTCTGGGGCCTATGGTTGTTTGAGATTACACAGTCCATTCACTGTTAAGTTCACCTGTTTACAATCCTTCATTACAGTCCCAACCACTTATGTTTCTGTACAGCTGTGAAGGAACTTGTGATGTGACGGGTACGGCAGAGGAGCAAGCAGGCAGCTGCAGAGTCTGGAATATCCAGTATGTTTGTTCTAATAAAACAAGTTCTGTTTTGTGAGTTTCTGTGGTTGCCCTCTTAGGTTCACAAAAGCTGTGACCTCCTGACACCTGCTGGTTCTTTTTCACTAAGCATTAAGCAGCTAAGCAGTGGTGAAATCAGAATCAGCTTTAATGGCCAAGTAAGTGTGAACACATTTTTTTGTTCCTTTCATACATACATGAGACATATTAGCTTTAATAACAAGGACAACAAAGCTGAACAAGGTAAACAAAGTTTTAACTACTGATCACAGATACACATTTGTATATAAAAAAGTGTATACAGTATACATATACACAATACACATGCATACACATACATATGTACATACTTACACGTAAACAAACAGCTCTGAATCCATTGCAGAGGGCCCTCCAAATAATTATTAATCTTTGAAAGTTAAACTTTTTTTAATGTCTTAACATGAATTCAACATATTATTAGCAAATATTAATCCCCACTGATGATTGGCTTACTGGCCTATAGGTAGTCACTATAAAGTTGCCATCCAGAGATAAGGATTTACTGTGCCACATGTGTAACTTATAAAATTATGGCGACAATTATTATTTTAATTGCTTATATACACATAAGGAATTAAAATAGTAATTACAGGGGCTAGTAGGGACTCACTGCTCTTTCAGTTAAAAAATGTTGAAGACCCCTGGCTTCAGTGAACAGGTCGTGGCAATTTTACACAGGAAGTTGTGCGCACTTTACTTTCGATTTGCGATTTTACTGACGCAATTCCAGCAGACTTGTGTGAAGTGTTTCCTGTTGCGTTCACGTCATTTCGGAGTTTTCTGAATCTGACTTTCCGGCTTGTAAAAAGCATTCACGTCAACATACCAGTCGCAGGCTGTATACCTTTTCTAAAAGCTCCAATGTTATTGCCAAAAAATATGGAAGTGTCTAAAAAACAACCAAATATGGTTGTCTTATCTCAGCCAATTGTGTCGCTCAATGTAGACTAATTAAACCCACATTTAATGGACATAATGCTATTTTGTTAATGAACACTAATTTCCACATGTCCAACTCTGTCTCATTCCACCGTAATTGTCCGAACAAAGCGAACCCTTCCGTTGCGGTTGGCATTGTTAAGTTTCCCATCCCTACCGACCATCTTATATGTCCTGAACGTAACATTCCGCATCCTGGGGGCGGAGAGGTAACACAGTTTACAGGCAGCAACATAAAGCATCCAAGTGGGACAGAACCTGCGAAATACTACCAGAAATAATTTTAGAGGGGCCTATAGCTGGGATTGAAAATTTGATTTCCGGCAATGTAAGTAGCTTTGAAAGACTTTATTATCCTGACTTTGATGATCTTTGTTGCCTTTCAGTTGTCCAATCGTATTGGCTAACGCTATTGTTTGATAAAAAAGCATGGCTATCTTGTACGATTTATACCCAAACGTAACTCTCTTTATCCCATTATTAGTTATTTTTGTGCCTTAGCGCTAATAGCCCGATGTTATGTGGGCTAAATGGCCATTTCTTGGCTAAAAGGGATTTGTGTGGCCTAAATTGAGCAAACCTCGGGAGTCCCCGTTGACACTCGGGGAAATTGAAATGCTGTTTTTGACATTAGCTAAACCCGGAGCTGAAACCTTTGTTTAACCCCCAACGTAGTGTGACTTTAGTGGTAAAACTACACAGTATGTACAACGCATGTAATATAAATAAGTGTTATACTTAGTTGTCGATCGGTTGTCAATCGTCATTATGGTATACCGGAAGTGTTCATCGTCATGACAGTGATGTACAGCGTTACCACACTGTGGACGCTCAACCGTGATTAAATAACAAGAATATTCAATATACAAATAAATGTCTGTATTATGGAAAGTGGGTTGATAATATTGTAATGGTAAGACAACTCCTTGCAGGTGCCCTGCCACATGTATTTCATCAGTGTGGTAATGTTAAAGTTCTACCCTGGACTCTGTAACCTTTCTTGTGAAAACAATGCCTTGGTCACCTTGTTTCAAGCCATTTTAGTGTGGTATAGAAAGCCTGCAGGAAGACTCAGCTTGATTTGTGCCAGTTCTTCTCATTAATATTCAAAGGGCTAATCTGCTTGACTCTGATCGGTTAACCGCTAGCCAATGAAAGCCCGGCTATCAGTATCCTTTACCAAACGCAACTGGGTGAGCTCATGAATAGTAATAAGCTCAGGCAACATGACGTCAGACTGACCAGGTTTTGTAATTAACCAGATTTCTCTGATTATTACTTTTTAGTGGCTAGAGCTGACAGAGGAGGTAGCAGTTAATTTTAATATTTACGACACAAACACATATGGACCTAACATATTTCAAAAATGTTTTGTGTGGCAGGGCACCTTTTAACGTTGATTGGCAGTTACTAACGTCTAATGAATTCCTCTCCAAATTCCGGTTACAGTCATGCAAGAATATAGTCTGCAGTATGAATGAATGCAGTATAGTTTTGGATGCTGTGCCAAGGAATGTGCTGCAACTTCTTAGAGATTCAGTCATTGAAATTTCAATGATCAATCCATTTTTAATAGTGGTATATCCACTGGGGCGGCAGTGACTCAGTGGTAGAGTGGTTGCCTGCCAATCGGAAGGTTGGTGCTTTTGATCCCTGGCCCTGCAGTTCCATGTCGACGTGTCCTTGGGCAAGACACTGAACTCTGAGTTTCCCCCGATGCTGCGCCACCGGAGTGTAAATGTGTGTGAGTGTTTATCAGATGAGCAGGTGGCACGTTGTACGGAAGCCTCGTCCACAGTGAATGAATGGTGACTGGTTCCTGTAATGTGAAGAAGAAACAATTTGTCAGTTGTTCTTTCACTGTATGTATACTAGAATATGTTGGGTTGATGGTCAACATCTTATAAGAAGGAAAACTTGGCAATCAATTCAGTTTGAGGATAAAGACATTATTTGATTTGAAGGCAATGAGATGGATTACGATATTGTCTATTATGGACAGTTAATCTTGTTATTGGGTAAATTCTAGATTCACAGGAAGAAATGGGCAGACTCCAAGCCAAAGAATAAGAAAGCAATAAAGACTTATTTTGTTTTGATAAATTTCTCATGTAATTTCTTTTTTTTTTTTTTTTTACATATATCTTCTCTGTAAATGCACCTCTGGTATTGGCTTTTGTGTGTACATACTGCCGATGTACCTATGTTCTTTAAATTAAAAAAAATAAAAATGTCAACAGTGATTATCTAAACAGTGCTGTTTATTTGATGACATTTTCATGTGACTTCTCCTTTGTTTTATACTGTTCCATCTAGTCTAATAATCAAACACTCCAGCGGGTCTGCGCTCCCGATCCAAGCCAGAGATGACTACCGAGAAGACTGCATATGCTCCCGTGGAGGGGGTACCCTCTCCACCCTTGCTTCCTGGGCAGCCAGTGTTTCCTGTCACATTTGACATGAATATGCCAGCCCCAAACATGTTTGGAGCCCCTGCACCTGGTGGTTTCCCTGCTGCTGGTAGTTTTCCTCCTCCTGGTGGTTTCCCTTTCCCTCCACCGACTGCTTTTGGACCGGGCGTCCCTGGAGCTTTCGGAATGAACCCTCAAGGCGGTTCAGGATTTGGAGCCAACCCCTCTTCCTCCCCATACTCTCCACCAGGCCAGGGTTTTAATGGCAACTTCAGCGGTTAGTGTTTCTAACATTGTTGCATCTTTTCTAAATACATGGAATTACATTTGTAGTGTAATGTAATCAATTTGATGTTTTTGGTTGGTGCCACTGCAGATGATGTTTACCATAGTGAAGAGGACCCACCACCCTTTCATGAGAATCAAGATTTTGATTTTGGATTAGATAACAAGACCATAAGAAGAGCCTTCATTCGAAAGGTATGAATGTTTGTACATTTATTTATCTGCATCTACATGTGGATTTAATGCAAAACAATGCATGTAGTGATAAACAAGCATGAGATACATGTATGTCAAGTAAAGCATGATCTAATCAAAGAAAAGAAGAAAAACCTGGGTTTTGCACCAAAACTAATTATTGCAGTCTCATGATACTTTCCACTAAATTTCATCGAAATTACATTTTTGACATGTCCTGCTGACAAACCTAAAACATAACATCTGTTTTTGGAGTTAATCATGTACTTTGATACAACTTGAGATCCATCTTAAAAAAAAAGAAGAAAAAAAGCATTCTTTGTTAAAATATCTGTCTTCTGCCTAATAATCAATTTTTCTCTCCAGGTTTTCTTGGTGTTGACTGCTCAGCTTATGGTGACATTTGCTTTTGTGGCTGTTTTCACCTTCGTGGATGAAATCAAGATGTTTGTCATGGTGAACACCTGGACGTACCTGGTATCCTATGTCATATTCCTTGTTTCAGTTTGTGTGATCAGCTGCTGTGGAAGCGTTCGCCGAAGACATCCTTGGAACCTGGTTGCATTAGTAAGCCTGTTTCTTTTGTTTTCTTTTCAAAATAGAAGACATAGAGGGAAGAAGGTACAACTCAGAAAGTACTGTTATCTGATCTGGGCGATTGAATCATCATTTTGTAGGCCTTCTGGTTTATGAATCATACAGCTTCCTTAAAAAAACATTTTTCCTATTAATTGGATTGGATAAACATGTATGAGACTGCTACCTCTCTGACAAGATGACACTTTGTATTTATAAAGTTTTGTGCCTACATTTACGATAACAGACTTCCCTATTCTTAAAGGTTTACACAGATTAAATTCAGATTGAGTCTCACAAATCCTTGTTTTGTAACTACAATATGATAAATGATTTAGCTATTTCCTATTTATGGCATAAAACTGCATTTCACTCAAACACATGCAGCATGGCTGATGTATTTGTGTTTCTTGTTTTCAGTCTGTCCTGACTCTCAGTATGTCCTACATGGTGGGAATGATCGCCAGCTTCCATGACACTGACACAGTGGTCATGGCAGTGGGCATCACGGCAGTTGTGTGCTTCACGGTGGTCATCTTCTCTCTCCAGGTTTGTATGCAACAGTGCCTTCCTCTTGTATGGATATCATGTACATTGTTCATACTCTGATGTGACCTTAATGTCTCTCTTGGACTCCTCCCACAGACCAAATACGACTTCACTTCCTGTTACGGTGTGCTTTTCGTCTGTTTAATTGTCCTGATCATCTTCGGCTTCCTCTGCATCATTATCCGTGACAGGATTCTGCACATTGTGTATGCTGGCCTGGGAGCTTTGCTCTTCACTTGTGTGAGTACTTAGACCAACAATTGTCTTCCAGCTTTATTGTATATGATGATGGTGCTGTATGAGTAGCGGGAAATCTCAGTCACCCCTGTCTGGTTTAACAAAACTGGAATTGTGCATTTTTGCATTATAACACAATAACAATAGTATTGCTATAGCTTAAAGGCAAGGCATCTGATTGGTTATAGTCTAGCATTGCCAGACTTTCTGCCACAGCACTCCGGAAGAAGGTCTGGCTAGTCCACTCAACATTCTGGCATAGGAGAAAAACGTTCTCTGGTTTATTAGCATTTCTTTAACCCAATCACAAACGTCTTGGGTGGTTTGTGTTTTGGTGGAACATGTGCTCATTCAAAAGTTGTTTTAGTCCTGGAACAGAAATCTGATTGGACAGATAGTCTAGCTAGCTGTCTGGATTTACCCTGCTACCGGAGTTTAGAATGCCAACAAACAGAACGCAGAAGTTTAGGGACATCTGGATGAAAATGAAGGACATCCAGCGGATCTTCCGGCGGTACCGGAGCAATCCCCAAAATAAATTGTCTTGATTGGGCATGCCTGGTTTTGGACAAAACTCTTGAATTTATGGTACTTCTTTATACCGTTTTGTTGGCATTTGGTAACATTATGTAAGTTGAGGTAAAAAATATCAAACAAAACAAAAAACACCTGTAAATCCTGCTACATAAATCCAGCCACAAATGACACTGATTTGACTGTGAATTATAAATCTTTGACATTTTCATAGGAGTCAATGTTATTTGGATTAACATTGGAACAATTATGATACGTGAGTGAATTGTATTTTAAACTTTTTTATAGGTAGCCTGTGTAGTTTTTTTATTTTTTTTATTTTTTAAATTTAAAAACACAGTTCGACCACTGCACAGCTCACAGCATTGAAACAATACATTTAAAAAGGTCCAACGGTGTCCCATTAATCTACACTACCGTTCAAAAGTTTGGGGTCACATTGAAATATCCTTATTTTTGAAGGAAAAGCACTGTACTTTTCAATGAAGATAACTTTAAACTAGTCTTAACTTTGAAGAAATACACTCTATACATTGCTAATGTGGTAAATGACTATTCTAGCTGCAAATGTCTGGTTTTTGGTGCAATATGTACATAGGTGTATAGAGGCCCATTTCCAGCAACTATCACTCCAGTGTTCTAATGGTACAATGTGTTTGCTCATTGGCTCAGAAGGCTAATTGATGATTAGAAAACCCTTGTGCAATCATGTTCACACATCGGAAAACAGTTTAGGTCGTTACAGAAGCTACAAAACCGACCTTCCTTTGAGCAGATTGAGTTTCTGGAGCATCACATTTGTGGGGTCAATTAAACACTCAAAATGGCCAGAAAAAGAGAACTTTCATCTGAAACTCGACAGTCTATTCTTGTCCTTAGAAATGAAGGCTATTCCATGCGAGACATTGCTAAGAAATTGAAGATTTCCTACAACGGTGTGTACTACTCCCTTCAGAGGACAGCACAAACAGGCTCTAACCAGAGTAGAAAAAGAAGTGGGAGGCCGCGTTGCACAACTGAGCAAGAAGATAAGTACATTAGAGTCTCTAGTTTGAGAAACAGACGCCTCACAGGTCCCCAACTGGCATCTTCATTAAATAATACCCGCAAAACACCAGTGTCAACATGTACAGTGAAGAGGCGACTGCGGGATTCTGGGCTTCAGGGCAGAGTGGCAAAGAAAAAGCCATATCTGAGACTGGCCAATAAAAGAAAAAGATTAAGATGGGCAAAAGAACACAGACATTGGACAGAGGAAGACTGGAAAAAAGTGTTGTGGACGGATAAATCCAAGTTTGAGGTGTTTGGATCACAAAGAAGAACGTTTGTGAGATGCAGAACAAATGAAAAGATGCTGGAAGAATGCCTGACGCCATCTGTTAAGCATGGTGGAGGTAATATGATGGTCTGGGGTTGCTTTGGTGCTGGTAAGGTGGGAGATTTGTACAGGGTAAAAGGGATTCTGGATAAGGAAGGCTATCACTCCATTTTGCAACGCCATGCCATACCCAGTGGACAGCGCTTGATTGGAGCCAATTTCATCCTACAACAGGACAATGACCCTAAACACACCTCCAAATTGTACAAGAACTATTTAGAGCAGAAGCAGGCAGGTGGTATTCTATCGGTAATGGTGTGGCCAGCGCAGTCACCAGATCTGAACCCCATTGAGCTGTTGTGGGAGCAGCTTGACCGTATGGTACGCAAGAAGTGCCCATCCAACCAATCCAACTTGTGGGAGCTGCTTCTGGAAGCGTGGGGTGCAATTTCTCCAGATTACCTCAACAAATTAACAGCTAGAATGCCAAAGGTCTGCAATGCTGTAATTGCTGCAAATGGAGGATTCTTTAACGAAAGCAAAGTTTGATGTAAAAAAATCTTATTTCAAATATAAATCATTATTTCTAACCTTGTCAATGTCTTGACTCTATTTTCTATTCATTTCACAACGTATGGTGGTGAATAAGTGTGACTTTTCAGGAAAACACAAAATTGTTTGGGTGACCCCAAACTTTTGAACGGTAGTGTACATTAATTAAAGTCAACAAAATATGCTGTCAACAGTCTTCATTTCAACTCTTTTCTACTGAAGAAATAGCCCACTGTGACAGCGGTTGACTGTTGGGTGTCCTGGTTGCCTAATGATTAGGGAGACCACATTTTGATTACTGTACACTGATAATGGCTTCCAGCTGAAATGTGTTCGGTTTTGCCCACAATGAATATGATTACTTCAAGGAGGGTTGGGTGGTAATTTGTAAAAAAGAAATTGTATGATAATGAATGTGTTTTATGCTTGAAAATAACTAAGAATACTATCTAACCAAAAACACAGAGAAACCCCTTAGAGTCAAATATAGGTCCAATACCATCAGACACTACAAAATACTAATCAATTAAAAAAAAGGGCTTCACAGAGCTGAAGAACTTAATAAAATAGAAGAAGCCATTGACCAAAACTTCTTCTGGAATTTGTAAAATACATTCAGTCCAAGGAAAACTAAAGATAAATTAACAATACAAAATTGTTTGATCTGGAAATATCACTTTGAATTTTGTATAAGAATATTGATAATAGTGGAATCACCCCCCAATAACACTCAGTAGTTGAAAATCTTGACCAGTTAGAGGAAAAGGTGAAATACTACCAAAACCCCCTAGATACAGAAATAACACTAATAGAAATACAGAGCCAACTGCAGGCTCTGAAGGTTGGAAAGACTTGTGGAGTAGACAGCATCTGCCCTGAGATGCTAAATCACAGTAGCTCTACACTGCAGGCAGCCCTCCACAAGCTGTTCATCCTTGTTCTGGATTCTGGTTATTTCCCTAAGATCTGGAATCATGGACTCATCACCCCTATTTTCAAAAATGGTGACAGATTGTACCCTAACAATTACAGAGGCATTTGTGTGTCTGGGGAAGGTTGTCTGCAGTATTAATGCCAGAATACCTTACCAGGCACAACGTCCTAAGTAAAATCAAATTGGCTTTTTACCGAAATATTTTATGTCAGAATACACACCCTTATAAAAAAACTACACCAAAATTAAAAATGAGGAAAATATTTGTACGTTTTATAGACTTTAAAAAAGCATTTGACTCAATATGGCATGATGGAATTTTTTTATAAACTTATTGAAAGCGGTATTTATGACACTATTAAATCACTGTACACGGAAAATAAATGTGCCGTAAAAATTGGCTCCAAAAGAACAGAATTCTTTAAACAAGGATGTGTAGTGAGACAGGGATGCAATCAAAATTTGGATACCACCCAACTCTAACTTCAAGCTATGAATTAAATACCTGACAAATTTTGTGAGTTGCGTGTTTCACTAATGATAGAAAAAGAAATATTTAATCCCTTGTGAATGTCTTCTACGGTACAGTTCTTGGCGGTGGACACACAGCTGCTGCTAGGCAACAAGGAACTGTCCCTGAGTCCAGAAGAATACATCTTTGCTGCTCTTAACCTGTACACAGACATCATCAACATCTTCCTCTATATTCTTGCTATCTTTGGAAGGGCAAGGGGGAGCTGAGCAGGAGGAACAGCAGGTAGAAATTCTGACAGAAATTTGCTTTTAGTTCATGGATAGAAGTGAGTTGGTTTTCATTAAGTCTTGTAATGTGCATTGATTGCATAGTTTAAGAATATTTTGCTTCACCCAATGTAAATGTTATTTTTTTGATAATATAGATTGACTTTGTTTGTATGAAGTTTCATGACATGTTCTACAAAACTTTTCTTTGAAATTGATATCTTGTGGCTTATGAAATTGTTTAATAGTATAAATATTTGACACTAGCTTTTTTTCAGGGCTTTCAATAGACTTCATTAGCAGAAGGAGTTTGATCTGTTGTCATGGAGATGAATCTGTTGACATGCGAGCTCAGGTAGCCATTGCACTTTTAGGAATAAAAAAAGTGCAGTGCTTGTAAACATAGCAACTGCTGAATTTACATGTTAACAGATACATCGCCATGGCAACTGAGCAAACTGCATCAGCTGGGGAAGTGATATGGATAAGCCCTAGACAAAGCTAGTAAGCAGATCCTGGGTTTTTGTCAAACTACTATGTCCAAGGTAAAGAATAACCTTTTAATTCTGTGCATAAATGTTCTTTTCTAAAACCTGATCTCTGTCATTTTTTTTGAGTGAAAGAATCCTGACGGAATCCCATCACAGAACTCTGCTCTGTTGTGATTTGATATACAATTCTGTCAGCCTCGAAGGTTTTAGGTGTTTTGTGACTCAGCTGTGAAACCAAGAGCCCCAAAATGGACTTGGAGCAAACCATTAATGGCTTGCTTTCAAAAAATGAACAACTTGAGCAGGAAAATAATCTGTTGAAGTCCATGTTTAACGTAGTCCAGGAAAACGCAGACCTGCGGAGAGCCAGGATGCAAGGCTTCAACAGTGACGCCTTCGAGGAATTGCCAGGTATTGTAACTATTTTTCTCTGCCACTAGATGGCAGCCAGGGTGCAGTTTTAGATTAGTCAGGGCAGTGGCAAAATTATTAGAATACAAACATAATTGTTGACCTATAAACTGAGGTCAGTGTTGGAGTTCTGGTTGCTCTTTTTTTTTTTTTTGTTAAAGCAGAGTGATAGTACAGTGAAGTATAAGTATAGTAAGTAATTAAAGTTTATTTCTAGAGCACATTTAAACCGCTTAAGACAAATTGCAATCAATGTAAGCAACAGTCTCCATATTCTTTAGCTGTGTATGATTGCTTATATAACAAATATTCCTCTATTGTTAAATCTTTCCAAGACTTCAGGGTAGATTCACAATTATAGAATAAATGTGTTTCTTGCCGAATGTACAACTATTATGAATGTCAGTACATCTTTCAATCATACTGTTCTAAAAGGATTTTGAGGATTTTTTTTCTTTTTTCACTTTACCACATTTCCATGGGACTGCAAATTAATTACATGACTTCACACTAATATTAATAAATGAATAAAGGGACAATTAAAGTTAAATCGGGTTAAAAAAATACTCAAATTAGTACAGGGAGAGTTCTCTGATGAAGGTTTTAACAAGATTGAAAAGCTGTTATTGACTCAGCAAGCCTTCTTTCTTCAGGCAGATCATTTCAGAGCCTCATTGTGCTGAGTGCAAAAACGCTGTTTCTTCAGGTATTAAGCTGTGGCTCTGGAACAGACAAAAGCCTTGTAATAGGACTAAAAGATCAAGAAAGACCCACCCAGCCCACAAAGAGGCTTCAAATTAATTGAAAATCTAAAAATCAATCCTAAAACATAATGGGAGCCAGTAAAAAGAGGCTAAAACAGATGTGTGCAGTCTGTAGCTAGTCAAAACCAGCAAGTGAAAAGGCTGTTGCAGTGAGGAAACACGTAAGGTTTTTGTGTCATCAGTTTGTTCATTCCCAGGAAGACACCCGTCCAGTCTGTGGCCAAACACCTCTAACGAGAGACAATTCAGAAAAGACTTGCAACAAACCAGATTAAGACATGAACAACGAACCTCATCCCCCGTCGACTTCAAATCTTTCCTCCAAACCTCGGTGCACACAGATACATGTGAGAAAGCAGAGATTCAAAGCTGCCAGGCTGATTTTCCTCTTGAGGTCAAAGGTAAGCGATGCCACACATGCAGAAATTTTAGAGCAGTGTGTAAAAAAAATAAAAATGTATTTTAATTCTGTCACCGCAGGCCCATACAGACTACTGGGAGAGATTGCATACCAACTCGATAGGAGGATTCTGGCCCATGTCTTCCAGAGCCATAGGAGGCTTTATGGTTTCACACTGCTCAATTTTCCAGAAAAAATTAGAGAGGTCAGAAAGGAAGACATATTTTTATGTATCTACAAAAAACTGGTTGTGGGACTTTTCAGTGCACAAATAAGATATCAAATCTAAACAACTAATCCCATTAGCAGTTCATTTTAAAACACAAAATATAAATCAGCAGGAAGTAATTTGCCTTTCCTTCTCTATTGCAGGTATCCACACACCCGCTGACAGGGAAGGTAGATGAAGGCTATCTGCTTCATATCACTCAGAGGTATGCTGACCTCATGGAGAGGTTGAACCAGCTCGGGTATAAAATAAAACTTCACCCTTCTTTCACTGAATTCATTGTTAACACCTATGGGATCCTGAAGGAGAGGCCTAGCGAAAACAACCCGCAGACAATTGACTATGATAATTCAGATTTCCTGAGAAAGCTGATAATGACCACTGCGCCAAGAAAACTTCAGAGGGACCTGCTCCTTGTGCTCACCTGCCTCTGCGACATGGCCGAGAAAGATGGAAAGCCTCTTCTTCTCTGGTAGACGTGACTGTATGAGACCAGCAAAGCCTATGCTGTCTACAAATTGGAAATAAACACTGATAAATGTACAGCTATGAATTTGTGCACACAGTACAACCGTGTAAACGTGTATTGTACTTGCAACCACGGTGACTGCACAATACATTGTCATGAAGCCACTGCATATTTAGCTGGATATTCAGAATCGAAGAATACTCACTTGATTACGTAACTATCCTACTATTTAATTTTTAATCAATACAAAGTGATATACAATACATATATGACATACAAAGACAAACACATTACAACACAAGGTTCAATTCAATTTTATTTATAGTATATGTGTTATCTCGAGACACTTTACAGATAGACCACACTCCATAATTTACAAGAACCCAACAGTTCTAGTAGTTCCCTTCAGAGCAAGCAACCGTGCGATAGTAGCGAGGAAAAACTTCCTTTTAGGCAGAAACCTAAACCGCCACAAAAATAGTTTGTAGTAGTTCATGGCATAGCAGGGCATTGTGCGGCATTACAAGGCAAAGCAGGGCACAGCAGGGCACAGCAGAGCGTAGCAGGATGAACATGGCATTGCAGGACGTGTAGTGGGACCATGGCAACAGCTGCTACCATGATTTTGGAGCCTCCCTGATCCAAGGAGACATGATGGGCGAAAAAGAACATAAGGACTCCGGGGAATGACTCCCCAGAGCTAGGTTAGTAACAAGCATTTCTGGGACATGGACGCACACAAATGGAAAGATAGAGGAGAGAGGAGCTCAGTGTGTCAAAGGAAGGAAGTCCCCCAGTTGTCTAAAACTATTACAGCATAACTAGGAGAGACAGGGTAAAGAGAGGAGCCTGGTCGGGCTAGAACTCTCCCCAACCGGATCGGGCTGTATGCCCTGCCTCCCTCTAGTTTTATTATATTATTGATTATGTGATAGATAGATCCAACAACTATGAAGCAGGTGGGCCGGGTTAGGCGGACGCTGCGACCCCTCACTCCCTAACAATATTCAATTCTATGCCCTAACTAAAAGCTTTCTTAAAGAGGAAAGTCTTAAGCCTACTCTTAAATGTGGAGACGGTGTCTGCCTCCCAAACCCAAACTGGAACCTGGTTCCACAGGAGAGGAGCCTGATAGCTGAACGCTCTGGCTCCCGTTCTACTTTTAGAGACTCTAGGAACCACAAGTAACCCTGCATTCTGGGAGTGCAGTTCTCTTGTAGGGTTGTAAGGTACTATGAGCTCTTTAAGATAAGATGGTGCCTGACCATGAAGAGCTTTGTAGGTGAGAAGAAGGATTTTGAATTCTATTCTGGATTTTACAGGAAGCCAATGCAGAGAAGCTTAAACAGGAGAGATGTGATCTCTTTTCCTGGTTCCTGTCAGAACACGTGCTGCAGCATTCTGGACCAGCTGAAGAGTCTTTTTCGGACTTTTTTGAGCAGCCTGATAATAAAGAATTGCAGTAATCCAGCCTAGAAGTAACAAATGCATGGACTAGTTTTTCTGCATTTTTAGACAGGATATTTCAGATTTTTGCAATATTACGTAGGTGAAAAAAGGCGATCCTTGAAATTTGCATTATGTGGGAATTAAAGGACATGTCCTGATCAAAGATAACTCCAAGATTCCTCACAGTGGTGCTGGAGGCCAGAGTGATGCCATCCAGAGTAACAATCTCTTTGGATAATGTGTCACGGAGGTGCTTGGGCCCCAGAGCAATAACTTCAGTTTTATCTGAGTTTAACATTAGAAAATTACAGCTCATCCAGGTTTTAATATCCTGAAGGCACATTTGAAGTTTAGCTAACTGATTAGTTTCATCCGGCTTGATCGATAGATATAATTGAGTATCTGCATAACAATGAAAGTTTACGGAGTGCCTCCTGATAATATTGCCTTAAGGAAGCATATATAAAGTGAACAAGATTGGACCGAGCACAGATCCTTGTGGGACTCCATGACTAACTTTAGCGTGCGCAGAGGATTCATCTTTAACATGAACAAACTGAGATCGATCTGATAAATAAGACATAAACCAGCTTAGAGCAGTTCCTTTAATGCCAATTAAATGTTCCAATCTCTGTAATAAGATATGATGGTCAATGGTTTCAAATACAGGACTAAGATCTAATAACACCAGTACAGCAATAAGTCCTTTGTTTGATGCAATTAGGAGGTCATTAGTAATTTTCACAAGTGCTGTCTCTGTGCTATGATGAACTCTAAATCCTGACTGGAAATCCTCAAATAAGCTGTTGCTATGCAGAAAGTCACACAGCTGTTTGGCGACTGCTTTCTCAAGAATTTTAGAGAGAAATGGAAGATTGAATATAGGTCTATAGTTGGCTAAAACATCTGGATCAAGGTTGGGCTTTTTCACAAGAGGTTTAATTACAGCTACTTTAAAGTGCTGTGGTACATAGCCTGTTAATAAAGACAGATTGGTTATTTCTAGTAGAGAAGTGTTGACTAAGGGTAAAACTTCTTTAAGTAGCCTAGTCGGGATGGGGTCTAAGAGGCAGGTTGAAATAATTGAATTAAATTGATAAAGATCAAGTGAAGCTAAGCAGTCTAAACATACATCTGGTTTTACAGCTGTCTCTGAGGTTCCTGAGTTTAGAGATAAGTCAGTGCCAGTTAAAGGCAGGTCTTCTAATAGTTATAATTTTATCATTGAAGAACCTCATAAAGTCGTTACTACTAAGAGCTATGGGAATACTTTGCTCAGTAGAGCTGTGGCCTTCTGTCAACCTGGCTACAGTGCTGAAAAGAAACCTGGGGTTGTTCCTATTTTCCTCTATTGATGACGAGTAGTACGCTGCTCTGGCATTACGGAGGGCCTTCCTATAAATTTTAAACAAGAATTTTCCAATTTGGTGGAACGCCAAATCTTCTCAAGTTTCCGCAATATTTGCTTTTATTTGCGAGTTTCAGTGTTATACCATGGAGCTAACCGTCTTTGTTTTATTATCTTCTTTTTTAGAGGGGCAACAGAGTCAAGTGTCGTTCGCAGCAAGCCTGCTGCACTATCAACAAAATGATCGATTTGGGAGAGACTGAAATTAGCATAGGAGTCCTCCGTTACTTTGAGACTTGGTAATTAATTAAATGCTAATGGAATCACATCCTTAAATTTAGCTACAGCACTATCAGATAGATATCTTGTATAGAAGTTTTTGCCTACTGGCGTGTAGTTCAGCAGTATAAACTCAAAAGTTATCAAACAGTGGTCAGATAAAAAGGGATTCTGTGGGAAAACTATTAAATGTTCAATTTCAACACCATATACCAGAACAAGATCGAGGGTGTGGTTAAAACGGTGAGTCGGTTTATGAACACTTTGAGAGAAGCCAATAGAATCTAATAGAGAGATAAATGCAGTACTAAGGCTATCATTCTCATCGTCCACATGAATATTAAAATCCCCTACAATAAGAACTTTGTCCGTTATTAGCACTAAATTTGACAAAAACTCAGCAATTTCAGATAAGAATTCAGAGTATGGACCAGGTGCTCTGTACACTATAACAAATAGAACTGGCTGCGGTGAAGGTTCAGGGGTATACAGGCAAAGAGGACAACAAGGCTTGCTATTCAGTAGTCTAAATCATAGCACCAACTTCAGTCCAAGATGCTCCAATATCAGTCCTGCAAGGTCACAAAGGTTGCATATCTTAAAAACAGGAAAGAACGGGTTATAACCATTGAATTTGCATTTGTGGATGTAGTATTTAGAAAGTAAATATACAACATAACATCATTTTATTTTATTTTTAATATTAAAATCAAACAGGAACTAGTATATTCTGTCTGCTCTATCCTCCTCAGCTTTTACCAGCCTGTCTCCTCCATAGACTGTGTGGTCGATCTCAGGTAAGATCACGTGCCAGACGGGCCCGACATCATGACAGCCCCATTAGGGTGTGGCTTAATGAAAGCCTCTGACAAGCCGTTGAGAGTAGTGTGGGTTAGTATATTATGGTCTTTACTGAACCGCTTATCTGTTTTTAAGTTAGAAATTGATCATTTCCTGTGAACATCTCACAACCCAATAAATAAATCTAATAAAATAAATGTATTAGTACGTTGTTCGCTGTATGGGGTTCACCAGACGACCTGTCCCAGTTTTCGTGTTAAGGTAAGAGTGCATCTCTGCTGCCACGTTAGCCGATTGTTTTAAGCTAGCTACGCAACAGAACAGGTGATAGCGTTCATTTGCGAGAAACTAAAAAGGTAGAATATTTAAAGAAGGTATTAAGTGTGACATTCCAATTCTCAGGTGCTATAATTAAACCGCAACCGCATGCGGTTATAAACACCAGTGTTAAAGCAGATTTGAACGTCTTTCTAAATCGATTAAAACGGAAATTGTTAGCTTAGCATACCTGCACTCAGGCGAACAGAGTAACGTTAGCATTGCTGTGACTCACCTAACCTACCTGTATGAGTATCGACTGACCAGGCAGGTACAATAACACGGAAAGCTCGCATCCATCCCAACGATTAGAATAGATTAGATTAGAACACTTGAAGTTATGGTAGCCTGCTTTGAATGGAGTGACTGTAAATAGATTTGGGGGTTTGCAACTTCCTGGTTGTATTCTGTCCTATTTTATCCGTTAGTCAAATCATAGTCATCATAGTCATAGTCTGCAATATGAGTGACCGCTTGAGTGCAACATACTAAAGGTTAGGTAAAACAGTTTTTGCATAATATGGTCTGATTTTTCACATTAAATTTATAGAATCCAGACTATTTGAATGCATGTGATATATTAGCGATAAAAAAATGTAAAAATGTATTGGATTAGAAATAAATTAAAAAAATCTATACAAGATTAGAAAAATATTTGTCTTAGGTTTTACTTTTGACACACCCAATTGTATAATTAATCTTTTAATACACACAAAGGTGTGGTGTTCAGACAGGCTCGTATTGCCAATGGTTTACACCATGTTTTCTCTTTGCCTCCTTAAAAGTGATGATGCATTGCACAAGCATGCATTAAGCTGGTCTGTTTTTGCGTGTATGGGCATGAAGTCAATGTGAGAGTAAAAGCCAGTTATTCCTAGGAACCCACAATGTAACTGTTTATATGGGTTGTAAGAATAAAGCTGTCATTACATTTTAATCATTTTTAATTTCTTTTCTCTTGTCTTAGTGTCCAGGGGCGCCCATGAGCGAGACTTTGTCCTGGAATGAGGCTAGAACAGGAAGTCCCGATGTTGCTCATCCTGTTTGTTGCTTAAAAAACAGGCAGAGGCATGGCCCTGCAGTCGTCTCCATTTCCTAATGGGCTTGTCGCAGGCATCCATGCTGTGGGATGGGCATTCATCCTGCCTTGCTTCTGGTTTCTTGATCGCCTCATTGCTGTGGTCAAGTCCACCACCCTGGAGCAAACCCAGCGACTGGAGCAGGAATGCTACCTCCACCCCCTAGAAGTCTTCTTCGGCTCTATTATCTTCTTCATTCTTTTTCTCGCTACAGCCCCCTTGGCTCTTCTTGGATTTATTCTCTGGGCACCTCTTCAGGCCTGCCGCAGGCCCTTTTACTACCATAGAGAGACACCATCCTCACCAGAGAAGGAGACACACAGGGGCTTTGAGCTGGTAGGAAAGGCATCATTTGGATTTGCCACAGCCAACCTGTGTCTGTTGCCTGACAGCCTGGCTCGTTTCAACAACCTGGGGCACACCCAGCGCCGGGCAGCTGCCATTGGTCAGCAAATTGTGCAGGGTGTGTGTCGGCCCCATATCTGCATCTTTGTTGACTCCCCCAGCAGCTGTGGTACCCTCAGCCCCTCCAACAGCATAATTCCCCCAGTTAACTACCCTACATACGGGGCTACTGATAGACAAGCACAGACCCCAGTGAGTCATCATTCCGATTTAGCTGAAGTACATGTTTTTATTCCAGAGTCCAATAGTCACATGGTCTGTGTGCCCTGTGATGCAGAGGAGCCTTCGACTGACTCACCTTCTCCCCTTTTCAATTCCAACCAGCAGGGCCGAGCAAGTCAGCGGAGTGCCCCCCGAGCTTTGCTCTCCCAGGGTCTCCACCAGCAGGATGATATACCATGGGAAGTGTCGTCATTGTTTCCAGCAAATGTGGACATACTGTGCCTAGAAGAGGTGTTTGATAAGAGGGCAGCACAGAAGCTCACCAAAGCACTAAGACCTGTGTTTGGACACATACTGTATGACGTTGGTGTGTATGCCTGTCAGCCACCATGCAGATGTTCCTCTTTCAAGTTCTTCAACAGTGGCTTGTTTCTAGCCAGCCGTTTCCCTGTGCTCGAGGCCCAGTACCACTGGTTTCCCAACGGCCGTGGGGAAGATGCACTGGCTGCAAAGGGCCTCCTTTCTACTAAGGTACCTTTTTTATATCATGTATTAGGCCACTATCAGTTAATGCAGTCCTTTTTGTGTTGTGGAGTTCATATTAATTATTACTCATGCTTTTGTCACAGTATGAACACAATGAAAATGGATGTAATGCTAATGTTTTTGGATTTTGTCAGGTGCTAATTGGGAAGAATCAGAAACAGAAGAATGTGGTTGGCTATTTTAACTGCACACATCTTCATGCACCAGAAGGCAAGTCAAAGTTTCTGATTTGATCGTCTCAGATTAACTCAAAATTTGACATTTTCTTTTGAGAAAACAAAGATAAGATAAGTTATAGCTGGTCTGGGTTTTCTTTAATCAGGTGAAGGGGAAATTCGCTGTGAGCAATTGAACATGCTCACTAAGTGGATTAGTGATTTTCAAACTGCCAACAAACTGCCTGAAGAGGAAGTCGCTTTTGATGTACTCTGTGGAGATTTCAACTTTGACAACTGCTCACCTGGTGTGTTTCTGACAATATTATTTTCTTTAATTCTTTTTTTCTTTTCTTCTGAAAGCACTTTTACCAAAAGGTATTTTATTTTTGTGTATTTAATTGTTTTCTCTTTGTCTAGATGACACCTTGGAACAGAATCACCATCTGTTTGAGGACTACACAGATCCTTGCAGGGCAGGGCCTGGAAAAGAGAAACCTTGGGTCATTGGTGCGTACCATTTCAAACAATTACACTACAGCAAATATGGCATTCATACAAGACAAATAATAACAATTTATTGGTTTGCATCTAAAGGTACTCTGCTGGAGCAGCCCACATTGTATAAAGATGACATAAACACCCCAGAAAATCTACAAAGGTACACTCAGTTCTACTTTCTTAAGCCTCTGCACAGCTCATCACTACTAATGTGACGGGACCAGAACTCCTTACTCACTGTTGATTCACTGAAGCTGATCTGAAGATCCACTCTGTCCTCTCTGCTTATTTGTGTAGAACCTTGGAGAGAGAGGATTTAAGAAAGCAGTATATCTCCCCTCCTGTTGCTGCTGAGGGCTGCCCTTTGGTTTACCCTGAGACTGGTCAGCCGTGGATTGGTCGTCGGATCGACTACATCCTATACCGCGAAAGCTCCATTTCAAAGCACTGCCGAACAGTACGTGTCCCTGTTGTTGTTGTTTTTTTTTTTTTTTTTTCTTTCTTTTTCTACTCTTCTCCTCTGTCTTCTTCTCCATTACTTCTCCTTCAAGTTACAAGTTACTTTTAGATACCATATAAATCAATTAAACATTTGCATATAACAAAAATACTGACAATCAGTACTTGTAGAAAAGATCTTAGACTAAATTATCCCCCTTAAAAAGCATAAAGCATCATAAAAACATGCACTTCCTTTTTCTCCATCCAGGAAGTTGAAGAGTTGACCTTTATAACCCAGCTGGCTGGCCTTACAGACCATATTCCTGTGGGCTTAAGACTAAATGTAATTATGGACTCTGACGGTGCTGATCAATGATGACTGCAGTGAACACCGTGTCATATACAAAGGGAACAAAATATACAAAAATGTAAATTGCTCTGATCTACATATGCACAACAATGTTTTGTTTACATACTTGAATTTGTGGTTTCTATGACAATGTGCTAGATTATACCTCAGGTTGAATTAATATAGAATAATTGAAAGTTTCACAATTATGTTTACAATTTTATACATTACACCCTGTTAAGGACAAATGTAATGATTTTGTAAAATATATTTTTCATTCTGAAATTTTTCCTACAGAAATAAATGTAAAGAATACAATTTAATACCTTGTCTTTTGTTTTTAATTTGTCAACAACTACAAGTGTTAATATTTGAATACGCACATCTGATGTTCTGAGGTCGACATACTTTGTGGTCGATAGGGGGTGCTTTTCATTTATTTCAGACAGGTGACCAACGAAGAAGCTGCACGGACCAATTAAAAGACAAGGACGGGAGTCACTTCCTGTTTTTAGCACCTCTTTATTTTAGCATAGGCTCGTGGATGTCATCAGCTGATACTTTTGTTCTGTTGTAGAAGTTAAAATGAATATGTATATGCTAAGTCGCTCTAAAAAACTGGTATCATCGGTATTTAACAGTAGTGTTTTACTGGAGCAAACGGGTGTTTTTAGAAGCGTCTATTCGATCCCCAAAGCTCGTGACAGTCTGTGTTTGCCTCGACTTTTTACGTCAAGTTTATCCTCATGTCCGCACTGGCATCATGTATCCGCCCGTCACGTAGACACAAAACGATTTTATTCAGATATGTGTAGTGACAGCAGTGATGCCAAAAGAAGCACTGGCGTGTTTCAAGAAGTCTCGCATGAGATGGACTGTGACAGCAGTGCCCCGAGTCAAAGTAAGGAGCTGTTAGCTCAAAAGATTAGTCGCGACTAATCATTGAAAACTGATCGATGTAACAGATTAAATAGATTTTCTTTTAACAAGTTAGTAATCTTGTAAATTTAAATGAAAAATGCCAAAGATGTAATGATTACAGCTTGTTGCATTATAGTAAATTGACTTAGAGTTGAAAAGTTAATCACTGGCAAGTAATTTGTTAATCAATGTATCATTTAAGTAATTTTCAAGAATTTCTTTTCTCATTTTATTTGATCTTAAATGTGATTATTTTATAAACTGTATATACTGAATATTTTTGTTGTTGCACTATTGGTTGGACACGGTTTTGTTATACATCCATGTTTGGGTAATACAACTATTGAATAAGTCACCTTGGGGTTTGGGAAACTGTGATGGACAATTTTGATTGTTTTCTGACATTTAATATGCCAAATGGTGAATCGATTAATAGAGTAATATATTTTTTTATTCATTAATTATAATGAACATCACACAACCCTAAGTGGAATATATTTGGGTTTTTGTTGAACAAAAGTACAAATTTAAAGAATCACTTTGGGCTCTTAAAGGGCTGCAACTAACAATTATTAATTTGATCAATTTTTCAGTACCTGAGGCGACATCTCAAAATAGCTTGTTTTGAGTATTGGACTGTCCAATCAACAGTCCAAAACTCAAACATATTTAGTTTATTATAATACTCTTTTTCACATTTGAGAAGCTGGAACCAGCAAATGTGTTGGTTTATGCTTAAAGAATGACTTAAAACGATTAATTGATTATCAAAAATGCTGAGTTTTTTTCTGTCGATTTGGCTAATTAATTATTTAATATTTAAGAATTTTGTGTTTTTTTTTTTATGCGCAAACTAAAGATAGTGTAGTTAACCAGGAAAATAATCAGCAAATCAATGGATATTGAGAAATTGTTAGTTGCAGCATAGTAACTGTAATGGATGAGTCCTCTGAGTCACGCTGCATTGCTTTAATTATTGTATGTGATGGCATGTATCTGTTTTAGCTCAAATATATCATGCGTTTCATGAGTGAAAAAATACTTTTGATTATTGTTAGACAAAATGTTTTTACTGTTTTCTTCAGGACCCTCTGGGACTTTCACTGTTGATGTGCTGGTGTCTTTACTGCGTCAGGAAAATGCAGTGGACATCTGTGTGATTAAAGTACCAGAGCATATCAAATACACAGAGAACTTTATTGTTGTCAGTGGTGTATCACCGAGACACCTCCGCGCAATGGCACTTTATGCCATCAAAGTGGTAAATAACATTTGTTTAGTCAATCTCAAATGTTGATTTGTTGATATGTGCAACTTTTATTTTGTTTTTGAAACTTATACAATGAATAATTTTCCTCCAGTATAAGTTTCTAAAGAAAGATGGCACTCGGAATGTCAAGATCCAAGGAAAGGATGCAGAGGACTGGATGTGTATTGACTTTGGTATGCAAAGCGTCCAATTTAGACAGTCTTTTATATAAAAAGTTTGTTGATAGTTACCTGTGGTGTTCATTTTCCGGCTCCTCTCTATTTTAGGGAATATGGTCGTTCACTTCATGCTTCCAGAGACCCGAGAAGTGTACGAGCTAGAGAAACTCTGGACTCTTCGCCTGTATGATGAGCAGCTGATGAGCATGCCTGTGGAGACGCTACCAGAAGACTTCATATATGATATTGAAGTAACAAAATGACATATCATCTGTTGTGATGTGAACAGACTTTACTGTTTTGTCACTTTGGATACATCATGTCCTATCCCTGTGAGTAGAACTAAAAGCAGTTTTTTTTTTTTTTTGTCACTTAAATGATAAAAAAAAAAACATTTTGTGTTTGGTTTCAAGAAATTTAAAATGGATTGTTCAGCAATACTATAGGAATCACTGCCCCGTCATGTTGATTAATTGTGTACACCTTTCCTTTTCATATTATTTGACCGATAGAGGGCATCAGGTGGTATTTGTATAATCAGTGTGTTTTTTTTTTTTTTGAATGTTTTTAACATATTGTGATGGTTAAAAATAAAATATTTTCATACCATTCTAGATATCTTCAAATTATTTTCTAAACATGTCCTTGTATTGTGACAGGGTTTTTCTTCAGCCATTTACTGCGAAGTAATGAATTTTATACAATTATTAAAACTAAAAGTAAAGAAAGGTCCCTTTCTCTTTTTTTTTGCTAAATGACTGACCTTAAGAATGAGAAATAATAATAAAGCCTCATGAAAAGTAAATATTCAAGAAAGTTTAGACCGTTTACCATTCACTCAACAGTTTGTCAGGCAGGAGCAAGCCATTCCAGTTGATGCTTTCAATCAAATCAAACAGGATGATTGCTCCCTCCAGGAAAAGAGAAGTTGTTGGCCGAAGTAGTAGTTGTGACATGCGATTACGTGTGCAAAGTGATTTTTCAGGGAATTGGTAACATACAGGTAAAAGCCAGTAAATTAGAATATTTTGAAAAACTTGATTTATTTCAGTAATTGCATTCAAAAGGTGTAACTTGTACATTATATTTATTCATTGCACACAGACTGATGCATTCAAATGTTTATTTCATTTAATTTTGATGATTTGAAGTGGCAACAAATGAAAATCCAAAATTCCGTGTGTCACAAAATTAGAATATTACTTAAGGCTAATACAAAAAAAGGGAGTTTTTAGAAATGTTGGCCAACTGAAAAGTAAGAAAATGAAAAATATGAGCATGTACAATACTCAATACTTGGTTGGAGCTCCTTTTGCCTCAATTACTGCATTAATGCGGCGTGGCATGGAGTCGATGAGTTTCTGGCACTGCTCAGGTGTTATGAGAGCCCAGGTTGCTCTGATAGTGGCCTTCAACTCTTCTGCGTTTTTGGGTCTGGCATTCTGCATCTTCCTTTTCACAATACCCCACAGATTTTCTATGGGGCTAAGGTCAGGGAGTTGGCTGGCCAATTTAGAACAGAAATACCATGGTCCGTAAACCAGGCACGGGTAGATTTTGCGCTGTGTGCAGGCGCCAAGTCCTGTTGGAACCTGAAATCTCCATCTCCATAGAGCAGGTCAGCAGCAGGAAGCATGAAGTGCTCTAAAACTTGCTGGTAGACGGCTGCGTTGACCCTGGATCTCAGGAAACAGAGTGGACCGACACCAGCAAATGACATGGCACCCCAAACCATCACTGATGGTGGAAACTTTACACTAGACTTCAGGCAACGTGGATCCTGTGCCTCTCCTGTCTTCCTCCAGACTCTGGGACCTCGATTTCCAAAGGAAATGCAAAATTTGCTTTCGTCAGAAAACATGACTTTGGACCACTCAGCAGCAGTCCAGCTCTTTTTCCTTAGCCCAGGTGAGACGCTTTTCGCGCTGTTTCTTGGTCAACAGTGGCTTGACACGAGGTATGCGGCAGTTGAAACCCATGTCTTTCAAGCGTCTCTTGGTGGTGGATCTTGAAGCACTGACTCCAGCAGCTGTCCACTCCTTGTGAATCTTTTTTTTCACAATCTTGACTAGGCGCGGTGATCCCTATCGCTTGTACACTTTTTCTGACCACAGTTTTTCCTTCCCTTTGCCTCTCTATTAATGTGTTTGGACACAGAGCTCTGAGAACAGCCAGCCTCTTCAGCAATAACCTTTTGTGTCTTTCCCTCCTTGTGCAATGTGTCGATGGTCGCCTTTTGGACAGCTGTCAAATCTGAAGTCTTCCCCATGTTTGTGTAGGCTTCAGAACTGGACTGAGAGACCATTTAAAGCCCTTTGCAGGTGTTTTGACTTAATCAGCTGATTACTTTGTGGCACCAGGTGTCTTCAAAATTTAACCCTTACACAATATTCTAATTTTGTGACACACGGAATTTTGGATTTTCATTTGTTGCCACTTCAAATCATCAAAATTAAATGAAATAAACATTTGAATGCATCAGTCTGTGTGCAATGAATAAATATAATGTACAAGTTACACCTTTTGAATGCAATTACTGAAATAAATCAAGTTTTTCAAAATATTCTAATTTACTGGCTTTTACCTGTACATATAGGTTGGTCAGGACTTAACATAAAGAGCTTTTACAGTCTGCAACTCTGCAGTCTTTGACAAATAACCAGAATTTAGGGTTCATCATGCTGTGCTATTATATAAAAAAATAAATTGTTTTGATTAAATTATAAAACTGATGGGTGAACATTTTCTGATCTCCATTGCTATGATTTCTATAAACATTTTGAGTTTCTGTCATATCACATTGAAATACACTGATACTTTATCATTTGAAGATTAAAAAGTGCAGTTTTCTTATTAAGAAGAATCATATCCAAACAAGTCTCAGAAGTACACACACACACACACACACACTCTTTATAACTCCCTAGCAAGTGACCATTCCGTTTCATTGACTTGTTTTAACTCATGATGGATCAGAACATTAGCCAAATGTAAAAATGTAATGAAGCGGAAGATGCCTACACAGAGCCTGATGGAACTTGGTGTTTGAATGTTTATGTGCCTAGTGATTATGTTGTTTGTACTTACATTGTCTAAAAGTGAAGAATGGTTAATAATAGTGAAATCTTATCTTCACATCCATCAAAAACCCACTAAAAAGCAGCTATGTGGACTTGAAATTGGTGATCAATATTAAATATAGTTTTAACTAAAGACATAAATATCAACTATTCTAATTTGGTAATGGTGGCATGTGTGAGATTGTACAAAACCAATAAATGTAATCCTTTAATACAATTTAGTTTATGACTTTTTATGTCACTTACTATTAAAACAACTGCTTTCTAGTGGGTTAGCAAAATGACCTGAGAGGGAAAATTGAAACGAGTGAAAAAAAATAGTTCTATTTGACTCAAACGTTGCTACTGTGGCTAATGTTCTCATTAGCTTCACAGCCATTTTACCCGCTGTTGTTTAGCCACTAATGGCTATAGTGTTAATGTCTGCTATGATGGAGGCGATTGAAGGAGATTAGTTAGCTTTTGGAAACAGCACCAACAGTGTCTTGCATTGTAAATGTATTGCTGGATAAGAGGCATTTGGTGTCACACAATTGTATTGTCATTGCACTTGTTTGCAACAGTAAAACATCTTTTATTTGCAGATATATTTTCACCAGTGTATGTGTGTGGCAACCACATATTGCACAGAGAAAGAGATAATTAATTGAAAGCTGTTCATTACTCTCTGGTATGCAATTGGCTGTGCAGTGTGCATAAATCATTTATCTCCACATTCCCCAACCAAGACTTCCACACTTCAATCCTCTGCTAAAATCCCATGTAGCATCTGTGCTGTTAGCATTCTAGTATTGTATTTGCTGTATAAAATAAAGTAAAAAGGGGTGGATATTTAAGTTCTTTGATACAAGTCTGCATCCTGCAGGTGGTTTGGCACTTGGCTGCATCTGGGGATCTCTCAGCAGAGGGTGTTTATGAGCAGTATTACGAGAGAGCACATCAACCGTATCAGATATGACACTCAAGGGCTCTCTGTGCTTTATCCACCTGGTTTTCATTTGTTGGCAAGGTATTCTGCAAGCTGATGTGACTAAGTAAATTAGACACTTATTATTGGCCTTCTCTTTCTCCACTACATTGCCAATGTATTTTAGTTTTGACACTGTTTTATAGCTTTGCTCTCTGGAAATTTTGGAGCATTTATGTTGACAGATTTGTATTGACCGTCAACAGGACAGCATGGGAGTGATACTTATTCATTATATTAAAATGTAAGCACTTGTTGCTGATTCATATGCTTTGTTATAATGAGGCTAAAAGTAAGTAGTTTGTATTTCCTTTCAAAGACTGTGCTGTCGCTCTGGAATACAGTTCTTGGCTATAACTATGACTGCCATAAGAAAACAATCTACTGTCAAATTTCACTAGAGTGCTCTTCAAAGAAAGTAGTATCTATTAAAGTAATCTTACAATTTAGAGACTGAAAGCTTTTTGTGCCCTCTATCAAATGGAATTGAAAATCTATGGGTTTGAGCGATTTGCTATCCTTTTTTTGATTTGGTGTAATTTGGAGTGATGCTTCCTGGTTTGGCCAAAACGGTTTCAGTTATTGTCTTAATAAAACTGTGTCTCTGTCAGTCGTGTTTAAAGTGTAGTTATAGTGCCACGATTTTGCATTCATGTAGATTACATGTGAGTTTTTTATATAAAATTAATGGATTCATATTTACATTTATTAATGAGTTTGAGACTTTCAAAGATTTTTTTTCCTTCTGGATTATAACTGCTAACCCCTCAAAACCTTTGACTTAATCACTTAAAGTGTTATACTTTACCCGATAATCTACAAGCAGACTTTGTCTTACTACAGGAGACTCATTTATCCAAGACAGCAGATGAACTTACCTCACCACATTTTCCTCACTCGTACTCAGCCTGCTTCAACTCAAAACAAAGAGTTGTTACTATTATGATAAAAACACACTTCAATCATAATACAACTACTATAGATCCAGAGTGTCGATTTATTACAGTTAACATTTCTATTCAAAATACTAATTTATACATTGCTAATATCTATTGCCCGAATGTTGACAACCCCTCCTTTTATCATGCTTTCTTCACCTCACTTTCTGCTCACTTAGACACAGCTCTTATAATATGAGGGGACTTGAACCTTGTATCTAATCCAGCAGTTGACAGGCTCAGTTCAGCAGGCAGTCATGGTATCTGGAAATCAACAGGAAAAATAATCTCCTACTCATCACACAAAAAAAAGAAAGAGAGATCCCGTGAATTAGAGGTAGAACAAAAAATAAAAACATTAGAAGCTGCCCATGCAGCCTCACCACAGAAACACATGCTGAATGATCTGAAAAAATTCAAACTTGAATTAAATTATATTACTGATAAAAAACACCCAATTCCAGTTACACAGACTTTGCTTAGAGAACTTTGATCATGGCAATAAATTCAGCAGATTCGTAGCTAACCAATTCAAATTGAATAAGGAAAAAATAAATATTACCTCTTTAAATGACTCAGCTGGAAATAATACTCATAACAGAAGAAATAAATAATGCATTTAGAGATTTTTTTATAAAAACATACATCACAAATTGATCCATCTAGCTCTAACGTCAATGCATTTTTGAACAATTTAGATTTGCCAAGGTTAGATAATCAGGGTTAGATCAGGGTTCTGGATTTACCTGTTTCAATGGCTGAACTCCATGAAGCCCTCTTGCATATGCCGAATAACAACGGCGCTGGGCCAGACGGTTTTCCTGCTGAATTCTGCAAAGAATTCTGCGCCCAAATTCTATAGGATGGCCATATGCAATTATAGCCTGTTTTGCTTTCCATGTAAACAAGCATGCAAAATGAAAAACTGGGATTGTGAAGAACACTAAATGGTCTACTGAATAAACATGTAGTCAGTTTCAATTGTCCTGGCTCTCTCCTAATGTAAATTAGGGAAAGTTGCATGTTGCCTCAAACAATGACGTCCGCTAATATCAGCCTGCTCCTTAAACCAGACAAAGACCCCACACTCCCATTCAGTTATCACCCAATATCACTTATTATTACATGGCTTGGTTGAATTCTAATATAGAATATACAAAATTCGTGGACTTTTTCAGCTCAGAAGCATAAATACCTCCAAAACAGGTCATGTTTTTATCTTTGTAACACTTAAAACAGTGACAATGCCCCAGGGGCATCACTAGAGCTGCACTGGGGCACTAAAATGTGTTTATTTTAAAAGGTGCTCTAAGCGATGTTGAGCGACATTACTTCTTGTTGACGTTCAAAGTATTTTCCAACAAAACAAGACTAGCTTGCCCCTCCCTCCTCCTAATCCCGTCCCCTCCCTTCTGTGCTTCCGTGCACCAACCCCCAAATCCTTCTTGGCGGTTATTGGCGGTTATTGGCTGGAACACTGTTTGTTTATGCTTTGTGGTGCAGGTGGGCCCTGTAGACCCTGGGCTGTCTACAGAGGCCACGCTTTTTTTACAGTGCGTTCAGGGGACAAGCAGCTTTCAGATGTTTGCTGTATATGATAACAAATGTTGTAGCCTAAAACACGTGTGACATTGCTTAGAGCACCTCTAACATTTAAATGCATCAGTCTGGTAGCCTGGTCCTACCAGACTCTGGTACATCAGCCTGGTCCTACCAGACTCTGGTACATCAGCCTGGTCCTACCAGACTCTGGTCCATTAGCCTGGTCCTTCCAGACTCCGGTCCATTAACCTGGTCCTACCAGACTCTGGTCCATTAACCTGGTCCTGGTCCATTAGACTGGTCCTACCAGACTCTGGTCCATTAGCCTGGTCCTGGTCCATTAGCCTGGTCCTACCAGACTCTGGTCCATTAGCCTGGTCCTGCCAGACTCTGGTACATTAGCCTAGTCCTACCAGAATCCAGAGAGTCTGGCCACTCTCCATTGACAAGTGTTAACTTCCTTGAAGGTGGGTACTCTGTTGAAATGTAAAGCTATTGCTTCATTACTAACTTGTTGTACTGATGCATGTGTTGAGTGAAGAGTTTGTGAGATATTTCACAAAGAGCAATGGGTGGGCAGAGATTTATGCATAATGTAAATATCATAACATTTCATGTAGGCCACATTCTAATTAGGGTCTGATCCTAGAATCACCCCTGTGCTAGGCCTACTTCCGCGATATTGCGTTTGCTAATCCCACTGGACTAAATAATCAGTCATTTAGCATCGTAAAATACGGCTTCTAAAACATCTCTGAGCTCTGAGCAGCGCTTGCTCTGGCTTTCTTGAGCCTGAGTGTGTAGGGTGTGCAACTATTGGCTACATTTGATCAATGTTTTCTTTCTTTCATTCCAATTTTGGGTCAGTCAGTCACAGTGAAAACCGGTGACATTTCCGGGGACAGATCCAGCCGGGGACAGATCACCAAAACCGGGGACTGTCTCCGGAAACCGGGGACGTCTGGTCACCCTAGGACGCAGGATTCCAACCGTAAAGACGGGACAGACTATTTTCTTTAGCAAGAGCAATACAGTCATATTTAAATTAATAAACTTCTATTTAAATTAATATTTTGTGTAAATTATTGATTTATTTGTATTGGTATTAAGTGGGATAATGTAGATTTTTGCGTCAGGGTTGTATTCGCTATAACCGCCTCCTTCTACATTAAAGCAGATCTTAAATTAATCTGCAAAGCCATAGCAAGAAGGCTAAAGAAGATCACTCCTTGTATAATTCACCCTGACCGGATTTATTAAGAGCAGGCACTCTACTTAAAATACACACAGGCTAATTAATGTGATAAACTACTTCTTTCTTTAGATGCAGAGAAAGCATTTCATAGGGTAAATTGGAAATTTCTATTTGCTACATAAATTTTGATTTGAACTCTTTCATAGACTGGATTAAATCTTATACAGTTCCCCAAGAGTTGCTGTCAAGACAAATGATCATACTTCTCCCAGCTTTCAGAAGGGTACTACTAGGCAGGGTTTCCCACTCTTTCCCTTGCTATTCACCATTTTTATAGAGCCACTAGCGGCTGCAATCAGACAAAATAAAAAATATAAAATAATACAAAAGGAATTCAAACAGAAAATGTACCCCACAAGATAAGCCTTTATGCAGATGATGTATCACTTTTCGTTCTAAACTCACAACCATCTCTTTCTGACACAATCACACTTATAGATAAATTCTCATCCATCTCAGACTATTCCATTAACTGGAGTAAATTCATAGTTTTATCTCTAATGTGTAATTTCCAGAGTGTATCCACTACACCGCTAAAGTCAGGGAATATGAAATATCTGGGTGTACATATTTCCTCCAGGCTGTCAGAACTGACAGGGCTAAACTATACACCTCTACTTAAATCAATAGAGGATGACTTTTTGTGATGGACAACATTGCCCATATCACTCATGGGAAGAGTCACCACCATAAAAATGATGGTCCTACCTAAAATCAAATACCTGTTTTCAATGTTACCCACCAAAGCCTCTGCTGTCTGGTTTATGTCACTAAACTCAAACATCTCTACAGTTTTGTGGAAAAATAAACCCCCGCGAATCAGTTTAAAAACTCTGCAAAAAGCAAAAGATTGTGATGGAAGTGTCAAATTTTGCTCACTACTTCCTGTCCAACAGATTACGATATATCTCAAAATGGATCATAGTCCCCTGGACCATTTATGGATGGACATAGAACAAACATTCTGTAAGGAAATAAAAATTTCTGATATACCATTCATTAGCTCGAGTATCAAACATCTTAGCTACCTGCTTTAAAAGCATTAACATAAACACCTCCCTGACAGTCTGGTGGGAATTTCTCAAAATGTCTGGGCCTATATATCTATATATATATATATATATATATATATATATATATATATATATATATATATATATACACTACCGTTCAAAAGTTTGGGGTCACATTGAAATGTCCTTATTTTTGAAGGAAAAGCACTGTACTTTTCAATGAAGATAACTTTAAACTAGTCTTAACTTTGAAGAAATACACTCTATACATTGCTAATGTGGTAAATTACTATTCTAGCTGCAAATGTCTGGTTTTTGGTACAATATGTACATAGGTGTATAGAGGCCCATTTCCAGCAACTATCACTCCAGTGTTCTAATGGTACAATGTGTTTGCTCATTGGCTCAGAAGGCTAATTGATGATTAGAAAACCCTTGTGCAATCATGTTCACACATCTGAAAACAGTTTAGGTCGTTACAGAAGCTACAAAACTGACCTTCCTTTGAGCAGATTGAGTTTCTGGAGCATCACATTTGTGGGGTCAATTAAATGCTCAAAATGGCCAGAAAAAGAGAACTTTCATCTGAAACTCGACAGTCTATTCTTGTCCTTAGAAATGAAGGCTATTCCATGCGAGACATTGCTAAGAAATTGAAGATTTCCTACAACGGTGTGTACTACTCCCTTCAGAGGACAGCATAAACAGGCTCTTACCAGAGTAGAAAAAGAAGTGGGAGGCCGCGTTGCACAACTGAGCAAGAAGATAAGTACATTAGAGTCTCTAGTTTGAGAAACAGACGCCTCACAGGTCCCCAACTGGCATCTTCATTAAATAGTACCCGCAAAACACCAGTGTCAACATGTACAGTGAAGAGGAGGCTGCGGGATTCTGGGCTTCAGGGCAGAGTGGCAAAGAAAAAGCCATATCTGAGACTGGCCAATAAAAGAAAAAGATTAAGATGGGCAAAAGAGCACAGACATTGGACAGAGGAAGACTGGAAAAAAGTGTTGTGGACGGATGAATCCAAGTTTGAGGTGTTTGGATCACAAAGAAGAACGTTTGTGAGACGCAGAACAGATGAAAAGATGCTGGAAGAATGCCTGACGCCATCTGTTAAGCATGGTGGAGGTAATATGATGGTCTGGGGTTGCTTTGGTGCTGGTAAGGTGGGAGATTTGTACAGGGTAAAAGGGATTCTGAATAAGGAAGGCTATCACTCCATTTTGCAACGCCATGCCATACCCAGTGGACAGCGCTTGATTGGAGCCAATTTCATCCTACAACAGGACAATGACCCTAAACACACCTCCAAATTGTGCAAGAACTATTTAGAGCAGAAGCAGGCAGCTGGTATTCTATCGGTAATGGAGTTGCCAGCGCAGTCACCAGATCTGAACCCCATTGAGCTGTTGTGGGAGCAGCTTGACCGTATGGTACGCAAGAAGTGCCCATCCAACCAATCCAACTTGTGGGAGCTGCTTCTGGAAGCGTGGGGTGCAATTTCTCCAGATTACCTCAACAAATTAACAGCTAGAGTGCCAAAGGTCTGCAATGCTGTAATTGCTGCAAATGGAGGATTCTTTGACGAAAGCAAAGTTTGATGTAAAAAAAATCTTATTTCAAATTCAAATCATTATTTCTAACCTTGTCAATGTCTTGACTCTATTTTCTATTCATTTCACAACGTATGGTGGTGAATGAGTGTGACTTTTCAGGAAAACACAAAATTGTTTGGGTGACCCCAAACTTTTGAACGGTAGTGTATATATATATACACACACACACACACACACACGGTATACACTCACCTATAGGATTATTAGGAACACCATACTAATACTGTGTTTGACCCCCTTTCGCCTTCAGAACTGCCTTAATTCTACGTGGCATTGATTCAACAAGGTGCTGAAAGCATTCTTTAGAAATGTTGGCCCATATTGATAGGATAACATCTTGCAGTTGATGGAGATTTGTGGGATGTACAACCAGGCCACAAAGCTCCCGTTCCACCACATCCCAAAGATGCTCTATTGGGTTGAGATCTGGTGACTGCGGGGGCCATTTTAGTACAGTGAACTCATTGTCATGTTCAAGAAACCAATTTGAAATGATTCGAGCTTTGTGACATGGTGCATTATCCTGCTGGAAGTAGCCATCAGAGGATGGGTACATGGTGGTCATAAAGGGATGGACATGGTCAGAAACAATGCTCAGGTAGGCCGTGGCATTAAAACAATGCCCAATTGGCACTAAGGGGCCTAAAGTGTGCCAAGAAAACATCCCCACACCATTACACCACCACCACCAGCCTGCACAGTGGTAACAAGGCATGATGGATCCATGTTCTCATTCTGTTTACGCCAAATTCTGACTCTACCATCTGAATGTCTCAACAGAAATTGAGACTCAGACCAGGCAACATTTTTCCAGTCTTCAACTGTCCAATTTTGGTGAGTTCTTGCAAATTGTAGCCTCTTTTTCCTATTTGTAGTGGAGATGAGTGGTACCCGGTGGGGTCTTCTGCTGTTGTAGCCCATCCGCCTCAAGGTTGTGCGTGTTGTGGCTTCACAAATGCTTTGCTGGATACCTCGGTTGTAACGAGTGGTTATTTCAGTCAAAGTTGCTCTTCTGTCAGCTTGAATCAGTCGGCCCATTCTCCTCTGACCTCTAGCATCAACAAGGCATTTTCGCCCACAGGACTGCCGCATACTGGATGTTTTTCCCTTTTCACACCATTCTTTGTAAACCCTAGAAATGGTTGTGCGTGTAAATCCCAGTAACTGAGCAGATTGTGAAATACTCAGACCGGCCCGTCTGGCACCAACAACCATGCCACGCTCCAAATTGCTTAAATCACCTTTCTTTCCCATTCTGACATTCAGTTTGGAGTTCAGGAGATTGTCTTGACCAGGACCACACCCCTAAATGCATTGAAGCAACTGCCATGTGATTGGTTGATTAGATAATTGCATTAATGAGAAATTTAATTCTTTAGGTGAGTGTATATGTCAGGTGATATATCTGATAGTTAAATACATGCTATGTTGCAATGTGCGCATGTCCAGACGTGTTGTTTCTTTGTTTTGCTTCTTTGTTTCTCCTTTTATTTTCCCTCAGTTGTTTTCTTAAATCAGCTGTTTATAACTGTTGTTCTCCTGGCTGGCTTTGTCATTCTTTTGTTGTTGTTTCTTTGTTTGTCTTTGTCTGCCCCAAGTCCCGATCCCCATTCTCTTGCAGGATTTGTTGCTTTCTCTGTTGTTTTCTGTTGTCCCCACCCCCAACCCCTTCCTCTTGCAGGTATGGCCCATTCTATATGGTTCCTGTTTGTGCCCTCCATCCCCATTTCTGTCCCCCTGTCCCACCCGGTGACAAATCAAAAATAAATAATAAAACAGACAAAGGAGTATATTAAAACTCTATTGTTAAAAGTAATATCTGTTTGGCACAACAAGGTATTCAGCTCCACATATTGTATACCAGGCTGCGAGGCAGGACAGGTTAAAAAAAAATAAAGTATTATACCATGACCTTTATCATCATGTGATAACAAGGACTACCATCTGCCTTGTCTTAATTCTTACAGTTTTCTAACAGGATTATATATTTCAGAATATCTATGTGTAATTCAATTTATGAATGTTTTTGTTTCTTGATATGCATTACTCTAGAAACTGAAACATCATCTTCCCAAACATATTTCAACTTAATGTGAAAACAACAGACCACTATCTGTAATTTTAAGTTACACACCATTGGTTTTATTGAGACTTGTCACGCTGGCCTTGACTCTTAAGTGTACACTCTAAACGATTAGAGGTTTGTCTCCGCTTTTGCCATTACTTTGGCAAGGAACATACTTTGCCATTAAAACTTACTTTTGAACAGAAGGGAAGTTTGCTGTAATTAAGGGTACTCTTTTAGACCTTTCAAACATTTAAGGCCTATCTAGTATATTTAATGTAGAAAAGGATAAAATAACTACAGTACATTTCAAATTGATATGAATCAATTATGTGTGCCTATGTGAGTTTATACGTAATTAACATTATAATTTGCTGCAAAGGTAGTGATTATGTTGTCAAACACAAGTGTGGTCATTCAGGAATAATTAAATCCTCAAAGCACACATGTTGACTTCTGCAGGAAAGGATTACATGTGTAATGCAGTTAATTTCAATATATTGAAGAAAAAAATATATACATGTACACATTCAAGTCAAATAATTAGCATTTTAATTAATTATTTTTACAATAATGTACCTGAGTATTAGGCCTAAACGATTCAGGGAAAAAAATTTTGCTTAGAATTGATATTGATTGAATTGATTTGGACAATGACAAAACAAAACAAATGGTAGTACCAAACAGATTTTTTTTGGCAACTATAGGACATTGCACATCACCACAAGCCTGTAAACACAGAGGCTTCATTGAAAAGAAGGGAGAGCATTGCAGCGCTTGGGAGCGCATAAAAACCTATTTTATACAGTCTATCTTTAAAACTCTCAGTAGAAAGTAGTAGCGGTGAATCGAGATTGTGATATTATAATGATCAATCGTGCTGGCCTTCTGATTATCTCCATTTGATTCATTGCCTTGACACTCAGGGATTATTTAACCAATAAGGCAGTAGATATTTCTCAGGAGTACCCTAAAAGTGAATGAAATGACCCCCCCCCTCCCCATCTGACACACTGTATAAAGCACAAGCAATTTTTGGAAATCTGACAAAGGTACCTTGAACAGCGAGAAAGCCGACTACACCAGAAGAGTTGCATTATAATGTAAGCAATGTTTTTTATTTCTCACCTTTAAATTCAAAGGCAAAATCGGACTGAATTTTAGTAAGTATGGTTGGATCTGGCAGCTTTAATGTTGTATCTGTACCTATTTAATGGAGTATCAATCCAATATGGAGCTTCTACTTCTGATTTTGGCATTGTGACATAGTTGAATAATACTTTATCATGCATTTTGACTGTGATCCAGGGTTCGCTCCAGTGCTGTGATGTCGCTGAGTATTCTGGCTCTCTGCCTGCTGGCTTGTATTGACTCTGGCATAAACGCATACCCAGCCAAGCCGGCCAGTCCACGGGAAGGCGCACCACCTGAGGAGCTTCAAAGATATTATTCTGCTCTAAGACACTACATCAATCTCATTACAAGACAGAGGTTAGTTGTTCTTCATTCTTACTTCTATCACATACTGTAATTTCAGGTAATTTTTAAAGTAATGCAAAAAAGATCGATATGTTGCTTGACTCTTTTCCATGCAAATAGGTACGGGAAAAGAGAGACCCCAGATACTGTATTTTCAGATGTGCTCGTGAGGGAGAGCACAGAGAGTATTCCAGAATCAAATTATGTCAGGTAAATTATATTAAAATGTTGCTTTAAAATTTTGTAAAGCCTTTTTTTTATAAAACTAAATTGTGCTGTCTATGTCAGTTTTATGCAATGTAATGTATGGTATTGCATGATAAATTATGTGAGATGAATACCAGAAAAGTACAAGCTCCCATACAATGCATTGTAATTCAATACAACAGCCATATTTGCACTGTGTTAAAGAAGTGTTCACTTTTAACGTTGTAGTAAGTGGTGGTGTTGGATTAATTAGTATTGAGAGTTGTTTTTAATTCATTGTCTTCCACTTGTATTTGAATAGGGACAGGAAAACATATTACATAGGTTTTAATGTTTGTTGAAAACAACACTTTGTATTTAACTTCCTTATGTTATAGGTATGATGGGCTGCCATTGTGGTGATGCTGCTGGAGCTGTCATAGCCAGACTGACTTTTCCACAAAGCTGCTGCCACATCTGTTACTGACATGAAATGAACTTGTGCTGCATGGAATAAACATTGTGTAATGCAACTATTTTAGTCTGTAATGTTGTTAAATGGGTCAGCATGTCAATAACATGTTGACTTATTGTCTCACTCTGGCTCATTTGGATTGACATATACCTTCCATGTGTATCTACAGTGTAGGTATGTTATGTGTGTCATTCACTGATGGAGTAACAGTGCTCTCTACTGGTGAACAGACATCTAAACATTTTAAGATATTTTCAAGTGGGGAGAATAGTTTATAATTCATGTCTGCTGTCTGCTAATGTTATATTTTGATACTGTTATTGCAATTCATTCATATATATATATATATATATATATATATATAGATATATATATATATATTTATTATGAAAACAAACACCATACATAAATGAATATGTGCACACTACACACACACTTACATACATTTGCATAAACACATAATAGTCACATGAAGTGTAGAATGTTATATTTTGGAGAGAGTAAAATAGAAATAAACTGTAAATTAAGTACACTACAGTATTGTCTATTTTACTTATTCTATCAAGCCAGATGAGATGTACCTCAACCTTGCCTGAAATCAGATTAACAGGTTAATCCAATCAAGGGACCTGGATGCATCAAAAACGAATTACGCAACACTGGGGTTAACTCTGTTATGGCATCTGGTCCAAGCTACTGTGCTCGCTATAACTAAACTCTGGCTCTCTGAAGAAGCTTCAGCGCAGCTGAATTACCAGATTTGGTGAATGGAATATTGTTTGGTGCTTTATGCTGATAGGTGGTACAAATGGGATTATTTAGCCAGATGTGGGGATGGTTTATCACAGGTGCTATGATAGCCAGATCAAATACAGTATATTTTCCTCATGGGGTAAGTGTTTCCACAACGTTTAATTCTTATGTTTTTGGCTATGCAATAGTAGGCACTGATAGGTGCACGATGTTTTGCCAGCGCGAAAAGATAAATCAGTTACTGGCACACATTTTTTATTTCAGAACTAGCCTACAGATTTAAAGTCCTGGTAGATGTATGTTTGAATTTATGTTGACCAAATAGTTGTATTGAGCTGTCAACTCACAATATTGCAGTTAGTATGTACGATGTACAATCAAAAGCAATCAGAGGGCATTTACGAGTTTTCTTTAGGGGTCATGCATTTATTGAGATGCATCGATGCAGTTTACCTCCACACACCTTTTTTATATTCATATGGACGCGTGTGTCTGAAATAAAGTTGAATTGTAAGGCATTGTTTACAATAAATATCATACGGGTTGTGCAGGATTTCGATGACCTAGATATCACTTAAACGGCATTGGATGTCATTTGCACATCACACTGTCACTGGATGAGAAACAGAAGGAAGAGGCGCAGGCAGGCACACTGGAAATGCCCTAACAAGTTATTATTGCGCAAGTGGTTTCCGAAATAGGAAACTCTGAAACTGAGGGAAGCATGAAAGTGTGACTGGATGGTAATACTTAAATCAGGTAACTTAAATTTTTTTTAACAGTATCATCATGGGACCCTCTAGTTTATTGGCTCTCACGACCAGCTGACGTTAGCTAATGTTAGCTAGTCTGAGCCACATGATATTACGGTTACTACTAGCCAATGACTGGACTTGCAGCTAACTGTTACTTTACCTACTAGCTAGCTATCTAGTTCGCAATAGCTAATTAAACCAGCGAAGTTTGCCCGGTTAAGTGCGATTACCTTTTGTAATAAAATACCAGTATTGGTCAATTCTGAAAGACTCTAGCACGCTAGCGTTTGCTAGCAATAATTTGCATTGCTTACCTAGCTACGAGCTAGCTAACTTTACAAACTAGCAATGGCTAGCACCAACTTGGTAAGGGATGGGCACTAATGTTATAACGATTTGACAGCATGTGGCCGCAGTTAGAAATATGTCAACTATTATAAATATTATAATACTGCTAATTGGCTACCAATGGCTAATTATCATGTTTAGCTAAGTTAACGTTGTCTTACATTGAGAGTGGTAGTTACACGTGCCTAGTGCGCGTGTAGCTTAATAGCAAATGTAAACCACTGCGACCAACACGTTTCTTCGAGGCTCATTTAGCTCCACTTTTTTTTGTGTCCTTCCATGACATTAGAACTAACTTACTATTTATGAACGTATTTGCCACCATGAGCACATAGCGTTCACGTCCCACCTGGCGGCTCCTCATGTGTCTGATAAAAGGCAGTGTAACGTTACTCTAATTGCAACTGTGTGCTTTTTTCTGCCTCAGCTAAGCCTCATTTATCAAGACTAGGAACTAATTTATGAAAATTGTGACTAAGTTCAAAGTTGGTAACTGTTACTAGTACTGAAAGCAATATACCTTTTTTGCAGACTATACCCATGTCCCATTAATGAAAGGGTTCTTTTAATTACTTTTGATCTTTTTATATCCACAGAAAACTTAACAATGTATACTTTGCAGTCCCCAGTATCATTCTTGGTAATGAGTAGTAATCATGGTAGTAATAAGTCTTTTTAAACAGACATTGGTCATGTGATTGACTTGGCCAATCACTTTGGCTGCACAATACTGCTAAATGAACAGGATAACTCTGTGCAATGAAGGCAACCCTGGGTAAGAGTAGGAGTTATTTACTAGCATGAGCTGCTTTTATCAATACTTAGGAAGTTTTTTTTAGGTTGCATTGGCCAATTTCATCAAAACTAAGAAGAATAATGTGTTTTGTAGAAAACATGGGTCTCCGTGTTGGAGTGCTGCACTGGTGATTTGAACACAGTTTGTAGGTGAGTTTGAGCCTTTCTTGTTTCTTTTTGACTCTGAAAGATTATCTGCCTTTTTATTGTTGTTTCTGCATTTTTACTGTTCTTACAATGTTTTTAAATGTATGATGTTTACACAGTTTACAGTTAAATGGGGCCTGTGCTCAAAAAACCTAGAATTTTGTTGGTCCACCTACCCACTAGGGCATATGGCTGTTTTTACTTGCTCTGTTTGAAGATCATGTTTGTATAGAGTCTCCAGGGGCCACCTGTGTGTGTAGCTGACACAACCTTTAGCCAGATGGATGGAAGACTCATCCCTTGTCATTCAATGGCCCTCTTTGTCATTCTCTGAATTCATAAGAGCTCTCTGTATTAACATGCTCTCTTTCATAAGCATGTTAGTAGCTCAAGACAAGTGTCATTTTGTGTCTCATCCTTCCATACTGTATCTGCATTTGTTCAACAGCAACACATGTTAGTACATGTCAGCTTGATTAAATTCATGACATGGCTTATACAGTATGGTGATCTTGGCGTACAGTTTACTGACTTGAACAGGTTTTCTACCTTTTGCAGCAGTTACTCTGGTTTCTGCAAGCGGGCAGTTGGGCAGCTTTTGGCCGTTTTTAAGAGAGTTTCACCGCCCTGAGCTGAGGAATATTAAACATGACCGTGGCCAATGCAAAGTCTGGCAAAGGTAAGCTGTCAAAGACAAGATTCTTACTAATCATGCACAGGAACTGTTGTAATGTTGTTTGTAGGATTTGACATTTTATTACCATTTGAATGGTACTGTGCCCACTGCCCAGAGATAGTTGTGTGGGCGGGATTGCTGCTGCCGCTGAACTTTCACATTTGTCTCTCTGTGAATCATGGCAAAGCCAAAAAAAAAAAAAAACAATACCAAAAATATATTGCAATATTGCAAAACAGCCAAATGTTTGGTTCCCGTAGTGTGTCTATACAAACTTCAAATGGACTGCTTATTTTTCTAAAAAAAAACAAAAACAGAATGTATGACAAATGTTAATGAAAAGATAATTACTGGAAGGTACAGTAAGTTATTTTGTATACATCTTATTGAAATTATAATTAAAATATTTGTCCGGAACTTGGGCTCAAGTTTTTTGCTGTGTGCTCTCTGCCTCTACAAGGCAGATCTGTTAGTAGAACAAACCCTTTGTGACTTTGCATGCTTGTTGCTGCTGTAGATGGAACAAGGGGTGTTCTCTGTGAATTGGTCCATTGATAGACTGTGCATTTATTGTTCTTGCCTTCTAAGCTCTTATTATAGTCACATTGTTTTGTTTCCGAATTTCTACTGACTATGAGCGTTTGTCACTAACATATCTGCCTGCATTCCCAAAGCAGCTCAAGCTCAAAAAGGTCAAGGGTGTGGTTAGCATTCTGTTAGCCCAGCCTTTGACGTGTATTTTTTTCTCCTTCAGCCATGCAGCAGGTACTGGACAACCTGAAAGACCTGCCATCAGACTCAGGAGCCAAAGATATTGACCTCATCTTCCTCAGAGGCATCATGGAGAGCCCTATCGTCCGCTCCCTTGCAAAGGTAAAAAACACACACACACAACACACAGAGTTCTAATCTCATTAGCTGGTCATCAAGTTCTAGCTTTAGTTCAAATGAGGAGCAAATGCCACTGTGAGCCCGAGGAAATGAAGGTGTACACTTCACAGGATACACTTCTGGCGGTGTACTCTGTGAGGCTCAACAACATATTTCAACTAGGAAGGCAATGGGCAAATGCTTAATTTTGCGACCTGGAGGGAGAAATACAGTGGTGCTCAAAAGTTTACATACACATGCTTAAGTTGACTAAAAAGAGGAATAAAAAAATCATGTTTTGGAAATTTATTTTAATACCTAAATTAAAAAATGAGGTAAAATCCAACCTTTAAGGACACCAATTTTCTTTGTGAATGAATAACGTATTGTAAATAAATAAATGTTCTTATTTAAAATACAGGGGTCATACCCCTATGTTAAATTCCCATAGAGGCAGGCAGATTTTTATTATTAAAGGCCAGTTATTTCCTGGATTCAGGATATTATGCATCCTGATAAAGTTCCCTTGGCCTTTAGAATTAAAATAGCCCCACATCATCACATACTCTTCACCATGCTTAGAGATAGGCATGGTTTTATTTCAGTTAGACTAATACCTGGTTTGATTTGCATTGAGAGATGATTTTATAGAAAGTATCCCATGCCTATCTCTAAGCATGGTGAAGAGTATGTGATGATGTGGGGCTATTTTAATTCTAAAGGCCAAGGGAACTTTATCAGGATGCATAATATCCTGAATCCAGGAAATAACTGGCCTTTAATAATAAAAATCTGCCTGCCTCTATGGGAATTTAACATAGGGGTATGTATACTTATGACCCCTGTATTTTAAATAAGAACATTTATTTATTTACAATACGTTATTCATTCACAAAGAAAATTGGTGTCCTTAAAGGTTGGATTTTACCTCATTTTTTAATTTAGGTATTAAAATAAATTTCCAAAACATGATTTTTTTATTCCTCTTTTTAGTCAACTTAAGCATGTGTATGTAAACTTTTGCGCACCACTGTAGTTCAGGCTGTTCTCTGTCTCTCTCTCTCTCTCTTAAACATACATGATTTTTGAACAAGCATATGTAAAGCATCTTGCAGTGTGCCCACTGTTCCAGTGTTAAGGTTTATATTACTTGCAGGAAATGTCTACAGGCTAGTGGGAGGTAAAAATTTTTGTCATTAGAAGAGAGAAAAAAGCATCGGATTTGCTATATGCAGGGTAGGAAACACAGCTAAAAGAGGACTGACACAGACAGCATGAAGAACTACTATAGAAGAACTGTATTTACCGTAGTTTAGTGTAATGTCATATCATATAGAACCATTGAATGAGGTCACTGTATATTGAACCGTTAATGTAATTTCCCTTTGTCTTGTGTGTATCACAGGGATAGTGTGATTTTTATTTTTATTTATTTTTTTTTTTTTTTTAGCGCTGCAACTGTTTCACTTATAAGTCACCTGAGCATGGCATTTTAATGGTGTCTCATTTATGTAGTTTGACCTTCAGTATTTGGACAGAACAAGAGCAACACTTGAAACAATACCGTATTCTATTAGCCAAGGAATAAGATATGATATCCTTTCCCCAAATGATAAAACTAAGCCTACAGCAGGGTGTGAAACTCTTCTCAGTAGCACTAACATACGGACTCTCAGCTGAGTTCCCAAAAACTATATCCCTATGTAAAGTATATCAATATTGAGATACAAAATTATCATGAAATAACATTTTATGCTTTTGGTGCACCTTAATGTTGGGTGTCCATGTCTATCTACCTCTTTCTCATCGGTCTGTAAAAACAGAACCAAAGTGTAGCTGGTGGAGAAACTCACTGTGAAATTCTCCTTATATTGTCCTGAATTTCTGGATTCACCAAAATGTATAAATTCTTTAGGACACCTTAGGACAATGTAAACACATTTACATGAAGGGAATAGGTGGGGTGGACAAAAATGTTCTCATGAAGTAGCCACTTAAATTATGTTTTTTTTTTTTTGGTATGAGAGCATGTTTTTTTATGACATGCACCTGCTCAACAAAGTTGTTGAATGTGTTGTTTCAGCTGTGCACTTTCCTTGTTGTTTTATCTGCTTTAAACATAGTAAAGGGTTGTATGCTCATAAATACCAAATTTTGGGGTTAGAAAAAAATCATGATTTGTAACTCAATCCATAATAGAAATAAAGAGGTTTGGACTTTCATTTTATTAGCTGTGTGGCATTCTAAGCTCTCTCTCAGCCTGATAAAGGTGTGTGTGTGTGTGTGTGTGTCTGTGTGTCTGTCTGTGTGTAGGCCCATGAGCGTCTCGAAGAAGTTAAGTTAAAAGCTGTGCAGGAAAATAATGTTCAGCTGGTCACGGAGATCCTGGATTCCCTTAACAACCTGCCAGAAAAAGATGCTGCCGCAGCTGAGCTTCTCAACATCCTTCAGGATCCACACTTTAAGGTGTCAACCTCATTCTTCTTGTACACAATTTGTAATGTGGGGTGAATGTACCACACATTGTAGAATGAATTGTCTAGCTTGTGTTGTACTTGTGTGGGAATGAATGTTGGAGCTGGTTACTCCAACCATTGACTAATACTCTCTGAAGTTGTGGCAGCTCTGCTCCGTTGCCCTATATATTCTCAACTACTTACAAGCTGCGTCCTGGGAGGTGGGGTGTACTTACTTGGGCCAATAGCAGGCTGAGTTATGTGGGTAAAGTCAGGGGGAGAAGACTGTCACCTACTTATTCAATAAACCTTCACAATAGCTGATGCAGTTTGTAGTCAGACCAGTGCTTACTCTATGTTGTGGCTGCTAGGGTAAGAACAAGACTGACTTATCTTTTCTATATATGTTATTCATCTGTTGATGCTGTCATCAAAGCATTTTTTTCTGTTGTGCATAGTTAAGTGATTTATGTCTTAACTCTTTAATGGTAATCTATCAAATGCCTGTCACTGTTTTTGGTAGATGAACAACATCGTAGCAGTGATTGTTTTCTTCCTAAGTGAGATAGAGGTGTTGGAAATATACATAAAGATGTCTTAGTGGTACAGAGATTCTGAACCAGAATGTCTGATCTTCTCTCTTATTCTGCTTTTTTCTGCATCAGTCTTTGGTAGAGGCTCATGACAAAGTGGCTGCAAAGTGCTATGAAATGCCCCATGCAGTGAACAACAATGCCTTGTTGACGAGTTCACTCATGCCAGCTGATGCTGTAAGGATGATTGGCATCCAGAAAAAAGCCGGAGAACCACTGGTGAGTTAGCCAGGAATTGACATAAACCACAGCTCTGCAGGGGAAGCTAGTTAAATGTTTTACTTATGTCCTCTTTTATTACTGTTAAAACAGGGTGACTCAGTTTTATATAATAACTCAACATGAGTTGCTTCTTTTTCAGCAACCAGACAGACTATGCCATGAAATAGACCTCCCGTATGATCTTGAAGTGTGGATGTGTGATACTAAATGACTCTCTTTCAGGGGGTGACGTTCCGTGTGGAGCAGGGAGAGATGGTGATCGCACGCATCCTGCATGGCAGCTCGATTGACAGGCAGGGTATGCTGCACATAGGGGACATAATTCGCGAGGTGAATGGTCGTGAAGTCAGTCGGAACCCTCATGAACTCCAGGAACTGTTGCGGGACTGCAGTGGGAGCATCTCACTCAAGGTCTTGCCCAGCTACAGAGGCACACCGGCTCCACCACAGGTGGGTGAGGAAAAAGCAGGCTGCATTTTATGTGTTCCTGTCTAGTGTTTCACCTGTGGAATGCTAAAAATTTTGTTAACTGGGAAATATTTTTTTTTTATTAGCGCTCTTTATTGAAATCTTGAGATCAGTGTGCAAAGTGCACCGGAGGACAGGATGTGTCAGTCCCGGTGTGCCAGGTGTACAAGGCGAGGCAAGGAGTTGTACTGTACCTTTCAGCGATTGGGGGAGAACTGCCTGACCTGGGTGATCTCAGAATGCCAGGCTTCTGAAAATTGAGCCCAGTGAGGGTCTATTAATAACACTCCTCACACTATTTGGGACACACACCACTCTTCTCACTGGAGCACCCCTCTCCTTCTTACAGTAACAGGCACACAGAGCAGCTGACACCGAGAAGCAGTACATAGGGTTATGTCAGACACTGACCTTTGTGTCGGGAAGGATCGAAAGATCTAATTTTACTGTTTGGTTAAATGCTTGTTACACACAGTCATTGTAAGCGTTTAACTTGTGAATTGGAAGAAAAAAAATATATGTATAGGGAAAAAAGGAAGTGGGCATGCACATTGTTGTGTAACATTGATATTTTAAGAGCTTTCAGACATTATTAGTTTGTTCCACAGTCATGTCACGACTGATAAATTAATTATTCATGAACAAATTGATGAACAAACATGTATTAACATGACACAGTTTACGCCCTGGTACCTCACCAAATAGTGTGGTACCATGAATCAAAATCAGCTTTATTGGCCAGGTATGAAGACACATACGAGGAATTTTTCTTTGGAGCATAGTTGCTCACAATGTGCTTACACATACAAAACAACCAAACAATATATACACACTAATATATACATACTCTAAACAGAAACATAAATAATATAGAGGTATGAGTGCAATGAAGAGACCAATAAAAATTATTTAAATGTGGAACATAGTGGAAAGGGTACTGGGATAAATAGTATTAAGTTATTATATTACAGTATGAACATTATGAACAGTTCTGAAATAGGAAATAAGAATGATGAATAAATAACAAATAATAAGTGAGATATGAGAATGGGAATGATGAGTAAATAAGACTGAGTCCTTCCACAGTGGCCTGGAGTGGCCAGTCTGGCCCAGGGCCCTTTACTGCATGTCTTCCCCTTTCTCTCCCCTGCCTTTCCTTTGCGTCATTCTCACTACTCAATAAAGCAGATACGACAAAAAAAACACAAATCTTAAAAAAACAAAAACATTATCCAGTGAACTGTGACAAGATATTTTAATAAGGATTTAAGAAATTGCTCAATCCTTGTGTATGCTCTCTGTATGATTTTGTCTATCTTGTTCACACCCTAAATTGTAGGTTTATCTGAAGCCCCACTTTAACTATAATCCAGCCACAGACAACTTGATCCCCTGTAAAGAGGCAGGCCTGGCTTTTTCCAAAGGAGACATCCTTCATGTAGTCAACAAGGAGGACCCCAACTGGTGGCAGGTGGGTAGATACATTTTATTCAGCAATGGTGGTGAGGGACAGTGCTGCTTCACCCAGAGCTGCACATCTTATTAGAAATGGGGTGGAATTGACTGTTGAAAGCTACCCTGGAAATCCAGAGTTCTCGCGAGAGCACAATTTGAATTTACTCAGCGACTTACTCTGTCATCAAGTAATGCTGCTCATTAACTATACCCTTGTAGCTGAGCTGCACCAATCACATCGGTGTATCTGATATAGGCGGGCCAGAGGCGAGCTAAACAGATGACAGCAGTCTAATCTACCATTTAGCTTTGCTGGTAGCTAAGCGTACGGAGGTCTAGATACGTCACCCTGTGTGTTGTTGTGATTGGTTGTTGTGTTATCCAATTGTGTGCAGTGAGATTTGAGACAATTCACGCTTAGTGCCGCCCCTCGAGATGGGCAACTTTCATTACTTAATGCCACACCCTTAATCTTTCGGATTTGGGTCTGGATTTCCAGGCTAGTTGCAAGATAAGGAGGAACATGTTAGTGACAGATACCTAGGCATGGTATCTTTCTACTACGTGAAATACCATCTTTCAACTACTCTTTCATTGTAGGCACGCAAAGTTGTTGGTGGAGCCACTGGTCTCATCCCCAGTCAGTTTTTGGAGGAGAAGAGGAAAGCTTTTGTGAAAAGGGACTGGGATACTTCTGGGACAGGTCAGTTAAAATCACAGAAGCCAACTTATTCACCCCATACTCCCTGCTATTCTTTCTTGCTTAGTTATCATGATAGTCAAGAATTTCTTGCCTTTAGCACCACCATGTGGTGATCTGACAGTTTTTTTTTGTTTTTTTTTTGTCTCAGGGATGCTCTGTGGTATTGCAAAGAAAAAAAAGAAAAAAATGATGTACCTCACTTCGAAGAATGCAGGTGTGCATCACCACTTGATCAAATGTTTCTACATACAAGAGACTTTGTGAAAAGTTTGCAGTGTTAAATTGTAAGTGCGTAGATGACATTATGGTACTCATACAGCCTGTGAATTGCCTTGAACAGAATTTGACCGTTATGAGCTGCAGATCTATGAGGAAGTAGCCAAGATGCCGCCGTTTCAGAGGAAAACGCTGGTTCTGATTGGAGCCCAGGGAGTTGGGAGGCGGAGCCTGAAGAACAGACTTATTGTCATGAACCCACTGCGATATGGAACCACTGTACCCTGTGAGTGTGTGAGACAGACAGCAGATGAGTTACATTGTCTGCAACTAGATTCCCTGCCAGGGTACATGTAACACCTCTCCTCACCTTTTACCTCTAGTCACATCACGCCGTCCGAGAGAAGAGGAGAGAGACGGCCAGAACTACTGCTTTGTGACAAGGGAAGAGATGGAGAGGGACATCAAGGACAGCCGTTATCTGGAACATGGCGAGTACGATGCCAACCTTTATGGCACCAATATTGACTCTATCCATGAAGTGGTGAATGCAGGCCGTACCTGCATCCTGGACGTCAACCCTCAGGTTAGTCAAAGGCACACACTTTTAATGTGTAGATATCTTTCCCCCTCTAAAGCTGTGGTTGTGACAAATTATTTTCTGCCCAGGCCCTAAAAGTGTTGAGGACTGCTGAATTTATGCCATTTGTGGTGTTTATTGCTGCTCCTGAACTGGACACATTAAGAGCTATGCACAAAGCTGTTATAGATGCTGGACTTACTACCAAACTACTCACGGTACGTTTTGAGAGGATTTAATGTTCCTAAATACTTATAAATGATGATGGACCTTTTCAGGGGTTATTACTCGTGAAATGCTAATAGCCTGAATCTCCTTTTGTAACAGGAGAACGACTTGAAGAAGACTGTGGACGAGAGTGCCAGGATTCGACGTGCATACAGCCACTACTTTGACCTGACTATAGTCAACGACAATCTGGACAAGGCCTTTGACCAACTGCAGGAGGTGGTGGAGCGATTGTTCATAGAGCCGCAGTGGGTTCCAGTCAGCTGGGTCTACTGATGTTTTACACCTTACAAGACAGACATGGCTGTCCAAGCTGCTTGGCTTGGGATGAAAGGGGACACCTGAAGGGACGTAGGATTCAACACTGTACTGCACACATGGACAGTGTTGGACATCAGACCTGTGTGAAAATGGGTCCAGCACAAAACCGCATCAGTTACCTTGATCTGAATTCCCAGATTCTTTTCTAGCACACTATGCAACTCACAACACATTAAGTGTACTTATTTATTGGCAAAATACTTTTAAAAGAATATTTTCTATTCATGCGGATTGAAAGAAAATACTGGCCATGTGTCAGGGTGTTTTAAAGCAAATGCAATATTTGTCATGTCCTGTTTTAATTTTACATCTTTTGTGTAAGTATTTATTCTGCAAGGAAAGAAGGATACCTCAGTGTTACAGTTTACAGTGCATATGCCTTCAGTACTTCATCTCATTTTGTCACTACAAACATTCATGTAGAATTAGTCATTTGAGACCCTTTTTCCTCCTTAAGGTTACATTCATGCTGTTTTTGCAGTTTAATCTCATACATACAAAATGTTACGCCAGTCACTATTTAATGTTGTACAGGGAAAAAAAAAGTATTTCTGTAGTGTTTAGCCATTATTTGTCTTTCACTCAAGCACAACAAATAACATGAATTATGTTTCAGACATTTAGATCATGTATTTCTGACTGTTAGACATGCCGATATGGTGCTGTCTTTGTGTTTGCTTGAAAGAAAAACTTTCCACAGGACTCTTGAACAGGGTACTGCATCTCAGAGATCCCTTTTGATGTGATTTTACTAAAATCGTTCTAAATAAAGCTCATATTTACTTATTAAATGGTATATTTTACAAGAATTCAAATAAATTGTATTTTCAGATGGCAAGTAAATAACTGGTGTTTTCTAATGATCCACTTTGATTTTACTACAAGAAAATAGTATTTACATGTTTTTCTTGTAAACCTACAATGATACAGATAAAAAGCAATTTGAAACAATTTCCAATATTGTTAAAACCTGAAATAAAGCTTCACAATTAAAAGGCACATTGAAACATTATTACAGACAAAATATAGCTTAGATTATCCTACAAATTAAGTTGTTTAGTTAAGTTTTCACAACATAGGCAAATAAGACACACATACAAATCATACTGTATTTAAAATGTAATTACATGAGAATAAGATACAATAAAGACATGCTTCTTTCAGAGTCTATGACCCTAAATAAGATGGTAAGACCCAGGTTTCTATCATTTAACCCATTTTCTTACATTTATGTGTATAATGATGCTGTTCCTACCAGCAGATGTTAAGTTAAAAGATTGTCTGTATTCAGTTGTGTAGCAGTATATTTTAGGGCTGCAGCTAAAGGTTATTTTTCATTATACCACTACTTGAAAATTCCAGGTTTTGATTGGCTTGAAGGCGTGAATTAACTTTAAGTAACACACAACTTACAATGGTACTATCCCTTATTTAATCTCAAAGTGGATCATTTTACATATTTTTTTCTAGATAAAATCAGAAATCAGTAAAAAAAATTGCACCTCGTACTTTCCTAGAATCTGAGGTGATGTTTTCAAAATGCTTGTTTTGTCCAACAAACAGTCTATGACCTACACTTTTTGATTGTCATTTTTTGTTGATTTGTCGTCGATTGACTAAAGCATTCATTCACTAATTATTTTAACACTAGTAAATTTATCTATATAATTATCCTACAATGAAACGCAACACTGTTTTAGAGGAATGTGTACTGCACCAAAAAGAGAAAACGACTGATGTAAAAATAACATGATCTACATGATCCTCTTTAACTCATTCCAGTGTAACGTTAATATAAACTGTAAACGTGTCTTCAGTTCAATCACAGTGGGCCAATGAGGCGAGACCTCTGACAGCGATACACAGGACCAGAGGGCGATTTCCTGCCAGGTGGCTTATTTCTGTCCTCACTGTGTCCCTGTCTCTCTTCAGGGACACATTAGACGAGGCAAATAGATGTTCAGTCTTTTCAAAGACGTCTTCTGTCAGTGCAGCTAGGCCTGCGCTGCTCAGATGCAACTCCCCCTTGCCGGATACACACTGCACCTGGAACACGTGTGACAGAAAGATGAAAAGGCAGCAAAAACAATGGGATTCTGCATTTAAAGAAAAATAACCTTTCATGACATGTTGTGTTGTCTCTTTACTAACCAGTAGCTCAAGAGCCTGTAACACTGTGAGGCTGCAGCACATTCCCAAGACAGCAAGACAATCATTTGTCATCTCTGAAAGACGAAGACCCAGATACAGGATAAAAAACTTTGAGGATATTCTGCATGCAGTGGGAACTTTAAACTTCACATACTTCTTGACTTTAAATTAAGAGTGTTTTTCACAATTTGAGGACAACATTTCCATTGAGAACAGCTCTCTCACCATCCATTGCGCTGGTAACAAGGTTTAAGGCTGTAAGGACTGGTGTGGACTCAACCTGACCAGACTGTTTCAAAAGATCCAGAATTGCTCGGATGTTCTGTTTTTGGGGCTCTGTCGTTGTGACATCACCCAGGGCCGGTCTCTTATCCAGGCACATCTGTTCCAGCTGAGACAGAGGAAAACACCCAGAGTTCCTATTGCTAACTTCACAATATAACTCTGTGTTGATAAAACTTCTCTATTCCTGCTTACCGCATTTTGAAGTGAACTGACGGCCCCTCTGTCCTCCATAACTTTGGTGATTTGCTGGAGCAGAAAGGACCTTGTGGTGGCAGGAAGAGCTGAAAGCAGCTGGAAATGATTGCTCAGTTGCTCCAGCTCTGAATAAAATACCAAATGAACACACTTTCTCATCCACCAATCAGACTTAAATGTGAGAATGTCATGCACCATGTCACTAAAAATTAAGATTGAACCAGGCATTTATTAGAAGAAATGTATAGAATGTATAAAGAAATACATAGAAAAATAACAGTACAAGTTCACATGAGACCTTCTATCATAGGTCAAAGCACATGTCAGCAAACAGTTATCACGCCGTTATGATAAGGTGGCACTTTGTAACTTGAAAACATGTATTTCTGAACATGACATCAGCAACAATTATCTAAAGTCACATGTTTTATGGCTGAAGAGAAGAAAACTGCAATTTACCTTGTCTAAGGTAGCTTTTTTCAGAGGCAGGGGCTCCAAATACACCCAACAGTCCTCTCTTAGCAAGGCCATCGACTTCAAAACCTCCAGTGGTGTCTGACATCAGACACAGCTCTGTGGGAAATACAACATGATACATTTCAAATATGTGAAATGTGACTACTGTAAGAGTTTAATCAGTTATGCGTGAATGCTTCCTCACCAAAGCGCCCATCTTGTTTGATTTCTAGCTCTAAAAGACCATAGGCAATTGTAGTATGGATGGGAATCTCCATGGTGATGTTACTGTCTTTACTCAAGCTCCCGTTCTCTTTCAGTGAAACCTGCAAATTTGCGACAATACCGCAGGCATGTGAGAGCAAACACACAAATAATAACAAATCTCAGTCTGTTTTAAAGGAAATATCATTCTAAAACAATTACTGCTGAATAACAGTTATTGGTGATGCATGGTAACTTAGCTGGTGTGGAAAGTCAGAAAAAGTCCAAATAAGTCATAGGACAGTATGTCAGAAAAAAAAGTCAATGCAGAGTACGTCAAGAAAAAAGTCAAAAAAGTCATAGTATAGTACATTTGTAAATAGAAAAGGCATTGCATTTTGCATGATTGCTAGCATAATTGCGTCAGAAGAAGGAGAAGTATTGAGAATAGTTGAAAAAGGGGGAATGGTTTTGATTAGTACGAGTTTTCGAAAAGATAAGTCATAGTATAGCATGTGAAAAAGTCATAGTAAAGGTGTGTCAAAAAAGTCACTATAGTATGTTGGAAAAAAGTCATAGTATAGTATGTTGAAAAAAGTAATAAAAAGTCATAGTATTGTATTTCAAAAAAAGTTTAAAAAAAGAAAAAATAAGTATTTTATGAGTTGAAAAAAGTAAAAAAAAAGTCTTAGGATAAATTGTTGGAAAAAGTCCAAACAAGTCATAGGACAGTATGAGTGGTTGAGTATTAAATAAAGTTATTATTATCATCATCATCATTATTATTATAATATTATTATAATATATTATTATATAATTTTATTAAAAATGTCAAAAAAAGTCATAGAAGTACGTAAAAGAAAAAAAACATAGTATAGTATGTCGAAACATAAGTCATAGTCTAGTATATGTGTTTGTGTTGATCTTCGTGAATGAATGAATGAATGTTTTAATAATAATAATAATAATATTAATAACAGAGTTACGGAAAGGGACAGAGTGGACTGGGTATTGAACCTGGCTCAGAGTCTGCATTGACTACTTTCTGGTTGCCTATTGGCAACAAGCTAACCTCTGAGCCAGTGTGCCAACAATGAATTCATGTTAAAAACAGTAATAGCATTGTACGTCAAAAAAAGCCATTTAAAAGTGATAGTATAGAATGTTTAAGAAAATCATAGTATAATATATTGAAAAATTCATAGTATACTATGTTGAAAAAAGCCATTAAAAAGTCAGTGTATTATTTCCAAAAAAGTCATAGTATACCATGGCAAAAAAGTGATAAAAAAGTCATAGTATAGTATTTTGAAAAAGTCTAAACAAACTTATAGTATAGTAGTATATTGAAAAAATTCATAAAATCATAGTATGGTATGTCAAAAAAAGCGTCATGAACTTGGTTTAGAGTCTCCAGTGACTACTTGCTGGTTGCCTGTCGGCGCAGTGATAACAACTGGGCCACTGTTCCCCCAAAGTATTGAAAAGTTGGAAACAGTAATAGCCTAGTATGTCAAAAGCCATTAAAAAGTCATAGAATGGTATGTCGAAAAAGGTCATAGTATTGTACAGTCATAAAAAAAAGCGATAAAAAAGTCATAGTATAGTATGTCGAAAAAGTAATAACCAACTCATACTATAGTATGTCGAAAAAAGTGGGAACAAAATCATGGTATGCTACGTATGTCAAAAAAAGCATCATTAAAAGGGCCATCCTGCGTATCAAACCTGGGTCAGAGTCTGCTGTGACTACTAGCTGGTATGTCAAAAAAAGAGATAAAGTCATAGTATAGTATGTCTAAAATAATCATGCCGGGACAGGTTATCAAACCGGAGTCTGAGACTTCTTATTTGTTGCCTGTTGGCAGCAGTGCTAACCTCTGAGTCAGTGTACCACTAACAACATTACGTTGAAGAAATGTAATTAAAAAGGTACAGTATAGTATATCGAAAAAAGTAAGAAAAAGTCATGAAAAAAGCTTAAACAATACGTGTTTTCAAGATAATGACCTCACCCTGAGTACCAAAACGCATTTGTGAACATTTTGATTTATAATTTGTGTAGACAAAGGTAAAAAATGTGGGCATATGAGCGATTTGAAAAACTGCTACTTTGTGCTTTTGTCCATGAAAGTCTAGATTGTTTAAGGAAGGCTTTAAGAGGACGCTAGTGGCTCTTGTCATTTGGATGTTCACGGAGACTATTGCTTAAATGAATAAGTAACAAGTATATCTACGATTTGACGCAGAAATTATGTATGAGAAGTAAGAATTGTGGACGTGAGACTAAGTTAATGTCAAAGTTTTAAGACAATGTTCTCTGTCCTCTGCACTGTAGCTGTGACATCACCCACACCAGTCCTTCAAAAACGCAGAGAAAGCCTAAAGAAGCACTAAAGTGATAACACAAAAACTGTAAAAGATATCAGAAACCTGAATTATTTTCTAATCTAGCTGAATGTTTTGTGAAAGGTTTGAATCACATCTGTAAGGCAAAGTATGTGGGAGCAGCAGCATTTAGAAGTGGAAGGATTGCTCCATTGACTTTCAATGTAAAAAGAAAAAAAGCGTAATATTTAAAAAACTGTAAATGGTTGAGAAAAGTTGAATGCTAGCACAAATGTCCTTAATAAGCTAAACCTTTTGACATTTGAATGTTTTTTGTAGCTGAAAGTATGCAGAAGTAACAGGTGCCACCACTACCATAAGAATAAGTTTACGGTAATACTATACTGTACTGTACCTTTGAGCTCCTGGGCCCGCAGAGGCTCAGTCCTCCTCCACACTGTCCTCCCTGCTGCACCTCCTCTATGACCGAACTGGGCTGAGTAGTCACAATACGCTCCTTCACAAACCCAAACACCTGTCGGGGCTTCTCCTTCGTCTGCTGGATCAGATCGTGGGACATGTCCAGGACCCTTAACAAACACCAGTGTAACGTTTCACAAGGAACATTCTTGGAATATTATGGAATGTACACAGACCGGGAAATCTGTAAAGCATTGCCTTAAACTGATAAAAATCAAAAACTATTCATCCTGAAACAAAACAAGCAATTTTCCTGTGAGTGTGGTAATATTTAACAGAGCCTCCATTTTTTTGCGTGCAAGTTTATGGTTGGACAAAGATCATTCCTGATTTGCACAGATCTTTAACAACATGATCTTTAACTGCATGTTAGATGACAGTAGATAGAGATAGAGATTTACAGTGAAATTACTGTCACTAACCTGCTTTTGGAGTCTCGCAGCAGCTTCTGCACATCCACTTCCTCCTTCTTCAAACTGCCAAAGGATGACTGGAGTTTGGAAGAGTCTTTACCCTCGACACTCACATTGGCGTGGACAAAATTTGCATCCACGGTTCCTTGGATGTTGTCACCAAATGTTCCATTGTATTTAATGAAGTCTGTCTCTATGACGTCTGTGAACAGTGAAACATTTAGCTAGGTTTAAAAAAAAGAAAGAAAATCAATACAACTTAGTATACTAGTATAGTGTGGTTTCATGTTTACCTAGCTTCATAGGTGTGTCTCCTGTAAGTATATCATTGAGGTTAAAATCAGAGGGAATATACTTGGGCTTCTGCCAGACCCAGAAACGCTTGCGCTTCACCACCACTGTCAGTAGAGCAATAGTGTCATTCAGGCTGGACACTGGGATCAGCAGACCCCCATTATCCACCTCCTCCACAAAGTTTCTTGTTGCTGTGGCGAACATCTCATAAACCTGCGAGAGTGATAACGAAGCTAGGGTTTAAAAACAACAACAACAACAACAACAACAACAACAACAACAAAACACACCAAAGAGAGAGCTTGAAGAAGAACCACCCATGTGAGCTCCTCCCCAGGAAAACATAGTGTAACGTTGTTACGATCCTTCTATCATCTTTCTTTCTTTTATTTCTTTAAAGTAAGTCATCATAACACCACTACAACGTAATGTAATTTTACAGCCTACTCTCACACACACACACACACACACACACACACACATACACGCACCCACACACACACGCCAAGCAAAACAAACGTAATAACGTACATGTAAAGCAATATGTAAAGCAATAGACACTTCCAAATATTTCTTCAAGTAGCTACATGCTAGCGGCATCAGCCAATCATTCTCCAGTTGTTGTGCAGGTAAATTCGCCTGCTGTAGAACACACAAAAACATCGAAACAAAATGCTAATTACCCGAATAAGTCCTTGTTTGTTTTAGTGATGAACCAGACGAGAAACCTTCTTTGCGGCCAGACTTCTAGAGCAGACAAGGCTTCACCATGTCTCGGTAGTGCTGTGCAGTGAAGTTGATCTTGTTTTGGACAAAAGACGCGCGGACGCTCCGCCTTCATATCTACAGGAAGCTGTAGGTGTGTTACTGAGGCAACTGTCAAAACACATGTACAATAATAATAATAATAATAATAATAATAATAATAATAATAATAATAATAATAAAACTGCATTTTTTGTATTATTTGTTCCCAGCACTACAACTGGCAGCAATCGGCTAAGCATTGGTATATATTATGTATGTAGGCTATTAAATGTAATAATGTGTATTGTTAATTATTCTTTTACTCAAACCAGGGTTGGGTGATATATGACCCACCCCTGGTATTATATGAAAGAGAATTGTGATATGTTTTATCAATACTTTGTCACCTCATGTAGCTGTCTAGATCAAAGATTTTGCTCAGTGTAGGTCCAAATCATCCAGCACTTCTAAGTTCACGGAAGTCTCTGTACTGTCTCTGCACCATTGATGGCTATTTGTTGCCACCTACAGGAATAAACTATTCACCAGCTTAATTTTGTATGTTTCATTGTGTTGACTCTTATGGCAAAATCATCAGCCTTTTGTTCTTTCTCTTTTGACTTACACCTTTGTAACCTTCTTTTAGATGTAATAAACATTGCAGGCTCTAGAGGCCACTAGTGTTTAGTGTTGTTTCATCTATTCATATATTCAGATATATATTTTTGTCTTGTCTGATAACCTTACTTATTTCAGGGCTCCATTATTTTGGTAACAGTATAGCAACATATATAGCCAAGAAATCACCTACACCACAGTAAAGTGGCTAGATCACAAAGCTGTGAAATTAACTGAGTTAGCTGCCTGTGTGCCAACATTTAATCAATTTTCAAGGCAGTAAACAGTTCCAGCATCTGTGTGACACAGCCACAATAAAAACTGCACATTGTGAGTTGCAGTAGGTATTTATGTCAAGGTTCAAACACTATCTGAGGCCAACCCATATTATTACCATGGTGGGAGGAGCCCAAAACCTGCATCCATATGGAAAAACTATATAATTTATTGAGAGAATTAGGCTTTGCCAAAGGTACCACAGCTAACTAAACTTAACTTTCAAGGGATGTTCCTCTTGCTCACAATAACATGATAGCAGTGAGAAGAAGAATGGGGCTGCTTTGAAGGCACAAAATGAACTTCTTCCTTTGGGGAAGTGAATTTTTCTCTTTTCCGGTTGGCAAATTTAACTGACATTTATGACACAGTTGTCAGTCAGCATTTCAGTTAAGTGCAGATTACGATAACGGTCAGGTTCATAGCTTTTAGTGTTTCATACTAACAATCACAAATGACTCCACAAAAAGAAAGCATCAGAGATTTTATTTGAGCTCATGGAGCATAGTTTTGGACAATTCTGGTCCCAAAGACCATGGTCCAAGTAGACAATGGTGCAATATATAGAGTGAAAAATGGTTGCTACTGCTGCTCATAGTTGCACAATCATTCAGACAGTCATAGCAAAAAGCAGTAATTACTTTTAAGGATTTAAAGATCGTTTGAACAATTATGGTTTGCTCTTCCTTACAAAACATACATTTAAAATAAAAGATCTCAGAGATGCAACAAAAATAAATTAAACAATATGAGTACAACAAGTAAGGCATCAGGCAGGTGCAGAATAAATATTGGATGTGTACACTTTATCAATGGCATATCAAGGCTAGATGATCTCAGAGGTAGAGAATGTCCATGATAAGACGACAGCTAAAGTGACCCGTTGTTTAATACATTTTAAGCTAATGTAGACAAGTTATGAAAAGGATTTGTCATCCTTTATACCAAGTAGTTTTCATTTTCTCAGTTTTGTTGATACAGTGTAACATATCCAGGTGAAAATATGGGCAAAATTTGCCTAAATGTATCAACATTCTCATAATATGTTTGCATAAACATTTTTTCACAACTTACATAAGCACTTGCTATTAAGGCATTAACTTTGATGAACTGCACTGAATGTGGATGGTAAGGCTGGGATATCACCAGAACCAAGCTTGGATCACAGTAGAGGCTGGGCAGGTTAAAATGTGTGAGTTCTATAGTCCAGGGGTCACCACAGCGTAGGGAAATCTATTTGGTTGAAGCCAGGGTCCTTCCTTAGCTCCCAGTATGTGTTGTTGCTCACCCAGGTATCATCCTTTGACCTCCTGTAGTAGGTAAGTAAGTATTAAGTATTTAGTATTAAAAGGATACTTCACAGATTAGCATAAAGTTTTTTATCAGTAGCAGCCCGGTAGTATTTTTGAATGACCATGCTTCCCTCCCTCATGTCCCTCTGAGACGTTTCTTCTCTCTATTCTTACAGTGAGGCTCAAAGGTTTGGGCACACCAGCTAAAAATTTGTATTAATGTGCATAAAGAAGCCAAGAAAAGATGGAAAAATCTCCAAAAGGCACCAATGACCGATTAGACAATTGTATAACATGTCACAAAAAGTTAGATTTTATTTCCATCATTTACACTTTCAAATAACAGAAAAAAAAAAATGCCGTCTGCAAAAGTTTGGGCACCTTACAGAGTTTCTAGCATGCACTGCCCCCTTTGGAAAGCTGAGACCTGACAGTGTCATGGATTGTTCTCAATCATCGTCTGGAAAGACCAGGTGATGTCAATCTTAAGGTTTTAAATGCCCAGACTCATCTGACCTTGCCCCAACAATCAGCACCATGGCAGACAGCAGACACTCCATTCCACTATAAAGAGATACTTGTACAAATATGGTCTTCAAGGAAGATTAATCAGAAGAAAACCTCTTCTATGTCCTCACCACAAAAATTAGCGTTTGTGTTATGGTTGGGGTCCAGCTGGCCGTGAGTTTTTGTTTACTATTTTTCTGCATTTTCTTTGGGTCTTGCCCTGTTTTGTTTGGTTTCTCCCTCTTTCCTGTTGAAGCCAGCTGACTACACTCACCTGCTCGTCATCAATAATCAACTGCTCCCGCTGCTCACACCTGCCCGTCATCAACCATCTCCCACAGTATATCTACCCCGGCTCTTCATCCGCTCTTCACCTGATCGTTGCTCCAGTCACACTGGCAAACCTTGTCAGAGTTTAAGCATACAAGTTTCGTCTCCTCATGTTCCATGTACTTCTTTGTTTTCTTCCCTGCAGTATCATCCTGTTTTCATTACCTCCCGGTCAGCTGGCTTCAAACCTCGGTCCTCATCCCATGGCGCCCTGCTTCCATCAGCCTCCTCATGTCCGTGTCTAACTCCTCGGCTCATGTTCCTGGTTCTCCCACGTTCCACCTCCCCGTGTCTCCTCCTCAACTCCTGGTTTCCAGGTATCCTCACATCCCGAGTTCCAACCCAAACCTTTGGTCTTCCGCTTCCCTGTTCCTGGCGTCCATCTTCCCACATCCACTCCCTAACTCCTGTTTTCCCAATAAATCTCATTATTTGAGCCGTGCACTTGAGTCCATCTGTGCTACCATAACAGTTTAAAGTTTGCAAATTAACATATAGACAAGCCTGATGCATTGAGGAAACTCGTTCTGTGGACATATGAGGTTAAAATAGAACTTTTTGGCCCGAATGAGCAAAGGTACGTTTTGGAGAAGAAAGGGCACAGAATTTAATGAAAAAGTTTTGCCATGGCCTTCACAATCTCCTGACCTCAACATAATTGAAAATCTATGGATAGACCTTAAAAGAGCAGTGCGTGACAGACAGCCTAGCAATCTCAAAGAACTGGAAGACTGTTGTAAGGAATGGGCGAAGATAACTCAAACAAGAATTGAAAGACTCTTGGCTGGCTACAAGAAGCGTTTACAAGCTGTGATACTTGCCAAAGGGGGCAGTACAGGGTGCCCAAACTTTTGCAGACGCCATTTTTTTGTTTTCTGTTATTTTGAAAGTGTAAATGATGGAAATCTAACTTTTTGTGACATATTATATGAATGTCTAATCTGTCATTTGATGCTTTTGAGATTTTTCCATCTTTTCTTGGCTTCTTTATGCACATTAATACAAATTTTTACCTGAGGTGCCAACACTTTTGAGCCCCACTGTACTGAAAAAAACCCTCAAATGACGCAAAAATCGTCGCTTCTGAGTCAAAGGAGGCATTTTTGCCAAGAGGCTATGGACTATAGCCAGCTAGTGTAATATTTTCAACCCACCCATAGGGGGTGGGACTGTCACTACTCGATGGAAATTGAGTGTCAGCCATCTTGAAGCTAAACTAAACAGGCTCTCAATTTTCAGAAGCAAACTTTTACAATTTACTTTGACTTTTTTACAATTATGTGTATTCAAACTACGGCACCGGGATACATTGGTACAGATCGGCGAATATGCAGGAAACTTTATCACACATGTAATACTGGACACACTATGTGAGCTTCGAGACCAGCACCTTAGCCTGCGCTGTTGCTCGATGCCCCTAGCCGGGTAAGGGGACATTGAAAGCAGTGTGTGTGAAAGCGAAAACGAGGAGAGGAGGTTGAGCCAGGTGGAAAGCTAACGCTAGCTGGCCACCTGTCCCATCCATCCTGCTTGCAAGTGTCTGCTCATTACCCAACAAACAGTTACATATTGTAACTCCAGATTCTATGAGTATAGGTGTAGCCCTCTAAGGGCTATTGGGTTTATCCCTTTGCGCATGCATAGTTGTGAAGATTTTCTTTCCTGCCCTAGCGTCCAGCACATGTGTGTTACAGAAACACACATGCGACGGCACCTTATACTATGATTATAGGCGTGCGTGAGATAGATAACTATGGGGCATCTGCTTCCTTCCCCGCACAATACCGGGGGGTGAGGATGGTGAGCAGAGCACATATGCAACAATGCATTTATTGATCATTGAGTGTGGACAGGACCGAGTTAGTCATGCAGGATTCAGATATATGATGAATGGGCACTGGGAAGCCCATGAGGCTGCCGCGCAGATGTTGGCTACAGCCATGCCCCTGAATAGGGCCGCAGACGCCGACAGTGCCCTAGTAGAAGGTGCCCGGATGCCGTGCGGGGCTCCGCCCCCTCAGCGTTATAAGCTTGGGTGATAGCTTTGCACAGCCAGTGAGACAGGATGTGTTTTCCTGATGTTTGCCGTGCGAGAAACATACTCAAACAGCCACAAACAGTGAAAAACCTCCTTCTTGTCGTTGCCAAAAGGCAGGGGGAAAAACCCCTGGAGGGAAAACACCATCAACCAAAAGGTGTTTGTTAGAACTTTCGGTGTGAAGGAGAGATTTGGCCGTCCCCTTTAATGGAGAGGAAAGACGGCGAAACTGACAGCGCACATAAGTCGCCCACTCTCTTGGCTGACGTCAGCACAAGTAGAAGCATCGTTTTTAATGACAGCATCATGAGAGACGCTTGTGTCAAGGGCTTCCCCATTGCGGGGTGAGAGAGTACACAGCCGGTTTCTGTTGCCTGACCCCCTCCAGGAAATGCTTCACCATGGCGTGCACAAAAACCGTCCTCTTGCCATAGCCTTTGTTGCAGGATGAGATGGCCGCCACGTAGTGAGACAGAGCCAAATCATTATCCATTAGTGTCTGGAGATAAGTCAACACGAGAGGCAGGGGGCACGACGTGGGATCAACACTTGTCGTCGTGCACAAGCGCTGGAAAGCAGACCAGCGCCCTGCGTAAGATGCTGTAGTGGAGGGGGCTCTTGCGCCCTGGATAGTGCACACCACAGCGGTGGGCAGCCCTACAACCAGCCCCACAGCCGCTGGGTTATCACCGGGGTGTGAAATATCTCACCATTCAGCGGTGATAGCGCGTCCTCAAGCCACAGGAGTTGTCAGGGCAAGCTGAATGAGGGTTGGGAACCAGGATGCGCTCATGCAGTCTGGTGTCACCAATGACAGATGACAGATTCTCCTCCTGGATGCGCTCCAGAATGCAAGGGATCAGAGGGACCGGGGAAAAGCGTATAGGAGGGTTTTGGGCCAGGGGTGATGGGATAAGGCATCCACGGCGAGGGATGGATTGTTTCAAGGAAAACCACAGTGCATACTGTGTGTTCTCTCGTGAGGAAAACAGATCCACCTCCACTTCCCCGAACCTGCTCAATAGTCTTTGAACAATAGTGGGATTCAATCTCCACTCGTTGTGAAAGGGGCCTCTTCTCGACATTAGGGACGCCTCCCGGTTCAAAACCTTGGGGATGTAAACCGCTTTGAGGGACAGCAGATGGGCTTTGAGGCCCACAGCAAGAGGCACTTGGCTATTTTTTGGGATCGAGGGGTTGGCGATGAAACCACCTCTGGATTTTCCTCATGTGGAAGAGACCCAGGGGGACCACCAGGGGGACCACCAGGGGGACCACCACGTGTCCCGCAGACATCATGCCCAGGAGACGTATCACAGACAGCGCTGCAACTGTGGCGTGTGGCGTAATGCGGGACAGCAGAGAGGTCAGTGCGTCTCGCCTAGGCGCAGATAGCCTGGCTCTCATGACAATCAAGTTTCTGTCCACGCCCAGGTAAACTACTGATTGTGCAGGGACTAGTGAGTTTTTTCACCAGTTTATGGCGAAACCCAGAGTTTGCTGGACCAATCACCGCCGTGTGGGGCAGGAGCAGCTGCCGGCTTATTGTTTCCCTCATCTCGCCGGCATAGTTGAAGGGAGACGGGTGCTCGGGAAGCGGCGTTCATAATGGGTAGGCGCTTGTACCCGTTGTCTGCATAGCGAGAGAGCGGTGAAGCTCCACGTGCAGTGGCAGGCCGGTGTGTGCTTGTGTGGGAAACGACTGTCATGTTGTCAGTGCAATGTTCAGTGGGAACAAGGGCTGTTTGGTTGAGGGGAAACTGCTCTTTAGATTGGTTGGAAGTGGCCATTAAAAGTTAATATTCCTCGGCTCTGCTAAGCCTGCTGTCATTGTGAGGGAGGCTGAGGAGCAGAAGTCGAAGCCTGAGAAGATGCCGCTGCAGCAGAGGCTGTAGGGCGCTTCCTATTATGATGGTTGTCATGGTGACGGTGACCTTCCAGTGTCTTCGACCACGTGGTGAAGGTGGGCCGTGGCTGTCTGTAGGAGGGGTCCAAATAGTCCATCGGAAGCTATGGGACCGTACAGGAGCTCATGTCTGACGTCAGCAGGTAGCTGTGACATGTGGAGCCAGATTTTTTGCTGGGCCACAGTCTGCCACGCTATGACTCTAGACAACACCACCGTGGATGCCGTGGTCAGGGAGAGGATGCAGGTCATAGCTTTGCCAATCTCCGTGGCTAGCTCTGGAGGAAGAGCTCCCAGAGTGGTGGCAATGGCAGAGACGGTGGAGGCTAGCAAAGCTGTATTGTTCTGTGCCACAAGGCCCTGGGCCGCACACTGGTGTGACTGGTCAGAAACCTGAGCACATTCTTGGTGGGTTACAGCGTCATCCGAGGGATATAGCCGGTCCGGCAGGATAGCGTAGCCTTTAGAGGGTAAAGCCCATACGAAATAGAAATGTAAATGGACTGTTCTTATACAGCGCTTTTCTAGTCTTAACGACTACTCAACATGCTTTTACATTGCACAGGGACCATTCACCATTCACACACATTCAAATACTGTGGCTGAGGCTGCCGTACAAGGTGCCACCTGCTCATCAGATAAACACTCACACAAATTTACACTCCGATGGCGCAGCATCGGCCTCCAGAACTACATCCAACTTCAACAAAACTCCCAACGCAAGTTCAGAGACTGCTGTGTTTTTGTTTTTGTGAAAACATGGCTGAACAACTATCCAGAACTGCTTTCCAGCTACCAGGCCTGCTACCCTTCCGAGCAGATGCTGCTCTGTCGAGTAAGACTCATGGGGGACTGGTACAAAAATGGGGTGCTTTTATCCAACTACTGCTAACCGCTGGTGGAGTTTGTGACTGTTAAATGCCGACCATTCTACATTCCACGCAAATTCACGGCTGTGTTTATACTCAGGGTTTACAGTCCACCAAATGCTAATGCAACTAATGTGTTAGCTGAATGTAACAAAGCCTATCCTGTGTGTGCAGCCTGTTTCGTATGTTGTTTTTATATATTTTAAATGTGTAACACCACTTGAGCCACAGTGAAATGTTTGTGTATATGGTTGAAATGACAATAAAACACACTGCCTCACTGTCTATGTCTGTAACTGGTAGGCATGGCTTGGGAGTAGACTTGTAGGGAAGTAAAGCAAGTGCATTCTGGAAGTTGTTGTCTTTCACCCACATAAGCCAAAAATACATTTTCTGGCTTTTCTCAGTCTAGCAGGCACCAATTTCTAAAAACATTCACATTTCCACCACATAAATTACCCCAATTTAAATATTTATTTCTTTCCAGTGGTGAAATATCCTTTTAAGAACAGACATGCTCACTTTTTCATAAATTACTTTCTTTGTGAAAAACGACTAGATCTGGATATTTAGGCTACCTGAAGAATTTAGGTTGATGTGTTGCTTTGTTGTCCTCCAGGACTCTCCGTCTCTCTCTCTGCAGCTGTTCAATCCTCTGCTTCTGCTCCTCTGCAGTCTCCAAGTTCCCCTCCTCCAGCAGTCTGCCAGCAAGACAGACACATTAATTATGCAAACATGGTAAAACATTAATCTGTAATATTCAAATTTAAACTTCTCTCATGTTCTTTGGTTTTACATCATTACAGAAAGATTATGGAGAGACATGAAAATACATAATTGAGGATACTAAAAGGATTAGTCGAGCTTTGCCAGACCTTCCGCCACCGTGGAGGAGGGTCTGGCTAGTCCACACAGTATTCCGGGATGGGAGGAAAACATGGTCAGGTTTATTGGCATTTCTTTAAATCAAGCACAATTGTCATGGGCGGTGCTAAGGCCAAGCGTAGCCAAGGCGCCTCTGCAAAATAGCCTTGGGAAGGAAATTGTTATAGTGAAACATGTTCAAAGGTCGTTCAACAGAAAACTCATAGTCTAGCTAGTTGTCTTACCCTGCAGAGATCTGAGGAGCAGTTAACCATATTCCTCATAAATCAAACAGTTTAAAATTCCAACACAAAGAAAGCTTACGGTAACGGGACATCTGGCCGAAAAGAGCAGAATTTGCAAAGTGAGCAATTTTTTACTGGCAGAAGTGTTTACAGACTTATAAACCTTAAAAAATATGTGAGCTAAAATTAGTTTGATTAATCTGAAAGGCTCTGCACTTACTTACTATTCTTAACATGAGTATTGATGTGTCTGTCTTTGTACTATTTTGATCATAGGGTTGGGTGGACATTTTTCAAAACAGTGTGTCAAGAGGATATGATTGAGATCCATGATGTCAGATAATAATAGGTTCACAGATATTCATTGACAGTGCTGTTTTAAAAAAAAAAAATCAGATGTCAGATGATGATCGTCTGGAGGAAATCTAACTATTTTAACCAGGTTTTTCAAAATCTTTTACCCCACTTAAAAAATAATTGTACTAATCTAAAATATGTTTAATAAATCATTATTTCTTGCATTTATTATCAAAAGTATTAAAAACCATCAATAACGTGCATGAACGTACCTTTGATCCACACGTAGCCTAGTGTCTGTGGGTGGTAGCAACAGTTTCAGGGATGGGTCCAGCTCGTTCAGTTCAATTGCAAACTTGGTGAAGCCATAGTACTGCTCAAGGTCTACTGGCATTGCATCTACATCGCAAATAAATAACATCCACTGCATCAGGTACTGTCGTAGGGAGATTTGCATAACAAGGCGTTCAGTGCATTCTTATGAAACATGTCATACTTGCTCTCCAGATGCATGTGGCTGAGGGTGGGTCTCCACAGAAAACTGCTTCCTGCCACTTTCCGAAGAGTTTGTGGATGACCTTCCCTTTATTATCTGTGATAGCTCCCTCCACCTCATTCACACTTGAATTCCAGTATTTGGCCTGCAAAAAGAATTTGCAGTGGGGGAAGAACATAGTATTATAAGGGAGCATGAATCGACAAAGCAGGTATGGTGATCATGTCCTCTTGCAGTCAGCAGATGTTGCTGTTGATTAAACCATCCCAAGCCACAGCTGTGTTGCTGAGCTGGTGTGTTTAATGGAAGAGGAGTAATAATAAGTTCTGACATGTCTGGACTTGCTACCCTGCACAACTTCAGGATTTATTTTTCAAATGGACACACACTAAAGCAATTAACCTTCTCCTCTCAGTAAATACTTCCATACTTAAAACACTAAAACATTGAGGGGTTCTTGGTGGCATGCAGGTAAAGGCCACCATCTGTGTCGGTTTATGGACTAATGAAGGGAAGTCCTACAGCATTTACTGGGAATTGTGTGGGACTTATATATATATATATATATATATATATATATATATGCTCTCTTTATATGCTTGTAGGGTTTTTTGATCAAACCCACCAAGGTTCACCAAGGGATACTTACTAAAACAAACATACAGCAAATGATAGAGGGAGGAAAGAAAGAGAGCGCTACAGTATTAAAGACCTGTATTATACTTAAATGTTGTGCCTTATTTAACACTATATTTTACAGTATTGGAATTTTTTGACTGGAAGATACTTTTTTCAGCATTTGTGTTTAAAAGATGCTATTTGTCATGAGAAATGTAAATGGAGGTCTTGTGTAGCTAAAGTGTATAGCACTCCCTGTTGGCATAATGGTTTGAAGGGCCCCACTTTTCATAATAAGGCCTTCAAAGAGCATTCCATCAGAAAAAGTTGTTGAACGTGGTAATGGGGGCCATTAGGGTGGGTGCAGCCCTGCTCACAGGTACTAAATATAACGTTTACCTTTTTCATGTTTGCCTCACCTTAACAAAAGTGATCTTGCACTGACAAATATCACTGCTGGAGTTTCTGATGGAGATCTCCCCATAATGCTCAATCCAGCGTTGTCCGCTGAGAATGTTGTGGATGCAGGACGTCACCTTGTTCCACTCATAGTGGTCCCCAAATCTAAATAAAAAAAAAAAGTTATTAAAAGCAACATTTCTTTTTAACTTGACACCTGTTGACATTGCTTCTTATTTGACACAACCAGTGGTGTGTCAAGTTTGTGTGTATGTGTGTATTTGTCCAGTCCTATAGTAAATTATGCAGAAGAGACTCACCCTGGCAAAGTTACATGAGTGGTACCAACAGGAATAATCTCCATTGACTTGCCCCAGAACTTGTTCTTACACCTCACATCTACAAAATAAATCAGAAAAAAATCAAAGATACACATTAACATTTATTGTGGATGACCAGCTACTACTGCAATCTTTAAAGACACTGACAATGGATTAGACTGATTTCTATTTTTCACTACCTTGCCAAAAGATGAAGTTTTTAGACTCTGCATGGCAAGCTGAGATCGGTGGGTGATGGCTGACCTGGCAGTGTGAAACAACTGGGTTGGTAAATTGATTCAATGAATGCTTCAATGCATTGTTATTGGAATAATGGGATTGTTAATAGCACACAAATTGGTATTCATGCATACCTGCTCTGCAACAAATCGCAAGCCTTTATCTGGCCGGTCACATTCGTATGTCTCACCCAGGACAGGGTTAAAAGGCTTTCCCCCAGTTCTGTAGTAGCTGGATGCATAGCCTGATACAACAAACGTAGCTACATATACCTGTACAAAGATAAACAATACAGTTAATAGTGCTTACTTTATCATTTTTATTACAGAATAATGAGTCACCTCGACTGTGGTGGAGCAAGAATAAAAAAGACATCCTCAGCACATTAAACTAACTGAGCTGTATCATTATTTTAAAGTACAGCATATTATTAGTTCATTGATCTACATGCTGTAATGAGCAGTGTAACTGCAGTTGCACTGAGCCAAGAGAGCACTGATAATTACTTCAACATCAAAATGTGAGGCCAAAGATTGGAGCTGACACCAACTTCAGCTGCTATTCATTTCCCTTTTATATACTGTACATTTGTCCTTTATAATTATAACTAGGCAACTCCACAGGATGTATCTCTACACCTCCCACACAAAAGTGAACACAATTCAACCAACAAACTCCATCACTCCAAAGTCAGTATATGCAAATGTGAATAACAGTAAAACACTGAAAGAGGCAAAAATCTTCATGCTGGAAATCTGCAGGCAGAGATTAGGGTTTCTCCCACATAATGTGTAATAGGCAGGGCTGACATACGCTCTAGCACTGGACAAGACCTCTGCCAGCGGTCAGGTAGAGTCCCTGAAAGGGCTAATTCCTGGCTCTTACAATTGTGCTTGAAGTTTTGTCAGAGGAGGCCTGTTGTGCGCTAAAATGGAACATGTTATCTGAGCAGAAAATACTCTGCACATAAGCTCAAACAGTGAATTTGCCATCTCACCATACGTTCAAAAGGGTCCTGTGTGTTAGCAGCCTTGTCGAGCAGCTCACTGTACTCCAGCTCCTCACACAGTCTCTGCAAGGTGTTGAGCGGCTCATTAAGTTGCACAGGCATCGCCACTTTGGACAGGTCTTTGCCGATGTTGTTTCTGAGAATGTTCCACAAGCTGATGGTGCTGTTGTTGGGGCTGGGCGAGGGCAGGCAGGATCTGCGCTGATGAAGGACAAACCCTGGCAACAGATGGTGTAATAGGTCTAGATTTATTAAATCCAGCACACAGTTTAGGTCCTATAGCTCTCTGTCACATTTACCTGAATTTGGTCTCTCAGTTTCTGTCTCATTGCTGAAGTTGTCCATGGAAATGTTGTCACTAATGTCACTAATATAAGAGTCATCCTCTGATACCTAAAAAAAAACATCAATTTAGTAAATAGATACATTTTGAACACCACCTGCAGAATGGGCAGGTCTCTTTCAACATCCTGTCACATCAGCAGAAAATATACTGCGTTAAAGATGAATGGTCCCTTTGGACCTGTTGACTAATTTGCACTACGACTAGCTGCATTTTTAGATTAAAGTAATTAACTGCCATTTTCTCATTGCTTCCGCTCCAGCTGCTATCAAATCAAGCTGCATGAACACTGAATAAAAATTAAACTAAAACTTTGCTTGAAGGTGATGTTAGGATAAAGGCATGTTTTTCTATTTGGAATTGAACAGCACTGAACTGTCATAATGTGCTAAAAAGTTGAACACATTTTTCAGAGAGAAGTGATGAAATGTTGGATGATAATAAATCAATTTAGAACATCTGGTGGTAATTTCTGTCTGGGTAATTTTTTTACTCCATTTTATCATGCAGCTCTTTTTTTTTTAAATTTGAAGCTAACAAGACAAATTACATTAGTCTGGCTATCACCAGACCAAGCCAAGCTCAACAGATTGGAGATTGAACATGGCAAAATCAAATTGCCGGCAGAGTGTGCAGGGTTTACCCAGTCTAAAATTACATAACATTAACAATAAAAAGAATTCCATTTTGCAACCCAAAATGTCAGTTTATGCCACAGGCTGATTCTGAGTAACAGACACATTAGTACAACTGCTAATTGTAACAGTTTAGCTCTCACCTCATTTTCAGAGGAACTAGCGGACAGCAGAACTTCCTGTGCATCGAAGAACTCGGACAAAGACTCTGTGATTGAAGCTCTGCTCTCATTGGACACTTGGTGTACGAGGGGACGGGATTCATCAACAGAGTCCTGTTTCTAGGAGATACAGTGTTCATAGCTATAATTAAAAACAGGAAAAGGGCAACATCATCATAGCCAGAAGGGGCGGCAATCAGAGGGTAATTCAGAATACAATACAATCACAATGTGTGGATAATGAGAGTATCACAACACATATCTGATATGCAACATATTGAAAGACAGTCATCTATTCAGTTTCATGTAAGCTTATAGACATTTAGAGACAACTGAATTAAAACATTTTGTAACAAAGTGCAAAGAGTCTTTTTCTTTTTAATACACAGCAACATGTTAATGTGCCATCATTTGAGTGCTTGACAGCCAGAAACTGGCCTTACTTCTTCAGAATTAAAACTTGTATAAGGTAGAACCAATTTCACATATTGAGAATATATTGTACCAATCAAACCTATTTCTAGAGACTGTATAACAATGTGTACCTGTATTAATTATCAAGAGAAAGTCAAAAGTGCAAGTGTGCAACAGGTGTACACACAAACTCTTCTGTCTGACAAGAGCTGGACATTGAACAAGATGCACATTCAAAATGGATTCATAGCATTCATATAATTCTTCTGAAAACAATTTAAAACACGTAAGCAATTACAAACAAAAAGTGCTTTCCACAGAGCCACATATGGAAGTGAGCACACCCCTCCATCCTTTGCTGAAGCTGATTAATTAGCCTGGAGATAATCTCAGAGGAGGCACATTAGTTTTGCACCGTGTGTTCAAACAAATTTCCAGGGACACGATTAAGTAGATCAGCTCACACTCTCTGGTCAGCAAATCTGCTTAAGGGAGCAAAGAGCTTCCTTTACTGCAGGAGATGATAACGTGACAGGTAGTCTTCCTCTGAGCCATGTGATCGTAAGACACAACCGCAGGGCTGAGAGGAAGCAAATAATGAAAATTTAACTCATTTGAGGGGGCTGTGTTCCCTAAAAAGTTTAAAGTGAAGATTTTTTTCTATAGTCACTGTCATTATAAAAGAAAGTGAGTCTAGTGAGGGGGTGAGGAGGAAAGCAACATTTGTTGAATATGGATTGGATGGAAAGTACTGCTCATTCATTCTGTGGCAAAGTCAAGACTGTGTGGGATGAAAATAAAGACGGAGATAATAATAATCATCATGATAGGTGTAGGGGGGAGGGGGTAGAGTAGAGTGCATTCCCGCACCCACCTGCACAGGGGCAGTGAGATTTAATAGTGTGGGCTCTATGATGTGGGACTCTGTGTGTATCTTGCAGAGGCGCTCTCTCAGCTCAGAGTTCTGGGCTAAAGCCTGAAAACATAACCAGCATAAACATCGTTTATAGCACACACCCAACCACTAATGCCTTAAATACTGAAAGCTGAAATGAATTCCTTACTACTTAAACTGTTCATCAACACATCCTTTTATCTTCTCTATAGAGACCTATTTGTGGGATAACTGCAGACATCAGACAGGAAGCCACGGGAGTCCAAACTATATTACTCACCCATTACTGATTCTATTTGAGGTGGAGGTAGGTAGAAGCAAACACCCATCAGGGTATTTAAAGTCAAAGAAACATGTTGGCATAGAGAGCGCAGAGGTTCTACTGTGGCAAAAGAAGTCAGCATGACAATGAGTGTGTTCAACCATCAAAGTAGAAAATAAAACAGGTTTTTGGGTGGGAGGCAGCAGCCACAGGAAACATGACTGTTGAACATGGTCATGTTCAGGTGGGCAGACATCACACCGCAGCTGGTAATTCCTTTAAGAGGCTTGACAATGTGTCACGCCTGACAATTGGTGTGGGAGGACACGGCATCTTAGGGGAGTGTCAGTCTAAAATAAAATTGTAATACCTAACTTATTTTTACAGTGTGAGTTTGCGTTATTTTACTTACTGTTGCCAGCGCGTTCTTCAAACCAACAACCTGAGGTGAAGTAGGGGGAATTGTTTCATGGTCCAAGCATTGTTTTAATCTCTCTCTTTCAGATGTTAATGCACTTAGGGATGTCTTCATGGTTGCATACACTGCATGAAAAAAGAGGGGAGCTTTAACTGCAAACAATATAGTATTTATTTCAGTGTAATGCAGATCCAGTCACAGTGGATAGGCTACAGTCTATCACACGGTTCTAATAAAATGGAACAAGTGTGAAATCTACTATCACCGCGCAAGCCACAATCTTCGTTTTATGATGTTCATTTTACCACGCACTTCACAATAGGTGCTTGGGAATCTAAGTTGTTGAAAAGCGCTAGCAATGTTAATGCAATAACTTAATTCGAACACACATCCTTAGCTTCAAAATTTTGAATACGCATAAATGTGTGAGGAATTGTAATTCCATTATGTAAAACGTAAATCATTCTCATTATGCCATGATGTTAAACATCGGCTGTATGAATATTAATTTCATTTGCCAAGCTTTGTGGTTTACAAAATGTAAAGTACTCACTAAGCAACGGCTAGTGGACATGCTGACAGGGCACATCATCAAACTTCTAACGAATGTTAAAAGTTTATCAGTAATCAACAGCTGCCATGGCTGCACCATTGTCACATTAATTTGTTATAAACAACAACACCATGCCAATCCTGTCTTAGATGAAATAAGATGCAGGCAGACAGATTTTTGTGCACTTGTGGAGTTTTTCTCAGTTTGTAAAAACATTAGCTCATAATATTTTACTCACAGTTGGTGGCTACGCGGCAGAAGTCCTCTTGAAGCTTGGCCACGTCAAAAGTGGAATCCAAGGATTCAGTGTCAGCCTTATCATTGGCGAGTGCAGCGGTGGAAAGGTTAGGGTTAGAAGCATGCAGGCGGATAGAACCCGAGGAGATGCAGCTGGGTACCTACAGTAGAGCGGGAGAAGTAGAGTTTGGAGGGACTAATTCTAAAAAATATAAAATATAATCACACTGTCACAATATTTACCTGCAGAGTTGTTTTGACATCTTTGTTGTAGTTTTTCCTGCTCCATTTCTTTGGTAGTCTCTTTTCCTTCTTGGGGCTGTCAAATGTAGCTGTCTAGTGAACATAAAGGAAGATGCTGATAGTTGAGAGTGAGAGTATTCTATATTTAGTAGCAAATAACTTGAGGGCAAAAAATAGAGAAATGATAAAAGGCGAATTAAAACAAGTTACATTGCATAATAACCGGAGTCATCTAGTATTTTGGATGTGATTCAGCATGACTCTGCATGTAAAGGTGAAATGAATCAGGAATAAAGGGCTGACCTGCAGTGCTTGGATAGATGGAGCAGAATAGGTACGGTGCAGGACTTCCATACTCTGAAGCAGGTGGTTGAGGTCGAGCAGGTAGGCCTCACAGACTGACAAATCTGTTGAGAGGAAGAAAAAGATCAGCATTGAGATAACAAGGTTAAGAAGCGTGAATAGAGTAAAAGAACGAGAAAAGGAATCAGAAAGGAGCAGCGCAGAAACAAGTTTCTAGTTTAGAAAAGCAAAACTTCTCACTTAGTAGCAGGGGCAATTGTTGACACATCATCAGAATCCCAATGAATGAAAACTGAGACATACCGTTTTTACATGATCAACAGCTTCCTTTTTTTTTTTTTTTATAAAGAACAATACCATGCCAGTCCTATCTTACTTGCAAATAAGACAACAGGCAGACACATTTATTAGTATTAACTGAACCATTTGACAAATTAAAAAGTTAGACTCATCAAGGTCAGATCGCCTACCTCTTTTAATCTCAATGGCAACTTTACTGTAATAGCAGGCTCTAAATAGATCACAAACCTTCATACACACTAAATAAGTGGATGGAAATAACAAAAATGTAACCAATGGTTCTTAGCTCTCAGTTAAATCAGATCTTTACATTTTATCATCTTGCTTAGAAACTAAGAGACAGGAGGGAAGTCACATAAAATGGTATTAGGAAGTGCTTTAGAATATTACTGGGTGTGGAGAAACTTTGACAAATCATGAGAGTCAGTTCTACTGCCTCACCTTTGGAGCACTTGTCCATGTCGTCAGACGACTGGAGCCAGGCAGCTACTTTGGCCTGGCTGTTGCAGCTTAAAGGGAGGGCTCCTGCAGAATGCACTGTGGACTGCCTTCGTATAGACATGCACTGAAAGAGCAAACAGACTCAAAGGTCAGTCCAATAACAATTGGCATAGAAGCAGAGCTGAAAGCATTTAGTGAATTACTATCTTAAATAGACCACAACATTTCCAGTAACAGTGTGCACAGGTATACCTTTCTAATAGAGGCTGTCTCCGCCATGCTAGGAGAGTTGGGGGAAGGGTAGTGGGGATAGTAGAAGGACTTCTCAGTAGGATACATGGCAATCTCATTTTGCCGATAGAGCCGATGGTGACGCAGCTTGGAAACCCATTCATCAAACAGCTCCTGTGACTTAATCTGCAGAGCAGATATCAGAAATCAACTCAAGGACAAGTAAGGCGGCGGAGGCGTGAAGGTGAAAAAACACACAAGTACTGTAATTCTCCCTCACCCACATATACAAGATATACAGTCATTCTAAAGTATTTTTAATGTTAGCATCTGTTCCAGGAATCAAAAGGGAATAATCTGAATAATCCATGTTTTACATCACTTTCTGTAAATCTGTAGGGAATGCTTTACATTAATTAGCCTTGCGGTTTACCTTCAGGTGATAGATGTTTTCCTCAGCATCAAGATCGATGCACTTGGCTTTCTTCTTAATGGCCATGACTGAGAGGCCCACGTCAATGCAGCCATGCAGTTTTCCTTTCTCAATCTGACAACACAGTGTTATAAATATTTTGGACTTGATTTAATATAAATGCAACAGGATGCTGTTCAGTTTTAAAATTCGTTATTATCCTTATAATCCTTTTATTGGCTCTGGCCACCCTGGCAAAGCTGAGTCTCTGCATGGCTGATACATAATTACGTGAGATCCGCAGGTAAAGTGCACCATGTGATTCCTACCAATTACAATGAGATTGTGAGGGAATGAGGGCTTTTAGTGTATATAGGCACATATAGATATTCTAGGAAAGACAGCAAGACACAAAGTGTCCTTTGTCATCTTTTGTAACCACATAGTATGCAGCCAGCAGGACTTTGTACTCACATCTGCACTGCACTTGCCATACTTCAGGATGCCCTTGTCCAGGAAGAAATATCTCTGTACGGAGAAAGGAGGACAATGAGAGAATGAGATGCACCCGGGATGATATGAAATATCCCTGACAGCAAGTCTGAAATCACTGTCATGACTCTATGATGATGACAGAATCCGCCTCTTGTTAATGAATGTTGTTAATGTCTCTGCAGTGAGATGTTTGTCATCCCAGGCTCTTGCGTTGCATCTTGTCTGCCTTTATTACTCTTTCCCTCACTTTGCAATCTTTCTCCTACACTGGCTTTTTTTGGTGATCTGTTGAAAGCACAAAGACCTGAAATGCTCTGACTGTAAGTCAATACTAAATGTATACAGCTCTGTTAACCTACATGCCATCAGCTAATGTAGCTAGGTAGTATCATCCCAATGAAAGCTTTTAGACAGAGCGTAAACAGTCACTGACCCAGGTCACATGTGACTCCTCTGTGGGCGAAATCAATCAGTTTAAAACACAAATGAGTCATCTCAGCAGATTTTTTGGAAAAGGATCCTGGGTAAAACTGGAAAATGGAAATGACGTTCAGTTGTCAAGTACATGTAAATATGTCATGGAGTCCATCACTCTAAGAGATGAGTAGTGATGAGTGAAGTGCGAGGTAACGTGGGTCATTTCAAGACCTCAGAGGTGATTAATTATACCTTATGCCAGCCCTTCATAGGCCACTTCCTCCTCTTCAACATGTAGCCATCCTGTTTCTGGGGCTCCAGGACATTGCTGAAGCCTCCACGCAGACCCTCCACTATTTCCCAGCTGTCCTGTGGGCACAGATGGTTAGAACTCTGAGATGATAGATACATGTTAGCAGACGCTCTTGTGCACACACATGCAGATTAAAGTTGAAGTAAGGTTTGGTAACATAAAACTAATGACACAATGGAGTCAATGCCTAAGTAGAAACCATATAGCAATTTGTGGCTGTTTAAATTTTCAGTATTTTCTTCAATGTATTGTCAGTCAGTGGGAAGCTGTGAGTGTGGGAGAAGAAGGGAAAATTCAGCCCTATGAGGTTTGGTGTCCACGACTACACATTACTTTCACCTCATGGGCCCATTTACAAAATTAGCTTACCTGTCTAATCTCAACTCTTCACAATAATCATTTCCTGACTGAGATTAGAACGCTGAAATCCAAATCCCCCTGCAAATACAGAGATTAAGGTGATATTTCATCATAGACTAATCCAGATAGCTCTGGCATGTACTTCAGTGGTGAGAATTCTGGGAAGGCAGTATAAACAGAGGGGTTTGTAACATATTTGTGGACACATAAAATATTGCATCACTTGTGGTTTATATTAATTTTAGTTTACATTAGTGTAGTAATACTTAGCTTGTATAATGTCTTTTCGACTCTAAAAGTCAGAAAAATAACCCCTGAGGATGTCATCAAGGTTATCTTGGCTTGGGCTGGGAGGTTATACAGGTTTAACAAAAATTGTAGCTAGAAAAGGCAAGGGCATCTACCAGGGTAGGACGGGCTCCCAGGTGCACGGCTGGGCTGTGGGGCGATTTTTAAATTGTGGCCACACTATTGTAGTATCATGTGATGCACCCATTTTCAAAAATATGTTTTGCATCTGAATGCTTTTTCAGTGTATGCGACCAATGAGCAATTTTCATAGGAAAAAATGTGGTGCCATCATGGAACGTGGGAGAGTCAAATAACAAACACTATTGAGATGCACTGAGGGGAGTCTAGGATGCTGAATATAAATCTAAATATTCTGTGCTGCTTCAATTTTAAATTCTTTTGTTATTTTTTATCTTTATTGACAGTTTGACAATGAATAGACAGGAAAGAAGTTGAGATAGATGGGAGTTTGATATTCAACAAATGTTCCCATCTGGAATCACACCAGGAACATTGTGGAGGTCAACAGTGTGTACCCTTGACCATTTAAAAAAATAAATCGTGTTACTCTCCAACTTTAGGTAGGTGCAATGCTAAATTGCTCAAGTCATTTATGGAGCACCAATGCAAAACATTCACTGGTTCCAGCTATCCAAACATGATGCTTTGCTGATTTTCTCTGTTCTATATCATTATATATAGAACATATTTGGGTATTGTTACAGGAACAAAATATTTTATGCTGATAATGCAGTATTTTAGGATCATATCCTAAACGTAATACATTTGTCCAAGTGGGACAACAACTCAGCATAAATTACGTTCATAATACAGCTATTCAGAGAGACTTTGAGTTCTTGGCAGAGGTTTGAGGTGAATGTGTTTGTTGTCCCTGAATGTTGCAGTGTATAGTAGTGCTGGCTTAACAAACTGTATCAGTCAGAGAGGCTGACTGCTGGAGGTGAGACTGTCTAAAAGACACCTGCATTTCTGTAGGGGTAGTGGGGGGATGGAGAGCTCAATGGTGGAGCGGGCGCACATGTACTGAGAGGTTTATGCCTCGACGCCGAGGTGTGACAATTTCCTGCACATCTTCCCCCTTTCTCACCTAACTGACTTGTCAAAAATTAGAGGTAAAAAAAGAGAGGGTGTAGCTTGTGGATTGTTCTTTCACTCTGCCTGAGAGCTCGTCACAGCTCCCACTGACACAGTCACACAGTGTTTCGTGTCACTCAATGCCTGGACATTTCCCTTCAAGGTCAACGGAGACTCTCAAGGATAAAGTAGAAATATGACTGAAGAAGACATGACATACTACAGGGAGAGCTCCCAGCATAAGAAAATTGTAAATCAAGAATGATTCCAAAGTTGTCCAACATAGTGTATGTCCTGCTGCAGCTATAAACCGTTGTGTGTGAGGAAGGAGCCATGTCCTTGCAAAACCAAAACATGAACCTACAGTGAGGAAAATAAGTATTCAAACACCCTGCTATTTTGCAAGTTCTCCTACTTAGAAATCATGGAGGGGTCTGAAATTGTCATCGTAGGTGCATGTCCACTGTGAGACATAATCTAAAAAAAAATTTGAGAAATCACAATGTATGATTTTTTTTTGTATGATACAGCTGCAAATAAGTATTTGAACACCTGAGAAAATCAATGTTAATATTTGGTACAGTAGCCTTTGTTTGCAATTACAGAGGTCAAACGTTTCCTGTAGTTTTTCACCAGGTTTGCACACACTGCAGAAGGGATTTCGACCCACTCCTCCACACAGATCTTCTGTAGACCAGTCAGGTTTCTGGGCTGTCGCTGAGAAACACAGAGTTTGAGTTCCCTCCAAAGATTCTCTATTGGGTTTAGGTCTGGAGACTGGCTAGGCCACACCAGAACCTTGATATGCTTCTTACAGAGCCACTCCTTGGTTCTCCTGGCTGTGTGCTTTGGGTCATTGTCTTGTTGGAAGAACCAGCCTCGACCCATCTTCAATGCTCTAACGGAGGGAAGGAGGTTGTTCCCCAAAATCTCGCAATACATGGCCCCGGTCCTCCTCTCCTTAATACAGTGCAGTCGCCCTGTCCCATGTGCAGAAAAACACCCCCAAGGCATGATGCTACCACCCCCATGCTTCACAGTAGGGATGGTGTTATTGGGATGGTACTCATCATTCTTCTTCCTCCAAACACGGTTAGTGGAATTATGACCAAAAAGTTCTATTTTGGTTTATTCTGACCACATGACTTTCTCCCATGACTCCTCTGGATCATCCAAATGGTCATTGGCAAACTTAAGACGGGCCTTGACATGTGCTGCTTTAAGCAGGGGAACCTTCCGTGCCATGCATGATTTCAAACCATGACATCTTAGTGTATTACCAACAGTAACCTTGGAAACGGTGGTCCCAGCTCTTTTCAGGTCATTGACCAGCTCCTCCCGTGTAGTTCTGGGCTGATTTCTCACCTTTCTTAGGATCATTGAGACCCCACGAGGTGAGATCTTGCATGGAGCCCCAGTCCGAGGGAGATTGCTAATCTAATGATTAGCAATCTCTAATGATTGCTCCAACAGTGGACCTTTTTTCATCAAGCTGCTTGGACATTTCCCCGTAGCCCTTTCCAGCCTTGTGGAGGTGTACAATTTTGTCTCTAGTGTCTTTGGACAGCTCTTTAGTCTTGGCCATGTTAGTAGTTGGATTCTTACTGATTGTATGGGGTGGACAGGTGTCTTTATGCAGCTAACAACCTCTAACAGGTGCATCTAATTTAGGATAATAAATGGAGTGGAGGTGGACATTTTGAAGGCAGTCTCTCACAGTGGACATGCACCTACGATGACAATTTCAGATCCCTCCATGACTTCTAAGTGGGAGAACTTGCAAAATAGCAGGGTGTTCAAATACTTATTTTCCTCACTGTACATTACTAACTATAACTATCACCCAAGTTAATTTTTGGGAAATTGCTCTCTTGCTGAGAGATTTAGATGAGAAGGTTGATGCCACTCTCATATTTGTACTGTTATCCCAAATCTACGATTTGCCTGAAGACGGTTAGCTTAGCTTAGCTTAGCACAAAGACTGGAAACATGAAGAAACAGCTGCTAGCCCAGTTCAGTCCAACAAATCGGTCTGTGAGCAGCTCTAAAGCTCACTAATTAACACATTATATCTTGTTTGTTTAAACCATACAATAAATAACAATTTGCAACCAGCCAAGAAATAGTCAAGCAACCCCCCACAAAACCCCAACTTGACGTTTTTACACTTTGTATGAGCTTTAGGTGTGCTGGCTTGGGAGCTGTTTCCCCCTGTCTCCAGTCTTTATGCTAAGCTATGCTAATAATTTCCATACAGATTTAGGTGTGCTGGCTTGGGAGCTGTTTCCCCCTGTCTCCAGTCTTTATGCTAAGCTATGCTAATATTTACCATACAGATTTGAGAGTGGTATCAATCTTCTCACCTAACTTTTGCCAGAAAGTGAATAAGCATATTTCCCAAAATGTTGAACTATTCTTACAATGCACTGACAAACTGCTCAGCAGAAATTGAAAGCTCTGAAGTGATATTTTGTTCTTATACTTTGAACATAATCCTCAAATTTACACATTTGAGTGAGAAAACAACCCAAAAACCACAAATACAACTTAGATTTTCTTTGAGGAAATGTTAATTAAATTTTATGGATGATCTGAAACTTAGATCCAAGCACATCTCAGACTTTTTGAGTCAATATTTACTTATTAACTTAATTTAAACACTTTGTCAGTCCCTGTATTTGTTGTTACTCTAAAGTGATGGGCCACTAGTGTCTGCTGTCTGCAAATAAACACTTAGGGCAAATGCAACAACAGTTTGTACATGGTGCTATGCAATTTAACATTTTAGTAATTCAGAGGACTGTAAAGGTCGGATACTGAGGCAGGAAAAAAGTCTCTCTCATGTTGGCAACATTCGGTCCTTGCTGTTGAAAATATAAAATGTAAAGAGAGACTCAGATGAGCCTGTCTCCTCCAGCTTGCATTTATTAAGAGCCAATTAGAGCCTTGCAAGAACATCTGAGAAAACCGCAGGGCCTATTAGCAGAAGTTTGTGCGGTTAAGGCATTTACAGTCAGATCGTTCTATCCCATAACACACAGAAATCCCTGAGGACTGGCAGTTACACAATACACAAACTGGACAATCAGAAAAAAAGCATGTGGAGAAGCAAATAGTTTAAACTTTTGAGTCCTACAGTGTCATCGCTATTGTGTGTTACCTGGCGGCTCTCGAGTTTGGACGAGGAGCTGCTGTTGCTGCGTGACATCTTCTGTGACATGGCTGAACTGCGCTCCTCTGAGCCCATCTTGATGCAGACTGGCCAGTGCACGCTATGGCTGGAGTACCAAGAACATTCCCTTCACTAAGAGCAGAAAGGGTGGAGATGGGGTCAGGAGGAGAGAGGGTGCAGAGAAAGATGGCTTTAAGAGGCAAGCCATTTAAAAGGCTTTTAGCTCTGTCTCACTGAAAAATGCATTAGGTTATTTAGAGTGATTCATTTTTCCATCTTCACATAGCAGAATATGGGATGCAACAAGAAAAGCTGCACAAAAGGGTTCTCATCATAAGCGAACACAATTGACAGACAGACCGGAGGACATAAATTGGTCTGCACAGAGATGAGAGCGCATGTTTGAATAATTAAAATCTTACCCTTACAGAGAGTGATGGATTCTCAGCATTCAAGGATCATATGAATCTAAAGCAAACACTAGTACGCACAGCAGTGTTGGAAGATGTAGTCAGACCCAAAGTAAAAGTAGCAAAAACGCAATATAAAAGTACTCAGTACATGCAACATTTCTTCAGACAGTTACTTAAGGAAAACTATAGAACTATTATCACAAAACGTAACGTTGGTTAAAACAAACAAACACTTGAAGATGTCACATAATGCTCTGTAATGGATTTTTTCCCACTATTTTGTGACATTTTTACAGACTAAACAATTATTTGATTAAATGAAAAAATAGACACCAGTTTCAGCCACAATATTCCTTATATATTGTATTATATTATTACTGATGCATTAATGTGTAAGCAGCTGTTCAGATCATCTAAAAGCATAATCTGCAAAGTACCTACAGCCATTAGGTAAACAGCATTTCCATCTGAAGTATAAAGTAGCGTACTATTGAAAATACTCACATTTCAGTATTTTAGTAGCTGATCTCCATCACAGCTCAGTGACGGGGCAATAAAAGGCAAGCATCACATGTAAAGATGCAGTGGAATGTAATATTATCCAGTCAACAGAATGTGAAAATAACTGTGGCAACCCTCAGTCAACTGTCACACTTCACACAGACTAATTAACATGATGTGCCTGGTGTACCAGTCAGCACATAGAGACACATTTAGCTAATTCGCTGTGAGTGGCAGTTTGTCACAGCTGATAAACAAACAGGCGTGATGTTTAAATCACGTTGGTCCATGTGGGAACAAGTTGGACATCAAGCTGAACATCATTAGTTCAGCTACACTGAGGATACACAAAAGTACGAAGTTTGTGGACTATTAGGTCTGAGATCACTGCTGCATAAAATGACCATCTGTGAGATGAGAGACAATGGCAGGATTAAAGTTTGGTCTGAATTCTTTTTCTTTTTATTACTGTAGTGTCTGTTTTTTTAGTAGTTTGGGTTAGAGCTTGGTCAGAATATACATTCCCAAGAATCCATCAGGCAATGTGTTTGAACTCAGCATTACAACATTGTTTTTCCCATATGAAAATGTATCACAATTTGGCCAATGTATGCATGCTATAAAATTATCAAACTAATATTCAGCATTCAGACTATTTAATTAAAGACCTTTTTGAGTATTTTATAATTTTACGGCTTACAGTATAACTTGATTACTATGCATTGGGGATAAAATTGAGCATATGTACCAAAATAAGTAACAAAAAAAGTGTTTCTAATGTGCATTACTCTGCCTTATATATACACAATTAAAACCATTTGTTATATTTATATAAAAAATATTTGACACATTTTAAGAATATATAAAGTAATCCATGGGAATATATACTGTATATGTTGCTACATAATTGGAAGGACCTGAATAATAATAATTCAGTGGTGGTTAAAACAAACCAGTCACCAGGTCAGCTATGTAAAGTAATATTCGGGTCATTTTTCCTCTGCATAAGAAAACTTAAAAGAAATACCCAAAGCCCACGTAACCTGAAACTTTGTAACTTGACCCAGTGTTTTTAAGGTGTAATAAATAGATTTTCTAGACGATCATAGAAACTATCGGGCTGAATCAGACATGTCACATGTTGACAACCACTTTAAAGCAGTAGCAAGGTTAATCACATTACCTGCTCTGCATTCGCAAGCTTTGTGCTGCATAATGGCCACAGCCTCTCATGTTGGACAGACAATACCGCAGTCATGTGAAACCTCCGTCCTTCGGCCAAGCCTACACCAGTGCTCTGTCTGATGGAGCTCAACAACCAAAATGCAACCACAACAATGGATCAAAGTGACAGGACAAACAAAAAGAGGCCCCAGACGCAAACTGAGCCACCGACAACCATGATTTATGACACACTATCTATCTATCTATCTATCTATCTATCTATCTATCTATCTATCTATCTATCTATCTATCTATCTATCTATCTATCTATCTATCTATCTATCGGATGCTCCCTCTCCATCTCTTATGATTATTTCATCCACTTTCCACTGATCACACTAGCTATGCATGCACAGGTCTGTTACACCGTCGCACCATGAGGGCACCCTTTCATCTGATACAACACCACTTCTCAGGCTTTCATCGAGGCGACAGCCGTATTAGACGTCACCCCTCAAGTAATTACCCTTTTTCACTAAAGAGCTCTCTATGATGGCAATGAAGAAATGCTAAGAAAAACTGTATTAGATTACAGAGGAGCCGTGATGCATGGGCTGGGGTTTAGTGTTAGTATGAATTTTTAAGGAAATACATATGAGGACATGAGAAAAGAATCAACGTAGTCTAACATCAGGATGGTGTAAGTCTGACATTAGCGGTTGTGGTTCATGCTAATGAGCTGAACAGTCATGCCTGAGACCACAGCTTGGTGAAAAGAGTGAGTGCTGAATGTGTTTGTCCAGTGGTCAAAAAAACAGTAGTAATCACATGAACACTGATAGTTACTCAGGACAAAAGATAAACACAAGCCACAAGGAAAGTTTCACTGCCATCAAGACGGCCTCCCTTACATATAAGAACACAAAAAGACACGGGCATATTGTATATGCAATGCATATACTGTACATGAACACAATATCTACTAATTAAGTTTTGGGGATTAGGATAAGAAATCTCATGGAGGTTTGGTAACAAAATAAAAAACAATACAAAATATAGAGCTTTATCATGCTGCACACCAACTGCTGACTAATGTATTTGAATAAAGGAGTTCATTGTGATAAAGATCATACTGACCATTACAAAAAATTATTTTGATTAATTCCATTAAATCCATATCTACCAGGCAATGTGGACAAAATCCTTAAAAGTTCAAATTCATTACATTGAGTAAATTGGTATACTAGGTTTTAGTGGACCAAAACTGAATACTTGTCAAGTAATATACAGTATACTCTCTAGTAGTCACATTTAAATTCTTTAATATCTTATGCTGGGACCCATCTTTTACATGGTAAGATATTATATCTCAGCAACCATTTGACACGTCACTGTGCCCTTTATATTTTCTGGGTTGGATGCAATTTTAAAACTAAAATACAGAGAAATATCAGAGGATGTGGCATCATTATACATCTCTTTAGACTCCCTGCGTATTACAGTAAAGCTATAATTTCTCTGAGTGACATGCTAACTGGAGTTCAGTCTATTTAGAGTATAATATAAGCACTCATGTAAATCATTCGTTCGCAGTTCATGCTTTACCCTGTAATCTCTTTGTCAAATGAACAGATATACAAGCAGATGTTCTTTTCAAAGTATATCTAACACTAAAGGCTTAATAAGTTCTGTGGAGATGTAACAGAAATCTCTTAAATATTCCAGTAAAGTGTGGGTGGGTGAAACCCACAATTGTTCTATGATGAGAAACCAGCATGACACCTGGATGAGACAGATGTGTAACTAGCAGGAGCTTCAAACTGGCTGTCCTGTTTTTTCACTTAGCAGAATCGTCATCTTATTGGAGAACCTCCATCTGACTACAGAGAAAAAGACTGCCTCCAAAAAGTTTCAAATTTTATGGGGAAGCAGTATTGAAGTAAATTTTCAAACTTCATTTTGTCTTTAGTGCTAAACTAAACTACTAAACTAAGATAATGACCATTGTAGACATGTTACCTGCTAAACACCAGCATTTTATCATTGTCATTGTGAGCATTAGCATTTAGCACCACTGAGCATAGCATTTAAAAAAAAGATATATTTCTATATAGAATAAATAAAACTGATGTTGTTCAGTTGCCCAAAATAACTATAAATGTCACTAGCTGCTGAGATTTCTGCATTTTAAAACTAATATGCCTAGTTATGTTACTTTAAGGCGTTCCAGACAACTGTCAACAAATCCTTGGTCAGCTATTAGATCTCGGTTGAAGTTATAGATGGCTTGATGTCCTTTTAAGATGCACTAACTAGATTGGCAGAAGCTGAAAGCCTTCTATTACATTCTGCAGTTCATGTTGCAGATGTTCCTCTGTCCTTCCACTGTCTCCAGAGTCTGCCTAAGGATATACAAGCCCAACAGGCTTTCAGGCATCATTAGGATATGACTCACCAGAATAAACGTCATATGGTTGAACCCCCTTTGGTGCAGCTTTCTGAGGAAATCGAGTAATGTTTGCACAAATAACAGGAAACACTGATGCACCACAGTAATTTAAAGAAGTTGGGTTGAAAAGGATTCTAAAACATACTGCTCATATTAAGTGAAGTAGTAAAACTCATTTTAGGAGAGACACAATACGGCTGGCATTCAGCAATGACAAGTGAGCGAAAGTGTACCTAAAGCTACTCTAGAGTTAAGAATGGTAATATAGATAAAATTATGACTTTTACCAAGATTATAAGATTATATTTAGATAAAGGTTTCCAAATCTTTTAAATAACATTTATTTAGCAAAACACAGCTGTTAGAGTCAAATTATATTCCAATTCCAGCCCCTAAAAAGCAGGTGCTCCTTATGTTTATGAAGCCTATGTTGATAAAATGGCCACTGTTTATGCATAAAACAAACAAAGCTGTTTGTTTTTTTAAAAGAATGGCTTTTCAGTTTGGACTAAATCCAATTAGATTGACTTTAATGTGTGACAGACTGGTTTGATGAAACAGAATTATCTAAATAGAAGAAAATCAATGTTGATTTAAAATTTCTCAAAAAGAAAAAAAATGCTTGAAGCTTCTATCTGGTCTTTCCAGCTCTGGAACAGTCAGCACAAACTTGACAAAACAAATGGCCTCTGCATTTACAAAACACCTAATAGTGTTGTGGTAACGACCTTAACTCTACAGTCCACCAGCCATTCTCTGACAGATCATTCCTTTCAATACAAAGCTCTTTAGCGACAAAGCAAACTCTGGTATCTCTGGAGAGGAGAAACATTTCCATTTCCTCTAATGCTGCCACCCATCCATCCGGATAAACCCAAACACCTTGCTTCATTTTGATTGCCTTTAATCTTTCTCAATAGGATAAACTCATAAGAAGCTGGTTTGTTATTAGCACACAGATAATTCTTCCTGTTTGCTTTGAAGCAGTCATTAAGAACATCTTCTGATTGCTGCTATCCACCATAGGAGACACACTGGGCTCTTATTTGCCCAAGTGGGATAATGCCACTTATTCTTTGTTATTTAATTATGTGAAATGTAGAACAACTATTTCTTGGAAGGGGAAGATAAACCCTGACATAAAAGGAGCGAAGGAAAGCGTGGGATCAGAAATCAGCAGAAAACAAAATGATCTGGTCACTATGGCCACAGTGAAATAATGTGTGACACAGAGAGTGCTGTGATTTAATACCATTCCATATTTCTTTACATTAAGCGCAGCATCAAACTGATTTAATGCCTCTGAGGGGAAGGCAGGCAATTCAAATCTGAACGCACTGATGTAACAATCAAAACTGATGTGATTAGAGTTTCAGAAAAGGCCCTTCAACTGGCTGCATTCAGTCAAAGAGCAGAAGTAACACTGCTGTCTGAATCCAAGTTGTCAAGAGTAGTGAGTAGAATATGGGCAGTTTCACAGGAAACCATCCTGAAAATTCCCTAATTTTTCCCCTGAGAGAAACTGTCACTTTCAGGTCAGGTCATCACAGAGTCAAAGTAAAAGTATTTCTTTAAAAAAAGAAAATTCATCTACCACAGGTCAGTATGGCAGCATCCAGCAAGCCATTAGCACAGAGAATTGACAGAGAGACACAACTGGCATAATCCCACCATGAGATCCATTATTCATTAGTACATCTCTGGATCCAGCAGGGCGTTAGCCAACACACGTCTGTGTGTGAGGCCACTCCTTCTTTGAAAGAAACACACAGATGGCAAAGCATGCCCCTGATGTGTTCAAAGGCGTCGTGGTGAAAGGTTGCCAGGGCCAGAAGGAGCCACTCCAAAAACTAGGCTCACGCTGCTAAGCTAAAAGCATGCACGCCTGTCTTTGCTATCTGCAACATTTTTTGTGAAGTGAACTTACTCATCCTATTGACCCCAAAAGAAAATGCATGCAGAGTTATGGTTGTAATAATGAAAAAATACAGAGAAAGTCCCTCCTTGACAACTTCCTGCAGCATAAGACATCTTTTCATTCATGTATACTCTCTGACATATGACAGGCTTTGCATTACACACTCTCACAAACACATCCTGTTAATCAACCACATCCTCAATGCGATCCCTCGCCTAACACACCCACACCACCCATCTCTATTTCTGTCTCTTATCTACCCCGAATGTGGCAGAGGTCCTCTCTTTTGTTACAGTTACAGTATGGGGGAGCCTGACAGCCTCATAACTCAACACCAGCTCATAAGGAGAGTACAGTTGCAGCTTAGCTCAACACTCACTGACCAAACAAAAATGTTCAAAGTGCTCTTCTCGATGTGGCACATGCAGCAACGTGCGTGACAACACGATTCAGCCGTTGCTTTCCCAAATTAAAGATTACAGTGCTTACCACTCAACCGCTGCTCTGATTAGGATCCATCAGCAGCAGCTCTAAATCTATTCTCATGTTAATTCAGAGGTTTTGACCTAGAATGGAGGATGATGACATTGAGGTGGTACTTGTAGCATGCTGATCTTTTCTCAAAACAATGAAGAATAAAATAGGCCTAAAAAAGGTTTCACAAAAACTGAAAAGAACATCTGCACTGCCACAAGCAATCTCTAAGTCCTTCTTATGCAGATATATTTAGACATGGCATCGTCTTCCATTACCTTCCATTTATGGACAGAGAGATAAACTGTCCGACTGAGAAAAGTTACCACAAATTGAGAGATTTACTTCATTCCTAAACTCTGGACTGAAGTATGGATTAGCTCACAGCATGACTCCCTCTATTATATAATAGAAGATAGACAATCACAGCACCAGAAAATAACTCAAACTCTAGCTGACAAGCTTGTGTTTTTGTTGTTAGACTGCAGTTGTGTTTCTTAAAAGGACAATACTTGCAGCGTGTGTTTTTTTTTTTTAAATTTTAGGATTAGTGTCACCAATTCAGTATTTGATCAAATGTGAAATATGCCCATCTCCCCTTCTTTTCCTGAGTTATGGCATTGAATAATAGCCAGATAAGTATTTTTGCAGAACATTGTGATGAAGTTGACCTTTGACCATTTGGATATAAAATATATAATTAGCAAATTAATTTGTGAGTTATGGCCAAAAATATGTTTTGTGAGGTCACTGTGACCTTTGGCCACACAATTCTTATCAGTTCATCCTTGATTTCATGGTGTTCCCAAGATATTGAGTTCCTGAGAATAGGACGGAGGTGAGGTGACCTTTGGCCACCAAATTCTAATCAGTTCATCGAAGTGGTGAACCCACTGACGGATAACATTGCCATCCCAAGAGCCCTCTATCACACATTGCACTAAATGACCAGCTGCTGACCAGGGGTGCAATGGCTTGGTGAACCAAAAGGAGCTGAAAGTGTCTGGACTGACATTGTTTTAAGGTGCACAATGTTATTACATCTAAATGTTTAACACTCACACGGCTCTAGTTTTTAATCATCAGTGAGGATGAAACTGTCTGTCTCTCTCAATGAAATATGATATTACTACTGTTGTGAAAACAAGCAGGTGTGAAATGTAACTGATCCTGTTCAGGGTAAAAAAAAAAATGTTGTTGGCAGAATCACATTATGCCAACAACGACATGGGCCACTGGTCAAAATCTGACAATGACATCATCACAGTCTTTATTACTGTATATATACAGTATGGGTAATAGTTCAGAAGATTTAGGAGGTGGAGGTGACCTCATGCAATGCAATGTCCCTCTATATATGTCTTGCACAGACACAGTTTTTATTTTCTTGCTGCTGCATTCCACAAATTCTAGTGATCTTCTCCCTTACAGGCTCCCTGTGTTTGACTGCAATCACTGATTTGGGTGTTAGGAACGAAAAACCTCAGAAGCTGCAAGAATAACATTGGGCAACAAACACTCCTTTGAGCCCAATGAACACAGCTGTGACAGATGAAAAAGAGAAGTAGTCCACATGCTGAATTTAACCGTCTCACAAGTGTTTATTAAAGGAGCATTTCAAAAGCAGTGCCCAGTTTTTAAACTTTTTTGGACTGTTAGTGATTTTGTCCTTCACCTGTAAACTAATCTGTGGCAGGATATGCGCACCATCCACCTTCTTTACTTTTTTTATAGAAACTTTAAATGGCCCCTATTGAGCCTCACACATGTTCCAACACACAGCCCCAGAAAAGCCTCCTCTGTTACACTGTTGACACAACACCCAAAAGATGCCAGTATAAGTCCTAAAATTGTAGCCACACTGTAAGTGAGCCACTGTACCAAAAAAACACCTTTGACTCAACCAAATTCTTTATGATTGACATAGACATTCAACTGGAACACTTTCGCACAAACCTAATATTATTCACCATGAGAACCACTATTATTTTGCTGGATTTACACAGAACTGTAATTATCTGGAAGTGTTCTGATAACTGGCATATATTATTATTTTACACCATCTGCATGGTAACAGAAATATTGTACAATCCTCCATATTAATTTTTTTGCTCCAAACATTGTGTAGCAAATATTGTATGAGATGATGAGCTCAAGCCCCGATTAAATCTGAAAATGGATCCTATCTGCCCTTCACTATCACACACACCTACATCCACTCAGCATGAGAGGTACAACCACTCCTACATACAGGCATATTATTCATACTGTTGGCTTGTGACTAGGTTATACTGATAGCTTACTACTGTTATACTATCGATTTATATGGAAACAGTTTCACAACTTGTTTTTACTTGTCTAGAAAAAAAGGAAGGGTGATCCTCCTTCCTTTTTTTCTAGACAAGTAAAAACAAGTCACCATGGAGACTAAAACAATCTATTGGTGTTTTGTTGTATGCATCACATGTCATGATCATAACAGGAAAATTGCAAAAGCTCGACTGTTTGGGAACCCCAACAGGGAAGTTAAATGCAGACTTTAAAGTAATGGATTCACTTCCAAGGACCATTATTAAAACAATTCAATAAAATAACATTATAGGGCTTCTTTGTAGCCTAGTTTACATTAGGCATGTTCAACTTTGAAGCTTTACAAGGGAGCACTCTGAAATGTTAAAGCACTCTCTCACTGAAATGTGTCAGTTACATGCCGCAAAGAGCAAGAAAGCAGGCACGGCAATGAACTTTTAAAATACTTCTTCAACTGACATGGTTTCCAAGAAATAATTAAATTATTTAGCGAAAGACAACTCCATTTTACTTGCCAAAGAAAAAACCGCACTCACCTTGACAGAGTAACAGATGTGAATTCCAGGTGATGAGGACAGAGATGTTGGAAACAGTCAGTTTATCTGAACCCAAATGAGAGAACGCAGTCAATGAAGAGATACTCAAATATCAGCGTCAAACAGACAGCCTGCCGTCTCCCGTCTGACATGCACAGACATGCATCGTCCAGCCCAGCTCTGAGAAGCATCAATTTCTACACTGCTATATGGGGGAGGGTACCACAGTGCGTGCATGACTGAAGCCACCTCCAATAGAAATGCAGGGCAGAGCTCAGCGTCCCCTTAAAGGGGCGGGCGTTGTGTCATTGACAGCATCTCTTTCCGTGACGTATGGAAGAGGACCCCAAAAGCAAGGACACACGGTCAAACTCATCACTTTACAAGTGAGTCACTTAATTCTTGTCTTCTAAATTATTGTAATTAATTGCAGATGAATTTCAATTTTAGATTATTGTTTCCACTTGTAAATAAGACGGGAAATTGCTCTTTTTTGTTTTTACTAATCGAATGAGATAATCAACATGATGTCAAAGTCTCCAAAACAACAAGATGTCAGAATAATGAATAACAGAATTTAAAGGCCGTAAATTATGATATACTGCCATCTGCTGGACATGTTGTAGAACTACAGATTTTTAGTCATGCTCGTGGCATAATGAGAAAAATGTACTAAAAATCTGAGAGAAAAAAAATATTGCATATGCGTAGTGAGTGACTAAGCAGGTTTGCAAATGTATGTGACCTTGAATGCAACATAAGAGGAGGTTTTTCTCTTTATAGCTCAAAAAGCAGGTTTTGTTGCACAATAGCAAAAAAAAAAAAAATTACAACAACAAAAACAACACCACCAACAACCTTATCTTTTTTTAAATAGCCTCACATTTTAGGATTGTCCAAATCAAGTAGAAATTGGCTATTTGACTGTGAGAGCAATTATCATTTCCTTTTCTGAAAGTCTGAATGAGAGGCTGTTATATCAGACAAGGCTGCAGGCTTGCTGTTCAAGGACTCCCTGTAACAAAATACTTTTCACGGAGAGTCAGCCTGATTGCAACAGATTATGTGTGAACGCTGGCAAGCTAGAAGGTTACTGCAGCACCTACAATACAAAGAGGTGGATTCTATAACACTGCCAACATTATGCTCTGCTGTGAACTCTGTGTGACATTTGAAAAAAAAACATTTTTTCAAATATTTTTCTCTGTTAAATTAGAAACGTTACAGTAAAGACCAAAGTATTCAGATGGAAAGCATTATGAATTTACAGCCGCTGAATATTCCTTCTGTAGGCTATAGTTCACACAAGCTGAACTCACAGAAGTGAGCTTTGAAGGCTGTCTTTTCCCACTTCCAATCAGGTGTGGCTTATGAGAACCTTATATAAGACCAATGTTCTGCAGATTTGCTGTTGACTATAGTATATGAGCAAGTAACAGTGTGGAAAGTTGCTTGAGAAAAAAAAAATCACAAACTATTTTATTGTGAGCATATGAAATCTTACAGCCTTTTATTGATACTCCGTTTTGTGCCAACCTTTTCGGTGTGGATGTTATGAAAATTATAACTGTGTGAAATGTAACCATGTCTGTTTTAGGTAATGTTGAAACTTCTCAGAATTTATTGCTTTCAAATTTTTCAGAATTGAAGTTTTAATGCATGTGGTTTTACCCTCCAATTTTTTTTTAAGGTTTATGAAGTCTTATAGAACATTCAAATGCACATATTTAAGAAACTATATTCCAGATTCTCAAATTCTGATCTGAAAATTTAACTCAGCCAAATTTATGATGAAATATTCAAACTCAAATATAAGAGGTCTGATGGATTCCTCCAGGCTTAATTGCCTAATGCTGGATGTTAGAATTTGAATTATAGTGTCTTGACCCAATCCAACTTAAGTAACCTGATTTATTTGACAGTTTAAAGAAAATAATCAGAATTTGACAAATAAGCAATGTTTTAAATATCAGACACTTGAATATTTTTTTACCTGAATTCATCAAACCTAAATCTTTTTTATTTCACCATTTTAGATGACCTTCTGGAAATCCAAAGTACATCAATTTAGAGAGATGATTTTCAAAATTAAATATCGCAATGCCATAAACTGTGGTTATTATTATTATTATTATTATTATTATTATTATTATTTACTCATACATGAGAATTCATGTACATTAGGTTAGCCATGCAGGTAGTAACAGTTGATCCCATAGAAGTCATGTTTCTTCCCTGTGACTACATTGTCCCTCAGGTTCACAGCAGCATGTGTGATGGAGCTGTTAAAGTTGCGATGGGCCTTCGTCTTACTGAATGAATTTTGAAGGTCCAGGAGGCAGAGAGCTGCGCCTTCTCTACCCACAGTCCCGACTCTGTCCACTGGGCGAATGCCCGCCATGACAGGAGGCCTCGGCAGGATGCAAGGGTTAGAAATACTGTGTGGCAGCTCTTTGCCCTTTGCCAGCTTCTCCTGCTTTGAAGCTGCTCTTAATGATAACTCAATGTGTGATTCAATACCTGCCAGATCCTTGGCCGCAGATGACTGACTAATGCTAGATACATTTCCTTCAGCTTTATAATGTTGCATTTGACGACTTGGTTTGTTGTTTACATGCAGCTCAATCAAGCTTTTCTCATTGTTGACCTCCATCTCTTCCTGGGAAAGTGGGCGGCTGTACAGGTCCAGGGTTCGCTCTGTACCTGCGATCGGGGCAGCGTTAGCCTCTTGGCTGCTGTGTGTGGCAGATTCTTGCCTTGGACTAACATCAACCTGGACTTTGCAGTTATCTCTCCCTCTGTCCTTATATGCAGAGTGTTTGCTCTCACTTTGTTGTTTGTGTAGGACCTCCTGGTATGGCTCAGTGCTCCCTGCTTCTGTGGAACCAGAGCAGTAGTATGATTGACTATGACCCTTTTGGTTTAGATCTGGTGTCTCATTATACTTAGCTGTGATCTCCCGTGGCCTGTGTTGGTTTAAAGCAGCTGAAGCAGTGCCTTGGTTTGGAGCTGGAGATAGATTTAGGAGTTCAGCAACAGTGGGACTGCAGGTGCTCCTCTGTCTTCTTCTACATTCTCCTCTGGGTTTAGAGGGAACAAATATCGGAAAGGACCTTTCTCTCTGCAGGGAAAGGAATTCAAAAGGATTAGTGTTGCACACTGTTAATTTTGTTGTTAAAGGTGCATGTTCTCAAGGATTCTACCAGTGGTGCAGTGTGTGAATTCATCTCAGTTATGTCACAGATTTTATCCTTGAAGTCATCTATCTTTAGAGGATTTGCTGGCCCCGATCCTTAGAAAAATCAAAAATCAATATTACTGTAATTGATTTAAATCATGTTAAAATCATGCATGTCAAATTACTAGATTATTACTTCACAGAGAGGCTTTCATCTTCTCTGATATCAAAAATGTATTCTGTGTTCTTATTTTTCAGCTTCTTGCTCAGGGACTAAACAGAAATTATTGGGGAGAAGTGGTGATCAGAAAAGAAGGAGAGTTTGTCCCAGTTTATAAAGGTGTGCTTTTCCACATGCGGAGAACCGAATAGTTCTGTAAATGAAATAGAAGATTCAGGTCCACTCCCCACCCCAAATAACATTTGTACAGTCCCTAATATATTAACATACTATTAGGCTTATTTACCTGTGTGGTGCATTTGGTATGATGTGAGCCAGTGTGTCTTCTCCAAATTTTTCAGCATGTTGCTTGTCCGCTCAGATATCGACAAATCCCAGTGACGAAGTTTAGGGTTGGGCAGCACTGTCTTTTGAGGAGTTGGGTAGAAAACCTGGTTCTCTCCCTTCAATGGCTTTGTATGCTGGAAGGAAGATGGTAGAGCATTGAGAAAATAATCAGAACAATATTGTGATTTGATGATTTGAAAAACCTTAATGATAATGTGAAGCCATATATTTCATTACTCACATTGCAGAAGCCGTGTTCTCCGGTCCACATAACAGCTTTCTCCTTGGTGTTCATGGTTGTCTCCAAGACCTCGTGTCTGTATGGACCACCTGCACATGGAAATAAAGACATCTTAAACCTCTCTAAGAACATATATTTTATCATTCCCCTCTAACCACAATGCCCTCTCACCTATAGTTTTGCTCAGCAGAGTGATGTCCGGTGCACTATTTGGGATGAGGGGGTTGAGGAAAGGTTGGGAGGCAGCTCTGACTCCTGTTTTAGGGTCATCTGGAGAGTGGAAGGATGGGAACATTGCAAACTTGGAGATGTGGGACGAATAGGGATGTTCTTTTGGAGTTGCTATCTTTATCATTTTCTCCCTGTTAGAAGCACCAGGAAATTAAATGATTTGAGGCAGACACAAGAAACCTAGAATGGACATTTTTAACTTTGCAAAAAAAAAAAAATACTATCAGAAAGTACTCACACCATATTTACATCAGTTGGTTTTGGTATGCTGAGAAAATAAATGAAATTAATGTTTTAATTATTGTTAATAACAACAATAGTTATGATTAATCATGGCTACTCACAGCTGGTCATTGAGACAAACTTTACTTTTCTTTCTGCCAGTATTGTAATATCGTTCTTGACCTGTGATATGCCTGTAAAGGTGAAACAACAATCTATTGGCGCTGCAGTTGATGTATTCCATTTTGAACTTCATAATGTTTTTACACTCACTCAGATATGTTGGCTCCTCCATTACCAAAGTGATAATGGCCATGTAAATCCGGAGGGATGCCAGGTTTAAGGGAGGACCTGGGCTCCATCTGGCTGCTGGAGCTATGACTCAGAATAAAGGAGGGTGAAGAAGGTAGGCTGAAACACTAGGATGAGTAAATGAGGGCAATAATACAGAGAATTAAGCCACATCTGGGGTGAAACCTTTTCTTTTATCATGAAAGTTATACCCACTGATCTGGTGATAATAACAATACCAATCTGGAGGAGAACAGATGTTTCTACCAGTTTCTTCCTAAATTTAACACAACCAGCTTGGCTCATAAATGAATGGTATGTTTACACACATTTTAACATAAGTGAAAGCATACAAGTGCTCACATGTATGTTTATTTCAATTAAATAAAAAGAGTTGTCACTACAAGATTTAATCAACAACAATTAATCAACAACAATTAATCAAAAAGAATCCCTAAAACCCACAGTCATGTTCACTTACCTGGGCAGTGGTTTAGATAAATAAATGGGACAGATTTTTTTCAGTCTTTGGAAAATGGCAGATGGAGAATGTCAGCTCTTCTAAGTCCAAATTGTTAATAGCAGATAATAGTAGAAACACTGAAGCCTTCTTTGGCAGAAATGGACTCCCTCGTCTTCACTTGTGACCAGTGAGGTAGGTTTGGATTCCTCAGCCAGAGTGATGGTGTTACACTAAAGAACAATAGAACTGGAGTGAGTGACACCCAATCCAGTCCGTAGAACACAGCATTTGACCAGAGGTGTGGTTTAATTTGTTTTTGCAAGACAAGAGACTGAAACAACATCACACATTTTGCTTGATAAGATCAGAAGAATTATCAACTGTAACCTTTGGAAAGTAATTGTTTGTCCATGTCACACTGTCAGGCTTACAGTTGTAATAACTGGGGTTATTTCATATTATGTCACTATTTTCATATTCAGTGGGCAATCACTGCTTCGGTTGCCCATCATTCAGTCATCAAGTGTGGATCTGATAATATTACACATTTACAGTTTGGTGAACTCATACAACTAAGCATGGGGTGGAATGAAAATTTAGCTGGGTCCAGCTGGCACACACTGACACCAGATACAAGTTGTGTGTGTGTGTGTGTGTGTGTGTGTATGGTGTTTGTTACAGGTGTCGTCTTTCGTTGTATCCATTCCTCGACAACATATAAAGTTGTATGCCTTAGACAAAGCCACAAGTCTAGAAGACAATTTTAGTCTGAGTCTGAGGATCATCCTGTTCTAATGACGATTTACTGTGGACGTAACATGCTCATTTTGTAGAACATCTTCTTCCAGGATTTAGTGGATGGTTATGCGCTGTCCATGGTGCTGTTACTGACTGATTGAGCATGAATAGTGCTTACTTATCAGACACATAAGACTTTGATGAAAGTAAAAAAAAATAACAAAAGTAATCATAATGCAAAGTGATTTATCCATTTTTGGTGTGTGTGTGTGTGTGTGTGTGGATAATTTCTAACTTTTCATATAAAAGGATTTGTATTAATCCTCAAAACTCCATTTGACGAGATTTTGTCCCATTTAAGGAATCTCATTGTGTCAATCCCTGTTAAGTGAAATAATACTAAAGCATAGTAATCCCTGATTTTATTAAGAGATCCCAGAAAGCTAGTCCACATTTTGGGATTGACTCAATTATATGCATGCTAATATGAAAACAACATTGCAAACATTAAAACCCTTGAAATCTTGACTTCATTCAGTATTTCTTACAAAATAGTGTTGTGGAATCCCATTACTCACAGTGATGAGTTGACTGAAAAAACAAACAATTTCATGCCCTCTAAAATGGGACAGCACACCTGATCTGCTCCCCTGTAAACTGCATTTAAATATTCGTTTCCAATCAGCACACAGGGAAGACTTACACTACGATCAATGCAGCTGCCTCTCTTTGGACATGCCATAGACTGCTTTCCAAGCTGCAAGGTTTGACTTGTTTGTTGGCCCTCACAAGACCCATATTCTGCATTCTGCTTTTTAATTGGGATTCCCAAGAGACCCTGTCCAAAGTCTCAGCAAAACACCCAAGACCTATCAAGCAGCCTTAGCCAAGTCCAGTAACCAATTATCCTGCTCTGCCCCAGCGGAGCAGACGCTCTCCAGATTACATTCCTTGCTGCTGCTGCTGCTGCTGCTGCAGCATTATAAATGTCTTCAAATTAGATGTTTGACACAGGGCCTGTGCAGCAATTCTTCATATGGAACAATGAAATACTGCAGTTTGTTTCTGAAAATACACCACAATGCATCGACTGTTGCACTGGTCCATGGTGACCAGGTCAGACTCTTTGTATGCCCGACCATCCACCCACATCCTACCTGAGGGTCAGGGGCCTTGGGCAAAAGAACATTTTTACAAACACAGAGGTTGTTTGTGAGTGTGTACATGTTTTATTGTAAATATACATATTTTTCTTTGTTGACTTAAGTTGTCCCTTTCAAACAAACACATTACTCTTTTTACACACTGTATACAAAAAATGGGTCTTGCCTGCACTTTTTAAATATGAAAAACACATCAAATGCGTACTCCGTTTTGATTGGAGCCCTGCGCATTGGCTCTGGTGGTAAAGAATGAAGAGAGCGAGTGAACAACCTACCCTGCAGTTTGTTTTTCAGTTTCTAAGGAGAATATGTAGGCGCTATGTTGTTCTACACCTCTACATAGAATTCCACAGAAACCCCCAGAGACACAACTCAATCTCGACTTGACTGACATCTGTAACGTCTCTCAGGCATCATCGATCCGGTCTCAAGTAAACTGAATCTGTTTGACCACGTTTGCTCCCACTGTTTCAGGGAGGAATACGATGGGCTGTCTCATAAAGGGGAGTGAATTAATACATTTTTTGAGGACATCACTTCTCTGAAAAGCTCGGCTGCAGCCGCATCACTCCGTCATCCTCTCCTCTAACTCTTGTTCTTTTGCATTTTAGTGTCTTATTTGGTTATCACAGCAGCTTTCACCATGACAACATTTGACTTCTCGGATATAGAGGCGTTTTTGGACTGCCACCCAGATCTCTTCGAGGAGTATCTCGTTCGAAAGGCAAAATGTGATCAAGTTAGCAGATGGTTGAAGGAGCATCAGCCGTCGAAACAAGTGTCCACAGCCGAGGAGAAGCGCGGCGCTGCCAGGGACCCGCTCTGGCCAACCAACTCTGACGGGCTCCGGCGCAGATCGTCCCACATGGAGCTGCGAAGGAACTTCGCCCGCTCCAAAGCCACCACCGCACACCGAACCTACGACGAGCATGTGAGCCTGAGCGAACACGAGTCCCAGTCCAGCATGAGGCGCCGTGCGCTCCTGCGTAAAGCCAGCTCCCTGCCTCCGACCACCGCGCACATCCTGAGCGCCCTGCTGGAGTCCAGGGTCAACGTGCCACAGTACGCGTCCAGCGCCATCGACTACAAATACAGACTTAAAGAAACCAACGAGAGGGAGTTTTTCTTGGAGTTAGTAAAGGATATCTCCAATGATTTGGACCTAACAAACCTCAGTTATAAGATCCTGATCAATGTGTGTATCCTGGTGGATGCAGACAGGTGTTCGCTTTTCCTTGTGGAGGGACCCGCACACAAGAGGACACTAGTGTCCAAATTCTTTGATGTGCACTCTGGCACCACTGTTAGACCATCATCCAGCACCTTGAACTCCAATGAAGTGCAGGTGCCGTGGGGAAAGGGAATCATTGGATATGTGGCAGAACATGGGGAAACTGTAAACATCCCAAACGCATATGAGGTAAAAGTAAGCCTGGTCTACAAGTGTTCGATAACTACACATTATTTGACTTAGACTAAAGTTAGGTAGAGGTATTTACAGTAAGTGAAGCTATTTATTAATAATGTATATTACTGGTGTGGGGCTCGCTATTTGGAGTAAATTACATGAAGGGGCGAACCTTTTGGCCACATTCATACATACAAAGTATTTACAAGTCAAAGCTGTTTTTGAAGTTGAACTCTGTGAATTGAGTAAAGGAACGCTCAGTGTCGAAGGGTCACTCAACCATAAATAAATGGAGAAAAGGCACTCGGTAATTAAAAAAACTCTATCTATAAGATTCAAAGAAAAAGGCAGGAAAACAAACGTTATAATTCTTTACAGAGACAGATCTCGTCCTATACCAAAACAGTTGCACTTCACATCACTATGGCCCTGGGCTGCATGGGAGGCTAATAAGGCTACATGATAATGCTGATTCCCCGAGGTCTATTACTGCAATAGTGTAGATATGTGTCAGAGGTATTACAGTTTTTCCTGCCTATAGTAAAAACAAGAGGCCTCCAGCTTTATTGTACGTGACACAAGTGCATAAACCTCAAATATTTGAAGCAGTGTTTTCATGCAGGACTACTACGTCAAACGTGCTGGCATTTAGATATATGTGTGTACATGTGTATTAATGTGGCATTGTGCATGTTTGATATATGTGTAACATGTGTTTATGTGAACACTATTCCAGGACCACCGCTTCAGTGATGAGATAGACAAGTTAACAGGCTACAAGACTCAGTCCATCCTCTGTATGACCATCTGCAACAGTGATGGAGAAGTCATAGGTGTTGTACAAGCAATCAACAAAAATCCCATGGGCACCCCCTTTACTGAGGATGATGAGAAGGTGAGCCACTGTTATGTCTCATATCCATGTTGGGATTTTCACATTCACATCCACTTTATTGGCTTTTTATGTAACATCTTCAGTATTATTGCAGTTGGTTTGACCATTAAGTGCATCTTAGAGATGGAGTTAAAATTGGATTCTTGAGGAATACACACACACACACACACACACACACACACACACACACACACACACACACACACACACACACACAGTAACATATTATTGCACAAAGGCTCTTGAGCCATTCAGCCGAAAACACTGTTTGTGCTGTGAATCTTCTTAATGGCTATGGAGAGGGGCAAAGTGTTCCCTCGGAAGCAAACCACCAGAAGAATGAAGTGAGGAGGTCAGCCTCTTAAGTGTGGAGCATTACTATGTCTGGCTGTGCAATCTATATGCACACTTTCAATGGGTACACTTTCAGTTGCTCTGTGAATACTCCACTTGGAATTGGTTTCCAAGAATTTAAATGTTTTAACAGTTCCACAACCCATAAATACATTTTCATTCCTCCAGTTTTTTGATGAGCAAGCATCAGTCAATACTAAAGCCACTTTTAGGTTTTTTAAACTCTTCATATAGTCGGCAATACCAACATGCATCTCGGTCAAACAGTTAAGCTCACCTCCAAACCCACCAAACACTTTCTACATGTCTCAAAATGCTGTAAACTTGTTGGACCAAAACATTGGCAACAACTCTCACTCAGAAAGCATACATCATCATTCTAAACACAATAATTAGCATTTCATTATAAAATAAGAATAATACCAATTCACTTTATTGACTTTACTAAAGTATATGTAACAAGAATGAAATTTGCTTCAATATCCTTTATTTGTTATATATTTGTGCATATAGCAATTTACTAAATGCAACTAGACTGCAATTACAACAAAAAACATCAACAACATGTAGGCTATAGTATAATTGCTAATACTGTACAGTACTGTGAGGTTTCTAGTCAGCCCTGTCTCCTGCATTTGGCCACAAGTTCTCAACATCTTACGTCTTCTTTTTCAGTTGGAATCAGCTGTTTGGAATTATTACTTTGTTTTATTGTAAATATTCTGCTAACATGTTCTAAATATTTCAATATGGTTACTGCAGAGATGCACAAAAATTGCCATCAATCTGTTCTGAATGTGTCTTAACAGGGTGTTGGCATTTGAGCAATGTGCTGCAGATTGCAAAGTTCTTGGCAGGTGGTGGCGCATGAATGAGAAAAGAGTTCATATAGTCCACATAGACTTCTGTAGTCACCAAACATTTCATGTTTTTTCACCTTTGCACGGGTTTAGCTGCACTGAGATGCAATAATTTGTCCACAAGGTGGCAGAATAAAGTTGTGGAAAATCATATATTCTAGTGACACTTGTTCTGTGGCCTCCACTTCAAAGAAATCTACTTTAAACAAAAACTTTGAGTTTGCAGTAATGTAAGTGTTTTTACCAGCTGCAACAGTGTGTGTGTGTGTGTGTGTGTCATTATTGCCAAATTGGGTCCTGGACTACCACAGAGGCGGTTTTGAGTACTTTTCCAGGTGTATGAATGTATGTCTGTCGGTGGACAGATTTTGTCAGGTGATAGCGTCACAACCGTACATGATGCATGTGTGTATTTGAGATCAAAATGAAAGTTAAGTTTGAAAACAAAATATAAATATAAAAAAAAACTCTACATAAAGCCAAAGCAAAGTATCTTTATCCTTTGCTTTTGAGCAACAAAGACTCTCAGCTTATCTCAACATTTAAGAGCCCTTGATGTCTCACTAAATGCCTTCTTTCTCCAAATCAATACTTCATTAATCTATTTGAGAGGAATTTGTGCAGATAAGCAGCTAAATCAATCATGACTTTCTACCCCCATCCCCACTCACTGTTTCTTTGTCTCTTACCTAGTTTATGCCCTTTTGTTTAGCATACAAATAGCTAACATTGTTATTGATTATGCATGCTTTTCAGAACTTTTTTTTTTCTTACTTTTACTCAGGTACTGCAGATGTATCTACCGTTCTGTGGAATATCGATTTCCAATGCCAAGTTGTTTTCGGAGTCTCGCAAGGAGTATGAAAGGAGTAGGGTAAGAGAATATAAACTGTGCATTTACAAAAATATGTTTGGCTGTTTTATAGCCACTGGAGAATCAACAATAACATTAACATATACTTGATTAAAAAATGTAGATGCAAACATATCTCAACACTATGCAATCAACATAAGTCATTAGGTCCTTCCTCATTGCCACAGGCTCTGCTGGAGGTGGTCAACGACCTGTTTGAGGAGCAGACCGATCTGGAGAAGATTGTTAGGAAGATAATGCAGCGAGCGCTGACACTGCTGCAATGTGAACGCTGCTCTGTGCTTCTACTTGAAGACATTGACTCACCTGTGAGGCTCTTTATCGCTTCTTACGTTTTTCCGACCTCACAGATTCATTGACTTTAACTTTACCATTAATACATGTAGATTTTCTGGTGGAAAACTCTCCTATCTTTGTTTCTAAATTTTGTTCCTGCTTGTTGTGATGATGCATATTTCATAATTAGGTGGTGAAATTCTCCAAGACATTTGAGCTCATGTCCCCCCTGTGCAACATGGACCATGACATCAGGTGAAAGAGGCATTGTGAAAAATCAGAATGATTAGTTTATTAATTCTAGGGTGGGGGGGGGGGTAATACACATAAGGGTATGCCAAAATAGCAACACACATCATAAATGGATGTGATGTGCATACATACAAATCCATAGTAAGATAGTAGTTAGCAGGAAGAAAAATAAACTCAATATTTACTGCTGTTGTGTTGCACGTGTAAGTGCCAAGACCTGACTATTGTTTCCTGTCTGTGTTATTGGCCCCATCAGCATGGAGAAGCTATCATGTTCCGATTGGCTAATCAATAACAGCATTGCTGAGCTGGTGGCTTCCACAGGACTGCCTGTTAACATCAGCGATGTGTGTCAGGACCCACGCTTTGATGCTGAGGTGTGGACACAATAGTCTCCCGTGTAGACCTATTAGAGCTCACACAAATGCATGGACACACACCACAAACACCAACAAATACAAATCTATGTATTCTGTTTTAATTCATTTCATAGTCAAAGAAAGAATATGGACCCGATCATTTCTCAAACAACTATTGTCACTGTCTTCCACAGGCGGACCAGGTCTCTGGGTTCCACATCAGATCAGTTTTATGTGTCCCTATCTGGAATCGAACTCACCAGATAATTGGTAAATTGACCAGAAATAATCCGTTTGTCCTCACTCGGATACCAGTTTTCATGTTACAGGAAACTCAACAATGTGGGTGTGTTGTGTTTGTGTGTGTCTGTGTGTATGCGCTTTATGCAGGGGTTGCACAAATTCTGAACCGACTAGACAGGAAGACATTCAATGATGCAGATCAGAGACTGTTTGAGGTTTGTTTTTTAATTACAGCTGGAACATCTAAACTTTGTTTTAAGTGTTCCTTGTTGCATTGGATACACATTATGCCACATTTTTAAAGTTCCTTTTATGTGTTTTTTTTTCTCTTGTCTCTGTCTTTTTCTTTGCGTACAGGCATTTGTGATTTTCTGTGGACTGGGAATCAACAACACTATGATGTACAATCAAGTTAAGAAGACATGGGCCAAGCAGTCTGTAGCACTGGATGTGAGCACTGCAACATATTGAATGCATAAGAAAATAATAATTGAGGAAAATGGCTCTCCACATTTATTAACATCTCCATCTAGGTTCTGAACTATTGCTGGGTATCTAACCTGAGCAGCCACATTATCCTCGGAAAACACGGTTCTGCTTCTCTACCATAAATATACAGAGAAGACTACCATACCATAAAGAGAAGAAGGAAAGATAGAAGGAATTACAAACATAATATCTGCTGTGACAGTGTCTTTTTTTAAGAGTTTTTTTTTAATTCTGTTTTCTATGTCTCACTGTTTTGCATGATTTTTTTTTTTTTTTTCAGATGTTGTCCTACCATGCTACCTGTTCCAAGGTAGAAGTGGACAGACTCAAGGTAATCTCAGAGAAAACAACATTTATATATGCACATTTTTACTATACTAACTCTCTGTACAAAATGTACAAAATCTGGTAAGTGTGAGTATAATTTGTAAACACCTTTTGGTGCTTAGCATCCTCCCTTGCTGGCACTGTGTGATTGACAGCTGTGTTCTCTGCCCCCCTAAGGCAGCTAAGATCCCCCTGAGCAATGAGTTAGGCATTGATGAGTTTCACTTCAACGACTTCTCTTTGGACAATGACGCCATGATCACCGCGTCACTCCGGATGTTTCTGGATCTTGGTGTTGTCCAAAGGTTTAAAATTGACTATGAGGTGAGGCCCTGGAATATGTCCTGTGATATAGCAGTGTGTCTGTATGTACATTTATCTGTATGCCTGTCTTTTTGTAGGTTTTGTGCCGCTGGCTTTTGACTGTGAGGAAGAATTATCGAACTGTGGCGTATCACAACTGGAGACATGCCTTCAATGTGTCGCAGTGCATGTTTGTTATGATCACAGTACGTTTCAAGATTTCTTCTTTTCTCACGCCAGTCTTGTGTCACATGTTGCATCCCTGCAATCTCTCTCTGGGTTTAATTTCTCCCTACTGTCAAACTGTCTGATACAGTATAAAGGAAAATTTCCACCCAAAAAAACACCCAAACTTAGACTCTTGATGAGGATAACAAGTTGTTGAGGTTATTTTTAGGTCTCAGTGGACTTATCAACAATCAGTTGCTAAAGAAAACACCATTAGGAGGAAACATTCAAAAGAAGAATATTTGGGTTAAGCCTCAAATAGAATGATCAACTTGAATGATTAGGTAAGCTGAGAGCTTGCACACATCAATAAACAAATTATCAAATTTAGCTCCTGATCAATGATTTCCCATCCCATCACATTCACCAAATGGCAATAGCTAACACAGTATACAGTATAAATACAATTAAATAGAATAGACAGATAATGATTGGATTGGTAAGAATGTATACCTATCTGCTTTATAACAGACAGCCAAATTCCAGGATGTCCTGTCAGAGGCTGAGATACTGGCACTAATGGTCGGCTGCCTGTGTCATGACTTGGACCACCGAGGCACCAACAATGCATTTCAAGCTAAGTAAGGGACACAGGCTTGAATTATAGTGACGAACAAGTGTCTTATAGTTGTCTAAAAGTGTCAGTTTCTTTTGTCCCGCAGGACTGGCTCTGCTCTAGCTTTGCTCTACGGGACATCAGCCACCCTGGAGCATCATCACTTCAACCATGCAGTCATGATCCTACAAAGTGAGGTCAGACCAGTATTTCTCATATGATGATACAGGTTTACTGGTTTAGCTGAGTTTCCTTAGTTTGCTTTCCTCTACTAAGGATTTGCACATGTCAAACTTGAAGTGATATAACATGTTGTGAACACTGACTCCTTAATGAAATTTGAATTCTAATTTGGATTAGCCAATGAATTGGATAACTTTGAATGTAAGAGAACCATCAAAGACAATGTTGCATGTTACAAATAGCTTCAATATCACATGGTGTCATGGTGTTTTTTTTATGTTTGTTTTCTAGTCTGTACAATAAGGGCTCAATGCCACATACCACAGCTTTAAGTGTTAACAGCCAACTTAATAAGAAAACACATACAAAACAACAAAAACACAAATGTACACAATAAAGAACACCAAAAAACCTTTAAAAAAAAAGGACCTGATTATCCATGACTATGCCAGCTCCCTCTTTGGAGACAGTTTTAACATTCAATTTGTCTTTGGGCTACCAGAAAGCCACTAGTGTGCAGTTTGAGCTTTGGGCTGGTGCTGGCAGTGACATTATGAGACTGCTTTGATCAGTTTGATCATCAGGAACTGTGTTCTCTATTGATTTATTTTAACAGAGGGCAGAGAAAGTCTATACACATAGCTAATTAACATTGATAATGGGAGCCGCATTTGACATTGAGCAATGACTTTACCAATGCATTGGCTGTAAGGAGACATTAGCCACTATATTCATCCTTGCCTGCTTTTGTGTGTCCCTACTGCATGCTATTGTATTTGTTTTTCTCACAGGGTCACAATATCTTTGCAAACCTCTGCTCTAAAGAGTATAGCAACATGATGCAACTATTGAAGCAGGCTATTCTCTCCACAGACCTTACTTTGCACTTTGAGTAAGTGGTCTTTTTAATGGATTCAGAGCTGAAATACGTCACGATTATATAATAAAACTGAAACAGGTTGGATATTGTGGTTGGTGAAAACTGTGTATTTTTTTTGTCTTAACATTTTCTGTATCCTTTACTGTCTCATTGCATTGTAAGGCGCAGAACCAAGTTCTTTGAGTGTGTTTTGTCTGGAGAATTCAGCTGGACAGATGAAGGACACAGAGAAGTTCTCAGGTTTCTACCTTTGTGTTGAATAAAACTTTCTGTGCCAATATCACTTTAACTATAAAGAGTAAAACAAGCAGCTATAAATGAGCTTTGATGTCATCAACAGGTCCATGCTGATGACAGGATGCGATCTGGGTGCGGTCACTCGTCCTTGGAAGATATCCAAACAGGTTTGATGTTTCTTACATCTGTGCTTTTATGTTTGAGGGCTTGGAAATGTAAAACTATAGGTGGAATTTGGTTAAACAAAGGACCTGTTTGTATGTTCTCTTTGAAAAATACAGGAATATTCCTTGCTATACCAGTAAAAGTAGATTGAGCACAACATATAGCAAAAGGCATGCACCTACTAGCTATGCGCTCCATGTTTTAACATCAAAATGTTACATTATGTTTGAGAAAAATAAAGGAATAATGATTTATGGCATTCATGTTTCAAGGTTGCAGAGCTGGTGACGAGTGAATTCTTTGAACAAGGTGACAGAGAGAGGTCTGAGCTTAAGTTGACCCCAAGCTTTAAGTCTAATCTCTCACTGGGATTTTTTTCACTTTTCACACAATTTTTTTAATCTCATACAGAGTAGCCAGCATACACTGATGTTCTTAAATTATGAGAAATGTTTTGGATGACAGAAGATTATCACCCTTTATGTAGGCCATATTTGACCGCAATCGCAAAGATGAACTACCTGCCTTACAGTTGGAGTGGATAGATGGCATATGTAAACCCCTTTACCAGGTAGGTAGCCCTTGATGTCTGAAGTTAAACTTTAACTGTGGGTCTCATTTTAAAAATCACAAAAATAAAAGCATAATTTGGAGTTTTGAATATCAACTGTACTCTCATGTGTCACTCCCAGGCAATGCTGAAGCTCAACAGGAAGTTGCAGCCGATGGTCGATGGGATAGATGCCAATCGAAATAAATGGCAGAAGCTCTGCTCATCTTATCAGGAGACACGCAGATTCTCAGTGTCCAATCAGAGTGGTGAATCAGATCAGAGTACCCATGAAGACACAGAAGAAAATCAACAGCCAGAGACTCTGAAGCCAGTTGAAAACACCACTTCTGAGTCAAAGTTGAAGTGCAGTCAGGATCCGAGGTGAAGAGTAAACAAAGATTCCTGTGATGATTTACCAGCATCAGCTGGCAACATGACATCTGCAGAAAAAAGTATTTAAAGGTATACAGTACATGTATAGTTTTATCCATTAAATGGCTCAAATTGGACTCTTCCCATGCCCTGTGATTTTCTAAACACATGCACTTCCCCAAAAAGGATTTTTTCTTTAAATCTCCTAAGCGTCACTGTGTTAAACTCAGGAGCATGAATAATACCAGTCTAACTAAATTTCAAAAGGTAACAAACAAGAATCACTGTGATTTCTCTCACATAAAAACGCAAATTGCCATTATGAATGTAGACCGGAGCATGATATTGTTCCTGAATGTTTCTTACTGTCTTACCTCAGTTGCAAATCTTTGACTGCATGGCATTATTTTTTTAATATTTGTTGGTTTACCAAGCCTTTGGCCGTTAACTTTTGTGAATTGCATGTGTGTATCATGAAAATCTTGTCCCTCTAGGTAAGGAATTAGGCAGAAAAGTGTGAAAGACCAAATGTTAGTGTATTGATTTTGTAAGGAAGGTTACTGATAAAATCCTCAGGCCAACCCACCCTTGCCAATATAGTTCAGAGAATACTACAGACAAGACTTGTGTTACTGTTTGCTACTTCAGCACCACAGACAGCGTCATGGACCTATCAATACACAGCACGGTTAGGCTACTGACATTTCAGAGCCATTGTCGGGCAATAGATTCTAACATGCACAAACCTCATTTAGATAAAGGATCAATGAGACTAACATATTCAACTAAACAACCCCTCTATCCCTGCACTTTCTACTACTAGGGGCTGAAGAGGGGGGTGGAATGTTAACTAGGGACATGCATTTTGGTCGTTTTTCTAAGTAGGGGGACCTCATCCACATTAAAATCGCCTGATGCCTGTATGTCTATAATGCCTGATATACATTATGTTTACAAGGGCCCACATGTAACTGTAACTGATAGGCGAATAAGTGCAATGTGTTACAGTAAACCCTCAGGATGCTAGTGATGACTCCACATCTGCATTAAGCATTAACTGAACCAAGTTTGGCAAGTTTTATTGTATATATATATATATATATATATATATATATATATATATATATATATATATATATATACACAACAGCATGAAAACCATCTATGAGTTTGTCTCACTCTGGATAAGAAGGAAAGATTTATCCAAAAACTGAACAATGCCTTTAGAAGACTTCAGTATTGTACATTACATATGAAGTAAAAGTTTTAAGGTTCTTATAAAGTAGAATGTGTATGTATTCACTTGTTTCAATTGTTTGAGATTCATCACTGTGTTTTGTAGTTCTGGGCAGCATGCCAATTATGTTGAAACTGCATGTATTATGTTTGATGTTAAAACTGGACATTATTTTGATGCCTTTGACTGCCCTATGAGATTTGCTTTGCATGAAATGACTGTAAAGGAAATACTAAATGTTGATATGTAAGCATATTTTTGCTGCACTAATTGTTGTTGAGAACAGATAAAGATTTCTATTTTCGATCACAAACAAAATAATACATTCATTATATATTTCATACATCTATATTTATGCAAGATGTAGAATTGGTATATTCTCCTGGTATTTCTAAACTGTTCACTAAAACGGTATTATTAGAGAAGACAAGAAGAGAAGAAAGTGTTACATTTATGATAAATGGGAGTAAAACAACCTTCAGCTGGTTTTGTAAATAAAAAGGCTGTGTCATAGAAACTGAATATTTGTTGTAATTTGTGATTTATATATTTATGTAGATTTCCATAGCTATTGTTCACAATTTCTGGAATTGCAAACAGTGGATTATAGAAACGTTTACTGACAAAACTGTGACACTCATACTACTATATAAGGGAAGCAATAACAACAGACGTAAGATTGTGAACTAGACTAGAATACAAAATGGTGTGAATACACTACCAGTGACAAAGTGATTGACATAACAAACACAATATGAATATGGCAGTAACACATTTAGGCTACAAAACACAAAGTGCATTAACATGTTGTAAGCAGAGGGCGAAGGCCAAGGGTACATTCAGCCAGTGCTGCCTACCCGAGATAGAGGGGTTGTTAAAAAAACAAAAACATGTTGCTGTTACAATGTTGCAGAGACAACCATGCAGGTCTGTGACAGGCTGCTCACATATAGTTTATCACATGTCAACATCTGCTCAATGTATAATGATTTGGCTGTTTGCCAATACTGATTATTACTAGTGCTTTAGTACATTTCTCCTTATTGTTCGTGTCATACTTGAGTGTCAATGTATATTATATTGATAGCTTTAACTGAAATACAGTATTTGCATTTCTGATGCTCTGCAGTCTTGTGATTACACCATGTACTTGGAATGTTGCTTGCAAACAGAGTGCAATACCAATTAAAATGTTAACAAGAACTTTTGAAATCATCTTATCACCAAGCTGAAAGAGCAAAGCTCATCTGTGAATTAAAAGAATCACCAGTAAGAAAAACACGTGTGTGCTGAAAAAGGTGATGCTAAAGGTTAACTCATCCACTAAGCAAACGAAACACATGTCACTGCCTCACAGAGAGCACATTGCAGAGAGATTCTTTACATATTCATACAGTCTCTTTTAAATCCAGTTATTCATCTGTGGAGAGTGTTTGATGTTGATTTTAATAAGACAGCGAGGTGAAGTAACAGTAGCAGAAGGGAGAATTGTGTAAAACTCAGTGCAGCTCCAACGCGCATGCAGCCGCCAGCTACCAAACCATAGCCAACGCTGGGCCTTAATCCATAATTTAACATGGATTGAGTTTGTTCTCCTCAGGGTCGATGATCAGGGGAGAGCTGGATGGAGAGAGGATGGAGAGAGGAGGCAGAACCTTCCTAACTCATTTTAGATAGGGCCAAATTCTTTGATCTCTGTCCATCTCTCTCCATTTTCTTCTGTTTTAACTCCCTCACACACAGACACAGTCTTTCACTCCTATTCAGTCTGACATTATGTACTGTACAGTATGTACACACACTGACAAACAGATGCAAAGCTCCAAATGATAAACAAACACCATGGCAACAGAGACTTGTGTAATGTTAAATAATCTCTAAGATATTCATTCACCTTGTATCCTGGAACATTTCTTACAGTATGAGATGGAGGCTGAGAATAGCAACCAAACAAGAATAAGTTACAGTGAAGGTATTAAACATGTTGTGTGTAAACATAATCACTATAATGAGATTGCTCTTTACTGCCGCTTTGTAAATCTAGAGGAAATGTTCTATATCCATTTTTAGAAACTAGACTGTGGCAAGCAAAGCCATGCTAATGTATTAGTGTGAAGTAGACTATAAATATTAATACATACTCTCATAATGGTAATGTACCAGGAATAGCTGTTTGCCTCATGATTATTTATTTTGTTTTGTGCATACATTTTTAATGATACAACACTGAAACTCTATAATGAGCTTTTTTATTTTTTAAAGATAGCACTGGCAGGCTACCATACGATGACAATTATCAAATAATCACCAGCACATCTTGAAGGTTAGAGCTACAATACAATCAACAGGAAAATAGAGCAGATAAAATGCAAACACTATTAAATGGTTGTATAAAACTATTTTACTATTGTACACCATTGAGTGACCTATCCTTGTTTACTACTAATAAAAGTAAGCAGATCATTTACTAATGTTTGACATGCATCCCCACATTCACTGTACACATCCGCTTGTGTTGATTGTGCAAACAAATGTAAAAGAAGGCATATTAGCAAAATTGAGTTTCAGAGTTTATTCTTGACCTTAGAAACAGCAGCTCGTCGTAACATCTATTTGGTAGCTACATTTGATCATCATATTAGTAAAATTGTTCTTGCTGTGAGTAAATTAAAATGAGAAGAAGATTGTTTGTCCATTCAAACTTTCAACAATGAACAACTTCTGTCTGGCTTTTATTTTGTTCATGGCAGACACCATAGTTTTTTTCCTCTAAATATGATTGGTTGAACAGATGATTTCCTATTGACCAAGTGGATTTACCATAGATCAAATGGTTTTATACAATAGAACATGTACATTATGACTAGGGTGTGCAGGTTTTACCATTATAAACAAACCAGAAGCAGCAGGAGATTTTAATTATAGCTCCAGTGACCAAGGAATTAACCACTGGGTCACAGATGTTTTTTTTTTTTTTGTTGCAAGAGTTAAAACATAGAAAGGAGGGAAGGCCAGGCTGTCATTTTGAAGTATAGTGTGTTCTAACCTCATGATTTCCTGTGGACATAAATAGAGGTGTTCTTCATCCCTGAGTGCAGAGAGACAGTCACAGCTACCAAACAAGCCTTTGAACATTTACAGAACATAATTTCATTCTCTCTGACTTGAGATAAGTTGTCCAGAATAGATGCTTATGGTTGATTATCCTGTCAGATAAATCAAGATGTGCTGTACTGCTTAACCTTTGAACCAATCACTGTCAATCCACACCTGCCTTGATAAGGCTTACAAGAGATACCTGAAACACTTTGACACAAAAGAAAATATATCTGCCCTCATCTGTTTGCTCTTGACTGACCATGGCTAGCTGGGAACCCCAGGTGGAAAGACTTACAGACATGTACTGCTATGTAATAGGCTTGTGTTGATTCCCTAAGTGCCAAGGGCTGTTTTTTTCATCCAGTCTTTTAGTAGTAGCAGTAGTAGTAGTAGTAGTACATTGTTAGAGTGTTAGTACCATTAGCTAGCTGCTGCCATTTGATGTGTGAGCTGGGAACCGTGAGGAGGAAATCTCGGCTGAGACAGAGTTACATTCTGAAAGTTATATAGCCTGAAGCACTTTTAAGGATTGCCACTCACAAATAACATGCTGTTTTTGGTGCTTACGGTTTACTTTGACTCTGCTGCTATTACAGTAATCACACAACAGTCTCTTGATCAGCCTTACCCACTTTATTATGTTGCTTTGTCTCCAAATGCTCTTGAATAGCTTATATTTTTATTCTATTCTTATTTTAGATTGTGTATCTCTTATTTATTTATCTGAATGCTGCAACAACCAAATGTGCCACTAGGGATAAATAAAAGGTGTATCTTATCTTATCTTAAGCCTTCAATAAAGTTAGAGCAATTTCAATTAAATTGACAGAATAATATGTCTGCCTCAAGAAAAGACAAACTTACAGCATTTGTCATGGTTTGGCTTGCTGCCTCTCCTGTCTGTTTCCCTCTTTGTTTTTTTGTTTGGCAGTTTCCTACATTATTTTGTACAGTGCTCTATGTTTTATACCTATTGAGGAGGAGGGATTTACACAGCCTGTTACCTTCCCAGAGCCTCTTTCACCCATGCAATGTAACCCTGAATGTATCTACCTAGAAGGGCTGTTTGTGAGAACGCAAATATCCGAATCAGTTAAACCGGACAACGTTACCCTGTCAGCTCCTGAGTACAAAGTCTGCATAATATCTGAACCTGTGTGTGAATAGAGAAGCTCATTGTCTGGAGGATTCGCAGTGGGCGTGTTGAAGACGTTTCTATTTTAGGCTTGCGCAAATCCGTGAATCCTGAGTTGCAAATCGCAAATTTTTCTTTTTACTTCTAGTAGGCCTAGCCTACTGCAATTGCTTACAAGTATGCACTGTTGCATGCAGTGTGTAATTGGGATAGCCTAGGCTACTAGCCTACTTATTCATAAAATCAAATAATGTCAGAATCATTGTTTAGTTTTTTTAACAAGTGTTTTATTTCATTGATCAGAATTTTCTCTGAGTCATGTCCATCAAAAATTAAGCAACCATGTAACGACTAAAAACACAAATTCATTTAATACCATATTGCTAATGAAACGTGACCTATTTGATTTTTTTGTGGAGATTGGTGCATGTTTGCTCTTTGCCGTTTACTGCACTGCCTTGCATGGCTGTCTGTCATAATCAAAGCATCCACAGTTTTATGACATGGAGATGAATAATTGATTCATGCAGGCGGCTCACTGGTTATATAATAGTAGACCCAGTGAAGCATCAGACAGGGCTCGAGTCTGACACTGTGCTGCAAGTGAAGAAACAAATGTTACAGCTTGTTGATATTTGCTTTGTGTGTATTCAAATGAACATCATTAATCAGATTGATGTAATTACAATGCACACTTTATAAATGTAGAGATGTTAAAGATAAACACTATAACTGTTTTTATGTTTAGTAGTGCAGCAACAACATCACATCAGACTATCACACTCCTCAAAGGATGCAGATTCAGGGTTGGAAGTGTTTTAAGCGAACAATTACGAGATTCTTGAGGAGTCTCTCACATGAAGCTTTTACTCATACATCTAACTGGAACTGAAATAATAAACAAAATGTATTATGAATGTTTATGCCCGTGTTTTTAAAATTCACATTTATAGATTTGATGAATTAGGGATTTTATTTTTTAATGTAAGGATTTGCTGCTTTCACTGAGTTATATCATTGGCTCTAGTAGACAGTAATGGGTGTTTTCACTCTTTTATGATGTTTAATAGACCAATCAATGAATTGATTGATCAAGAAAATAATCATCAGAATAATGGACGATGATTTTTTTTTAATATATATAAACAGGAGTTGTACAGGATAACGACACAAGAGTCTTCCCTCAGGGTTTTCTGAAAGTTTAAGGGACAACACAACAAAAGCCAACAAAGCCTAAGCTACCCCAACCCCCACCCAGCAGAAGATAAAACAAAAACAACAAAAAAACATTTAGAATAAAATAAAAATAAATAGATTAAGTAAGAATAAGTAAAAACGCCAGCAGAGAGGAAATATTAAATAGTCGACATAGTGAACGAACAAATTGAGAGTGGACAATGATGTTAATTGACAGTTTTCGCATGAGTCATTATCTCTTTTTTAAAAAACTTTAATAAATAAAGTTATCCGACTCTAGGAAAGGGTAAGGCAGGATTAAAAGTGTCCATGTTTGGTGGCAAAGATTTACATCTGGACACAAAAGCATGGTAAATATTAACATACATGATAATGTTAATTTGTATGTAAATCATACGGAGTTGGTTGTGCAGCCATGCTTGACATTTTGTTTAGTTTTGCCTCCCTCAAGTGGTGAATAAAGGCATTGGCATTACAAGGGAGCAAGTAAACATTATTCCCAATGAAGATACATGTAGAAATTAGGTTGAACAGGAAATTAGCAAAGTTATTTAACACTACACAACACAACTAAATTGCATCGTTGTCAACAGCTGAATTAGATGGCAAACTGACTTTTTAAGGGAAACAAGATGGAGAGAAAAAGAGAGAGAGTGAGTGCATGTCACTAGAGACAACCAGCACAGCACGTAACATCTGTAGTTCATCTCCTCACAGTTTACTCTGCATTGTCATTTAGTCCTCTACTTTGTCGTTTTCATGTTGTTGTTTTTTTGTCTTTGTTTTCTTTCTGACATTTGACAAAAATAGACAAAAAGATTTGACTTTCTAACATTTCTTCCATTTTATATTGAAATACTGTTGTTGTTTTCTTGTTTTTAAATTAATATATTTTGTTGTTTTATCCCTGACAATTTTGCAACATTGTTTTTCTGACATTCATGCCAATAAAGCAATTTGAATTGAAAATTGAGAAAGAGAGAAAGAGAGAGAGAGCGAGCAAGAGAGAGAGAAGGTGGAGCATGTGCTTTTGACCAATGAGATGGATTTGACCGGAGAATTTAGAAAAAAAAGGGGAAGGTGGATATCCAGAGTATCCCCTTCCAGCTGGGAACGCACCCTCCCTGATGACAGGCCAGAGCTGGATTCCTTCAATGAAAAGCCCTTTGATTGTTGGCAGGAACTCCTCTGGTTTGGCTTAATGCCTGTCAGCTCTGTCAGGGTGATGGACGGGCGGGTGTTTCACCCCTGATAGAAACAAGCCCCTCCAGCGAGCCGTTGATTTTCAGAGAGAAGGACCTCTACCAGTTAACTTCTAACCTTCTCCCAAACAGATGGAAACAACCAAAAGTGAGAAGAAGGAGTGTACAAGTGATGCAAAGTCAGCCAGAAAAGAACAAATACTGCTCAGTCCAGAGATAAATCAAGAAGGGTGATGTTTTTTTGGCCATTTTGACCAACGATTTAAACTTGCTTGTGAACATCACTATGTTATTGTGAAAGTTTGAAGTTTTTTAAGTTGACAACGGTGAATATAATATCAAACTGAGCTACAAAGACAAAGCTCTTTAGGTTTTGTTTTCAAAAACTTTTTAAATTATGCGTTGACTGTTGACTTTCCTACAGGTATTCACTCCATTATTACACAAGGCCAGATAGACTTTTGTTTTTGCCTCTCTACCTTTAACCAAAACATGTTTTTATTCATATTTATATTGATTTTGGACATAATGTAAGTTTTTACCAAAAAAAGATAAAAATTCATACACAGAATACAAGCCAATCATCTCTAAATGTGTATATTAACTTTAACTTAGCCTTGAGCTCCATGGCATGATTCATTGCTCGCCACCATCGCAGCAGGCCTGAGTGGTCTTTTACATCGCAGAGAGGCAGCTCTGGGTTTGTGTGGGCATCCAGCCTGCTCTGACCCTCAAACATAGGAAAGTAAAGAGGGCATTTCTGTCTACAGGAGCCTCCGTCAGCTATCATCCTCTCTTCTCTCTGACTATAAATGTTATTATTGCACATTCTGGCTTTTGATAATATGCTACTGTATTTCCTGTATTTCATATTTGTGATATTTCAAATATGAAAAATGGTAAACATTACCTGCATAGCATCGTTATTGTGAGCATTTAAGTATCTGATGTTTGCATTTAGCTCAAAGCACTAGTGTGCCTAAGAACAGAATCCTACTAACATCTGGCTTTTGTCTTTAGTGGGAAAGGTTGCAATTAGCATTCATTTCCGGGACAAATGACTCTGCAGTAGTCACAGGTATGTATTGGCTCCAGCTCTGGCGAGATGCTATGCTATCTCAGCCACAAATTTCATCAGTCTCCGTACAATCCATGTTCATGTCCATGTTCGAACGTGGTTTAATATAGTCTGCACCAAGTTTGCAAGACAGACTGAATAAGTAACAGATGTAAAAAAGCAAAATGCATAGTTTGAGCAAAACTATGCAAAAAGGATTTTTATAAAACTGTCCTCCCCAGAAAATACTCACATAGCTCATTGTTTCAAGCAGCAATTACGACCCATTTTTACGTTTATAGTGGCGGTGCCCTCTAGTGGCTGTAGTAATTAAGATGGTAGCAAAGCGTAAAGTAATGTGACAATGTATAGGACTGCAAAGTTCCACATAAGGAAGTTTGGGTTGGTGGATGGGTCAAACAGACACAGGGCCCAGGAGACCAGGGTTTGACTCTGTTTTTTTTTTTACTTTGTGGAACAAAAGGAGCTACGTCACATTAAAAAGTAGTAACATCTGATTTTAACCCAAACCACAATGATTTTCTAAACTTAACAAAGTAGTTAAACATAAGCAAACTGCAACTGTTTCACAATGTTAACGACGTTTATAAAACTGCGATCATTACAAGCTCCAATTTAGATATGATGACAGCAAACACACCTATATTGTCGCATAGTTTAGAGGACTTGTTACTTTCTATAGAAGTACTTCTTATTCTAAAAAAAGATACCTTTAGGTAAGGACTCGACCTTTAATTAATTTGAGAAAAATTCTTTTTTTTTTCCTAAATAGGCCTTTTTTCACAGCAGATATTTTGGCTTGTCACAGCAGGTGTAATTGGTAACATTACAAATTACTGAATTCCCTTTAGGTGAGCTGCTGCCAGCTGGGTCCTGGTGTTGTGCAAGAAAAAAAGTGTTTCTCCTGTTGTGACAAGTCAAAATGTCTGCATGAAAATAGGTCTTCTAAGTACTGTCACAGCTGGCTTCTACAGCTTTGAAATTTTGGTTTTCTTTTAGTTTTACATGTATCCTGTAGTATTTCAAAGCTGAGATACAGTAGTATAACTTTCAAACACAAGTCTTAAGTTTTCCACATTATTTGATAAATAAATAAGTAATTCTTATTTATTGTGAAGCTTGTCTAGTTGCACCACTCAAAATGTAAACTTGAGACTGTTGACTTTACTGTGGCTTGAGGAATATCTGATGTCAGTCACTTTAGACTCTTAGAGAATTCAGGTTCAGCTAAATTCAGGTGCTCCCTCTTTGCTGGCAGCTGTTGCACTTTATTCAGCGCTCTGAGTAAAGGTCACCATGTTGCACAATGTCAGGGTGTAACTCTAGCCTTCACCCTTGAGGTCTCTATAGAAAAAAACACATAACTGTTTATTTTGCTTTTCTTGCCCTTTATGCAAGTGATTTATGATTCAGTATTTATGAGTATTGGTTTTAATGTTTAATATTTAATCCAAATTACATCTCACCATCAACAGAGCAAATGAGCTTACCTATAACTATTTCTCAGTAAATTCATCCAAAGTTATCCTTTGATAATAGTTTTAGCAATCAAATCCCATTTCTATTCATTTTTTTTGGGTTTAAGCAACATTTTTCAGTAATGGAAAGAAAAGAACACACAATATACAGGGACAAACATGTAAAATCTTTGTTTAAGTACTCTTAAAATGCAGCCACATATTTGAAGTTGGAGAAGTCATTCTCCTGACACATAGATTAGTTGGGGAGGGGGGGTTTTCAACATACCATGGCAACATACCAATCAGCCATCACAAGCACTTAACGTCTTTAAAAATGTTGCAGTGTTGTTTACTATTTGCCCTGTGTTAACAGAAGCTGGAGCCTGGTGTCTCCGCACTAACAAGGCCCATCTGAATGCAGAAGGGGAAATATAAGCCGGCCAGTGCTTGCCACTTCATTTCCTGGCTGGTAAGAGCCTGTTTCCTGTGCATCAGCCTAAACATGCCATTTCACCGGGGGAATTTGACATTTATTTCCACCCGCCCTAAATTTTCCCTCCTCTACTTTAAACTCTCAGCTGCAAACAATTTATTTTATACCAAGTAACCGTTTCCAGATTAGCCTGTGATACGGTTCTAATTGAAAATGAAATTTTGGAGGATAGACAATGTAAATCAGCTTCATGTTTTGTCAGGTCCAGGCAGGGGTTCAAACCAAAGGAGTGGATGTGATTGTTCAGTGATTTAAAAAGATTTCACACCCAGCAACTATTTCATGAAAAGTATAAAGCTGTCTGCTTGAGGAGAAGCTGTCTTTCCAAACAGTGGTGGCTTTAATTTAAATAAAATCAGTTGTGTACTGCATATGTGGGACAAATGTTACACATTTTGCTTTTACCAGCGATGCTGGTATTCGGTACACCCCTGGCCTGTTTTGGCACTGGTGTGATCCCATTGCAGGATGATGTCTAGTTCCATATGATATCAGAATCATTTAAGGAATAATCAAACAATTTTGGAAATATGCTCATTAACTTTCTTGTTGAGTTGAGTTATGTCTTTACGCTAAATACAAAGCCACAGCCAGCAGTACGTAAAGGTTGGGGTATGCTCTAAAATGAACCAGTTTATATGACGTGTCTTCTGACCAAGTTGGAGGTCAAAAGGGTTTACAGCTGTTTCAAATGGTCACACGCAAAGACAGAGTGGAGATCCTGCAGACATGAAGAGGGAGGAGACGTGCTAATTGTTAATAGTGGGAATAACTATTAACATTAATAACACTTTCAACAAATTTCCTCAAAAACATTCATAGTGTTGTAGAAGCAAAAAGTGACAAATAGTTGTAAAGAATATGCATTTCAACAATGAAAAAAGAGATCTTCAGGGAGAAGTATGGGCCCCCGCCAAATTTCTCACCTTTGCAAACCTGGCTGATCACTTTGTGAAATGGGCATAATGTGTCGATTGTAAGTAGTGGGAAAGTTACAGAAATGGTCGGACACAGCCCCCCAAATGACTGTTCTGTTAGCGCGTATTGGCACCTTTAGCTTAAGTGCAGCACAGAGATTGGAAACTATGGGGAAAAAGCTAGCCTGGCTTTGTCCAAAGGTAAATAAACCAGCCTATCATTACATTTAAAGCTAATTAATTAACATGTTAATTGTCGTCACTGTGAGGTTACCAGGCAATGAGCAGAGACTCCAGGAAGTCATTGCGCCTGCCCAAGAAATAATCCTGAACATAACCCCATAATAAATTACATTTATTACTGAGATATAACACTGTTGAACATGTTAATGAGTGAGCTTTAGAAGTGCTGGTATGTGGATTTTGTTTCTTTTGGACAGAGCCAACTACTAAGCTAAGCTAACCGAACCGGCTGCTGGCAGTAGCTATATATTAACTGTACAGATATGATAGTGGTATTAAATCAATCCTTGTATTCAGCACTTGACAAAAAGAATAATTCCCTTAAATTTTTAAGCTATTTCTTTCATTTCTGGTACATTTCATTGTGAATGTGTTTGTTGTCATAGGCCTATAAACCTGAAACCCACACATACTGTACATAAATAATAAAACATGTCATCAGAAGTGTCAGATTTGTTTAGGTGCAGCTATGTGGCCAGGTATCATTTTTGTAAGGATACAACATCAAACACATTTTATATATTAAATGTTGTACTTTCCCAGCTATGGCCCTTCTGTTCATTTTATTTTCTACCATATATCAACTAAAACAAAGTACACATTCTCAAACCTCACTTCAGTGTTTTGAGCCAAAGCTAGATTATTCACTCCTTGGAATAGACTATCAAGTGTTGATGCCTGTCTCCATCAATTATCTAGATTTCACCACAGTGTATTTTGTGTCTTTGTGCAGAGTTTGCAGGGTAATTACTGGCAGGACCTGCTTAAAGCTGTTATTTTCCAGATGGCAAGCAAGACGCAAGAGCTGGTTAGTACCATGTGCTCACGCTGGAGCCTATACAGCATGCACTTAGCCTTCACATGGCATGGAGCTGCTATAGGCCTGGCTGAGCTGAAATGGGTCATGGTCAAAGTACTTTTGGCTGAGGAAGAAAAGCTTTGGATCCCCAGGAACCAGAATTCTTTTTAGGGAATAGGCCTGCGCAGACCAGACATAGAGTTTGATTACAGATTGGCCGGTTTCATGCAGCCAGTGGGAGAAAATGTGGGGTTTAAAGGGGTTAAATCTTGATTGGATGTGGAGCAGTCATAAAGTTCAAAGCCTACAGCTTTGAGAGAGAGAAAGAGTGAAAGGTCAACAGACTGGATTTGGTGGTTTGTGGAGCTGCATTCGATGAGTGTAGACAACCAGCAGCTGCACAGTGACAAGGAGATTTACCAAGGCAAAGGTCTTCTCACCACTCAAGGATGAGATCCTATTCAGCTGTCTATTTGCTAAAAAGTGCACTGGCCAAGAGTCTGGCCATTGTTTATAGCTTTCAAATTCATGTGATAAATACATAGAAGTAATATTACTTGGAAACAAGGAGAAACAGTTAGCCTGGCTTTGTCCAAAATTCACCTACCAGCCCCTCTAAAGCTCACTTATATATCTTATACTGTATTTCTCATTTGTTTTATCCCTACAAAAAAGTGTAAAAACAGACATTGTTGTTCAAAATGTGAAACTTTTTCTTGAAGGCAGCACCAGTGATGACTTTCTATAGTAACTGTGAGGATTCAAAGGAAGCTTTGACTTCCAATCTATTGTCATTTTCTTTTTTATCTCCCTTTGCCTAGTCGAGTAAAAACCATGTCAAGAGAGTAATCCTTGTTTAGGTTCAGTGGATGGTGATGGGCAGCTGTGAAAGGGAACACTTAACGATAAGTTTCACTTATCGGTAGAAACTGAGGTGAAAGAGGATGAGTTACAAAGGCTGGGCACAAGAAAGCAAACAATCTGTGTAGACAGCAGCAGTCGTTGTTTTGTGAGTAACCAGTGGAAAGCAATCCATTAAAAAGTCAGTTATTGTGAGTATTTGTCTCAGGTAACATAAAAAAAAAATCATATGATTATAATCCTGCTCCATCCGTAACCAGATTAAATTTCACAGTTGTTGTGAAAAGCAGCATTATTTTAAAATAAATTTTCTTAAAAGTGACGAAATTACAAGAAATGTAGGGCATATGTTTATTAATCCCTTTACAGGGAAAGTTTAAATTTGAAAGTCATTAAAATTGTAGTTACGCAACGCAATGTTAGTGTCATGACAATCAAAAGGGGTATATACTTACATTTTCTCTCTAAAACCACCCTGACAAATTCGGGCCTGTGAGCTGACTGACACATTCCTCCATGTCCCTCTGAAAAGACTTAATTTAACTTTCCTTGCGTTTTATTTTGCCTCAAGTCAACGAGCTCCACCAGCCACAAAACTCACAAGAACAAAACACCCACACTGAGAAAAGAAAGAAAAGTGAGGAGAATGGCACACAGAGAGGCTAGGAGAAAAGGAGAAATAGAAGAAGGGGAAAATAGTCTTTTTAGGTTCAAAGGCGATCTTTCTCCCTCCCACTCTTATCCATTCACTTTGTGCCACATTGGCCCCTGGGGGGGCTGGGGGCTGCTTGTCATTGGAGCCATTCACCTGTCAATCAGAGTGTTACAGGATCTGATGGGCTCCATGTTATGGAGCGGAAACCCCCAGCCAAGAGGGACATGGGATGAAGTCACCACTTGTTTACTCTAGCAACAAAACCATCTCCACTGTCTGAAACTTCTTCTTTAGCTCAGCTAACAATTAAACTTTACTTTCTGATACTTGGGGAACTATGCTATTTATTATTCACATTACATGAAAAATGTATTTATTCAGTTCTGATGCAGTTAGACTGACTGCACTATAAAGTCAAATGTATAGTACTACATCCATATTACACAGAGTATAATGAGGGATGTTCTCCACAATAATACATAAAGACACTCTGGTATGGATGGACTCAGATTCTTGGCATTAAGGTGTTTAGATAATGTATGATGGATAGAAATTATACAATTCTTTTTTAGGATTAAAAACATTACTAGCTACTTCAAATGACTGACCTTCCCAAAATGGCAAGTACTGTACTTGGGGAGGTGGTAAGGTGGTGCAGTTCTAGATTGCTTTGAGTATTTCCATTTTATACTTTATACTTCTACCCCACTTTTCAGTGGTATTTTGTTCTTTTTACCCCAATACATTTTTTAAGCACCAGGGCAAGATGTTTTTTTGCAGATTCAGGTTTTACATACAAAACACATGATCATCTTATAAAATATACTGTGTGTGTGTGTATATATATATATATATATATATATATATATATACATACAGAGGACATAAACTGCAGTGGAGCCCATCGCACCAGACCCAGATTGATTCAGTGTGTGACTCTGAATGTGATCTGAAGACAGCGTGTGAAGCTGATGAAGGTACTGAAGGTGCTGAGGGCTCCTGCAGCGGCAGTAGAGTTGGTGCCAGTCGTGAGCTCGTGTAAATCACTTTCCCCCCAGACCAACCATCAATGTAACTGTTTCATTTCTCGTTATACAACCAGATTAACGCTCACGAAGAATAACAGGTATGATGCAAATGTCCTTGCCCTGGCTGTAACCAGAGAGCCTGGAGATGGTACTGAGGGAACGCCAGGGGCCCTCAGTGTGAAAAGTGTCCAGTCAAGCTTGGCCTGAGCCACACAGACTACTACTCACTCCATCCACAGACCCTCACAGCAGGATCCAGCCATCTGGACTCATTTCTGCTCTGACAGGGTGGCTCTCAAGGCCCATCTGTATGAGGGCTGCATTCACAGTGGGCCCCAGGAATGTGCTTGTCTGGGAGAGAATTGCGCAGATTTAAGGGATGACAACGCAATGTGATATATCTTTTCACCCTTTAGGCTACACTTGAGCATGTCATTTCATCAACATCTGCATTTCATTTTTAGTGCCTTGGCCAATCTCAGGTTCAACTCCGGTATTGCTTGTTGTTGAGTCATTTAGGCTATAAACACATGCAAGATATGATGTTTTCAATTATTTCTCTAATTCTCCTAATTTCCAAGTCCTACAATCCAGGTTGTCATTTAAATGTTTTCATGGTTTTGTAATAGTTGAAAACAGATGATACAGATTTGTTTTGTAGTTATTTGTAAATTCAGTCACTGGTTCACTTCCAGACATTTGTTGCATCTTATACCCCTTTCCCCATATTTCCTGTCAGTTTATACCATTAAAGGTGAAAATGCACTGTAAAAAGAACATCTTTAAAAAGTTATGAATGTAGAAATTATTGTCCTGTGTTTCTGAACATAGCCAAGTTGTGTTACGCAACTGAAATAACCTACTGACTTTCCAGAGTTTTGTTAAGATAACCCAAAGGGATACATACTGTAGCTGAGCAGTAAATCCAGACAGGATCTCACTGCATGCATTACAGCCAGCAGCGACAGCTCAACCCTATTAGCTGTTCGGTTACTATGGAAACTACTACTAAAACACCAAAAGAGCCAACGGGTAGGGGTCATAGGGCAACAGCAGGTCATACGGCAGATAACCAACACATGTCCTGCCTTGGATTCTGAGTCTACTTAGGGGCAAAGCATTCTATTGCCTAACATTCATAAATATGTAATGTATGGTTGACCTAGTTCTGAAAATAACCTGGTTCTTCATAACAAAACATACTGTGTGTATATATATATATATATATATATATATATATATATATATATATATATGCTCGCTCAGTTATAAGTTAATGAGAACAATGTTTTGGTTCCCTGTTAAAGTCTGGCTGATGTTTATTCTCCTCCAGCATGACGTTGATGTTTTGTCTCTTTAACTTAAATTGGCAGAGACACTCCTTCAATGGACCATTCAACAACTTCCCTGCAAAACATCTAGACCACAATCCATATATTATCAACTTATTAACACAACTGCAGACTTGGAAGACTGTAATAAAAACAGCTTATTAATTACAATGAACTAAAGACAACTTATATACCTTTACAAAAGGTCACTAATTGCCAAAAATGAAGGTCTGGCACCAGCTGAACATTTGAAGAAATGATCATTCTGGGATGCAAAGTTCAGAAGACGAGGAAAGTTTTTCTAATAACTTATAAGTTGGTGTGGAAAGAGCTGCTTATTTGAAGCGAGAGCTGCTGTGAGCAAAAACAGAACATGTTTCATTGTTGAGAACATTTTCAACACAGTGTTAAGGATTCATCACAGAAGAAAAGAGCAGCTCACCACCTTGGCTTTATCAATAGAGAGCCTGCAGTTCCTGATTATCATACCAATAGTCTAGCGCCTATGTAGAGAATTCACTGCACTGGGAGCTGAATAAGGTGTATGTGGCAGGTCCAAATGACCAAACATTGATTTACAACCCCAGGGCTTCTCACTGATTTCTCATTGAAGACTGAGATTTTAATTCTCAGGATTTTACTGTAGGCATCCCTGTTTCTGTGTTACATTCATACAGTGCTGTTGCAGTGAATTCACAAGTACATTTCATGAACAAATGTGGCCAATGTTGTATAATCCTGCCTTCAGGATAAAATGGTATCAGAAATGACTGCGCATCAAAGGCAGCTCCAATGTGAGTCCATCTACTAGCAAAACCTTTTGTTCTGCTGCCTTTTGCTGTGAGCTTTCCAGCATAAATCCATTCTCATTAGTTGACTGGGGTGCAGGAGCTAAACTAGGCAGTCTAATACAAGCAGACAGCGTCCCCCAGTGGTGTGCTACAAAACTGTGTGGATTGACTGGTGGGAAAAAGGCCTGTTAGTGGTGCTTACTTGGCGAATCAGCAGCTTTGGGGTTTCCCATTGGCTAAAAGGGAGCTGTCAATCAAATCCTCCAGAGGGTGTTTTTCTATGGTCTTCTCAGTGCAGTTTAGGAGCTTGTGGGGAAAAGATCTCTGTGAAAACCAATGTGCTTACACTGAGATTTTCTGAAGTAAAGTAGCAATACTACGGTATAAATTACTTTATTACTATTACTATATTCAGGTAAAGGTCCTGCATCCAGAAATTTACTTAACTTTAAGTATTAGTAGCCTAACAAAATGTACTTACAGTAAATTATTAAAGTATTAAAAGGGAAAGGTTCTCAACAATATTAGGAAAAGTTGCACCATTCTGCATAACATTACTTCCATCATTTATACTTTTGGAATATTATAATTGATGCATTAATTGATGTTAAAGACGGTAGTGATTGTAACTACTAAAAATGTATCATGTATACTTTATTTTGCTCATTTGTTTCTGTTAAATCCTTGGCTACAGCACCTACAGCACCTACAGCGGTGAAATAAAAAGAGATTAAAAGTAATAGAACAATTCTATTTTCCTTTAAAATATAGTACAATAGAATAAAGTATTAATGGAAATACTGTAGGCCTACAAGTCGGCTACCCCCAAATTGTACTTTAAATATTAATTTAGCCTATTGTAAATATATTGTAAAAATAATATAAATGGTGACGCCCATGCATCTAATAGCAGGCGCTAATATTGATTATATTTCTAAATGCAGATTTCTAACCCTGGAACCAGTCTATAATCCAAGCGAGACAAGTGCACCGAGCCTTTGCCATACCCAGCTGACGCCCATGGGTGGCAGGGCTGTTTCGGCCCTCTGGACTGGGAACGGACTGCTCTCTGATTGGTCGGCAGTGTTCGCGTCCCCGTCGTCTCCTCCCGGTTTTACTGGCATGACCTTTTCCCTTGGCAACCACTTCCTCCGAGCATCCACGGCCATCTTTAATTTTAAGTCATTCATGAAAAGTTGTTTCGCTCATGTAAACACACCGACCGACACATTTGCGCACAAAGCAGCATCGACGGCGCTGTGTGCATGTAGTTTCCAGCGACGTGCTCCACACAGAGCCGAGCAGCACCGCAGCAGGCTGTCCGCAGAGATTAAGTAAACACCGAAAGCGTACGTGCACATTGTTCAGTGGAGCGTCTGATAGCACGTTTCCACACATGTATTTTTAGGCTGCTGTTTGCACAATATAATCAAAACTAAACTGGTTGAATCCGTTGATACGCGTGTGTTTGTAGATACTAACGTGTTGCGTTAAGATACCTGTTTATAACGTGCTCCCGAAAGAAACAGCAGGTGGAGCGCTAGAATAAATGTATGGATCATTGTCTGAAGGGCACAGCCGAGTACTCACCACTGCCATGTTCTGCAAATGTCCACGCTAACATTACTCTGGAGTTTTTACCCCCAAAATCGAAACTTTATTAGGGTTTGGCATTAATACATGCTGGCTGTCGTTATTTGTTTCTCATTCATGGCAGGATGAGAAAGAAGCAGACTGCCAAACAGCGGAAGACCGAGGAGACGCCTACAGTTGTCCAGGAGTTTGTGGTAGAAAAAATAATTCTCCGCAGAATCTTTAATGGACGAGTGGAGTACTTCCTGAAGTGGAAAGGTTTCACTGAGTGAGTGATATAGCCTTGCTAATATTGGGTGTTTTTTTGTTTTGTTTATGCATCATATTTAAATGTATTCTCTCCTCCCTCTGATGTATTTACAGTGCAGAAAACACATGGGAACCTGAGGACAATCTGGACTGTCCTGAGCTCATTGAAGAGTTCCTGAGAAACACACATTACTCTGAGGTGAATGAGGAAGAGCAAAGCGAACAAGAGTTAATTCCAAAAGAAGAAATGACAGAGCAGGAGACGGAAATTGTGAGTATTGTACATTGTGAGTGGCGGAGTGTCTACATTTTGATGTTGTTTCCATGTTATTTACAGCACTTCCGCACCTAAATCCGTATAAAAGGAAGAAACAACAACATATTATTAGAATGCTTTTTATGTGGGGTGTTACACTCAAAACTTCAGGAAGTCATGTGGCCAGGGTCGGTTTAGTGGTAGAGCAGGCACACATGTACTTTGAGGCTTATGCCTCGATGCAGAGGTCTAGGGTTCAAACCCGACTTGTGACAACAGGTCCTAGCTGTCCTGTCAAAAATTAAAGGCAGAAAAGCCCCCCAAAAAAATAGTTCAGGAAGTAAAAAGAGCTTGCACTGAAATTGAATAAAAATCATCTGCCCATGTTGGCACAGTTTGTCGCTAGTTTTTAGAGAGTTTTAAGGTTGAATATGAAATTGAATGTTGTGTGAAGGTGGCTAGTTCCGCAATGCCCCTGTGAAGTGAAACCAATAAAATGTCCTTTTTTTTCGCAATGGCCATTTACAGTAAAGAAAAAGAAGAAGCAGGCAGTCTTTGAATGCGGATGTTGTCTTTGTGGTTTCTTCTAACTGCTGCACCTTTTTCCTTGTCATTCTCTTTGCAGTCCTTCATGCAGTCTCAGCAGCAAAGCAACAGCAAGCCAAATGACAAGCAGTCAGACTCCCCCACTAACCTCAGCACTTACCTCGAGCCTGAATGCATCATCGGCTCCACAGACAGACAGGGAGAGCTTATGTTCCTCGTCAAATGGTAACTCCACTGCTTCGTCTTTTCTCTGTCCTTGTATAAACGCCAGGGGTCGGGTAAATGTTTGAGTCATGGTAAAAGACAGTTGTTCACATTTAAAGTTGCAATCTATGTTCAAACTACAGAAAGGAGGATAAAGCATTTGGTGTCGGGTGTATGTTTTGTAGGAATGCCGTTATAACGTCACCATGTTGTGTGAACACATCATTAACTAAGGTGACAAAGTTAGACAACATCGTGACCACTTGACAAAATGGTCATCCTCAGATGAACTGATTAGGGAGCGCATGCTGCCATGATAAAGAAACAAACACTGTCTTTCTTTTGGGCTGAATTCCGGCTAATGAAATCATGCTTTAAGTGGCATTATGGGAAGTGGAGAATCTAGTGTTTTGGAGCTTGATCCATATAAGGCAAGGCAGGTTTATTTGTTCATTTATTTATTGGGACCTTTCACACACAGGTAATTCAAAGTGCTTTACATAAGGCAAAGAGATGCTTTAGAACAACATTTAAAACGCAATACAATAATGAAAACACATTAAAATAGAGTAAAAGGAAATACAAATGGACACAAAATAATTGACCAGAAACAAGTAAATATTTAAATATCTGTTGTGAGTCCCTTAACTTTAATGAAATGCACCACTAATATATGTACTACCCCTTTAAGTGTCATTGGATATTCCAAAACCACAGTGACTGATGTGATTCAGTCCCCTAAGCCTTTCCTCATCCCAGTAACTGTTTCAATAACTGTGTGCTGCTGCTGCTGAAACATTAAAAGTAGGAGGCCACCATCTTAATGGTTTCCTTCTCCTGTGTGTTTCTTTCCCCACAGGAAGAACTCTGACGATGTGGCCCTGCTGCCGGCGCGCGAAGCCAGCGCCAGGTGTCCCCAGGTGGTCATCAACTTCTATGAGCAGAAGCTGACCTGGCACTGCGGAGACGAGGAGCAGTGAAGTGTGTGTGTGTGTGTGTGGGGGTGTGTGTGTGTGTGTGTGGGGGTGTGTGTGTGTGGGTTGTGTACAGAGGCAAACTGATAAACAGCAGTGCTCTCACCTGAAGCTTAGTTTAACCTCCATCGAGTGTCCCTCCTTCAGCTGACATTAGAGGCACACTGTGTGAAATTACGCCGCAGGAAGGGGTTTCAGATTCTGGCAGGTGCAAGATCCTCTGCGGGGAAGGATTTTAAGTGCTCACAGTCCCGTGGTGCTCAACGAGGTCTTTGTGCCTTTGTGGAGACTGTGATGGAGACTAAAACTAACCTCTGTGTAGAGCAGCTGATTTAAAGTCAGACTGACTTGTAGCAACTTAGGTCTCGCGTAAGAAGACACAATCACTGTGGACATGTTTTTTTATTGTTGTAGAGTAATTTTATTATTTATAGTCCTGTTTTCCATCTTGGTTGTTTAGTGTATGATTTCTATCTTTTATAGCAACACTGTGTAGGCAGAGTGAACTACCTGCTATCCACCCAAAACCTCCAGTCCATATAGCTTTTAGGTAGAGCAGCTTGTACTGTGTCTCCTTGTGTTTTTCAAATATTTATAAATGTTGCCCACCAGAAATTTCCCCATATTTCACATCAGCTGCTAAGTACCAAATATTCTCTTCTCCTCATCTCTATTGAATTGTAACCAGATTATTATTGAGTTTAATAAATATATATATTTGGTGATTACACAAAGTGAAGTCCTGGCAGAATGAATCGAAAGATCCTAATATTTCTAAAGTAATCTATTGTGATTAACACACAAATGTAAAAATGTAGCACTTTAGATACAAGACTGTCCAATTACGTGGGGCATTGTCTTCCATTCTATTTATGCAGGTCTGTGTACTTGATATTTGTATCCTGATGGCACTATCCTGACTCTACATATCTCCCATGACTGCTATGGGACACTCAGCTGAACCTCCTAAAACAAACTTGCTACAAAATTACTGTAACTGTTGACCATGGATCTGTGAAGTTTCTGTGAATAAAGGAAGTCTTTTTGTGAAGCTTTTATCTTGAAGTGTTTTACTGTCACATTTGTCACATGCTAAATCATGTGGCAGGAACATCAATCCAACAAATGATAGCAAAGGATGTGTTTTAACTGATTATGAGGATGAGCCTATCTCAGTCTTGTGACTTTTATTTTGAAACCTTTGCCCCAGGACAATATAAGTTAAATAAAAGGCACTGAGACAATGTTAAGCACAGCATGATCTGGCTGACTTTACGTTACTGAGATTCAAACAAGAATATTTGGATTATGAGAGAACAAACTGACAACACTGTTAATAAGGTATGTCTGGAGTTATCCAGTAATTGTGATTTTAAGAAGTTTCATAAACACCTTTTAAATGTCACAAGTTGAATTCTGAACCTTTTAAATACTTGTACAACCTTAAACATTGTTTTTGTCCTAAGTAAAAAAGGATATTTGGTGGGATTTTCCTATGCTGATTCTGGTTGTGTTGGTCACTGCACTTCCTCTAAATCTCTAAAATAAAAACACTTCCCATTTTTCATAATGCATTCAGTTCAGTGTTTCAGCATCTCTTGCCTTCTCAATGCAGCAAATTATCAGTGTCTGGGTGCGGGACCCACGGATACAAAAGAACGATTTTTGGCATGCCTACATAGACTATGAAGTTTGTTTACATGTAAGTAAAACGATAAATGGAAGTTCTTTTAACCTTTTCGGTCAAATAGTGGAGCTTACTGTAACGTGTGTCACACATGTGCCCTGTTTCAGACAAACAGCGTGTGCTTCACCAAGAAGATCTCAAGTGTGAGAAGGAGGTACAGTGAGTTTGTATGGCTCAGGCAGAAGCTACAAGCAAATTCACAGCTAATGTAAGTTAATTTATTGCATTTTGAACTGACAATTTGAGCAAAAACAGAACACATTTTTCAGTTGTCATGTTAAAAGTAATCTGCACTGTGGTTCCTGTCATCTTTAGGGTGTATTTGTGTCGTTTGCAGGTTACAGCTACCAGAGCTGCCCCCAAAGAACCCTTTCTTCAGCCTGAACAGCGCCCAGCAGATCACTGAACGAATGAAAGGGCTCCAAATGTTTTTGGAACAGTAAGAATGATCTCACAGATCAATAAACACATGAACTTTGACATAAATCCCAGTTTCTAGAAACACTGACACATGACTGCTGCTCTCACATCAACAAGCAATACAATGTACTGTTCACAACAATCTATTTTGTTTATTGTCCTTATTCTCCAGGACCCTCCAGAGTCCTATGTTATTGTCCGACAGTTGCCTGCATCTTTTCCTGCAGTCACAGCTAAGCCCATCCAAGATGGAGGCCTGTGCTGCTGGAAGGACCCACTACTCTGTGGCCCAGGCGGTCCAGCACTGTGGCCTGAGGCGATTCCACTCTGTTGAGGATCTGCAGAAGGACCTCAGCATGTCCTGTAACTCTGACTCAGACAGGTATTGTAATGTCACACTTTGGAGTTGTTCTCCGCTCCAAAAAATCATTAGGAAGCCTTTTACCTCTAATGATAGAGTTCCTTGTGTATTTGCTTTGTCAGCAGTAAGGCAAAATAATAGATAATAGACAGATAACATGAGGACTGCTTCTGTCTCATTAGAAAATGTTATTCACTTTCCATCCCGTTCTTGTGTCTGTCATTTCAGCTCAGAGGGCAGAGATCCAGAGCTTCGGATTAAAGATTTGGCAATAAACAAAGCAGAGAGTACAGCTTCACTTGATCTGATGGGAACCAGCCAAGAGGAAACCCTCAGCTGCTTATGTGGTTCTACATGAAAACATCATATAATCAGCACAAATGTTTGGACCTATGAAGAAGAAATGTGCCTCTTACCAGGCCTGCACGATATGAATCATGATTTTTTAGCTTAGAATTGATATCACGATTTTCTTCCACGTATTTTTTCTCACAAAGTGTAATGTTTATTGCACACATGAACCACATGCCATGTGGTTCATGTGTGCATGGTACTTTCAGTTAACTTAAAACTTTATTCAGGCATCACCATAAGCCTGTAACACACAGAGGCTTCAATGAAGAGAAGGGAGAGCATTGCAGTGCTTGGGAGCGCTTAAAAACCTATTTTATACAGTCTTTGTTTAAAACTCACAAAAAGAAAGTAGTAGCGTTTGTGAAGCAGTCGGCTCGTAAAATTAAATGAGAATCAAAGTCATTAAAAAAAGTTATTTAAAAAATAAATCTTGAACAAGGGTGAATGAGATTGCAATTTTATAACGATTTATCATTCAGGCTTACCTCTCACCCCATGATACTGCACCTTTGGCTATGTGGTTCCTTCTAATTATTTCATTTGTAAAAAAAGTTATAGTTTATGTTCTCATTGGAGCATTTCAGTTTGTAACATGTACAGTAAATAGTAATAAAAATGTAACTATTGTATATCCATAAAGTGTTGTTTAAGTATGTTCTGTCTGCACAGCTATGAAGTTGTAGCAATAATTTTCCTGAAGATGGCAGTGTTGTTACATCAATCTGTTTGTATATTAATTTATCTCATAAACATATGCTGTAACTGACCATATTCATTTCATAAACACGCGTAACGTTCATCACTGGTTATGGTCATTCACAAGGTGTATTTTTGCCAGATATGTGCAGATAACAATGCAATATTTTAAGCAGTGACAGCATAATGTCTCTCTCTGTGGTTGAACTCCCTCTTCTAATAAAGTGTAAGGTGGAAGCTTGTCATCTGGTGGCCACTGCAGTGCTTAGCAGTATGACGTATAATAGGGTCTCTGCAGAGTTTTCTGACAGCCCCCCTGTCAGGTGTGTGGCTGCTAGGAGGTCCTGTAGGATCCCAATGGACTCGCTTCTGTCTGACGGGGCCACCAGGTAGACAGGCTACATTGCTCTCTGCTGAACAAAATGCCAGCTGCACTGAAAAGCCACCTTTTATATCTGTCTCTCTCTTTCCTTCCATACTTATGTGAGCCTGTTCATTACAGTCACATATCCACGTGCATGCGTGTGTGTGTGTGTGTGTGTGTGTGTGTGTGTGTGTGCTGAATACATGTGCTTCCACAGTGAGCAGCACTATGCTTATGCAGAGGTAATGACCACTAAACAGAGTGGCGGCAGGCTGACATATCTGCACAGCCAATTAAATTAGCTTTGTCTCTCTGCAGCGGTTGTGATACTTATAATAAATTCAGAGCAGACAAAAGACTTGTGTTGCAGAGAACAGAGTGACAGGACCTCAGACCTGCTCTGAGTATGGACAGTAGGAAAGCCCACTAACTCAAATTGGAAGGAGGGGGGGAAGGGAAGGTTATGCACACTTTAAGGTTATTTTTACACACATGGAAAGCCATACCTTGCTTACCACTCAGTCTAACAAAAACAATTCTACCAGTGATGTGTTTTTTATTAATGCATTTTTAGGCTTTGTTGGTGTGTACTTAAAGAAGCAACTGAAATGTTTGACATATGACTGGGCGAGAGAAAGAGAATAATAGAGAAAATCAAATATCACGATATTCTTCACCAAATACCTCGATGTCAATATTGCGGCAATATTGTATGGTTGATTATTGGTGCTTTAACAAAATGTTATTTACACAATGAGATTTTTGTTAAATATTCTGGTAAGTTCAGAAACTCACATCTCTTTACTGTAATGCAGCCTGTAAAACCAGGTAAAGACAACACTTACCATACACAAGACACTAGACAATATCTAGTCTCACATCGCAATATCGATTCAACATCGATATATTGACCAGCCCTAGTTTGACATGTCAATTTCCTACACATCATGGGTACTTTATGAGCCAATTCCAAATAGATGTAGTCCATAGACTAAATATATTTTATTTTATATTTTACTATTTTTAGGCCACCAAATAAATGCATAAATAAACTAAAGATCACACCAGCCACAATGCAAAATCGGGTCAAGGATGTAAAGTGTGTAAAGTACTCAAATCCTTTTTCTGTGGTAGCACACACACACACACACACACACACACACACACACACACACACAGCAATAAAAGTGTTGCTGTTGCTGCTGGTAATAAATATAGGCTTCAGCATTTCTTATTCCTGGTGGTTCTGAAAAGGCTTTGAAACATCCTTTATACCTTTATGTTGGGAAATAAATTTTCCAGAAAAAATTAAATAACTAACTGAAAAAATAAAATATAGAAATTCCAAGTATTTTAAACATTTTAGAAATTCTGGTCAACATTTTATGAGAGTGGTGTGTTGGGAGACTCGTGACCTCAGTATTTCCAAAATCCTGGCAACATTGCTGCAGCAGAGGTTGTTAAGCATGCTAAAAATGTACGATATGTCATGTTATTTTCAGGAAAAGATGTTGGGTTTTGAGCAGCTTTAAAGTTATTGCCCGTCTGTTGTTCCTGTTACATAAATCACACATGCATATGTCAGTGATTTTCCCCACATGGCTTAGCACATGCTAACAGGTCTGTTTGTTGCATGTAGTCCTGTGAATTGAAACGTTTACATTGCTGGTTTTAGTCTGACCTGTCCAGGAGTATTGACTCCTCATAACGGTCTGTGACTCTGCTCTACTGATTGTTAACCTTGAGCCTCTGTAGCTCTGCTGCCATGACAACACTGACACATTTAAACCCAACAGATCGATTGCCTAAGAGCTCCCTGCTCCATGTTGCGAGACTTCGAAATCAAATGGAGTGAAAACATAGGGAGCGAGTAAAATTACTCTGTTTTCAGGGTGGGTTTTTAGCTTGACATAACCACAATTATTCTAAAAAGTACAAGACCAAAATCAGGTTTTAATTCTTTCCACAAATGCTTTAGCTCAGTTTAATCAAATAAGTATGATAACTGTTTGACACATAAAACAGTAGATGATAAAAGAAATGAAAATGGCCCTTCTGGGAGGTGCCCATCTGCCTCTGACCAAGTCAGCATGTCTTTCTGCAGCGACAGCTCAAATAAACACCACCTCATGTCTGTGATCTCATGCTTGACTTACCATTCCCTCTGTTGTGTAATTAAAACAGAATCACAAAAAGCAAAAAAATCCATTTTATGTTTTGGAAAGAACCAAATTGTCAAACTGGAAGGCAACAATATGAAATCCCAATCAGGGTTTGTTTACTGAGAAGACTGCACAGAGCCAAAAACAAATGGAAGTATTGAGGGAGATATGCTCCAGTGGAGGCGAATTACAGATAAATCAGAGGCTGCTCATGCATTTTAAGTGCCACATTATACAGAATCCATTAGTAGCAATAGGAGTTCAACACCACTTGAGCTATTAAATCTTTCTTTCCTGCAACTCGGTAGAACCAGGATGAGTCAATATCAGAGAAGCCTAGCTGCAGTGCAAATAGATATGGGATGAGGCCTAAAGGAATGATGCCAGTGTTATACACCAACAACAGTTATATGATAACAGCACAGGCTGGAGATACTGATGTGTTGTTATACAGCGGGCAATCACATTCACAAGGGGCAAGTGAAGGAGCAAGGTAAATGATCTAGAAGTCTTGGGTTAAATGAATTGTTAATAACATATGCCTTGACTCTTTTTTAAGGTCTCCAACACTGCATGCCAATACTAAGCACTGATTTACTGAGGGCCACAAAAATTCCACAACCTGATGGACGAAAAAGGATTTTCAGACGTTACATCTGTGTGTGTGTGTGTGTGTGTGTGTGTGTGTGTGTGTGTGTGTGTGTGTGTGTGTAAACCAACCCTATATCCTGGATTGGAAATACTTTTTTCTCAAGGCTGAAACATTCTTCTCTGTCACGGATGGAAATTAGCTGATTTAAGAGCTATCCATCATTCTTCAAACCTTCAAAAACAGCCCCAGTGCATTTCTTAGGTTCTGCATGGTCTATACCTAAGATTTCCTCTCCACATGCTGTCGCCTTTTGGTGCATGAATGTAGCAATTACAGGAGTGATCACTGTACCAAGACGAGCTACAGCTTTTCGTCTCCTGGAATCAGGGCTGATCAGCATGAAACCAAGATCCTCTGTTTTGAACACATGGGCTTGAGGGGGAACAGAGAAATTAGGATCAGTGCTTTAGAATTTCCTGTAATAATATGGTGTGTAATACCAGAGATGTTTCCATTGGAGCATACAAACAGAAGGAAGAACCTTGAGTTAAGATGAATATTTTGAATGTATATTTTCACAAAGATTATTTAATCCATGCTAAATATATTATATTATTATATCTGCATACTGTACAAACAGGCAGGGACGTATGGGCCCTGTAGAAAGGCATTTTCTATTTTAATAACATATAGCATTGCTATTTTGAGTAAAGTGTTGTCAGAAAAAAAGCTGGGCAGACCTAACGAGTTGACGTTTTAATTACGTCGTGCTCCTAATAGTCTATGTTCGCCCCACAGACACGTGAGAACACTTCACTGTCCCGTTTTATTGCAGGAATTCTGGGTTGTGCTACTCTGCCGGGTTGGTAAAATTGTAGGCCTACTTGAGAGCAGCTTCTATAAACATATCTTTGTCTTTCCATTTTATTAAGTAGGCTATGTATCCACTATTAAGGCTAGGCTACATATGGTTTTACATGGTTTAGTAATTTTTTTTCATAAAATGTAAGTTTTTAGACTAATGCATAAATTTAATCCGAAAAAAAACAGTTAGGATATTACCTAATCTTACCAGTAAGCCTACATGTCTACATATGTCTTCGTATCACTTTATTGCAGCAACAACAGGCGCACATATAGAGGTTTACTCCTCAACGCAGCGGCCGGAGTTCGACTCCGACCTGCGGCCCTTTGCTGCATGTCCCCCCACCCCCACACCACCACACTCTCCCTGTCCTGTGGAAATGAAGGCCTAAAATCTAATTTTAAAAAAATGAGAACATCTGGTCACTTTTGGCTCCTGTAGGCTACGTGCAACCCTCTGAGACCGAGCTTGTCTGACGTGCGCAGTTTATTGATGATATAGCTCCTTACCGTCGTCTTTCTCTGAGAGCTAACAGCTGTGCCGTCGCTCCAATGCTGTCCTGTCCCCGGGGAGATCGTAGCCTGTACAACATCTTTTCTATCCAGTCTGGAACTTCAGCTTCTTTTCTGGGACTTGTGTACAATAAATCCATACTCTTAGATCAAGTATTGATAGTCTTGTTGTCCATATTTTATACATTATCGACCATCCATTAAAGTTGACTGTCATTAGCTTTACTGCTAAAAACACACAAAGGTTTGAGAGTCAACCAACTCGGAGGTTTGATTACGTCTGTGTGAGGCGGGTTGGTCTGTATACTTTACTTTCCATCAAATAGCCTACAGTTGGAAAAAGCACAAGTGACTGACCAAATCCTCTGTGGCTCATTGCAGACTTTGTTTATAAGTTTAGGTTATTTCCACGTGAAAGCTGCAGGGGCTGCAGCCACCTCTGGGGGGGCTGCAGCCCCAAAAGCCCCACACTTCCAGTGCTGGGGGGGTGTCATTGGTCTTAGACTGTAATATTAGCAGTCTATGGTCAGATCTAGTTCAGTGAATGCAAAGACGCCCCGCAGTGGTAGTGAGACGACGATTGAGTGGAAAAACAAGGGGAGAATATGAAGAGGTAGAGGGCACCGTCTCTGGAGGCCAGTTTGTGTAAATCAGCAGGCAGCTCACGGCTGCAATGAGGTAGAAAATAAAAAACCATGAAAATGTCCGAATGAAATAAGAGGCAAGGAGAAATCTTTTATGATGAGCCTAAATTCTCCTTACTCTGCAGTAGATCCACTGGTCGGCTCAGCTTGCCTTCACCAGACACCGTTCATCATCCCAGTGTCTGCATAAAGCCACAAATTACTCAAATTACCCCACCTGCTATTCATGTAATACATATGTAATGAGTATCCTAAATTCACATGATTATCATTCATGGTATGTTAATAGGGCCCATGTCAAATTAATTAATATGCACATGGAATTATGTGGACTGCCAAACCACATTGTCTGAAGTTCTACAGATGTGGTTTAAAACACATACAGTCCTGGAAAGAAGTTTATCAACATGTTTAAACTTGTGGTATTTAACATTTTCATCACTTGAACATGAAAGTTCATTATTGACCTTTGGTAACAAACAATCTAAACTCAAAGGTCTACAAGCTTCTGGAGCTTTCAAACCGCTCCTAATGGTCTTCTTCAGCAAATAGGGCTGGTTTAGATGCCATACCTAGTGAAAGTTTCCCGTTAAAGTTCAGGACAATAGTGAGTTTACTGTATATATGTTAAATATAAACTACATCATCAGTTATGTTGTTTATCACATTTAGTCCAATTTCCCTTTAGCCATTAAGATGCGACAGAAAAAGATTGTTTAATGTCAAAGTAAAAATAGGTCTCTAAAATGTGATTTAAATTATTTAAAATGTCATGTTTGTCTAATCCCTTTAAGAGGACACAATTGAATTATCACTGGTGCAGCCAATTGGTTTTAGAAGTCACATAATTAGTGGATCAGTCCAGTGTCACTGCAGGGGGAAAATACATTGATGCAAGTGCCTTCGATGGAAAAACTCCAGATTGACTTGTACAGTAATTGTTTCAACATTGCTACAGATATTGGTAAGATTTGTTGCTCAGTTGAAAGCTAATCAGCAGTAACTGTCAGCAGTATTGCAGGGCTAGCTATCAATACTTACTGCATGTTTTTAAAGTAACATAAGAGAATGTCCAGCAGGCCGAGGAGGCCAAATCCTCTCTGACAGAACTGCAAGAGCATCAGTTAAAACTGCTAAATTATTTAAAGTACATGAAGGGAAACAGTTGTTACAATATCTGCCAGACAAACTGCATTTACACTAAAGGAACAGCAGAAAGCTGAAACTAACCAAGAGGGAAATTAAATATAGATACAGTACACAATACTGTCTAAAGGGGATTAACAAATACTGCTACTTGGTACTCAATCACAACCAAAGCAGTGATGATGTGGACTATGTTTAAATCTTTGTTCATGATGTGCAATAGCCAGGATTTTAGAAATACAGGGTCCCCCAATGTAACCAGTGTCTCCAACCATCTAAGACTCTAAGACCACATTTTATATTAATTAAAGAATTAGAATATACACTGCAATTTCTAGTATCTCCTCACACAATTGTCTGAATGCATTTTCAAAGCCTGCTGAACATTGTGGAGACATGAAATCCTTTTTCGATTAGTGATTAGTGATTTTTGGCCTAAAATAGTTCAATTTAAACTAGTTCAACTTTAGAACTCGGCATGTATGATTTCTGTGTAATTGTCATATGTGAACTGCTCTGGATGTTTAAAAAATTAAAAAATACTGAGTATGTTGCCTTGATAGCCTCAATAGTAACCCTGATGATGTCATGTTATTCTGTCCACCCCATCAGCATGGTCATTGTGCACTAAATTAGCTCAGGTTAGTTTGGCAGGACCTGTGCTCGGATACATGCCAAAGCTGACATTAAGTGAGAGTGATGGCAGCATTCTGCTATCTAGTGACTCAGTTAACTCAGCAAGCTCCTGTAACACAACCCTCACACCTTTACTTCCTCTGTCAGTGGCTATATTAAGAGCTGACACTGAGATGCAATCTCAACCTGAATGTTGGGTACAACCATCTGTGGTGGGTAAAAGAGAAGGATTGATCAGTTTACACAGGATTGGCAGGTAGTCAGCTGCAGTGAGGTGCAAGAGTACAGCGTGGAGAAGGTTGTAATTACAGTTAGACGTCTCTGACCTCCCCTGATTACAAACTATCTTCCCAGACCATCCAGGGTCATTACTCACCTCACTAACTAGTAGAGTAAATCAGACCGATCACTGAACTGATATTAGAGCCACAGCCAGTAAACAGTAAACCGTACGGAGGCTGGAGCCTTGTAAATAATCTGCGAGGAGATGGAGCAGGAGCGAGGCGTGGGAGATGTTTATAGCAGGTGGACAAACACCTATCACTTTGATAAGCCTGATTTATCATGTCAACATAGCCCGTGACTGCCTGGACCGCCAACCCCACACCCTGGACATGAGGCCTGTTTGATGCATAACATAAGTGAGAGAGATGACAAGCAACACTCTGTGGCAACAACAGTTCATCAAAGTAAAATATCACTTGTGACATGATGGTGTTCAATGTGGTGATGTTTTCAAGGCCAGAATGTTGCCTTGGAGCCACTTGTGGCCCCTATCCAGCTCCTGAGATATAAAAGTCTTCCTTTGACAGCACTGTTTGCAGCTTGCAGAAGGCAATTAACAAGAAGCAGGAACAGACACCGATAACATGTGAGCGAGATGGGTGTGGTGTTTTTAATAAATGACCTGTCTATAGACCCATATTTACTGGCCTGCCACTAACCCTTGCTCATAATATTACACATTATATATTGAAAAATCGCTGAAAGGCATGAAAATCGAAGTCTCAAATTCCAGAAATATGAATTTTCTGAGCAGCCTGTCGTGATGTTCGTTTGCTTTCACTTTAAATACACCATGTCTTCTTCTCACAATGTCACAAGCCAGCCGAGGAAACCTCAATTTGTCAGCTGCCATGAGTTATGTTAACAGAAACTGACCTCAATTAAGAGTGACTTGCATTTAAAAAGTGTCCATTTCAGATTTTAAGATTAAGACTAGTGGGGGGTGAGGCTTTAATGGAATGCTGACAGAGGGCCAGTTGGAAAGGCAATACATTTCCTGCAAAATGCCAAAGGATACCACATAAATAAGGCAGTGTTATTTCTGACAGAAACTCTGTGAAGCTGTGGTGTGATCTACGGCTGAATGACCCGGTTAAAGAGCAGCAGAATCAGCTGACAGCTTGATCAAGATTACCTCTCTAAAGTGGTATAGATCAAGTCTTTAGCCTTCTCACAAACCCAAGGGGTGATGGTATGAAATGCTGATGGTACATGATGATACGCAACAAGGATAAGGAGCTATCACTGTGAGCAGGGGAGATATTAGTGTAACAATATTGTCCTGAGAGAGTTATTTAACCAAAAGGCATGCACTAACAGAGGATGAACATCCTAGTATTGCTTATTGGAAGTATAAATGCATGTTTAAGTTGGCTGGGCAAAAATGACTACACAAGCTCTAAATTGTCAGTACAAAATATTCTGTTCTGAAGGGAAATTTGTTTTATATTTCCATCATCTTTCTCAGCAAGTCAAATTTTATTTATTATTACTCAGCACCTCAATCTATATTTATTTGGCCAGTAAAAGTGTATCTTCATGGTTGCGAGTATTAATTAGTGATATTCTGGTATCATTAGTGTAATTTAGTGCTCACTAGATTAATGGCACGGTGGCATTTATCTATGAAACATTATATCTTGATGTTAAATTGCAATAAAAGAACCTGTATATTCTGCAGATATGGCTGTCCAAATCTAACAGAGGGGGATGGGGGTGTAGTCGACATCCATTAAGGAAATCCTTTATTGGCACATAAAAATGAGAGGTAATATTTAGCCTTACTTGCCTTTAGCAACCTAACCCCTAACCTAACATTAAAAAGAGGAACTTTATTGAGGGAAATACCAAGCTGTAGCAAAAGTAAAGAAACCACCAATTCAACATCAGCACCAAAACATGGTTTAAGTGTTACATAATCTGCCTAAATGAAGGAATAACACACACACTCAGCCTTTATCAGTGATATTATTTGGTTATCTTGTTTCACTACTGTCCATGCCTTTCCTCCCCTCAAAACACTTTCCTCTCTTTATCCAATGTAGTATATTCAATAACTAATTATGATAATCCATTACATCTCCAATTAGCAGAGAGGCTTTATCGCTGCACTATACCGTAAAGAGCTGGATTTATGTTGGCTTTGAATGTCACCCAGAGGACAGAGGACTAGCCCATCACTCAACAGGAACAAAACAGAGAGACAGGAGCAAGGGGGAAAAAATAGAGGGATGTGGGAGAGAAAGATACAGTGAGTTATTGGTTAATGAACGCATTTTCCTTCCCATTTTCTCTCAACCTTGAGAAAACCTTGACAAGGCCCCTTTTGTCCCCAACACACCAAATTGAATGGATAACTGTTAGATAAAAGTGTAATACAACTTTGGTCTTTCAGTGAGGAGGCAGTAAAAATATATGTACAGTATGTATGTAACCTCAGAGGGATATGCCTAGCTAACGCCACCTCGCCGGCTGTCAAACAGCCCCACAGAGGGTGATAAGCATCCCTGCTATCTGTGTGGGTGGCTGTCTTATTAGTGTACCTCAGGCGTTTCACTCAGGCACGCAGCACAGCCAACCATCTGCCACACTGTGATCCTCTGCCCGGCAGAGTCTCTCAGGTGCCATAAAATAAGCCCAGTGTCCATTTGAAGCTCAGAACTAAAGTGCTGACCAGATAAATAAACACATTTTTAAACATAAATAAATATTTCTTAATTTATCCAGGATTTTGTGTACACATAATTGGTGTGTACACAGGATTTGATATTGGCATTGGCCTGATATTGTTAATGTTTCTTACCTCCAGAAAACACTTCATTACATTACATTACATGTCATTTAGCAGATGCTTTTATCCAAAGCGACTTACAATTGCTATAGATCAGAGGTTGCCCGCCTCTGAAGCAACTAAGGGTTAATTGTCTTGGTCAGGAACACATTGGTTGATGTATCGCAGTGGGGATCAAACCAAGATCTCCCACACCAAAGGCATGTGTTATATCCACTGCGCCATCACCACCACTTCAAACCTCCATCACACTGTTTTTTTTAATTATTTTCTGCTGTTAACCTTCTTCCTCCTGTCTTTGTCTTTAAACTGTCAATGTTAATTTAGTCTGTAAACATAATATCATAATGTGTATCCCACAGCAACAAAAAGAAAAACTGGCATGTGGCATTTCGGTCTGGAACATCTGTTAGAGGTAGTAATCTATGACCTTTGAAAAGACTCTATTGCCACCTTGTGGCTTAAATCGCAGGTTAAATATTGAAAAAAACAAATGCTCAGATACAACCAATATGTTTAAATCTTTTTTTTAATCTTTCCATTTGCAATTACCAAATTTACCAAAAGCAGTGCATGAAATGGTGTGGGAAAACTATATCAAGCTTTGCTAGGATATAAATATGAACAAGCAGTGCAACATGCAGATAATGTAGAAATATACTTTCAAATATGTATTTCAGTCATATGAAAATAGTTTCATCCAGTCATCAGTCTCTTGTGGATATGTGAGGGAATGATCCTGAAAACGACACATTCATTTAAATATAGTGGATTACCTCCAGTTATATATTTTGATATTTAAACAAGTGGAAGAAACTTGTTCAGTGCAGTCATGAGGTCTGAGCAACTTACACGGGGTGCATTTATATAGCGTAAAGCTCCGTCAGGAAATCTTTGGGGACGATTCCTACAATTCCATTCTTCTCTCCAACCCACCAGCCATAGTTCTGGTACTCCTGGAAACAGGAAAAATAGGACCATAAAGATAATGATAAAAGTGTTGAGGAAACACATTTTCTCATCCCTACATCACATCCTCGGCCTTCATTCCCTGTCACTAATCTTGGCTGAAAGCACGTCTTACCAGTATTACCTGTTAACTATTCACAAGATCTCTTCTGTTCATTCACTGTTTACTCCCACCTCCCAAACAACATCTACATCCCATCAACAACTTCACATCTCCAGTTCCCTTTCCTGCCTTCCTAACCACTGTCGGTTTTGAGACTGCACACACATCCCTCCACTCCACACAAAAACCTCAGTGTGCGTAAAGCACATCACACATAAATCTGTCACAGCATGACAAGTAATAGCTCCAAATGGCTGTCAGCAAGCAGAGTTGTGAGGGGGATGCTGTGGGGAGAGATCTTAGACAAGGGGAGAATACCTCCCTCTTTCTTTCTCTCTCTCTGGCCAAGAGCCTGACCTCACATCAAAGTCTTCCCAGGGCATAAATCAGCACTGGAGATCACAATCTGACAAGGTTGAAGGAAGAGGAACCTGCACAATGTTTCAAATCTATGCCAAAACTCTGGGATGAGGAGCATCCACATCTGTGTCCAGTTATTCCTAGGAGAGAGTATTGAATGGTAGTGATCTTATGTTAGTATTAGACACAAGAAGATTACAATAACAATAGTGATGGCTAGCATTGACCGTTGTCTGGTGGATCATTCATCACATCAGAAAAAAAAAAAAGTGCTTGACTTGCTTTCCATGTGAAATATTGACATGACATACAGGACATGAATACAGTAAAAAGTAATTAGGACACCTACATTTTTAACAGCAAATTAAACATCACAACAAACAAACATGATTAAAATGACATTGTACAAGACCCTGGTGGATAATATAGCAGATTGACATGAATTGCGTGTAAAAGAGTGCTAGACCGAGTGTGTGTGTGGGTGTATCTTATGACTTCCTGCAGCTAGCCTTTGAAAAACAGCAACACCTCATTGTGTAGTTCTGGCTGACAAATAAGTCCTACTTGAGTGAGTGCGGGACACAACATGAGAACACATATATGGAGCTGTGGAAGACTAATGATACCACACACTGTGACTAAACACATATTAACACAAAACTGGATAAACTATCATTTTATTACTTTGTCCAAATGAAACACTCCACAGCTGAAGTTTTGGCTTACAAGCACAAAGCAACAAGTGATAAGGTGAAAAGATGTGCAGGAACGATAACAGCAGCAACATGTTTGCACAGTGTTTACTTTTATTCAACCCATCTAGCCACTTAAGTTAAGTGAAATGTTACATCCCTTGACTTGTTTTATGTGCTGTGACTTGGGGGAGATGAAGGGGTGTTGCAGCATATCCGGACAACACACTCTCCCTCACTTCCAGTCAGGCCCTATAATCAACACCCGGGGTCCTGACTGGGGGGTCTCGCAGCTCTAACACTACAGCTATTTCTGGCCTGTGGAATGGGGGAGGGACACAGGGAAGAGGGAGAAAGGAGAATGGGGGGAGAAGGAGTCAACTGTCCCTTTAGCTGCAGCTGGCTGCTGCAGTCCAGACAGGTTTTATGGTCATTGCCTTCGCAGCAGGCCACAACCCCCAACACCAAGGTTTCAGCTAATGGCACTCCCAGTCTGAGTGAAAGGGCAACTTGATTCTTGGTCCTTTTCCACACACGAAGAACGTGTCATAAACAGGCATTTGGCCAATGACCATTGATTGTGTCTGTCTGCTATGTGCATTGGTCTCCTTCCATTAGTGCTAAATCAATTAATCAATTAGCTAGTCAGCAGTAGATTAACAATTTTGATTATCCATAATTTGCTTGGAGTCATTTAAAAAAAAATATATATATATATATTTAGACTGTGTGCTGTTGGTCCAACAAAAGATTTAAACATGTCACCTCAGACTCACTATTTTCTGACATTTTATAGACTAAGCATTTAATCTATAAAAATCAGAAAATAAACAGTAATTAATAAAAAAAATAAAACAAATGAAACCTGTAGTTGCAGCTTACATTGTATGACCCATCAGTCACATTATAATAAGTCTTAATAGCTTTGAGGTGCCACTAGATGGCAGACTTGAATTTGGAAAGGCCAGTTGACAACGGCATGTCTCAGTTGACTTCATGCCCCATTCAAGACAAACCAGACAGGAAATATAGCCAGTCTAGATGGTGCACATTTCACACCTTTTTTTCCCTTTTCTTTCTTTACAGAAACCACAGGGTCGACATGCCTCGGTAAAAGTATACAATTCCTTGACTTATTACAGTGCAGTGTTCAAGAACAAGCTTGTTAAATAAATTACATCAAAATCCAACTTGATATTCATATGAACCAGTTAAGCACAAAAGGGCTCCTGTTTAGGTACTTAATAAAAGGTAAAGAACGGGCCCTCAGTCCTCAATAACTGGCACCCACGCCTAGCAGACAAGCCTCGGAAATTGTGCGTCCACTACACGTCCTCACCTGCTCTGAAACAGAGTGGTGGACTGAGCCTGGGTTTCCTGAGAACACACATTCCTATTTGGCGAGGTGAGAGAGACGTCTAAGAGGTGTGTGGGCTGAGTGCTGCTCACTGCCTGGCATGGCAGCAGCATGCTGAAACAGTCCAGATGGAAGTGATAGAATGGCACTGTGTGCCAGCTAAGCCCAGCCTCCGCCAGCAGCACTAAAACAGTTTCCGTTGTGACACAACTAATCCCCATCACAGTGCCAGAGAGAGAACCTAGCCCCGTCTGCCTCTTACCATCAGCAGTCCACCTCCAGGCGGTGGGCCAGGTGCTGCCGGTAAAAGGATATGAACAGTCGGCTCCTCTGAGGGCCGAGAAATAACTCACTTTAGGTGGTCTGAGACGAGCAGAACCCCTTTGACTACAAACCTTGTCGCATCACAGTTGGGTTTGAGCTCATCCTGGCTTCCCCATGCATCATGAAAACACTCAGCAATGGAAAAATCAATGCTTTACCTCTGACAAGGAGGGTTCCCCCTACCATACCTTGCTCAGGATATAGATGGCATCTCCACGGTTGAAGGACAACTCATCTGAGTGGTCCCCTGTACAGTCCCATAAGCCCTGGTAGAAGTTGGGGTAGTCTGTGCTCTTATCTGTACTCTTATTAACTGGGTAGAAAAGGGGAGAGAAACACAAAAGATTTATTTTCTACTGAGAGTATAGGTCTGACACAGAAGGGATTGTTTGTGTGCAGCAAAACCAACAGGAGGCAGTGGAGAGCATAAAACAGAACTGAGGCAGACAGCAGCTGTGTGCCAAGTTCATATTAAAGGCTAGGTTTTGACTAAGTAGTATGTTCACACTGGCAAAGAAGCGCAATTTACTCCAAACCGTGAGTATGCAAACTACAAAAACACTGATTTGACTGTGCTGTTAATGGAGGTAAAACATTTCCAGGAACACCTCAAAAAGCAAAATAGCTATTATCTAGCTTAGTCTTTGTTGGGTTAAATTTTCAGTGCCAAAAGTTCTCTGGTTTTAGCTTCTCTATTGTGAAGACTTTCTCTTTATTATATCATTTTAAACTCTCTTTAAAGTGTCTTTGGGTTTTGGACTGTTGGTCAGACAAAACAAGACATTTGAGAACTTCACCTTGGACTCTGGGAAATAAGACAGTTTTCACAATTTTCAAAGATTTTGTAGATAAAAACAATTAAATCGGTAATCAAAATAATTGTTAATCGCAGCTTTACTGTAAAGCTGCTTTAGCAGAGCGTATGTATTGCATCGTTTTCTCTTAGTGTGAAATGATAAGTATGGTGAAACAGCACACTATAAATATTACTTTATGGAATACTAGTAAGTAGAGGGAATAAGGACACAGCTAGTGTCTTAGCAGTAAGAATTTCCACCTCTCAACCTAATTATTGATCGAAAGTTGGACCATTTCCTGTTTGTAGACGTGCTAATGTGTGTAGAGCTAGAGATATAGCGGTTGGATGACACCATCTGCCGATATTGGCCTATCACAGACATATCGGTATCGCCGTATACGTTTTTCGGCTACAAACCAATATGAAAACCTTTTTTATATAACATATGATGCAGGAAAAAAGGCTTTGGGTGATTTAGAAATGGTGTTGTATATCTATTTAATTAATTTTATTTTGTCTTTCATCCACAACTGACTGATACTGATCATAATTTTTATTTAGCTATTTATTTTCATTTTTATTTATTCTTTATTTTCTCAGTGTTCATTTCAAGGATTGGTTGACAATGTAATGCATTGCATGTATAACAATGATAAATATAGCAGAAGGATGCCTTCTAAGTACCTTTGCATAGTCATATTGGTGCAACATAGGTACACAATCCACAGAAGAAGTCCATTTCCATTCCAGCTCAAAACATCACTATATCGGCCACATATTGGTAATCCATGAATCTCCCCCCTCTAAAATCGATATTGTTCTCAAAAAGCCCAATATCAGTTGGGCCCTAGCTGTGGGTATGTTTACATAGATACAGTAGATGGAGATAGATAGCATGCTATTTTTGTGCTTGCAGAACTTTAATACATCACTTATTGTAAAAGGAAGTTGGCCAACTAGGCCAACAGTTATTTCCAGCATTGTGTTAACTGTCAGTTGCAAATGTTCACAGAAACTTCCTCTGTAAATGTCACTTCTTCTCTACTGTGGCTAAGAAAGTTAAGTTTGCTCACAGCACAAAAAAAACTATTAAGCAACAGAATGTTAATTTGTTGATCATAGTCCCCTCCTTTCTTACTATCTTCTAATCCAAAACCAAATACACCACTCATATCCATGGAGTCCAAACACTAATTTTAGTACTGTGTACCTGAAGCAGCAGGAGGAGCAGGTTTGCTGGCTGGTTCCACCTTTGGCGGAGGCTTTGCTGGAGTGGGCATGTCATCCTCTGGAGAAACAAGATATTGATGGATTGGCGTGTAATAATTTTAAAGCTATGTTCCTCTCTGTGAAAATGAACCCTTTGAATGAAAGAGATGCCTCCAATTTTTCATGTTCTGTAAAACAACACAGATCGTCACAGTAATGCCAAGCATGGATCGGACCTGGGAGCTCTTCATAGATGTCTTCGTCGATCGGCACAGAGTCAGCTGTATCTTCTATATTTCCAACATCATCGTACACTTCCTGTTCCTCCTCTTCATCTTCTGGGATGATGCCCGTCATATCTACAAACAGGGGAACATAGAACGTTTGATTATTTTTTTACACACCCACACACGCGCGCGCACACAGCTGTTCCTGACATTACGAGCATTATGATGAGTTCTTATGTTTCAAACCTTTCAAAACAAAGTCTATCTGTTTCACCCACTCCTCTGCCTCTTTTACCGATGACGCACAAAACTGTGATGAGAGGAAAAGAGGAAAGAAATGAAAACTTCCATCAGTGCAATATTCAGTTCTACATATATTAATTACCATAAACAAATAATACTGCATTTATGCATAGTAAAATTTTCCACATGGAAAAGCCTGAATGTTAGAAACACTCATTTCGACGTTTTAAATATGCATGTCAGATTGAGCCATTGCAAAGGCAGCAGTGTAAAGTGAATGAATAGGTTTTTAAAAATAACAAGTTAATGAAGTGTATGTACACACATTCCGTGCCAAGTTTTAAACATGGAACATCTCAAGTCCACATTTGTTTTTCAATGAGGTATACACTTAGACCAGCAGTGACTCAAATCATCACCATGAGATGAGCGTACCTGATAGACTCGCTTGTCTGGAGCTGTAATTTCAAAGCAACAGTCTTTCTTTGAATCTCTCCGTAAAGTGCTGTTCATTTTGACAGTGTACCCGTCAATTCTGAACTCCCCCTTCTGCTGCTTGTCTGGTTAGAGGAAATTAAAACATCATCGTTAATGGTTCAAATACAACAGCAGAACGCCAAATATTCATCCATTTTGATTTTCTCAAACCGTATGTGATTCATAATTGAGAGGGATGAAATGTGTGAAAAACTACCTTTCTCACTGCCATAATAGTAGAATGTGTGATGATTAAGAGCACACCATCTCTTCTGCCATTCGGTGCCAAAAAAGCTGTGATCTGTGGAGGGAAAACCAACAATAATCTCCAACTGTAAGACATGGATACTTTTTTGGTTTATGTAGAAGGGAATAAGAGCGGTGATTTGCAAAATAAATTGAAACTTCCAATAGAATTTTGGGTGTTATATCATGTGATATCCTATTTATAGTTGGAGCTGTCATTTTTGTCTTCATACAGAAAAAAAATCCAGCTTTTTGTTAACAAAGAGGTTTTGCCTGATGAGGTCCTTGTAGGTCAAAACACAACATCACTATTTTTTTGGAGCTTGCCAATCTAATTGTGTGATATCCTCACCATTAAAACATGTATATGCATCTTATTAGCAGTGCACTCACCCTTTCTGCGCTTCTCAAGGTATCCCGCTTTAAAAACAGACGTCAGGTCTTGAGCCGCCACAGGTGGGGACTGCTGGGCACCTGGAGAACATTTGAGGAAACATATTATCCTTTCAAAGTGTTTTTAATATGGAAAAGTGAAAATTACATTTGTTTTTTTAAATTTAAAAAAATAAACAACTGGGTTTCTTACTAACGTCAAGTAGTCTTCACATATATGTATCATGTATGTGTTTGACTGATGTTAAAATAAGAAGCAAAATCCACGGCCGCTCCATTAAGCAATGTTTTGGCTCTCACTAGAGGAGATTCCCCTTGCAGCGTGCAACTTCAATGCAAATGTTCAACTACTGTGTCAAAGTTGCTTTGTGTGAAAGAGTAGCCATAAAACTGGCAGCTGCTTGAAGCCCATAAACCCCAGACCCCTAATAGCCATTTCCCGAGGATTTCCCTGATACTCTCTTTATAAAAGCAAACACAAAATCTTAAATATCGCCATGATGAGGCATACAGGATTAAAGCTACTGTATATTGAGGCTTGTTGTTTCTACAACTACAAAAAACTACAAAACATGGCAGTAATGTTCAGTCCCCAGACTGTGGCTGAGAACAATAAAGCATGCTCTAACTGTCAAAGGGGTGGGGTGAAAGAGGTGGTGGGAGAAGCAGTTGTGTTCCCAAATTGCTTCCCAAGTATGTTGCCAAGTTACAGTTGGAATGTCTCCCTCATTGTGCCACTCAAAGTCACTTTCTCCAAGGAACAGACCCAACAATTTCTAGCTTGTACTTTCATGACAAGATGCAATTTCCAATACTTCAATCCACAGTTAGCTGTTAGCAAGTCAACTTGTGGATGTCTGCTAAGTGCTTGTGGCTTACCTTCGATAGCGTCTTCATCCTTGTCTGTGCGCTCTGACTGCAGCGACCCTGCATCATTGTTGCTGTCAACTTCCTCCTCATCATCATCTTCATCATCATCTCCACCTGTGAGTAAACAGGAAGTGCTGTGTAGTAATGGTACATGTGATATTTTTACACAGTGGTTCCCAACCTGTTGTGCGTATCTGTGAGGTGCAAGCATTTCATTTTCATATTCTGAGTTGGTAAACATAATTTTTGAAAATCAGATAATACATTTCAAGGGGTGTATGATATAATAAATTTGACTCATCTTGTGACCCCTTAGATTCATGTTGTGACCTCTTGTGTGGGTCCCGACCCTCAGGTTGGGAACCACAGGATATAAAATTGTGTGGCCCCAGAGTAACACTCACTTCTGTCCTTGAAATCTTGTGGGAAACTGTTGGGGAGACAGTAAATGGATGTTAACAATTTTCACATTTTGCATTAGAATCTTGAAATATTCACTTAAGTGACACATTTATAACCAAACTCCAAAACACAGGGATCTCTGATATACTATGCAAACAGACATACCCCAATTTGACCTCTTTAATCCGTTTGATGAAGGCTTCCCTCTTATCCTTTGCCTTTTTGCTTAGATTTTCGCCTTTCAATCCATCACAGAGGAAATATTCTAGGTCTAAAAAAATCAAAAAATCAATACCAGGTAAATCCTTCATACAATCTGATGTCACTTACTGATTGCGGTTTTTTTATCTCTCCAGTCAAACGGCCCAGTACTGCTGGAGATCATATTACCTTTCAAAAGCACAACACAGCAGTTTGTAGCTTTGACGTCAAACCGTGCATTGTTTGATACTCATCAGCATGTAAGAATTAGCAGCAATGGTGTGTTGACCAAATGCTACTGGACTAAAGTGCTTATCTGACAAAAAACTCTAGACATCCATACTGAGCCTGCGCTTCCTCTTTTACTAAACGGTCTCTTTAAAGCTGGGTTTTGTGACACAAGCCCTCAAAGAACACGAAAAGCAGCCCGCAGTGTGCAAATAAACATTCATTTCTTAAGGTTTTACCTGAAATGAGCGTCGTTAACTCCTCGGGAATCGGACGCATTGTTGTGAGAGTTTAGCTCCTGACAGCGATGGACAGTCCGGCGGGGAAAAGCACTTCCCACGATACGGAAGCAGCAATGAGTTTACGGACACGGAAGTTCATCTGCTGATTATTTATAACTGACCACACAGTTCCGCTGCAGAAAAACACTGACACCTGCCTGTTGACTTGTATTGGCCTATATCAGCTTTTGTGATATAGTTTTTGACTGCTACTGATGACGGGGAGTGTTAATGGAGCAACGGGTCTTTACAGACTAATAAAGTCAGCGGATAACGCATCATATTTTTGATTGATTCCAGATCATATTTCTCTGGTACTTAGGCCTAAGTCTGTAACTGACTGACTGGACACGTAGGGAGTGTTTTTTTTTTACAATGATGCAAGCACTTTGGGTTTATGATTATGTCAACATTGTAAATCTAAACAGGGCTCATTAATAGTCGAGAAGGCAATTATATAAAACTGTTGTGCAGGTTTCTGTGCCAGGTTTTTTTCATCTTTGAACATCAATGTTTGAATGGGCCTGCACTGGTTTATTCTTAAATCACGTTAGTAAGTTATTCAGTTTCTATTGAAAAAGTCCGTTTTTCTTTCCTTATCTGATGCAAGAGTAAATCCCCCTAAACAACCCATCTCTAACATCAAGTGAAACCTGTGCCTCCTGGTGTATTCCATGAAAGCAGCTGGTTGTCATTTTGTTGATAAAGGTGTCAATCATTCATTAGTCATCTTTTGACAAACATAATTCCCCAATCCAGGTTTAAAGACATCCCTTTGAACTGTATAGCCTGTTGTTGTGGAGAAATGAAACCAAAATGTCAGTGCAGCTCTGGAGGGGCTGCCTGGAGACCTTCAGCTCTTTCTTCTGCTGCAGGTGGTGGACAGTGTTTGTCAGTGCTGCCAGACACACAGACTCCCCTCCAGAAACACGTTATTTATTCCAGTTTCAGTCCAGCAGCTTTAGGAAGACTTTAACATCCAAACAATATCTAATGTTCGTATTTGTCTTTTTGTCTTGTCTCTTTGTGTCAGAGATGAAAATAGCCTATATGTTTTGATGATTGAGATCCGAGAGTGAAGCATTTTTCTACACGTTTCTTTATATTTTTGTATTATATTAAGTGTTAAAATAGTATGGCTTTAATTTAGAATCATCCTGAAAAAAAGAGCACCACCAGCTCTTTGGGTGATTGATAAAATCACATTCCTCACGCCTTAATGCAAAATTCAAACTCAGATCATATTCCGCATGAATGTTATTGTTTCCGCATTCATATTCTGAATGCAGAATATGAGCCACAACTCCTCTGCAGTCATTCAAAACCTGACCCCCACCTGACCTGGCAGTAGTTCCTTCCAGCTTGGAGAGCAGAGGAGCCAGCTTGAACTTTGACCTGTGTGTGTGTGTGTGTGTGTGTGTGTGTGTGTGTGTGTGTGTGTGTGTGTGTGTGTGTGTGTGTGTGTGGAGGGAGGGAGGGAGGGAGGGAGGGAGGGAGGGATCTGCATAGTGAAGCGTTGTAGTTTCCCATAGAGACTTTTCTACTTTTCTTTCAAACTCACTGCACAATGACCATGCTGCTTAAAGTCACTAAACTTGTTCATACAATTATACTAAAAACATTAAAATAATAAAATTCATGAGTCTGATTATGTAATGATTAAATATGCACATTATCATGGTAAATCCTGTGGATGTAGGAACAAATACATGAGGTATGTTTTATTTTGTGTATTCATTTTGAATGTTATCACTCCCTTGAAAGAGCATTATCAGTCAAATAAACTAGCAGAGTGTGCTAAGGAATAAGTGACCTTTTTAAATAATAAATATGAGATGTAGGCCTAGTTGTGCAGCCTGTAGACACTGTAGACACTGACACTCTCATTATTTTAAATGAGCTTATGGCTTCCAATACCAAATTTGACTTCCCCTTGGCATCCTGGGCTTTAGACTTCGCCTATCTATTTTCAATTGATCCCAATTAACCATCGTAGTGCATATCTCAGTAACAGTAGTTCACCACCTCACTTTTTTTTGCTATGAAGCTCCGAGTTCAACCCGCACAATCCTGAGCTACAGATCCCATACATTGATTCACGTTGCCTGCCGACGCTGGTCAGAATAATTGATCAGTGTGATATAGTTAATCTTGTGATTCCTGGAACAATCTCTGGCTTTCCATCGACCATTCCCCCTAAACATTTAATAACAGTACCCTAATAAAGAAACTGCGACCACGGCTGTTAATGTGCGCTTTATCGAGCAGAGGCTCAACTGGTCGGTGGGAAGAATTCCTTCAGCAGTAAACAGGGACTTAGTCCAGATACATTTACTTTCATTAAATCAATTGACAATAAACAAATTGAATAAATACATTCTGCTTTTTGCCTGATATCTTACCATTGTCTATGTTTTGATGTACTGTGTTAATTACTATACCCTATTAAATTATGGTTTCCACCAATTTGGGAATAAAAATCTTATATCGGCTGCTCTAAATTAACTTTATATATTATTAAATCATACAACGTTTTGAAAAACACAATAGCCTTGTAAGGCGCATTCTAAATTCAATGAGATTGTATTACACTGCGGATCGGGCTATAAACAAGCACCCTCAGTGCTGTGAGTTTTATAGGCAATAAAATGTAATTAGAGAGCCAAGAAAAGTCATAGCTTTTGGCCTGGGACTCCTAGCAGGCAATTCTCACTGCAAATGTTCGTTTTTTCTGAGTTTGAACATGCAGAGGTAATGAATCTGCTTTTTTCTCCAGGTCAGATAAATCACTAAGGTCTGTACCAGAAGCTTGGTCACGTTAAAAAAAAAAAAATAAACTTATGAAAATAAAGATTTTAAACAAACTGAGATGCAACTATATATAATTTGACATTTATATCACTTGCATTTCATTTGTATTTGATAGTGCTTTGTGTTCACTATATTTGGTTAATTTAACTGAAAGTTTTGGGGAAGTTTGAGATACTACAAGAACATGTCAATTTAGACTTTAATTTAAAAAATATCCTGTGGCGTTTAAATGAAACCATTTATATTATCCTGATTTGAATACGAGGAACGACATTCAGCATTATGAATTATGCATGAGAATAATTCATTTTCCTATGGCCAATATTTTCATATATAGTAGGCTATTTTATGTTTTATCGTATAGGCCTAAAAGCAATGTGTTCTCCAAGCTTTCTTACTGTGAAATAAGACAATAGTGCTGCTGATTCCCATCAATGGAAAGTTTTATTTCAGGAAAATTATTTTGCTCAGTTATAGTCGGAATCCATATAAAAATAAACTCTCCTCTCGCAGCCCAATGGAATAAACTGCCATACAGACTACATAGTACCTTTGTTGTTTTTGTCATAACTTACCTTATTTGTGAGATTAAAACTGAGTATAAACTGAACACAAGTGTCTGAATTCAAATCAAACATCGGTCAATAGCTCAAGTTTTGCAGGTCAATTGTTGTGAGTGTTTCTGAGAAAAGGTCAAACGTTTCGGATGATAAAGACAAGGGACTTTGTGCCGAATCTGACAAACTTGGTGAGAAAGAGGAGGAGGATGAGAAAACTTGGAAATCCTGCAAAGAGACGTCCAGGCCCGGGGAATTATCATTGTCCGGGCCTATTGTTGACACGCAGATAGGAACAGTGGGTGCCGGGTTAGGAAAATGTTTCAGATTTTTCTCATTGCTGTTCAAAGGCGTGACAGTCGGGCTTTGGTTCTCCCCATTGTGCCCGTTCTGACAATGTTGTGAAGTTAAGGTATTTTGGTGGAAATACCTCTCCCTCTCCAGGAGCGTCCCGGCTGCGCTGCTGTCCTCCGCCTGCTCTAACTCGTCCTCCTGCCCGTTGTCCAGGCACGCGTATTTCCCCTCACTGTCCCGGTTCTCCTTGCAGTGGGTCTGCCTCTTGTGCTTCATCCTCCTGTTTTGAAACCACACTTTCACCTGCTTCTCTGTTAAATCCAGCAAAGCAGCTATTTCCACTCGCCTCGGTCTGCACAGGTATTTGTTATAATGAAACTCCTTCTCTAGCTCCAGAAGTTGGGTGTTGGTATACGCGGTCCTCAACCTCCGGGATGCCCCTCCACCGCCAACACCAACCTCTGGCACCTCTGGTGAACCTAAAAAATTAAAAAAACAAATAATTTATTTATTTGAATTAGAGAAAAGCAGGCAAAAAATAAATCAGCAACACAGTTGTGTATGTATGGCTATGTGGAGAAAAACAAGCTCTATGGGGTAAAACTTGTGGCAAGCCAGCACCGGCACTGGGAAGATTTATGGGCCCCAGGCAGAATATGATGGGTCTGCGTGGACAGGACAGGACGGAGGGTGAAGATTAATGAACATGCCAGCTGCTGGCCCGTGTAAGAATAATCTATCACTCTCCATTACTGTCAAACATTAACACTCTTACACTGCATCACAAGTCTCTGCGTTACTTGATGAGATTTAGCATGCTTAAATCAAAATCTTCTACTGGCTTTAAGGGACGCCCACGTTGCACAAGGCCCGGGATGCAGCTTCTTGCTGAGGGGAATCCTCAGACAATGAGGAGCCTTTTACATGGAGGTTATTAATCATCATGTCTTGCCTTGGGGGGAGAAGTAGAGTGGAGAGGAGTCAGTCGTTGTTGCAGCAGTAGCAGCAGCAGCAGCAGCAGTAGTATCAGTCTGGTTTCTCTTGATGCTTTTCTTCTCCTTCATCCACGGGTACTCCGGGGGTAGGGATGCAGCCTGCAGCGGCTGCTTTGAGCGGCTGTGGCGTGGGTGGATGCCCGGGTTAAGGCCGGGGATGGTCTGCTCAAAAGGAGGAGGAATCAGTGTCGACTGTGAAAGCGCCGAGCTCTTGATTGATGAACTTTGAAATGCATCACCGACAGGGTTAGTGAGAGATGTCAGGCACTCAGCGAGCGACGGCTGGCTGTTGATGAAACCACTTTCTCGCCCAAATTCGTAATTCATCTCCTCCTCCTTGAGTTGAAATTTCGTTTTGAGTTTTAGGTTGATTCGGATTAATAAGCAGTTTATTGTCATAAACTACTAAACTAGATATAGTCGTATGGAGACCTGTATGCCATAAACTATTGCATTCATGAGGACACGGTTGGAATTAGACCGTGCTGCTTGTCACATGATTGCATCTGCCCAATGACAATTTGGGTTTTTTAGCAAAAGAAGCCACTGTCCCCTGTGATTGATCGAGAAAGTCGGAGGGGTAACGCCTCATTCCGGGGGTAGGGGTGGCCTTATTTACACATTTTTTGGGTCAGTTTGTTCACCACCTTGCCTTCTTTGCGCATCCACGCAGTTTGCCTTACGTGTACGCGCATGAGTTGTGGGAGGCTACGTGTGTGTGTGTTCATTTATTTGTAACGTGACACTCCACAAATCATTTCAGCAGTCACATTTGCGTTTCATAATGCTGCGAAGCCCACAGTCGTTATCAGTGCCAAGGCGTTAATCTGGCGACTTTCAGGAAGGTTTTCTTGGAGAGGAAAAGCTGCACCAGACATCCAACAACATGCCCACCCCTCCCCCAATACACACCACAGGGGAGAGAGAGAGAGAGAGAGAGAGAGAGAGAGATGATTTCAATGTGATTTTGAGTTCATCAGATCAGATCAGATTTAACGTAATTTGATCTATAAGCGTTCCAAAAGCCTAAATTATGTAAAAAAGGATTTTTTTTACATAATGTAGGCATTTATAGGAAAATACTGGAAAAAACGTAGTGTTTGTGTCAATGTAAGAAAGCAGTTGGGTTATTTGACAGGCATTTGCCATCACCATTTCACAGTTTATAGCTCCCTGTCCCACATTCCATTTTATTTATTTTATTTCACATAGGGATAATGTTGACCTAAGCCATCATCCTTACACCTCAGCATTATTGGTTATAACATGGCGGAGAGTAGAAATGATTTGCCACTTTAGTGTGAAGCAGAGGAAAGGTGGCTGTTTATTGCTTTGGCTCTAAACAAAGAGCCCTGGTAGCCTGTGTGTGATCAATCTTTCTCGCCAAAAGGTCTGACAGCTCACTGCCCTAAGAACACATTTACACCATCTAACACTCCCTTAGATCATATATGACCAGGAAGAGGACAACCACTCTCTAGGTAAGCTACAGGAGAAGTTTTCAATTTAGAAATCTAGGGATTTCTTATGAAGCACAGATGAGACGCACGGTCATTACGCACAAAAGCGGTTTACTTACTCGCTCAATATTAAATCAGAAATCCATCTAAATACGAAACTCTGTCGCTTTTTCGTTTTCAAAAAGGACTATACAGGCACAGACAAAAAGCCGAGGAAAGGAATGCCCTTGGTAGGTAGTATAGGAACGAAGGGAGCAGCTTTTACATAGGATGAATTGTTTGCTGAGGTGAGTGGGTGTTGGCATTGAGCAGAACTCCATTCAGTCTCATACCTTCCTCTGTGTCAGATAACAAGTCTTTTTCTGGCCCGTTAAGTTGCTGGTATAATTTCGATTTTACCACGTTTACTCAGATATGTCAGATATTACTTTGTCTAACTGTTTTTGGACTTATTTATGAGGATGTACTCTGAATGTACAAATTTTGTGATCGAATAATATCATTATGTAGCCTATAATATTAGGCTATATATAACTGAAGATAACTGATAAATTACCAACGTTGAAATTAATTGAATTTACTTTAAAGTTCACCGAATTCCTCTTGTGTGTAGCTCATTGTTTTAAGCAAAATTACTGCAAATTAATATCTAAACTAACTACATTCATTTCTTATTTCTTCTCATTTGATAATCAAAATTGATCAAATAAACTGTGTTTCATAGACAGCTGGCCATAGATTCAAATCGACACAGGTGGAGAAACAGAACAATGATACAAAGAGAACAAAGAGCTTTCTGAAAAGAAATATACCTCTACAATACTTCTAATTCTGAGACTTGGACATGTTGAACAATATATATTGCAACAATTTTGATTTAAGTCTGCTGTTCCTGTTCGGAGCTGTACAGACAAAAGAAACAACAGATTTGGCTGCTTGTTGACCGGATGAACACATAAGACGGTGTCTCGAGGAGCGGAGCGTTTCCCGTCTGTTCTGACAACAAGAGACATCTGGGAAGCATGCAGGCCAAACCTGCTGTTCCGTTTTTTTATTTTGTTTTTTAAGAAAAAATATTTAAATTCCTACTTATAGCATATACTGTGGGGTGGAATATTTCCATTTATGGTGAGTGTGATGCAAATGTATGTCCAGAACATTTTTCATTTTTTTAAACATTTACCAATCATGCATCTGTTTTTTTGTGTGTAAAAGATGGTAAACGTATTTAATTGCAATTGTGTATTATACATTTAGTACACATTCTGCACAAGTGAAGTTATGCAATATTTTGAAATTATCTTATCTTAATTTTATTTTTTTATTAATAAATGTGTGTTGCATGTGTATGTGTGTCTGTCTTTGTCTGTGTGTCCGTTTGTCTGTGTGTTTCTTAATAGTATATACGTGGTGAACGTACACATTTTGTGCGTGTGTGTGTGTGTGTGTGTGTGTGTGTGTGGTTCCTTGAAAGACACGTGCAGAAATATCGTGATAACATTACAGATCCGGTCATTCTGGGCCCTTTTGTGACCCATACAACACACCTTTTAAAGAGTGTCCCTGCTCAGTTGCCCTGTAGATGAAGGCAAACATGGACATGAACACGGTTTAAGGAATAATCAAATTCCAAATTGGTGTGAGATTGACAAATAATAATTAATAATTATTGCAGGAAAATGCATTGGGGTTTGTAAGCTGAGAAAAAAGCTTTCTAGAAAGCAAACACCAAACTCAAAAAGTCTGTTTCTCTTGAAAACTGCATTAATCTGAGTTGTTTTCAGTTTAGCTGGATACAGAGGTCAATTATTTTGAAGAAGGAATCTGCACAAATGCTTAACCCTATCTAATATTGTTATTATTATTATTTTTTATTATTTTTATTACTGAGATATGTGGGTTGCACCCATGAAAATCTTTTCTGCCAATGAAAAATAGCTTATTCTGCCTCTGACTCGTTTGGTGTTTGGTGGATTGATGATTGAAGTTTGAAGAAACAAGACATATTGGCAAATTAATAATTTATTCATTTCACAAACAGGAGCCTCAGCAGCGTGTGGAAGAACCATACAGCCACAACACCCCAGCACCTCCTCCTCATGCTGGTCATCAGCCTGGTCACACACTGCTGTGGGATGGCATCCCATTCTTCAACCAGCATTTGTCGCAAGTCAGCCAACGTGGTGGTGTTGGTTGCTTTGGCAGCATGACCAAGTTGCCAATCAGGTGCCAGCACCTGGGGGTACCAGAAGCTTAAAACAAATGTCAATAGCAACATAAAAATAACCTGTTTGGCAATCGCAGAAGATCTGGCATATTTGTCATGGGAGCAACCTACATACTCAGCACTGGTGTTCATCCCACAAATGCATGTTCCTTACAAATTGGGCACCATTTGAACGGGAACTAAACAGGCTTTTCAACGGTATAAGATGTATTGCCAAAAAGTATTGTTACCATAGAGAAATAATCTACCAAACACAAATGTTCTTACTTTTTGTGCTAAGTTTACAAATGACAGAAGTAACCTCATAATCCACATACCCTTTCATCCAGAACACCAGACTACTGGCACTGAGGATAAGTGGAACACACTCCCATGTGCTCAGGACTTTACTCCCCTGAACTTCTTTTAAAGTTCACTTGTGGCCTCCTCTGTCACCAGGTGTCATGAGGTTTGATGTATAGGGGTCATGAGAGGTCAGCATCCAACTACTTTCTGTTTTCCTGCAGCACGGCTCCTCTAATGGCCGTTTGCATGGAGGATATCATCCAAATGTTCATGGGGGATCAGATAGGAATGCCATCTACGCACACTAGTGACTGAGGAGACTTTACTGAAGGTGTACTATAATATATAGTGTATTGCTACAATTGTTTTCATGCCTAGCTTTACAGTTTTCCAAAAAAGGAATAAGAGGCTTAATTAGCTGCATGTGGGTGACCTTTGGGGGTGAGGGAAGGGGGAAGGGGGAGATTGAGGGGGATGTTGGGGGAAACCAGGAAGGGAGGAAAGGTTCTGGGGTATCCCTCACTTTATGGGACCTCAAGTTCATCACTCAGTTGGGGTCCAGTGAGGTCCAGTTTGGTTCCTGTAAAAAGAGAAGCCTTGTGCACATCAAATCACACTGCATGCATACGTTTAAAGAGCATACATTTGTTGTTATGTGATCTATCTATCTATCTATCTATCTATCTATCTATCTATCTATCTATCTATCTATCTATCTATCTATCTATCTATCTATCTATCTATCTATCTATCTATCTATCTATCTATCTGATGATATGCAAATGTGATCACACATAGTAGTTATTTGAACATGTGTTTAATTTATTTCTTCCATGGATATATATTTGCCTTTTTATATTAATATTTCATAGGTTATATTCTAAACTTCTCAAAAACACAGGGGGTAGTCACTTGATAAACTAGTTGAATTTAATAAAAAGTAAAGGGCCCCCTGACCAAACAGAACCCCAATTAATTTAAATAAGAATCTTAGAGCAATTAAATTTTTACGACAAAAATGGGGCAGATTTGTCATAAATTTGGGAGGGGGTGGTCTTGCTGTGCCTTGAACGCATCATCTAGTTGGAACATTGTTCTTCAGATGAGCTGCTGCCTCCACCTGCTGGCGGTCCAAGCACAGCAGCACTCAGATCAGCACGGAGCTCTGAAACCATCATCAGGACACGTGTTTGTCTTGGTTTTAGTAGTTTCCACTTTTTCACCGAATAAAGTAAATTAAATTGATGTATGTTGTGTAAGTTATTTGGAAACGGTTTCTGTGTGCGTGTGTGTGTGTGTGTGTGTTTGTGTGTGTGTGTGTGTGTGTGTGTGTGTGTGTGTGTGTGTGTGTGTGTGTGTGTGTGTGTGTGACACATGTTGTTGTTGTGTGTGTCTGTTGTCCTGATTGCTCTGCTGCACAGAACAACAAACGGAGGTTTCTATACCGAGACAGACTAATTGTTGGTTAGACGGTTGTAAAGTAATTAGACGTTTTAAGACAAACCCATCTGCAGTCTTGTATGTATGTGTGTGTGTGTGTGTGTGTGTGTGTGTGTGTGTGTGTGTGTGTGTGTGTGTGTGTGTGTGTGTGTGCGTGCGTGTGTGTGTGCGTTTGTGTGTGTACACACACACACAAACGCATGTCTGTGTGTGTGTGTGTGTGTGTGTGTGTGTGTGTGTGTGTGTGTGTGTGTGTGTGTGTGTGTGTGTGTGTGTGTGTGCGCGTGTGTGTTTCAGGCCTATCCTACAACAATATCACATATTTGACTGTTTGCCCGAGCCTTATTTGAAATGCTGTTTGCTGCTGTCACAGACCCTCTACATGCTCTGCTGTTTTCGCACCTTATAAACAGTTAAGGCTGTGATCGGGGTTTATTGCAGGAGGGCATCTAGTATAGTTCAGAGGCCGAAAATGTCCCATGTAATGTATTAAGTATAGTGCATAATAAATTGACCATACGTTGCGATTAAGACAACAATTGAGTGCAAAATAATCTACAAATACTGAACTTTCGTTGTTGCTCACTTACTCTTTTGTGACTTTCTATTGATTTTAAATTGTGTGTTTTGGGTTGGCTCCTCGATACTGCAGATTCCATTTCTGTAAAGGGTTTTTAATAGAAGGATCCAAGAATATTCAAAGATAATTCATGTGTTTTTCATATTTATATTCAATATTTGGTTAAACAGGATGCTTTTTAAGGGACTCTAAAAATCAAAACGTATTGGCCTTGTTACAAATTAAGGTCCCGTTCTCATTTCCACAGTAATATTATTGTAATATATAAATACTATTATTTAACGTAAATTCATGCCAGCAAGGTTGAAAAAAACAAGCCTCAGGTTTTTTCTCTACGGCTTAAAGTAATTGGGTTGTCCATAAAGCCCAGTGGTTACAAGTAAGAAAAGTGTACTATTTCAATATGTTTCTACCAAAATTATTCATCCCCGGTCCAGCACACCAAAACAACCAAGGCCAGCTAACGTTAATACATAAACAGGTAGGCCTATGATATGTTGAAACTTTAATCTCACTATGTCACTAAATAAAACTCACACACATACCGGAGATAGTCATTCACTACAAAGTCTGGTTGAATATGAGCACCTGGAACTGAACACCTTCCAGTACACTGAACACCACTCACAGGATATGGAAAATGACATTGATCCTGAGAACAATTTCTTTGCTAACATAAACAATAACTGCAACTATTACACTGATGAACAATTTAATAGGTCAATCAAGACCGAACAGCAATTATCCATTATCCACTTTAACAGCAGAAGTCTGTATGCCAACTTTCACAGTATCAAACACTATCTAAAGCAATTGAAACAGCACTTTAACATTATTGCAATAACAGAAACTTGGATAAACAGTGAAAAGAATCAGATTTTGAAATTGAAGGATATGAAATGTTTCCTATTAACAGAGTCAACAAGAGTGGGGGTGGTGTGATACTATATGTGGATAGGGATTTAAATTATAAGGGGGTGGAAAAAATGTCAATGGTGGTGAATAATGTATTGGAATGTGTCACAATAGAAATATGTATGGAAAAGAAGAAAAATATTATTGTAAGTTGCATATACAGGTCACCAGGTTCAAATATTGACACTTTTAAGGACTGGATGGAAGAGACATTTACAAAAACTAGTCAAAAAGTTATGTTCATCTGTGGGGACTTCAATATTGACTTGTTAAATCCAAATAACCATAAAATGACAGAGGAATTTATCAACACTGTGTTTAGTCTAGGCCTCAATCCCAAAATTACCAGACCCAGCCGAATTACTTCTCACTGTGCAACACTAATAGACAATATATTTACAAATATCATGCATAACAATACAGTGAGTGGATTACTAATAAACGATATCAGTGACCACCTACCAATTTTTACAGTTTATGACAGCAACTACACTCTGAATAGACATGTTAATAAACCAATTTCCAAAAGGGTCAGGACAGAAGAAACAATGGAGGCATTAAAAGTTGATCTGCTAGCACAAGACTGGGAGTTTAGTGATAAGGAAAAGATGTGGACAAAGTATATGAAGAATTCCTAAGAACTTTTAAATTATTATATGATAAAAATTGTCCAATGAAAATATATAGCAGAAAACAAAAACTAAATGATAGACCGTGGATTTCAAGGGATTACAAAACGCCTGTAAAAAGAAAAATACACTTTATAGAGAATTTATAAAACACAGAACTATAGAGACTGAAAATAAATATAAGAAATATAAGAATAAGTTAACTAATATTATGAGATCTTGTAAAAAGAATACTACACAAAACTATTAGATAATAATAAAAACAATATTAAAGGTATGTGGAACATTTTAAATAATATTATTAAAAATAATAATAGACAGGATACTTATACTTATCCCCATTACTTCATTGATAATGATAAAAATATTAATAACATGGAGGATGTGGTTAATAACTTCAATAAATTTTTGCAAACGTGGGACCAAACTTAGCTGAACAAATCCGGTTCAACAAACATTAGAAAGTACATATGAGAAGCTAATAGAAAGAAATCCCAGTTCAATATTTCTGACAGCAGTAGATGAAAAAGAAATAATTGATATTGTTAAAGAATGCAAAAACAAACCATCCACTGATCACGATGGAATAGATATAAAAATTATACAAAAAGTAATAGAGGGATCGCCAAACCACTAACAAACATCTGCAATTTATCATTTTTAACCGGTAAATTTCCAACAAAAATGAAAGTAGCAAAAGTCATTCCTCTATATAAAACTGAAATAAACACCACTTCACAAATTACAGGCCTGTCTCTCTACTGTCACAATTTTCAAAAATTTTAGAAAAATTATTTAACAACAGATTAGAGAAATTTATTGAAAAAAATAAACTACTCACTGACAGCCAATATGGATTTAGAAAAAATAGATCAACCTCACTAGCACTAACAGAACTCATTGAAGAAATCACAAACTCCACAGATAAAAAGAAATATGCAGTTGGGGTTTTCATTGATCTAAAAAAAGCATTTGATACAATAAATCACAAAATATTAATCAGTAAACTGGAACGAATCGGGATCAGGGGGGTAGCTCTAAACTGGATAAGTAGTTATCTGAGAGACAGACAACAATTTGTGAAGATGGGAGATTATTTGTCTGAATGTCTGGGCATTGCTTGTGGTGTCCCCCAGGGGTCAGTGTTAGGACCAAAGTTATTTTTATTATATATCAATGATATTTGTAAAGTATCTCAAGTATTGAATTTTGTATTATTTGCAGATGATACAAACATATTTGGATCAGGGGACAGCTTACAGCAACTCTTGGAATTAATCACTTCAGAATTCAAGAAAATAAAACAATGGTTTGACATAAACAGGCTATCAATAAATTTGAGTAAAACTACATTCATGGTATTCGGAAACTGTAAGTCAAAGCATCAAGCACAGATACAGATAGAGGGGTTAACATAGAAAGAGTACATAAAAATAAATTCCTTGGAGTGATTATAGATGACAAGATTTGCTGGAAGCCTCACATAAAACACATCAAAACCAAACTGTCCAGAAGTATTTCAGTCCTAGCAAGAGCTAAGCACATTCTGGATCTCAAATCACTTCACATCCTATACTGCTCACTACTGTTACCTTATTTGAATTACTGTGTAGAGGTTTGGGGAAACACTTATCAACACTCACTACAGCCACTAGTCATAATGCAAAAAAGAGCAATAAGAATCATTCACAACGCCGGATTTCGGGATCATACAAATTCATTATTTCTAAAGTCTAAATTGCTAAAATACCATGATTTAATTGAATATCAAATTGCAGTATTCATGTTCAAAGTAAGAAATAGCCTATTGCCTGGGAATATACAGAAGATGTTCTCTGAAAGGGAGGGAGGGTACGATTTAAGGGGAAGGGGAAATTTTAAGACTAATAGATGTAGAACATCAAGGAAAAGATTATGTTTATCAATTTGCGGAGTTAAATTGTGGAACCAGCTAAATGAGAACCTAAAGCAATGCCCAAACATATTCCTTTTCAAAAAAATGTACAAAGAAATTATTTTCAGAAGGTATAGAGAAGCACTGTTTTGTTGAAGTTTTGTTTGTTTTTTGTTTTGTTTATGTATATATGTATGTATGTATGTATATGTATGTGTATGTATATATGTATGTATATGTGTATGTATATATATATGTATATATATGTGTGTGTATGTGTATGTGTGTATATGTATGTATATGTGTATGTATATGTATGTATGTATATATATATGTGTGTGTATATGTATGTATGTATGTATGTGTATGTATATGTATGTGTGTATGTATATATGTATGTATATATATGTGGATGTGTGTATGTATAGGTACGTGTATATATATGGATATATATAGCAATATAATTATAAATATTGTAAATTGAAGGAATGCAAGAATTAAAGGGGTAGGAGTACATAAGTTTTACTTCTTCCTACTCCTTTTCGCACATGTGATAGAGGTATGTTAACACAGGAAAAAAGGGTACCTTGTTTGTTGTTTTCTCTCCAATGTTTTTAAACATTGTTTTATTGTTTCTTTTATTTTTTTGTTTTATTTGTATATACTTTCTCTTGCATGTTCGAAATAAAGATATAATAAAAAAAAAAATAAAAAAAAAAATAAAAAACAAATCATTTCCTTTTAAAAGACAGAATGAAAATTCTAATTTTGCATAAATAGTTTGGAAATGTTAAAGGTGACAAAAGTAATTTTTAAAAGGTAGTATTACTTTAATAATTTATGCATGTGTACGTTTGTTAAAAATGTGTTAGAAATACGTGCAAAATATTAAACAAAATAATAAGAAATGAATAAGCGTCTCATGAATACAAACTACATTTTATTTTGGATGAAACCAGGAACGACGAGGTAGGCTTATCTAAAGTGTGCACAAATGGATCAAAACCCAAAATGGTTATACAAAACAAAAGACATCTAGATTACAAAAACAATAACTTAATGCAAATAGGTAGATGAAAACATTCAGGGAGTCAAGGATCATTCCATGCAAATAACAAATTACACAGTCAGCTATTTCTGTGCGCCAAATACAACACATCTACTTTGTCCTCTCACAAACAGGAAACACTGGATAAGAAGAAAAAAATCCAGCATGGTTTTAACAACACAAACTTTACAACAACATGTGTAACAGGCCAGGAATATTAAAGACACCCATCCCCCAATTCCCCATCAGTCCAAAAGCAGTTAACTGTCTCTCCGCCGGTCTTTGTTTTCTTTCTTCATCTTCATCCTGCGGTTCTGAAACCAGATTTTCACCTGTCTCTCGGTCAAACTCAGGACTCTTGCTACTTCGTACCTACGATCCCGGGGAAGGTACATGTTAAACAGAAACTCCTTTTCCAGTTCGAGGATTTGATGCTTTGTATATGGACATCGTTTTTTTCTGGTGGGCTTTGCGTGAAGCCAGTTGGATGATGGGTTATCTGGAAGCAGGGGGGCCAAAACCATGACACAGGAAAGTTAATGGACTCAAAAACAGGACTGCTCTATTGACTTTACAGTTTGGAAAGGACATGCTTCTCCTGGCAAGATTGTACATTTATAAAGGAATTATTGGTGATGAATTTTCATTTTGCACTTAGAAATTCGAGGATTGAATAGCAAATACCTTGTGAGATGTTGTAATGATGCAGTGAAGTGTCAATCACTTTGAAGAATGCATATCTCATTTCACAGAAGATCATGCCACTGAGCCATAAGACTATTGTATCTCTAAGAGCATAAACACTATTTACTATTCAAATGGTATGCCCCTTTTACTAAATCAAGCCTGTGGCATCCAACTCCTTCAACCATTAATACTATTTTCATTGATCTAAATGAGTCCATAAAGTGACCAGAAGAAAATGAAAACACTGCATTGCTTACTTGTATCTATCTCCCTCTTGTCCTCTGATGACGGACTCGCTTCAGTGGCTTTAGACGTGGATGTGGTTTCGCAGGAAATATCCGCAAGGGATGCTCCATTTTCAATGTCAGACAAAAGAGGTGTGTGCGTTTCCAAAGTTGTACATTCAACACTCCCAATAAGAGGCTCGGGTTTTATCTCATAATGCATGGCTGTCGATGGTAAGCCCGTCAAACACAGGGACGCAGAGACCGGATCCAAAGCCCAGGAGCGCGTAAACATGCCATCGCTGTCCCCGCTCGTGTAATGGTGATGTATATAGGTCGGAGTGGCTGTGTTCGGAGGGTGGGACGAGATGGGACTCCAAGATCCACCAAAAATAGAAGATTTTGCCTGCAAAGTGCAAGATTCCTGTCCGCCATAGTCGGTGAGCATCGCCTGCTCCACCCCTGCAGCTGACGAGTACCTCGGTGCCATATCTTCCTGCTCGGGAAGAACAGACGACTCAACATAATAACTTGTTCCCAACGCCGACATTGCAAAAAATGCAAAAGCAAAAAAAAATATAGGCTATATAACGTTACAGTCTTGCAATGTTTAGAAAAAACAGATTCATGGCAGATAATGTGATGCTTTCCTGCACCAGCTAGGAGCTCAATGCGTCCAGTAAGTTGAACCTTTGGATAGGGCGCCCCAAACACGTGACCGTGGGACAGAACAATAAATAATAAATCAGCCTGCTGTTCAACTAAATGGCCACCATTTTCCCCACCATATTTTTATAGCAAGTCTCCGCGCCTTTATTGGGAAACATTTCGTTTTATAAGCAATAAACGTTATGATTTTTGTCAAGAGATCTTATGATGGTGTAATCGGGTTGTGATATAAGACGGGGGGTCAGGGGCATGCCTTTAAAGCCTCCATTTGTGAAATCACAAAACAACGTCCATTAGAAAGGTATGCCTAATGGGATTATTCATTCTCCAAAATGTAAAGCTTGTATTAATTTAATGGCATCCATCTATAAACCTTTTACTTTGGTGAGATATGTCTGGTTCTTGTTAGTGGCTGTATATAAAACATTTTTAAGACTTTTTAAATTAAATAAAACAAGCATAAATGTTTGTGGAGTTTACAATATAAAAACAGTTTCCAAGATGCGCATCGCTGTGTCTGCAGGGATGTTGGTCCACTGCGAAGGTAATCTAAAACGGAAAGTGGGGTGAGGTTATTTGGGTGCTATATAACAGTCCTTTTTTATCACGGGCAATTGGGGTGTTTTTCTTAAGGTTACAACCTGGCTGTCTAAGCTAAATATCACCAATAAAGCTCAGCCTTTGTGTCCTTTCTTTGGCGAAAGCAGACGCATCCGGTACTTCCTACGGCGAGGCAACTGGCAGACTGCAATGATCATAACCGAGGCCTTGTCTGTCCTTTTCTCCTCTCCTGGACATATACACGCATTTCATTCCCCAGTCTGCATCTTTACTTCCGGCTGATCACATAGAGATGCTCAAAATCCTTTGCAAATGTCTTAAATTATAGACATGATGAAAAATGTGTATCTCTAAGATTAAAAGTGAACACGTCCGGATACATACATCACAATGCAGCATAATTGTCAAAACCCACAAGATAAAAAATCATAGAAAGGGTTCCTTTTAGGCACAACAATTTAAAAAAAACGTGCACTTTTTGGAATAATAATGAAATGTGTTTGCAGCAGTCTGTACCAAACTATTAATACATTCGAACAGTAATTAATAGCGATTCAATTTTCATGATGCGACGAGTTTTACTGAGGTAATCAAGGCAGTTTCGTGTTGTGGGAGAAATATAATAGCCCAACAACATGAGACTACCTAAACCACTCAACAGCACGCTCTCATCTTCTGGGATATCTGTTAGAATGATTTTTTGAGGGGGTTCCAAGTGTGGGCAGTAGTTTCTCAGTATAACATGTCTACTTGGAATAACTTTAGAAATATGTATAGGCGCAAAAGACAATGCTCAGATAGATTTTATTTATCATCTGAGTGTGCCGCAATTCTCAAACTGATTTGGACTGTTAAAGTCCAGGCAGTCAAGATGCGTTGGTGTAGTTTAAAATCAAGCATGCCATAATTTCATAGAATAATTAGTTTTTGCAAAAGACCCCACTTATTCACAATGGAAAAAAATACAATTATTTTGAAATATTAATGAGGAAAATAAACACTGTTTCTCCACTCGTTGTGTAGTTTACATTTAAGTCTGAGGACAAAGTATGCACCGCCGCCAGACATCTAAAGGCCTAAACTATGAAGAACATCACCCTCTACCATTGTAATAATATTTACTGTGCACAGTGCGAACCCTGTCCAAAACACAAAGGCATTGGCTCCATGCACTGTACCAGTGCCAATTTTAAGATTTAAACACCGCGCAGCTTCTAGTCTGTCATTCTGAATGAAATAAGAAGTCTGCAGTTGCAGGGATGGTTTTATTAATTTGACCAGAAAAATGTGCAAATATTCATCAGACCTCTCTTTAGCTGTCACAAAAAGGTCTACATGTAACTGTAACACAAGTATGCCAAGGGTTAGTCCAGCATGCAAATTCCAATGGTTCACTCAGGTTGACTATACAATATGTACAAGCCTGAAGCTCTGAAACATTGTGGTCACATTCTGAACATTTCAAACACAATGGATCAACGTTACAAATGTAGCCACTTATAAATACATATCCACGACTAAATAAAACGGACGTGAAAATAAGAAAGAACAACAATCAATAAGTTAGCAGTAGGGTCCTATTTTTCCATGGACATTCTCACAGTTGGTGGGTGGCTCTGCACAGGCGCCCTTGCCATGGATGGAGGAGGGCGCCAAAGACGCAGACAGTCTCATGAGAAACTGAAGTTGCTGGAGAGCTCTCGGATCCTATTCTCCCGGCTCATTTTTTTCAGTTTCATCCTCCTGTTTTGGAACCAGATTTTGACTTGCCTGTCAGTGAGGTGCACACTGCGGCTGATCTCCAGACGACGCTCTCTAGTCAAGTACATGTTGAAGAGAAACTCCTTCTCCAGCTCCAGAGTCTGGTGCTTGGTGTAGGGGCAGCGCTTCTTCCGGCCACTCTTTGCTGTGAGCCAGTTGGCCGTAGTTTCCATTTTTCCGTCTCCTACAATGAAATTGAAACATGATATTAGGCAACAGGTGTCACAAAAACACATTATACCTGACATGCCTCATATCTAAAATATGGACTAATACGATTCAACTTCCAAAATAAAGAAAATGTCACGTTAATAAAAGTGTGGTTTTACTGAGATAGGATTTAGTATTTATGTCACTGACAACTATTAAATAAATTCCCGCATAATGCCTATTTATTGTGTATAATTTGATATTTTACAACCATTTTACGCACAGCCATATACATTTAAATATCCCAACACAGCTGCAATTCAACATTTTACCAGACACTATTTGCCATGTTAAGCAGCAACTACACCTTTATTACGACATAGAAGTCTGCACATTCTGCAGACATTGTAGCAAGGCCTGTGCTTTGGATGAGAGGACAACTGGCATCAGAATCCTGCACAGGACAAATGGAGTTGACTGCCTTTACCTTTGTTGATGCTTTAAATAAAATAATGATGACACCCCGAGAATATTTTAAAACACAAGAACAATGAATGCTCTTTTTAATCATCCAAAGTCCATGGGTACCTATGGAAATAAAATCCATACGGCCTGTTTGAATAGCATGGTAATAAACTACAGCTATAAATAGCAGCTTATTTGTGATCTGAAAAGAGCTAATAATGCACAACAGCCTTGATCACCGGCTCTGATTGGTTAAGTCACGTTCAATTTCTCCTCATGCCTGATAAACCGGTAAATACCCGTTAAACGCACACCTCTGACTGGCTTTCTGTTGACCTCAGTATTAATAGACTGTCAGCACTCATACTCATGCATTCCTCTGTGTTAAGAAATCATTGGTTGAAAAAAATATAAGCCTAAGAATTATATGCGCATGCCTCTTTATGCCAGCTGCTATTTTTGCAACACATTTCTACAATGGATGTCGACTCTACACCTTTGACTGGCTTTTCTGGACACTCCGCACTACATGTTTCAGCGGGCTCAGGGGAGGACGAGCTTTCCGAGGATAGGCGGCTGTCCTCGTCTGTGGCCCGGGCGCAAGGCGCAGGGACAGGCGCCTCCTCGTGGCTCTCCCTTCGCTCCGGCTCAGCCGAGGCAGCCTGGGGCTGGGAGGGGTGGCTGTCCAAACGGGCAGGTCTTTGCAGGGTAAAGTGATTCATGTTTGGCTGGACATCATGGTAAAGCCTGGATGATGTGTATGTCTGAGACAGGCGGAAGTAGCCGGGGACTGGCAAAGTGCTGCCGGTAACCGGGCACGATGCAGTCGAGTAGGAAATGTCATCTACCGTTGCTCCTTTAGGACATTTGTCAGACTCATAAAGGCAATAAGCGCTCTCCTCTTTTATGTTCGGTGAGAATGAACACTGAGCCATATGCTGGCCGCTGGGCTGATCCACCCGGCAGGATCTCGACGTTTCCAGCCACGTTTCCATCCCTTGGACATACGGAGCAGAAGACGGAATCACGCTTTGGGTGCTTGGCTCGTTGCGCTTACCGATCCCCGGGAAACAAGAGCCACTGGAGAGTCCATATGAATATTCCGATGCCGGTGGCAAATACACCCCGTTACTTTGGTAATATGAACCGCTGTCGGTTCTCACGTTGATTAAAGAGTCCACGAAAAACGAATTTCCAGCTTGGTTGTTGGGGCATGTCATCGTTGTGGTATAATTTGACTGAGGATGAAGATAGCCCTTTCTGGCTGACATTTCTTGTGCAAAACATTGCTGAATAATTACTGATACTCACGCTTCTCACTGTAGCCTGCAGCCAATTAAAACACCAGGCGACTACAGACTCCTCCCAGTCTGACCAGGCAGCTCCACTGTGTCGTATATTTTGTTTTAGGCTAAAAGTCAAGCGAAAACGGCGGGGGAAGTGGTGCATCAGAGTTTTAGGTAAAATATTTAAATCTCACGTCTTGTGCCTCGATCTATAAGACCAGAGCTGCCTGTGTGAACTTAACAACAACCCCTATTTGACAACTCGGTTGTTGAAAGCTGTCCCTAACAATTATGTACAATGCATAGCTTTATGGCCAGTTTTACAGCACTGTAAAAATGAAGGGTTCTAGAGGTGCCTCCGAGAAGCACAGGGTGCATCAAAGATCCAGAAAGTCATATGTGACTCTTTGGTCGGGGGACTCTTAACCATCCTTGTGCTGCTCTGATGACTTATTGGACTGTTTTTAAAATTCTTCACGGATTGTCCAAAGCAGTGCAGACAGTGTTTTCATCTCACCACATTGCTGGACAAATCTGTGCAAAATCACTTCCTGTTTAGTCCTCGAGTTTATCTGATGGTGGTGTGAATATTGTGGTTGCAAATGCCCTGTCGAGCATTTAAAGGTGACACGCAGGCACACTAAAATAATCCTACAGCTGAATAATGTCCTGGTGCTACATTTTTCTTAATGATGACTCAATTTTGACAAGACTGCTATTATCCCCGTTAAAGAACCACTGATAATGTGTACGTTTTGTCCACGTATTTACCTACTAACCTATGAAACAAACACACGCACACACACACACACACACACACACACATTCTCAGTGGTTCTTTAACGGGTTATCCCTTTAAAGAACCAGTGAGAATGAATACCTTTCTCCACGTATTTACCTACTACCTATTAAGAAACAAACACACACACACACACACGCGCGTGCACAAACACACATTCTATAGCCTACATATAAATGTGTGCTCAATACGCATTCTAAACTGGTTTTGAATGTTTTTCAAGAAAGCTCTTCATCGTTTCTTTTTATAGTTTTTGTAGGCTACTTATCATGAAATGTTTAAGACAACAATCTGAGTTAAAGGTCAAGACAAAATAATACTAAGTAGTAACCAGAAAACAAACAAATAAAACTTGCTTGCTTTGCATGCGACATAAGAAAGTTGCCTACATCTATAATTTAAAGGGGGGCAATGTTATTTGATAGCCATGTAGGCTAGTCTTAATTTGAACTAATCAAAACCAGTAATCTGACATGAATCATTTTGTAATAGATGTCCACCGTGCAAGTGAATAAAATGGATATTGATCCTCATCTCACCAGGCAAACAACTAGAACAAATCGTTCAAAATAAAACCAAAAGAAATTAGTTAGAAATACAACCACCCATTCTTCTTTAAAATACCTCCAATAAGAGTTTACAGCAGGCCTACAGATTAAGATCAGCCTAAAGACATCTCCAAGGTGGGTGAAATACAACATCGACCACCTCCATTTCCTATAAGTCTGGGGCCATAACGTCTAGAAATCAGAGCTAGAGTTTATGTACAGCCATTTTATGTGGCGTCAAACCTGCAGCATGTCTGCCTGCAATGAATGCAGTGATGTCAGTGATTTCCTGTGACGACTCGGTGTGCGCTGTGGGCAAGGTGCTCTTATATTATTATTACGATAAAACCTCCTTTTAATTCATTTAATTATTTTTTCAAGAAGTGTTAAAATTATTGAAAAATCCCATACGGCCTGTACGTCAAAATGTATCTCTGTTGGGTGCCTTTCTATGACACACACACACACACACACACACACACACACACACACACACACACACACACACACACAATCAAAGCCAAGTTTTTAATTTTTTTTAATTTTTACATAATGGCGAAACAACATAAATCCAGTTTAGAATGGATCAAAATTAAGTATTATTTACGTTTTAAACTGTATGGGGATTATAAAAATTAGTGAGCCACTTAATGTTTGAAACGTGATCGTATGTGTGCATTAGACACTCTAGACCTATAACGTGTGCAAAATTGCAACCTGAGAATCTTCATTAAATTTGATGCCCAAAGAAACAAACTTGCACTATTCACTTGCTTTCATGATATCATAACATCTGCACCTTAAATGAAAAACAGCGTCTTCACTTTTCAGATGAAGATGAAAATGGGATAATTTAGAAAATCTTCTTAAATCAGACGAAGAAACCCCAATGTAGGAATAAAACGCATAGGCTACATACTAATATTTGTGTGCCTACCTTAACAATGAACTCCTGAGGTGGTGACATATTTTAAAGCAGCTGAACGACGAGTCAAACTTCTTTTATATCTCAATTCACGACAATGACATTGATCTGATGAGCGCCACCCAGTGGAAGAAGACTGCTGTGCATACACTGCAACACAACACAAACGCAGAATATTCCTACTACGGTAAGATGCTAAAACAAATGACGCTGGAAAGGTCCGTGAACACAAGCTTTGAATGCTCCCAGTCGAAGTTTTTCAGCTCCTTAGTCACAGTTAATAACCTTGGTCTCAGACGCTTTATTGCACTACACTCCAAATGCTCCAGACGAATCCGCGTTTTATGGCCAAGTTACTGGAGCAACTGGGAGGATGTGCAGCAATCAAAGCGGAATTCCTGGGAGCCTCACAGGATGCACGGTATAAGGAAGGCATCAGGACCCTTATTAGCTTATGGCAGGCAATTCAAGTTGTTTTCAGGGGCCTGGTGGTGAATACAATGCCACCTACAGCCACTTTTACCCATCCATTTATGTGGGAGTGCTTCATTTGACCTTTCTTTGCAGGCGAAAAATAAATCCTCTGGCCCAAATTCATATTTGGTATCAAACTGATGTACGATATTTGGAATAAACCACTCCAGATGCTAATTAAATGGACCATATTGATGATTGTAAAAGAGATCTGCAGTTCGTCTGCCCTTTGTTTACCCCAATGTCACAGCCTGATGGGTCAGCAGACTTTCAGTGGATGAAATGACTTGAGTCTTTCAGAAACTACTTTGATGAGAGCATAATCACACAAAAAGAGTAATGTACTTTTGAAAGAGACAGCCTGTTACATCTAAAGGCATTCAAACAAGTGTCAAGATTGTTTCAGTAAGCCTGTAACAGGCATGTTATGTCAAAAATCAGCCTCTCCTCATCGCCCCAGAAATGAATGAACCCTTTGTAATGGATATCAAACAATAACTGCAGCGGATCCCATTTCCAGCCATGAGGGAATAAAAAGCGTCAGACCGACATATCACTCATCTGATACGATCCACGTGCTGGCATATAAAACTAAATATGGGGTTATGTTTCATTTGGGCGTTTGGCTCTCTTATCAGCGTTTGGACTTGTGGATGAAGTTCTAGAATAATCCAATTTTACGACCAAGAGCTCAACAAAGTGCCTGGGGGTCAAGCGCAGACATATCGCAGATATCACTGACTCAAAATGCTTGAAAAAGATGAATTGGTAATAGAGTTACTCATTCTTTAACTATGCAACATTGACCGGTAATATGAGGGGCTTCTGATAACCACCAGCATGTCAGCTGAGATCTGATATTAATTTCAAAACACACAAAATAGGTTTGCAGTCACCAGAGTTGTATTTGAACAATACAGTTAAAATATTAATAGAAAGATTTAAAGATTACTGGCCATAAAGGTTGCGTGCGTAAATTTCGGAAAACAATTTCAATTCTAAAAAATTCAAGGGCAAAAAAAGAAAAAGTTTTGAATTGCAGTACAGTAATCTCCGTTTGTATTATTAAATAATACTAAAGGAATTCTGACACATCTGGCTTTTTGATAAGCATACACCATACACGCAACCACTTTGGAAAATTGTTCATTGGTCGGGAAAACAGGCCAATAGCAGGCCTAAATAATAATAATAATAATAATAATAATAATAATAATAATAATAATAATTCCACCGTTATTTAATGACAAAATAGTGTATAAATAGTAGAATTCTTTATGAATTCTGGCACGTTAAAATCTCGTCATGTAACATGTAGATGTGTCTTGATGATGGGTGAATGGCTGCATGTCAGTGACAGTCTTTGTTCAGTGTTTATAGCAGGGGGGTTGTGGTGTAGTACTGTAAACGGTCTCTGTTCAGTTTCTTCTCCTTCATCCTCCGGTTCTGAAACCAGATTTTGACCTGGCGATCTGTCAGATTGAGCATCCGTGAGAGCTGCATGCGCTTCTCTTTGTTGATGTAAACGCTGAAAAAGAATTCCCTCTCCAGTTCTCGGATCTGATACTTTGAATATGGACATCTCTTCTTGCGCGTCCTCTGGCCACCTGAAAGATAAGATCATAAAAAGGCAAAAGGCCACCACATAAGATATTGTAGACACATTACAACAACATGAAATAATTTCCTGCTTAGACGCAGCCGTGGTCGTCTACATGGAGTTCAAGTGTTTCCCTGCTCGCTCTCAGACCTACAGGACCGAGATTTGTAAACAAACGACTGGACTTGATAGTGGGACGTGTTAGGCATGAAGGGACTGCATGTCGGAAGTTGTGAAAACTTGTTGAAATCTGTAAAACCATACCGGCTGGCTTTTAAGAGTGAGAACGTAGGCCTAAACCAAACAGTCACCAGTATCATGTATCTGATATGCTTGTATTGTCCGCTTTTGATTTCACTGTGCGTAAAGAGCAGTTGTTTTAGTGTTAGTGAGAGCTAATTTCATCAAAAGCAGTCGTTGAAATAAATCCTTACAAATCCTGAGAATTTGTAAATATTTATCTTTGAATAAGGAGCATGGTTTTAGCATAAATCTGCTCCAAAGTCACATCAAATTGCCTCAGCAGCCCACTCAGAATAAATCAAATCATAAATATATCTATACAGTAAATATACAGTTAATTATATCCATGAACATAAATATGGGAGATTTAAGATGTATCTACACTGTTTAGATTATTTTTATAGAATTTCATAAATGTTATTTGCCATATAAATGAAGTTTACAGGCAAATCATATTAAGCGCACACATAACCTACAGAATAAAAGTTCAGATGTATTTTGAAATTTTGGAAGAAACTTAACGCCAATCTCTTCACGGCCAATTTCAATCCCAAGCACGTGATCTTGTAGTTTATAACATAGTTTTGTTATAGGGTAAATCTGCAGGGCCTCCATAAACCTTACGTGCTTATAAAACAGCATATAAAAAGCTTTAAGAGCAACGCGTTAGATTGTTCTCCTTCTTGCATTCAGCAGGGCTACTCACTGCTGCTTCTGCTCTGTTTCTCCTCGCAGTGGCCGGAGGACGACTTGGGGCTGCAGCTCTCCGCCGTGTCCGAGCCCGGAGGAGCCGGAGTGGGACTTGTTTTGGCGTCGTGTCTGTCCGAGTCTGCAGCTTGTGCTGTCGGCGTTGTGCTGCTCTCTGCGCTCCCGTAGGCAGTGTCGAAGAACTGGTCGAACGCCTGTGGCAGGACGCCGTTCCTGCCAACGCTGCCATAGAAGCCAGAAGTCGGGTTGCTGGAGCTGGAGTGGCTGGCGCTGGAGCTGCCTTTCACCAGGATCTCTCCCCCCCGTGAGCTCGGGCTCGTCCAGCTGTCTCTGTGCACGATGTCCTCAGGGTAGCAGTGCGACAGGCTCCCCCTGCTGTGATGCCATTTACTGGAAGTATCAATCCCATAGTCTCTGAAAGCCACATCTCTCACGGACGGGACCTGTGGCAGGGCAGAGGACTGGTAGGGGTATGTCATGGGGCAAGAGGACTGGCTCTGGGTTAAATAATGAGGGAGACCCGAGAAGTCTGCTCCGGAGACGTAGTAAGTGCAGCTCGGTAAATACATATTAGAGCCAGAGATCCGCTCATCAAAATCCATATTCTGCTGTTAGAAACGTCCTATAATAATCCTTTCATAGCTCCTCCGCTGCGCTGCACTCCAGCCACTTTGAGGCAGACTGGTGGAGCAGAAATCCTTAGACGTACAAGCTGACGTGGGGATCCATCTCCATCCATTCCTCAGGGCCAAAGCCATGTGACCACTGGCACAAAATGACAGATAGCCTACGCCTCGATAGTGTAGCTATATGAGTCAATGAGTTTGTAAAGTAGACCTTTGGCTTTATGGGAAAGGAAAAATACTGAGAGGGAATTTTGCTCAGACACAATTTAGGCTATTTTGAAAAATATGTTAAACACGGGTTCGTTTTTTTTTTTAAGAGTATCAAATTCTGAAATTACCACATTACAAGTTACTACACAAAACACATAATTACATCCAATTTCACGCCACGCTGCTTAACCTGCTAGTTTTACCTTTAGGATCGTTTTGAAATAACCCTAACCTTAACCCTAACCTTAACCTCTGAGCCATCTGAAACATTTTAAAGACATTTTTAGACAAGGGCAACAGGATTTAGACTTTAGTATGCAAGTGGGACTTAATTATTGAGGCACAAACATTTCATAGGCTAAAATAGAGAACTTGTTGAGTTGTATTTGCCAGGTCTTATTCGAAGAAAAGTAGGGCATGCACTGCACATGTGTACATTATTTTTGGAAGCTATAATCCATCGAATCTATTTTAAAGGATTTCACAATTGAGCACATGGCAGGTAGGGATTCGTCGTCTCTCTGTGTGAATTTAATATCGCTCCTCTGGTTATATATAGACTCGTCTAGTCCACAAGCGGCGGAGCAATGCGAGTCATGCTGCACTTTGGTCAGGCATCAGTCCAGTTTGGCACCCGGAGTCAGAAAGACAAAGGCCTGTAAAGACATGACTTGGTTATCTCTCTTGTGGTTGCTATGTGTTTGTTTGGACCAGTCTTTTTTCAGGACTGTTAAAAGCGTGCTAGCTCAACTCTGTTGCAGCCTCCCCTATGGACAGATTTATGCTTAGGTGCATGCTGATTGTGTCTTTTTGTACGAGTAACAGTTTGTACGAGAGCCAGAAGCAGCATGAATGAAGTTCATATAAGGCTGATCAGCTGATATACGCAGGCGTTTAACGTCGAATGTAAACATACAGATGTTGTTTATAGGCTACGAATAATAAAAAGTATTTGCCAAAGGGGCTCCAGTCTTTGCAATGCCAGTTCTCTTTGCAACGCCCAATATAAACCTTTGGACACGGGCTATTTCCCACACTCCAATCCATTTTCATTTGTCATCACTGCTGAGTAAGTGGGCACATATGTCACACATCTTGATATGCAGCCAATTTTAGAATTTAGTCAAAATTCAATTTTCATACATCAAAGCCTGTGAATTTGTCATATGCATGGAAACATTATGAGACTGTGTATTATTTCACTCAGGGGGTTTGCTCTTTGACTTCAAAGGTGAGTTCTTATTTGTGAAACTGGTTTTTGTTTGGCAAATTAAAATAGTCTTACATGATTTTTTTGTGATTTATTCAACCATGCGCAGCAGCCTGAAGTGAGACAGTTTTCACTGGTATCGAGTAGCTAGTACGCATGTTGGCTGGATGTAAACAAACCTTGACCTCCAGCCACTTGTCGTGATAAGGAAACCAAATGCGCAAAAACAATTCCATTACGTTTTAATTTCTCCTTTCCCATAGATCCACTTCTGCCTAAATTATTGATCAAGCCAAATAAGAAATGTCTATTATAATATCAGCTTAAATTATGGGTTAATACTAATAATACTATTAAAAAGGGTAAATTAAATAAATATTACCAAAATATTGTGTTGACATTCAATTGACATGAAAGTCAAGGCTGGAGTTGTTTCTTAGTTGCCTTGAAAGGTTTAGACGCAATACACTTGGAGGGGAAATAATAATGAAAACAATATTTGGCTTTATGCCTGTAGCACAAGACCTCAGAAGAATGATTTATTTATTTCCGTGCAGCAGAAAATGCAAAAGCTAGTCTCTGGTGAATGATGTGGCTGTTTTAGGAGGCATGTTAAAGGGATTTTAAAAATAAATAACATGTTTTCTTGGTTTCCCTGAATTTTCCTTCGACACTTTAGGAGGACTGTGGTTTAACTTAACAGGCTGAAAATCTGTGTGCGCCTCCTGCCTTTCCTGGTCCCTGAGTCCATTTCACAAGGGGCCATTTTATAGTATTTTAGTCAAATGTGCCAGTTAAGATTTACAGTTTAAGGTCCAATCTGTCGTGTTTGTTCTAAATAAAGTACAGATAATTTAAGAGTTTGAGCAATATATGAAATATATTTCAACTTATTTCAATGTTTGTAAACATTACTGTTGTAAATCAGAACACTGTCCATTTAAATGTAAATCAATAAGACAGTGACAGCAGGTGTCCATCCTGTGTGACTCTGTTCACGCATTATGCCATCAGATAGAAAGCCAAACAATACTCTATATATCCCCTTTTACTTGTTTGAAACATGAATGCTGCGAAATTATTTAATGTAAATGTACTGTTTATGTATATGGTCTGAAAGCGTTTTTACATATAAATAGAACCATTCATACACTGTGGCGGAGACTGCAGGATTGGGGATCGAACCATCGTCATTCAGATTGGAAGGCGCCGCTCTACCACTGACCTACTTGAATGCAACCTTGTTATAGATGAAGGGAGGGAGGGGGTCTTTTTATTACGTAGAGGACTGTTTACAGCTAACGCTGCTGTAAAACACAATGACTTAAAAAGCTTTCTGGATACACACATTTAATCTCGCATTCATCTACGAATATCTGGCTGTCAAGCAGATGTGAGAGGACTGCAAAAGCGGGTTCCTCGACTTACTGACACCTTACTTTGGGCCGATTTAGCATTGCCTACTTAATCTGTACTTTATGTAGCCTATTGTATTCTGGTGTTGTATTGAATGTGAAACAGTATGTTTTCTTGCACAGTTATGCTTTTCTTGGTCTGGTCGCCGTTGCAAATGAGAACCTGTTGTCAACGGCCTACCTAGTTAAATAAAGGTTACATATAAAAAAATTGTGTATGTGTCTATAAATTAGACACATCAATCCGGTCTGACTCTTCACTTCACGTCTGAATGTCTATTGCTATTATTTTTCAGCTATGTTGTAATCCTGACTAATGCTGTTTTCTTATATCATATCTCGGCAAGCTACTCTGATATATTACAGTTGCAATACATGGTGTAATGCAACAAATGAGGAGTAAAAAACATTAAAACAAAATGCTGGAGCCGTATTTTAAATGCATTTGATTGTGCTGTTTGAAGGGAGGAATAACTACGTTATATTAGTATTCATATGTTTGGGACAGATTTGGATTTTTCCTCAATTACATTTTTCCATATCCTTAATTCGTTTTTATCTGATGTTGCACAATGTTAAACACCACTCAAACACAACAAGCAACTATGGAACTGTCTACCAACTGAATTAAACATGCAACACCATTTTAATGTTTTAATAGAGGTAAAACATGGCTTCATGAGAAACAACATTGTAGACACACGTGCACTTTGTGGATGTATTTTCGTATGCATCACTGTGGAAGTTGCCTATTTGTGGATGTGTTTGATAATTAACTTTTTTTTTCCTTTATTCAAACTTTAAAAAACAAACTAAACATTGGCTCTTGTCGACAGGTGGTGTAAGTTAAGAGTCTTGCTACAAACACAGAACACAGGTCCTGCATAAACGTATGTTGAAATTTTAATATGTCAATATATATATATATATATATATATATATATATATATATATATATATATATATATATACACACATATATATATATATATATATATATATACATATATATGTATATATAATATGTCAATTATAATCCAATTTAGTTATAATTTTAGTTATATATATATATATATATATATATATATAAAACTAAATTGGATTATAATTTTTTTTAGTTATTAGTTATTTGGCTAGTATTAGTGCCGTTACTGATTAATACAGGGGCACGCTCCATGCCTACATACGGGACTTTTTGGAGTGAGATGCATTAACCTGTTTGGCTGTTAGGGGGAGCAATGACACTAAAGCTTAACAAGGTAGAAGAAAATCAACATGAGCCCCATCATTCCCAAACAGTGAATCAGTGAAAGTAGTCCAAATGCTTAGAAAACTTTTTCAACTTTCCAAAAATATTAATAATAATAATAATAATAATAATAATAATAATAATACGTTTTATTTAAAGGCGCCTTTCTCGGCACTCAAGGACGCCGCACAGGGTATTCATATATTAAAAACAGCAAAACAAATACTATACAACAAAACAACGGAAAAGGCAGAGCAATAGACAGATTACCTGTATTGGAAGGCATCTGGCCTTCTTGCCTACTATTGACACTAAGGAATGAGTTGGACAATTTGGAGCTCAGTGCAATGCCCCAGTTTTGGATTTAATATTTGAGTTTTAATTAGGAAATCGGATAATTTTATAAATTGTGTTTTGGTTCCGACAGTAATTTAAACGGAGCTTATGCGTACGTCGATATGTGATTGTTATAAGATAACGTGGATCATGTTGACGTCATAATACAATTCATTATAGAAGAACAAAAAGCAATAGGCCCACTGACAACTAAAGAAGAAAGTTGAGAAATAGGCGAGGGTTTGTTTGGACGGCGGATTAACAGGCCTCAACCACACTTTTTTCATATCATAAGGTTTTGTTTAAATCTCAGTTTTAGGTTTTCGTTCCAAAATGAAATGAACGTGATCACCGGTCGTTCTTTAACACAAAATGAAAACACGTAAGCCTAGTTTTTCCTGAAGAACATGCAGGTTATTTGAGGACTTTACGTTAACAGACAACAACTTCAACATTTGGATTTTTCGATTGAGTAGCCCTATATAAATGAATAAATAAGAGAATGAATTGGATGCTTTCTTTCAAAAATTGAACAGACATTTTAGTAGCGCAATTTTGAAATGCACTCAACAGAAAAGTGCAAAAGGCAGGTTTGTACGTAGGCCTAAATATGCAAGGAAACGGGATGAAACATGAATGGAAACTGATACATTTTCATTGTTTTTGAACGAATTTTATCATTAAGAAAGAAGAATTAGCATTGACAAATAGCTGTGTATCAAAAATACAATATAACAATAATAATAACAATAATTATAAATCATTACAATGGGCTTGGAGCTGTACAATTACTTCGGTCAATACTACAACATCATATTTTTATATGACAAAATATTTATATAATCCTATTACAGAAGAAATAAGGTTTTGAGTACTTACCTTAATTGTTAAAGTTGAAACATGACACTTTTGTTTTTATTATAAGTCAGGTAAAAAAGACACACACACACACACACACACACACACACACACACACACACACACACACACACACTGTGCTGACAGAGCTGTGCCACTAGATGGCGACATAAACTCTTCATGACTGTAGCCCACAGAGACTCTGAGCTCATGCATGCCTGGCCTACACACATTAGGGACTAAACTGTATGCATATGTCATTTTACCATCAAAAGGATTTGTAAACCCTAACTGTTATCAATCAAGACCCCATGTCCAATTTGTAGGCTTACCAAAAAATATGAATCAAAATGACAAGAATGCATTGCGTCTCTCAAACATTTATTGTCAAAAACCTTGACTATTGCAGTCATAAAAGGGTGAATATAGTTGCAGTCAGATAGTATTGACAAGTTTAAATATGCTTACGTTTTCAGTAGGCTACGCTTCTTGACTGACAGGCGGAAACTGCATAGGTCAGTTTTATTCTGAGAAATATTCTGAGTAAAACCCTGTGTTTAGAAAAAGCAACAGTGACATGGACAAAGTTGGGCAAACTTATTGAAACGCTCAAGCTAGTTTCACGTTCGATAACGTTTTATCAGATACAAGCCGATTACACAACAGAGACTTATTTTAAATGGAAAGCATGGATAAAGTGTAAACTCTTGGTTTTCAGGCTCTAAACTGTGAAATGAAGTGTATCTGAATAACTGAATTAAGAAGCGTGGTAGGCTCTATTTCCTCTGCAAGGACAAAGTAGGCCTATAGATTTATTTATTTATATTCTTTTTTTTTTGTTCTCTGAATGATAGGAACTGCTGGAAATTTAATTAAAAAAAAATCATGTTGTGTTATTTATGTGTTCATCTATATCTATGGCCTGTTTTTATTGTAATGATCACAGATTGAAGGTTTAAGTGAAGGCGACTGGACGTTGATGGCCACCTATTTGTTACCACTGCATCACTAAGGACGAATATAGTGATTTATTTAGTCTTAAATTCTGGATTTGATTAAGTGGATAAAAAGCGCAGGATTGCTCGGGGTGCCTTTTAAGTCCGAATGTTCTTATTGCTTGGTGAATATTTTAAGGAGAGCATGCATCCATCGCAGAATCGCCTTGGTCAACATGTTGCAAACCATTTCCGATCTTCTGTCAACAGGCCGCATCGACTGGTTCCAATTAAAACGTCAGGAAGGAAATGTGTAGGTCGAAACAGAGCCTCTCTGGCGACAAAGAACCCGTTCATAATGTAATAAATTATAGCACAGTTTTTTTTAGATGAAGGCCCTTCACCTCCTGTTTCAGCATCTCCAGAGCTAACTGGAGCTCTTGAATTTAGTGACGACTTTCTTCTCCTTTACGCGCCTGTTCTGAAACCAGATTGTCACTTGTCTCTCTGTCAGATTTGTCTGCGCGGATATCCTCCTCCTTTTGTCCTTGGTGATGAATTTATTGGCGGCGTACTCCCTTTCCAGTTCTTTAAGCTGCACCTTGGTGTATGGCACGCGTTTCTTTCTCCCACGGCGGACAGAGCTGTCTCCACCTGATATTGTTTCTGTGGAGGGAAACAAATTAAGTATCACTATATTTTAACTGCTGGGCTGCATCAAACGGAAAATGAAAATGTATTTACATGTTTTTTTCCGGCTCATTATTAAATACGAACAGTGGAAAACACCTTACATTAGACATTACGTGCACATATTTTTTAAGTTTCACTGCATATTCCTATGAACATTGCATATTTCTGTGATAAAACAATTTAAAAAAAATACCTTGTAACGAGGATTTCCACAGAGGATTTGACTGTGGCTGGTCCTTGGTGCAGTAAACTTGACCACTCCAACCATTGGTGATGGCCCATGGCTGGTAGGGCTCCATGGGTAGCAGAGACTCATGTCTTGGCTCAGAGGGAGCACTCAGCGCAGGTACGACAGGGACGTCCAAGTAGCTTGGTTGGTAAGGACCCGAGGAATAGCCCTGATAAAACGCGAATTCCTTTGCCCTGGTTGTGAACTCCTCACCAGAGACTGATGAGTCCATGTATTTATCGCCATAACCAGAGGGCTGCGCGCAAGCCTTCACGCTACCGTGTGACATCCTACATGGGTAATAACTGCTGCCAAAATATCCATAAGGCAAAGATGCATTGGGCGAGCTCTGACTGGCAGAACAGGGACTGCACTGCTTGCCAGGCTCCCCCATGCCAGAGACTGGCACCTCACTCGCAGCGTAGGTGGTGCTCGGAGCCAGTGAGGTTGGATGCGCCAACAAATTCCTGCACTGGTTTGCAGCAAAATTGCCTCCAGTAAATCCTTCCATGTTCTTGCTTCTTTCATCCAAGCCGTTGTCGTAGAGGAACATCACCGGGTCAATCCAGTGCGAATGAAGGAGTAATGAAGCGGTCATAGCATGCCCTACATCGAGAAGACCAACTCTTTTTCAAAATCCCCTCGACTGAACAGAGACAGGGACTAGGGGCCGAGTAACGATACCAACACGCCTGAGTACATAAAGATCGCAAGGTTATTGGCCAGGGCCAAACACGTGATATGCAAAGGAGACGATAAACGTCTAGACATCAGATAATGCAGATCAAGCTGTATACTCACAAAGATGTACTGCAAATCAGTGTAAGTTTTATGCAAAGAAGTCCCTTAGGGGATTTTTTCCCCTAACATTAAAATATTGGAATCTTAAGATAGCACAGTTGCACTCAGTCGGTCGTGCCGCGGCATCACAACTGCTTTTTTGATAGACTGTGTAGTGCATGGCGTGAGAAAAACGGTATGATATAGGTGTATTTAACTTTTTACAGCGGAAAGGATGCGTAATTACGCGTGCCCTTGGTCTTATTCCAAGAGTAAAGTAACAACTATTATGGATCTGTGGATTTAAAAGGATTTGGTTTTTATATCTATAACGATTGGACCTTTGATGCGTTTTCAGTCAAAGGAGAAAACTTTTACAAAATGTACCATCATGTTCTAAAATTATCTGGATTTTAAGCATGACTGCAGATTCTTCGTCTTCTTCTGGATACTTTTAAAAGGCATATTAGCCTATAACAACACTAATACATAATCATCCTCACATTTGCCACAACAAGCAAATATAGACAACAGTTCAGTGTACACTAAAATACCAAAAGCAAACCACATTTGGCTTCACTCTTCCTTATACGGATTAGACGCGGATGGAGGCCAAGGTCAAGTTGAAAGTTGCAGTCTGGCCAAAACAGCCACTTCACCCCAGGAAGTCCGACGAGAAAACACCGCTAAAAGCCAAAGAGGAGGTTTCATCACAGACTGTGCTCGTTTTTGAACACATGTTAAATAAAGCCGTTTTATTTATTCTTTAATCCTAACAGACGTCGGCGATGACACTATCTACTGGCATTAAACGGTCAAAAACCAAAGCTCAGGATTATTAATCCTTAATGTCCTTCTGCTGGAGTAAAAATGTGACGTGAAATACCCGCTCTTCACCGTGCCTACATGTTTCTACATGTTTCTACATTCTGCGTAAAATGCCTCCACAGTGGGCTCTTGTTTTCCTGCAGAGTTAAAACAGTCTTGCATTTGGCCACATATACAAAAACAAATTCTTTATGAGTAGCAGTGCAAGAATAAAAAAATAAATATTGTTTAAGGTTTTACCTATTTATGACAGTCAACAATTCAGCAGTGTGGGTGTGGACTGAAAATGTTAAGATTATTGTCAAACTAACTACTGTTTTAACTTTCAAAGTGCATTTTTGTTTTACCCTTCTAATGTGAGACCACAGGCGCAGAAAAATGTGCACCTACATTTGAGCACCTTTTAATTTTTAGTAGAGTTTTCTCACCTTTTGAGGCTGTAAATCTTTACTGCCCAAGTTCATAGCTTGTAGGCCAGACTGAGCACTGGTCTAAATTTCAGGAAAAAAAGCACAATATTTTATGTTACTGAATTCGTACCCGTGTAATTTTAATTTTGATAACAAAGTTCTGATAACCGACTATAGGCTATCAATCCACTATTTTATATGCGCACTGCCTTAGATAGAAAAATGGCCTACTCTCTAAAATTTAGCATTAAACCGATTCAGGGAAGGTGAGTGTTGGCTGGACAATAATCATCTCAGCCACGTTGTTCACACATTAGAGAGTGGTTTTCTGTCTCAACAATATAGCAGCTGCCAGGAACTGTTAAATGAGCCAGCAGAAAAATATGATCCATGTCTAAATCGCAAATTACGTCATGAGTTGTTGTAATTAAGCATTTCATTCGTTATTTAATTTTCAGTGTACACGCACACGCACACACACACACACACGCACACACACACACACACACACACAGTGTTAATTTGTCTATATATTGTAATAACCAAGATGGCATTATTAGGCTATTAAATACGTTAGGACGAATACAAATGTTGTAGTAACCTAGGCTACTTGTAATTATTACATGCAGTTTGCCTCTTTAAGTAAAAGTCTAAACTTTAAGCCAATTTACAACTAAAATAATGAATTTAAGGATTCATTTTGAAGTAGGCTACGGCTAAACAGAGCTCTTCTTAACAGATCTTTAAAATAAAAAGCAGGAATGATATCTCTGTTTTGGAATAAGCTATATCACACATTGTAACCTAGACTGGACAAGGAGGCCACCATTAAAACCACACCGATTTGACCCTGTATAGCCATTGCTTCGAAAGAAAAATGTAGAATAGCACAAACTCGGGGTTTTTGAAATACACGCTGGAAACGGAACTAAGAACAATTTGGAACAAGAAAAAAGAAAGACATTTTGCGCGAAGTCATTAGTGTTGGATACAACATGCGCACTTTTTTTTTCCAAAAACAAGTAGTAGCCTACCTTTTCAACATTATGCATGCTTCTTTTTGCTGATATATAGAGCTGCAAAACGGAATGCTATCATACGCAAAAATGCACATTATCACCGAGTTTAAGAATAAACCGAAAAGGACTACTGAATGCAAAGCTTATGAAAACGTGTTGAAGAGGCTACAAGTTTAGCACTAGGGATGATGTCAGGCGGCAGTCTGCTGAGGCCTGAGACCAAAGTGCTGCTCTGTTTGCAGTACCGATCATGTAGATGACAACACAGCTCTTAGCCGACAGTGCTTAATGGACTTTTTATGAGTTTGTCTTGTGATCGCATGACCTATGGCACCTTGGCCCCTCACTGGCTCTTTGCAAACTAGATCAGAAACATGCCGCCCTCCTGGTCTGGCCTTGAAGCGGGAATAGAAAAGCGGTGCACATCCCAAAATTGATGATGCAACAGTCTATCACAACTTTGTTTCATAGTTGTGAAGTACGCAATACAATAATAGTCAGATCTTCATTAGAAAATAATTTGTGTTGGATAATTTAGTTCCAACTGAAAGAAGTTGAAGGAGCCTTTTAGTTTGGAACATGTGCAGTTTTGGCCCCGTTTCTCTGTCAGGCGTTCCGCATCCCGCCGATGTTTCTGCTCTGCAGCCAAGCGGGGATTCTCATCTTTGTTTATCGTGACTACTGAATCTGTGGGTCACACGATGGGATCTAGAACATTTGGGAGCTATTTAACTTACTAGCTCAGAGACATGGAGGGACAGCGTGCAATGCGTGTCCACATTGAAAGCATTTAGAATTTAAATTGCCATTTTCATCGCGGGAATTAGTATGCTTCATCCTCTGTGTCGCTGAGGTTTGGTTGCTTTTGCATGCAACTGTGTGCACTACAGAAATTCCATTTAAGTTGTGCCCATGCAAAGCTCTTCCCTTTAAAATGGGTATTCCAACAAAAACACAAGTTATAGCTTTACTCCAACAAAGTAACAATTAATTAAAAAAAATTGGCATTTTCAGTGTTTTTATAAAAATGTTTATATTTAGTTAAGCTCAAGTTAATATCCAAATCCAGAAATGAAAAACGAATGAAATTGAAGAGGTAGGAGGTAAATTAACGGTTCACAAAGTTTAAGATATCACAATTTGTCTTTATTTACTAACAGGATATGTATGATGTGACACTCTTATCCCGTAACATTTCCAATGTCAAGAGCCCCCATGAACAGAAAAAACGGCAACATAAAGAAATGGTGACAACCAATAGATACATATGTGGAGAATAAACCGTGTTTGCAGCCATTGAGTGTTGACAAACAAGAGCTATTTTTAACACCACAGATTCCCACAGGACTCTTCGCATTATAAGTAAGATCTGCAGAGCTGCCACTGCTTGACAGTCTGCTCATCTTTTGGATCATCTGTAAATCACAGTTTACTTGCTTCTAAAACTGAAAGGAGTGTTGTGTAATAAAAAGGCTAAAACACACAGAAAACAAGATTTCCAATAGGAGAGAAGTGCTCACATAATCAGTCACACAGTGTAGGAGCTCTCTTGGCTTCATGTCTTTCACAACTTTGAAATAGAAAGTCCTTGGGGTGCCCCAACTGCGCTGTTAGTCCAGTGCAGTGCAGTGCAGGGCCGGGCCGGGCCAAGCCAGGCCAAGCTGTGGACAGGGTGGAGGTTTACATTACTGGCCCTCCTCCTCACGCAGGAACTGGAACACGGAGGAGAAATCTTTATTGGCATAACCGCGTGCGCACATTATACGATAGATCTGATGGGCTAAGGAGCCGAGCGGGACAGGAGTCTTTGTGTTGGTGGCGGTGTTCTGTGCTAAGCCTAGATCCTGAAAAAGAAAAGCAAACAAATGTTAGCAAAAACAAAGCTGAAATTAAAACTCCACCAAAATATATTTTATATTTTAATAACATGGGCTTGATTAATTTTACACATTAGACAAAGCAGAATTACAGCCATAAAATATTTGGTTTATTTCCCACCTTTTCGTGATGACAAGGTTAATTTGTACAAACCTAATGATGAAATGGAAACACTAATGCTCAACAGTAATTGAAGTATACGGTGCAACAGGTCATTAAACAGACCTTAGCCATCAGCTGGGTGCCAAAGCCTCCCTGGTAGTTATTCCCAGAGGGACTCCCTCCATGACTCCAGGGACAGGGTTGTAGGTGTCACTGGACCAGCACCGACCTGAACTCATGTTCAAGATCTGGGCCAACAGTTTAGGATCAAGACCAAGTCTGTGAATGAAGACAAATTTAATGTTACTTACACAAAGTATTTTTCTGCTGCATCTATTGCAATGATTAAAAATGACTGCATATACTGGTTTTTGCAAGATAGAGTGTTCACCTGACTCCCAAGTTCATGGTCTCTGATGTCCCAATCATTCCAATGGCTAGAAGCATATTGTTACAAATTTTAGCAGCCTGTAACAGTAACAAAATAACAGTATATTATAATTCACTAAACTTGAACATGTTACTCATATTTTGTGACTCCATTTTTTGATTTAACAAGTACACACAAACTACTATCTTTACACCTTAAACTCAGAAAAACACCACCACCTTCTTCTTATCTGAATGACAAATGCATCAACACTGTGACAAAATAAAATGTGAAAATATGACCTACTTGTCCAGTTCCAACCTGACCGCAGTACACCACATTAGCGCCCATGCAGGTGAGCAGTTCTTTGGCTGCAGTAAATTCCTCCTCTGCTCCTCCAACCATAAAAGTCAGTTTACCCGAACTGGCAGCACCCACACCTAGGAATGCAAAGTTGTGCTCTTATAAACAATGATATGTTCAAGCATGTAGAGATGGATGGTACATATTGAATTTCTGAACATATCAGTTGAAATGCAGTGAACAAAAAGAAAACACAAGCATGAATTTTCCTAAAAGTAATCATTGTAAATCATCATCAGCCTTCTTAAAAGCAGCTGAAATAGCAGTTACCATTCTTTATGAGATTTAAAAATGTGGACTTTTTCATGTAGTAATTTATAAAAACTTTAATTCTTTCGCCTCTTAACAATAAGTTTATAGTAAAACAGCAAGAAAGGTACATCACACATGTGTCTGACAGCCATAAGGGTCCATATATTGCATCTCTGTACCCTTCATGGTCATGACTGACAAAGCTTTCTTAGGAACGTTGAGGTGCAGTATAACCAGAATATTTTCAATGATATGAGGAGACAAAAAAAAACGACAATAAAATGTCTTTGTTGCATCTCTCTCCACTGATTTCCTGTCAGCTCTTCATCTCTGTACTATTGACTCTCTAATAAAAGTAATAAAAACGCAAAAAGCCTGTATGGACCTGCTTCTGGAGTGAAAGAAAATGTGTCTGTCATAGTTTGGCCCTCCCTAAATGAATCAAAACAGAATTACAATGTTCCTCACATACAAACTAAAGATAAAACAGCATTAGCTACAGGGTGAAATGCTACATACAAATAAAAAACAATATAACAAGGTGTAGTACAATCAATAGGGAATGATTGCGGCTGTTTGGTGTTAACAGCAAGTGAAAGTATGTCTTTGAAAAAAAGATTTGGATGAGGACAATAATGTAGCCTGTTCTCACTGGGCAATATAGTCTAAAGCATTACACTACATGACATGTCATTTAGTTGACGCTTTTATCCAAAGTGACTTACAATTGCTATATATGTCAGAGGTTGCATGCCTCTGGAGCAACTAGGGGTTAAGTGTCTTGCTCAGGAACACTTTGGTTGATTTATCGCAATGGGAATTGAACCTAGATCTCCCACACCAAAGGCATGTGTCAAATCCAAAGCGCCATCACAAGCCAAAGCCTTGGAACACTGTTTATTAAAGTCTGGTCAGCCATTGCATAGATTTAAAAATAGCCATTTCTGTATCCATTTGTACATTTGACAGTATAACTATGGTATAAATAATATCATTGTGGAATCTTCTCACAGACATGTAGTCTTGGAGAAATTGACAGTTATTGAGATGAGAAATCTGTGCAACACTGATAGTGAATGACTTGTTCAAGAGGTGCAATACAGAAAAGATGGAAAATAGATCTGAGGTTTAATAATTTAAGTAATTAGCTACGTATGTAGGCAAGTACTTCAATACATTGTTAACTTAATATTAAATGTATGATTCATTATGGTAATTCTAAATCTATTCTAATTTCTAATGCAACTAAAACCAAAACTACAACATACCCTAACAGCACAAAAACCAGTAAGACTTGTACAAAATACCCAGTTTCTGTTTCAAAAGCAGACTGGTGTATTTCTGTCTCTATAGTGGGACAGTAATTAAATAAAATGGCCTTTGGTTCAAATGCCAAAGCTGCCAGAAAGCAGGTTTGTGGATTTTCTCCAGTAGAAGCATTCCCCTCAACTGTGCAAATGCTAAAATATCACAAACACATTTAAAATCCTGAAACTAGAGAAGCACAGTCTTTTTACTCAATAGTATTTGAGAAAAAACAAATTAACAAAAAGGTCTAACCGGCAGATATTTTTGTCAATTGTCACTTTTATTGCTCATGACGGTCTGCTAGAAAATGGCGTTGTCACTCCAGAGATATGCCTTCTTTACCACCAGTTAACCAGCCTCTATTCTGTTATTTCAGACCTCTACTTTAAGCAAGCAATATAGTCTGAAGAACAAAATGGCCCTTATCTCATCCATTATGTACATCTTTTTTTTTTTTTTTTTAATAACACAAAAGAAACTATCAAGACACATGCTGAGTCAATTATGTCCCCACCACCATGCATGCTTTTATGTTTAAACCTTAACCACCTAGGATTCAACAGTCTTTACCATGCCACTGTACTTCTTTTGATTTGTCTGACCACTGGAGGTGTTCAAAACGTTTTATTTTAGGTGATTAATGTGATACATCAAAGTTTTACATACACTTCAGTTTGCAATAGTTGAACTGCCGGGACCACACACTCAAGTTCAAGGTGGAAGGCTGGACAACTTTAATCCACGTGCACTACACAGGACGGAAGCATATAAATCAGTACTAATCTTTAGGGGTAGGCTATAAAATGGACCAAGATCAATTCAAAGAAAGTAGCTGTCTTGACTTTGACAAGGCCTAGTTCAAACAAACTTTCTGTGTGGACCCCAAGAAAGTGTCAGCCTAGCATTACAGCTAGGAACATTTGTGCTGGCAGAATCTCCTCCTCTTCTTCTTCCTAAACAGATTCCGTTGCTGCTCTTTATTAACCACGACTTTAGCAAGTTGCAAAGTGGATTTGCCAGTGCCTTTTACACAAACAATACATATACTGTAATCCATATGACAATTCAGCATCACACAAGTTAGATGATGTTGAATTTAAATTTCCAATAATGTACAGCTAAAACAAGTAGTTGATTGAAAGAGAAACAGAAAATAAGTCTGCTACTAGGGACGGCGATATGGAAAAATTTACCACAATATATTTTTCCAATTTTGATTGACATCGGTATTTATCATGAAGTAATTTATTTTGCTGATAATGCCTGTTCGAGGTGCATGCTGACTGAAGCTGGAAGATGCCTGCGGTTTGTCTACACTTTATAATATAGTATATTAACATGTAAAATAAAAAAACATGCTTTTACAATATTCAGCACACGTTTTTTGTTGGAGTCACATGACACATTCAAATGATGAGATATCCAACTAGTCAATAGAGCAGTCGTGCCCTCTACTTGCAAAATACGGATAGGGGGCGCTACACATTTTAAAATGAGGAAAACACTATTCGAGGGAGGAACACCCTCGACACAACAACGGAAAATCAAACACTCCCAATAGGAAGTGGGCGTATCCAGCATCCACACGGAAAAAGCAGACTCTGGCAATTGTGTTACTAGGTAAATACATATGTCTAAAGCTTATCGCTATCGACCTGAATTTTATTGCAATCTCGAATCAAGATCGTTTTATCGGCCAGCCCTATATGCAACTATCTTGATAATTGATTCATCGTTTAAGTAACTTCTTAAAACAGAAATGGCAAAACATTTATTTGGGGGTTTTTGCACTGTTGGTATGGCAAAATTCTATAGACCAGCTTTTCTCAAACTTTTTGTGCCAAGGCCCAGTAATAATGGGCCCTCATCCTCATTTATTTGGGGATCCCATGGTTTAAATAAGGCTGCTATAGACCACACAATTAAAGTCTATAAAATAAATTGATTAATTAATCTGTAATGAAAATAGTTGCTAGTTGCAGCTAGGGCTGCACAATTAATCGTAACATCCTGGCCTACAAGTCCAATCCTTCAGACTAAAAATCTTAGTATGGTACAGATCCTTAAAAAAAAAAAAAAATAGTGACACAAAAAAAAGACCATTCCCTCCAATATCGTGAATCATTTCACAATTACAATATCAGTAAAATAATCGCCATTAGATATTTTCCTTATATTACGCAGCCCTAGTTGCAGCCTTACAATATAATATGTAAAATTACAGGAATGCTACATTGGCATGAATGACAAGATAAAGCTTTAAACAGATACAGCATGTTGTCAAAAAGTTTTAAAGTTATTGCTCAGTTACTAGTTTATTGAAACCCTCAGTTTTTGCTCCCCCCTTTATTTTAGTGTGGGATGACTAATTAGAAACACCTCTCAGTATAATGCCAAACAGTTCACAGCTCCACTAGCCTACAAAATTAACATAAAAGGTGAATCAACATTTCTCTGAAATAGTTTCAACCAAAACTAAACATTATTGCCTTTGTGAACAGGGATTTATTGCAGGACTAAGTATTAGGCAATATTAGTTTCAGCTTGGTGAAGGCTACCTGACAACAGCATGGATGTATTCCAAAAATATAAAGTAAATTATAATAGATATTATCCAACCTACATTGTGATCATGAATGTAAAATGTACCTCCTGATACAGGTGCATCCATAAAAACCGCCCCCATCTTTTCAGCAGCAGCAGCCATCTCTTTTGAAACCGCTGGGTCGATGGTGCTGGAGTCAATGAGTAGGGAGCCTTTCTTCACCTTTCTGTTGAGAAAAGTTCATGATTTAGAATCTGACTTAAATCCATGAGGTTATTAGGTGCATATTAAAAGAGGAACCAAAATGTACTTGAGGATGCCATTGAGTCCAGTGTACACATCTATGACATTGGGACTAGAGGGGAGCATGGTAATAATGCGGTCAGCCTTGTCTGCTACATCAGCAGGATTATCCACAATCTGAGGAAACACAAAATCACAAGGTAAGAAGAGAGAACAGGTAAAAACTGTATACAAGTTAAAAAGGTGAGTGCATTTTACACTCCCACCTGAGCGCCCAGCTCTTGCACTTCCTTGCATGACTCCGGGAACACATCAGTAGCAATAACTGGGTATCCGTGCTTCAGCAAGTTCTTTGCCATTGGGTTTCCCATGTTGCCCAGACCGACAAACCCCACTGGTGTCTTCGAGGCCATAGACCTGGTGGAGACTACAATGTAATGGCCAAATAGATCAATTATAAGGACAAAAAGTATTGTCTGCTTGTCATTAGTAAATATGCCTGATTTCCCCCTCAACATTGTGTTTGTAATATCTTAGCTTTTACATTGTTAATAATTAATCCAAGTAAAGGACATAACCTTGTTCAAATGCAACGTATGTCTCTCCAATGTAATCGCCTTTCAGTGCCAAAGTCATCCAAGCTAATGGTAAGCATTTTCAATATTTACTTAGCTATTCATTGATTGTAAAATACAATCAAGTGTATTTTATTGTAATTGAAATAAAAACTGTAAGAGTGAAGTTTATCTTCACACTAACAAAAGAAGACGGAAAGCTGTTAGATTGCTTTACTATATTTATTTATTCACCCACACTAAAAACGTTAACGCGCGTACAAGATACATAAAAAGATTATTTTTTTCTTAAAGTAAAAGTAATATAATGCTTGGGGTGTTCCCCTTAGAAGCGAATCTGTTTAACAGGCTACAAAGAACCACCTCCAGATTTTTACAAAGAAACTGACATGACAATGTGCACGGTGACAGACATTAACTGTTACATAATGTGCCTTAAATAAAGAGACAGGACACAGTAGGACACAAAAGCATGTGCCGACAATTTCCACCCTTTTTTTCCACCCAGCGTTTTAAAATATTGCAGACGAGAGCATTGGCAGTTAGCACGTAGCTCTGGCACGTAAACACAACGTAATTTCAACAGAAACGCTTCATCAACAGTACCTTATACAGTCTATGACCAGTACATTGTGAGGGGAGCCCCTGCAGTAGCAGAAAAAAACCCAGTCTAGCGAAAATGAAATCAAACTTCTCTTACATTTCAAGCGAAATTAGTGTTTAAAATGTTACAACGTGCATTCAAGTTACAACGTCAGCTTCTAAAGTAAGCGCAGAGACGTGCGCAATGCGTACACGGTCTCAGTTTGTTCTCCTTACCGAATGCAAAGACATGTTTGCAACTCCTTCCAACTAGGCACCGCGACCCTCTCAACACAGCGGCCATGCTTGTTTCCTCTTGACCTTACGTGTGACATAATAGTGGTTACGTATATTAATGACGGTTACTCCGCCCTATCAAATAATAGACCTGCACAGCACGGCCTTCCAAATTCAGCCATTGAGCTGTAGGGGAGGGCCTTCGATGTATACGTGTTTCCGCATCAACAGATAGATTTGTTACATCCTTTTGCATATTATGTTAACTTAATACATCCACAATATCATGACTTTGCATTTCCTAACGCTAACAGCTTACAGATTATGTGATAATAGAGTTTAAAATTATGAGATAAAAGTATAATAATCAGATAAAAAGTCAAAATTATGAGATGTGAACATAAAGGTACAAGCTCGATTGGAACTGTCTTATAGGTGGTGCGGTAAATAGCAATACAACAGCGTAAAAATACTCATCATCATTATATATATTATAATTCAATTGTTATACGGACACGTTAATGTGTAAGCATTTTGTCTCATAGTTGATCAAGCTAGTTGTAACTAGCCTGGTAGTCTCTTCTTAGTCTCCTCTTGGACTTGTAGTCTATGTAATAGGCTTATATACAAAGTAACCTGTAACGTTTGAAATAAATCCAGTGAAGTACGATATAGCAGTGGAATAAAGGTAAGTAAAGTAAGTACCTTAAAAGTGTTTGGTTAGTGTCATTCCACCACTGCTTATAGCTTTCAAATTTTTTAAAATGTAATTCAATCATAATATATTATTTTTAAAAGTATGTCCATTGAGTTCCAAAAGGTCAAACAGTCAACATGTTCTAATACTAATACTATATATTTTTTTCTTATTTTGAAAATGCTGTGAATTTGTTTTGTTGTTTTTAATGTTAACTAATACTATAGTCTCGCATCTATAATTATATAATGTCATCCACAACTATATTTTGCTCTTGATTTTACATTACATCAGTGTTTGTTCGTTGTTGTATTGTTTCGCTGTCTGCTATCTAAGGTTATTATTGTGTAACTCTTTTAGATGGGTGGGATTCCCAAGCGAGGTCCGGAAATGACGTAATGTTATTATTATTCCAGGGAGAGGGCACGGGAAAGCACTGAACTGCGTCAACGATTTTGATGATACATTCGGATTGAAGCTCCTGTTCAACATGGCAACAGGGTATGTTTAAGGTTTACTTTATAAATGTGACTAATTATAATGTTGTTGTTGTTGTTGTTGCTATTCCCTCCGTATGACATGGGTTTTTAGAAACTAACTCGAGAGACAGCGTTGCTAACAGTTTACGTTGGCTAACGCTAACCTTGTCCTCCAGTTCATATCAGTGCTCTCTTGTTATGTTAACGCTAGCTGTTCTTTTCGTTAAGGGCGTTACCGTTTCTAACGCTGTGGGTTTAACTTGATGTTTTGCTCGGTAGTTTTAGGAACAAAAGTCTCTTTACCTAGCTAGCGGTTAACGTGTGATCTCGTCCAACAAAGTATTTAGCTGATGTTAGCTTGCTAGCTACATAGCTAACTTAGGCATCGTTTTCACAGTAGGCCTTTCCTCATAGCTTGTATTTGCCAGCTGTCACTTTCAGCCATTACCGTCGACTTTTACCAATATTTTATTTAGCGTTAACGTTACACATCCTGTTCGGGGATTGCTGTAAATTAAAACAGTGTTCAGTGTGTCCGATAATCACCCGAGCAACTGTTTTGACTGTCACAGGCCCTATTACGTCGGACAAAATGATATCATCTGAGGAGGCCGAAATGGAAGATCCACCCTGCAGTAGCTAACGTTAGCTAACTCACGTTAATCATGGGGTTTTTAGTTTAAATATCGATTATTTGTATCTAGATGAGTTTAAATCTGCTGTCATCTCGCTAAAGCTAATTTATCGTGAATTAGATGGCACTATGACAGTTTTCAGGATCACTATACCTGAAAATAAAGTGGAAAAGGAAATTAAAATGCAATGTTAATTTTGGAACTAAGTTAACTTGCAAAACAATTACTCAAATAACAATGAATGGCACCCATTATAATACATCTTAATCTGATTAAGATATATTATAAAGGGTGACATTCATACATTAAGTTAATCATTAACTTAATGTTCAGTAAATAGGTGTAAAGTATGCCAAAATAAGCTGTTCATCACCAAAGTCCTTTTCTTATTGCCTTTTTAAAAGATAACAATTGAGCATAAAAAGCCAGAGAGAATAAATATGGATTTCATTGCATAAAAACAACCTAGAAATGTGAAAGTAAACCAGATAAGAAAGACGAATAATTAAGTTAAAGTCCAGTACAGTTATAAGGTATTTCTACGTTATTAGTAGAAATTAAACATTATTTACACCAATGAGGATGGGATTTTTCTCATTTGGAACAGCTGTTTCACACTTAAGGATGTATTTGAGGAAAGAAGCTATTACCTAGACATTGAGGACACCGTATCATATTATCCTTTACATAGCTATTGGTATAATCAGTGTAACTATGTTTCAGCAATCACTAGGCTCCTTTGAGATGAACTGCGCCTCGCGTGTAAAGTGGACGAGTGCAGCAGCAGCGATGCTAAAAAGCTGCGGTAAAGCCGGACAGTTTCCAGCCGTTTCCAGCAGCCTTCACGCTAAACAGGAAGTGACAGAAACACTGTGGTCCGAATCCGATTTAATAAAAGCAAGCCATAAGCTAAAAGCCAAGTCTGCGCAGAATCGATCACCGGCGATCGGCGCCCGTTGCATGTCGGTTAGATTTGTGTCCGACTTGATCCCGACTTGCTCTGACGTCATGTACACGTGGGCAACGGAAATCTCACGAGAGCAAGGCGGCCGCAGTTCTGAGACGCAGGCAGCGCAGTTGCTTTTCACCGACTGCAAGAGCCAGGTGGACCCAGAGCATGCTGGGAAACGCCCGCTTCTCAGCTGATTTAACACCTGATTGGTTTACTACATGATGACGTTTTACATAAACTTTTTATTGTTTTTTAATCGGAGGGATTTTAATTGCTATTTGTCTGATTTAAAGACTTATTCTGTACAGAACACACCTTATGTGGCTGATAGTGATGTTAAGAAGTCAGAGAGACTAAATCCGTTCAGATCACTGAATCATTTACAGTCTGTTGTTAATTAAAATTAGCAACAGATTGCATGTAAAACATTCTGAGAGCTACTCTGTCATGATTCAAACAACTAGAGAGTGTGTACCAACTGATATGTGGGTCTGATTATCTTTTATTAAATCGGAATCGCACCACAGTGTTTTTGTCACTTCCTGTTCAGTCTGAAGGCGGCTGGAATACGATGGAAACTGTCCGACTTTACCGCAGCTTTTTTTCCCCGCCCCCTGCTGCATCCGCCTGCTCTCGTCTACTTTACAGGCGAGGCGCAGTTCATCTCAAACGAGCCCAATGTTGCCCAAAGTCATCATGTTGAGTTGATTCTGAACCAATCAGCTGAGAGGCCAGCGTTTCCCAGCATGCTCTGGATCCGCCTGGGTCTTGCCATAGACAATTAAAGAAATGGATCAACAGATCCTGTTGCTCTGGACGGAGACCAGCAAAGGATAACTGTCTATGGATAATAGACATATAAATAGACAGTTAAAGAAATGGACCAACAGATCCCGTTGCTCTGGACGGAGACCAGTGAAGGAAATTAGAAGCACTTTTCCGGTGAGAACTGAGCTTTATTGCGCAACCTCCAATTGAGCCTGACGACGTAGATGTGACGTGAGCAACCTGTCAGAAAGTTGTAAGTCTTCTAGTAAGGCAAGGCAGCTTTATTTGTATAGCACATTTTAGCAACAGGACAGTGTTTTACACAAAATCAGTTAAGAAAAAAACAGATAAAACACAAGTATAAACAGTTAAAAATAAAACATTAAGACAGATAAAACCCTAACATTAACCCACTTGAAACTACCTTCACCCTAATTAGTCAATTTTAGTGATACCTTTCGTGATCACCCTCAGTGTCACACTACCCTTCACGACTCTATTTTTAGAGACGTTCGCTTTTGTCTCCTTGGACTCTTCTTCACACTAATTAAGCCAATTTAGTGCTGCCTTTCGCGTCTATTTAACGACCGTCTTTGCACGATTTTCAGATCTTTCGACACTACACATTCACACTGTGTTACCTTTCGAGTCTCTAGTAGCTGTGCCAGAGAAATCTCAATCATTCCCAATTAGCAGAGATGGAGAGCATATGTCTATTTAAGGAGCTAATATAGACACAGGCTAATTATTGCTAACTAAAATGTTAACATTTAAACATGAACAGCTAATGTAAGTCCAAACTGTCTGCGAGCTTACCCTGTACTACACGGTAATTTATCTATCCTCTGTTTTTATTTTTATTCTTTATTGATGCTTAAAGATACAAAAATACAAAACATCATACATTGTCATGGTATGAGAAAACATTTGTCCATACCATAGACTGTATATATATTGACAGTATTAATATTAACGGTCTATGGTCCATACAAAAAGAAGATATATATAAAACGTACATACACATTAAATCATATACAACACAAAGAGGAAAACTTTTCAGGATTTAATTCCTCCACTGTGCGACAGTAAGTCTCATGGTTATGACACAATCGTTAGCCTATTTTTTACAAAAAACGTCTGTTTCAGAACGTGAAGTACAAGGTAATATAGCCTTTTATACATTGTTGTGTTTCTTTAGAAATACAAAATAGACAAATAGTCTTTAAACGCTTCAGATGTAAAGTTTTTTTCGCTGTCAAAGTGGTGCCAAAATTAATGGCAGGCAATGGAATGCTAATGGCGGGTGATGGCTTATTAGCATCAAAATGGCACCTTAAGAGCTACGCCTAGAGAGGAGAGACTTACCCCCTTGGGTGTTGCAGTCGGTGAAAAGCAATTGCGCTACCTGCGTCTCAAACCTGCGGTTGTCTTGCTCTTGTGACATTATCATTGCCCATATGTGCATGACGTCAGAGCAAGTCAGGATCAAGTCGGACACAAATCTAACCGGCATGCAACAGGCGGCGATCGCCGGTGATCGAGTCTGTGCAGACCTGGCTCATCTCAAACGAGCCTACTGATAAACACATGAGCTGAATTGGACCAATCAGAGTGCCACTGAAAGGTGTATTTAGTATAAGTCAGGCACCAATACTACTTGGTGTTAAAGATGTATGGATGTTGCTACAGTACCACTAACCTGCTGCATTGCTTGTCCATCGTGTGTTGGAAGTGAAAGGTCATGACTTGTCCTGTACATTTGGGTGTCATGGATATTCCCTGGGTTTCCCACTGACAAATGCTGGTCACATGAGAGCAGCTGTCGAATTTTCTTTAACTTTACATCTTGACAAGAACTTCCTGTGAGACTAATTGTTTCACACCGGTAGAAGGTACAATTCCATTAGCCCAGTAGTCTACAGTCTATAGTTTAAGCTACATTTAAACATTTGCTGAAGATGTAGATTTGCAATCTGCCTTTTTGTTGACAAGTTTCTTTAAATCACTTTTTTCCCCATTTACCATATTTTATATCATTGAATAATGTTTATATTTGCCAACTTAAAAAAAAATCTGACGTTTGGCTCTGTTTGAATATCAAACATGGTTAGTCTAAGTAAAATGAGGGCATGTTTCCACTTTGAAATGTATGTTATGTTAATAGCAATGTTATGGAGATTTATTCAAATTGCTTTTACCATCAACTAAACAATTGATAGGATACAGTGACATTTTATTCAATAACAATATACAATAATTTTAGGATTCTCAGTCTAAATCAGTTTTGTGTATATAACTGGCCCTCCTCACTTATTCTCATTCATTGTAAAGAGTGGTAGTTTACGTGGTTATTGTTTAAAATCATATATTTTGTTACTTATCTCTTCCTGTGTAGCCACTGCTGAGTGATTTATGGAACTGTTCCTGGACGGGACTGTATTAAGCGACACCATGGACACATCAAACTTTGCCCACGTCATCTTCCAGAATGTGGGGAAGAGTTACATGCCCCATGCTGCACTGGAGTGTCACTATACCCTGACACAGTTCATCACACCCAATCCAAAGGACTGGGTTGGCATATTCAAGGTAAATAACCCTATTCAATGCATTATGAAAGCATTTAAAGAAAACTCAAAATATACATTAGTAGTAGTAGTAGTAGTAGTAGTAGTAGTAGTAGTAGTAGTAGTAGTAGCACAAATATGGTGTTCTAATGACTAGAGCATATTGTGTATAATGTATTGAAATGTAAATCTATAACATACTATATGATGACTACAATGGAGATATGACATTGTGGCTACCTTAGCATGTCTTAAAATCTATAAATCTGTGCCAGTGAATACCTTGCAGTGATGCTTCAGGATTTTATTTTTGCAGAAATTACAGTACCGATATATTACTAAAAAGTGCAGCTATTGTCGTGGTTATTTAAAAATGAGCTGCGAAAAGAGGGAATCAAGCATTTTGAGCCCCATCACACACTTCAGTGTCCCACGTGGATCTTGTTATAGGAGCACAAAACATTCAATGGTGTGGCATTAATTCATTTTAGACTCATCTGTAGTGAATCGTGGATGTACACAAAAGCATATGGTTCCAGGCTCTTCTAGACCAACATGCTTTTTTCTTCTGGAGATGAGATGGAAGCTGGAATTAAATCACACTAGATCGAAACAATCTAACTAAGAGCTCTCTCTGTTTGTGTTGCATTGCTGCCTGAATGTGCTTCTAGTGTTAAGAGTCAGACATTTACTTCATGCACTTCTTATAGCATGCTGTAAATCTATTAGTCAGCCAAGACAAATATATATATATATATATATATATATATATATATATATATATATATATATATATATTTGTCTTGGCTGACATAATTTTCTCTGAGTCTGAAAAATTTATCTAAGTGATTGGTATGTGCTATTCATTATATTTTTCTGACTGAAATGCATGTATACAGAGCTTTTTGACAAGCCTCACTGAGGAATAAGGTCATGTTAGGCTACTGGAGTTGGATCAGGTAATGTCTAGAGGCTGTTTAAATACTGGATTCAGCACTCTGTTGTAGCTGGATACCACATCACCATGTGTTAAGCCTCAAGCTAGGCAAAAACTGGCAGTATAGATCTTAAAATTACTAATTTCTTGAGCCTCTAAAACACAGAGCTCAGCTGGAAAAGGCTGAGGGTAGGATCGTAAATTGTGTAAATGTTCCTGGCAGTGCTGACAGATGAGACGTTTGGTGCCAAGTTCTTTCCTTTGTATGCATAAAGATAACCTGGATATACGTGCATCAATGGTAGATCCTTAACAGTTTTAATAGTTGCTATTGGCTCCTGGTCAAACAGAGGGAATTCTGTATTAGATCTTTTGGAGTGCTTTCTGTTTTTTTTTTATAGTTTTTTAAAATCTTTTTTAATTTTATATGCTTTTAGTCTGAATGTTGTGCATGTTCCAGATATGTCTAGTTAAGGGATGCGGTTAGACTAGAAAATGGTCTATGGTTCAGTTGGTTGAAATGGAAGTTATTAGCACTGTGGGTTCAAAGAATTATAAGTTTAAAAAATTAGGACTAATTTGAAAATTAATTATATTCACCTATTTTAGGGCTGGGTTAAAATAATCAATTCTCCAATTAACATCAATCATTGTTTGAGTTATCTGATATTGATTAATGAAATCCCAAAATGGATCTTTTAATATATGCCTTTTCACAATTCATGTACAGTATAAGGGCATCACGTGACCCGCACAGGGCTTTTAAGCGGGGGAACAGAGTTCATGTTCCGGAAGACACAAGACTTTCTGTCCCAGAAGTACTACTGGTGTTTTAACACAATTTTTAAAATCTATTTTTTTCTAACTATTTTAACCAGGCCTCAACTTAACTTGACTTATTTCATTGTTTACCAGCAAGCTACCATGACGTACATGACCTCATTCTCAATAGTTGTTTCTTAAGAATGTTGTTCATCCTTAGTCACTAACTGGCTGTAGTCTACATTTGCACTATATTGTGTTGATGACTGTTATAGTTTGTCAATGACTGTCATGCTAGTCCTGTCAGGTAAAAAGTACTATAAAAAACGTTTTTGGGGGGGTCAACACTTAATGTAAACATTAACCTGGTGCATTATAAAAAATAATTAAGGGTTGCTTATTGCTCATACAATTAACACTTAATTTAATATACACATTTACCTGGCAAGTCAAACTTAAACTAAATATACTATTGTTGATAAATATATAGGAGACAGGTTCTTGTTTCGCACATGAACAAATGCAGCTATTTGCCATTTTGATGTTGGTTGAGTTACCTACTTGCTACCGGCTTCTGTCAGCTTAGCTTAGCCTATGCATGACTTTGCTGGAATGCTGGTGAAATGCCATTCTTAAACTAAAATAAATTAAATACAGTAGGGTAGGCTCTATGGTCATATTTAGTAACTTCTTGTATATTGGATATTTTACTCTTGCAGTGTTGCCTGTGTTATTGCTTCAGTCACCAGTCCAGTTTTTTACAGTGGCTCTACACTGTCTGTACCTCCTTTCCTCCTATTTATACATAGTCTGTTATGAGTGAAAGAGTTCCTCTCAGAGTTTTCACCCACCATCACCTTTGCTGCTCTAATGAGTGGACTGGTAAGGGCTAGCCTTCAGTAATGACACTCTATAACTAGGTGCATGTTTTAATTGCTTCCTGTTCTTTACTGCTGGAGGCTGGAACTGCAGTTGTAACAATTGGGGGTTTGAAGCACCAGGGCCTTCTATCTCTGGCTCTGATGAACACTTGTAGAACACAGTATTGTAGCTAAAGGCTGTTTGTATACAGGTGAGAAAATAAACTACCCAGCTAGTGAGAACAGCTTGTATACATCAAAGCATCATCTGTTACAGCAGTATATTTAATCATCATGAATATTTAAAATATAATTTGCGCCAAAACTTTGAAAGTCACAGCACACAACTTAATCTATGTTCTGAGGCAGAGGCTTCTTTAATAGGCTGGTTTGACTGGGCTTGTTGTGGATGCACGTGTGCACACCAAAGCCAGCCAGCTCGATGTGACTCTGATTTAGTTTGACAGTTTTATGGCACCGGGTTGAAGTTATGGATGTATTTTCTGTACTCCCCCCTCATCAGCCATCAGTTAACAACACATAAAATATATATATAATTACATTTTGGTTTTCATTTTCAAGTCTCCTATGTATAAAATTTTCACCTATTTTCCTCTTCCTGTTAGAAGTGAGTTGTAGCTACATTTCCACAGTTAGGCTTGTTCATGACCGGCTCCGGGCCAGCTGCACATGGTGACCAGGAGTTTCAGTGCTTTACAGAATGATAATTTTTCTTTTTAGAAAAAAGTCACAGTAGGCATGGTCTTGCACTATCACCCCAACATAGATTAAAATCCCCATGATTACTTTTAATAAACCAGTTTGAGATATTTTAGAAGTGGTAGTGTGTGGATTCTAGGAAGTCTCCTTGTTAATTCTCCATTGTTATTATCTTACACTGATGTGGTGAGAGCATCTGGTTGAATGGATTCCCCACAATGTCTCACAGGTTGGTTGGAGCACAGCGAGGGACTATTACACATTCTTGTGGTCGCCCCTCCCTGAGAACTATGTGGAAGGCACCGCAGTCAACCGAATAGTGGTCTTTCAGGGTAAGTTCATACCATAGTTTTATACAACTTTGACACCTTTTAATAACCACATATCAGAGGGCTGTTAAAACTTTAAAAAATAATCGGTGGGTAGGGTTAAATGAGAACTTTTTTTCCCACAGATCTTCTGGTGTTAAAGACATTTCAGTTTTTTTTTTTTATAATTATGTTTTTATACTGCTTTTTATAAAATAATGGAGAGTGAAAAGGTAAAAGCGTATTCGGCTTTTTAGATTCAAACCCACGATATCACAGATGCATAGTTTAGGATCCAGATTACTGAACCACTACAGTAAAACAGTTTCAGCACTTTTTACAGTTATACACATGCTTATAACTGACTTATAACTTTTAACTGCACTTTGTAATAACTTTGGAATAAGTGTGCAGTTTAAGAGAAGCTAAGAACTGAGGTAAGTTTAGGGTTATGGAGAAACATTGTTTGCTTTGCTTCTCTGTGATGCTTCTGCAGTGAGTTCACTGACTGGATGTCATTTTTCCACAGGATATTATGTGCCCAACGATGATGCAGAGTTCTACCAGTTCTGTTATGTGACCCACAAAGGGGAGATCAGGGGAGCCAGCACACCATTCCAGTTTCGTGCCAACAGCCCTTCGGAGGATGAACTGTTGACTGTGGAAGATGAGTGCAACTCTGACATCCTGGTGGTCACCACTAAGGCTAGCTTCCTTGAGGTATAGTATGCCTTAGCAGTGCAACTCACATGACACATCAGTGTCTTCAGATCCTATTTGGCTGTCACATCCAGAACAGCTGCTTAAATTGCTGAGTAATTACTAGTTTGGTAAGGACATTATGTACAGTGGTGAACAACAGTATATACTATTTGGGAATGGTGGTTTACTTAGGAAGTGAAGTGAATTATTATGTGAATGGTTGAACATCTTTAACAATTTATCTTTCTGTGCAGCAAAAGATGGAGGAAGCCAAGAGAGAGAAAGAGGAGCTGTTGAAAAACATGGGTCTCCTGCAGCAGGAGAAGGAGCAACTGGAAGCTGAGAAGGAGAGTCTTCAGAAGGAGTGTGAGAAGGAGAAAGAAATCTGTGCCCAGCTGAGAAGAGAGAGCCAAGTAAGCTGAGAACGGAGTCAATTGCTGAAGGCAGATAGGAGTGCTAGCCATAAGGAGGGGAGAAAAACATTTGTTGCTGTTGTTAAAGTTTTGTCAGAAAAGCAAAAGTTATTTAGTTTAGTTGTTCTTGGTTGGTGGTTATGCAGAACCTGCTGCTAAATGTGTTATATTTAATAATTTATTTTCTTTTCAAGTTCTTCTAAAGTTTTACATTTGGCCAAACAGTCTCTTAGCACCCCCTAGCGCAAGACTGCAAATATGAATAGCTATCCAAACTCAAGATGCACTAAAGTATAAATCACACTCTGACAGATATGAACGTCTGTATTATTAAAGTTGTAATTTGTTTTATTATAGCATTCATAAAATCTTAAAAGGAGTGTCAGTAATAATTCATAATGCTGTCCTCTGCCATAAATTTGCTGCTTTTAAAACGGCTTTCAGATGAAAACATGGTTACAGATTTTGTGGCTGTTCATTTTATGACTATACTTTTAAATGTTTTTTTATATGGTGTGAATATAAAGATTCCAAAATTCTTGCTATAAACAAACTGTAAAAAGAAAAATCATTTCCTTTTTAGTTTTTTTTAATCTTTTAAGTTCGAAAACTTTGCGTCGAGACATGTTCATTTCGATTTAGTCTTTAATTTGCAAAGACAATAAACGTTTTATGCTTTGCACACGTTTTCCACAAGGAAAGAGTCAAAGAAAGTTGTATACCAGGAAGCTATTATTATTTTTTCCATGCCAGACTTGAACCCATCTAGATTTATGTAACTCTTGGCACAAATTGGAGTAAATTATTTGTTTTATTATTGAGAATGATTATTGCATTCAATAATTCATTAGCTCATTCAAATTACCCAACTTAAGCATTCTTCTCTGTATATATATATTTTTTCTTTCATCCCTCTTGTTTTTAACATTATATTTTATTGTCTCCCAGGAGGTGCAGAACTCTTCCCAGGCCCTGCAAGAGGAGAAAGAAGAGGTAAAGAGGAGGCTGGAGGAGGCCACGGCCAGAGTTATACAGTTAGAGGAGGATCTGATTGGAGTCACCCAGAAGGGCCTACAAAAGGAAACTGAGCTGGACAGGTGAGGTTAGGATGGATGGGGTTGTTGCATATTCACTGAATTGCTGATTTTGCTAAGTTGAGAAGGGAGGAAGTAGCTTGTGACTTAATCACATTTTTTGCCATCATCTTGTTTTAGCTGTGAGTGATGCATAAAAACAACATAGACCATAATCTATGGTCACTCATAATTATTCCAAACACCGAATGTGAACATAGACACTGTGATGGGTGATACAATTTGTGACCAACTTTTTTTTCATTACCTTTTAGTCTCAAGGATAGAGTGAAGAAACTTACAGCAGAGAAGGAGGCACTTGAATCTCATCTTAAGAATGAGAAAGATGAGAAGGAACTTTACAAGGTAATGTACTGGTAGTATTAGTATGTTTTTCACATAAAGATTAAAAGCTAAATAAGGATGTCATGTAGGTAGTGGCTAGGTACTTTCATATAACATGATCATAAGGTAAATGGGCTTAGCATTGGTTCGGTTGCCTGCTTTGTTACTGATAGTTTTACAATCTGTATACTTAACAATATTTTTGTCATATTACACTCCCCAAAATTGAGGGTCCAGTTCTTTGACTTTTGACATTTCGATTTTACTACTGTGCGTATTCTATATACTCTTGCCCAAACATTTAGTCTAAACAAGGCATGCCTTATTCTGTCTTCTTCTGGTCTGTCTGGTGTTTCTGTGCTTTTGTTGTGGTTGGCACTGCATCCAAACTAGGAGTGTCACATACCCTAGTGTCGCCACGGAAATGGAGCCAAAAACCCATACCTAATTTAACTTGGAACATCATACTGGGGCTGTTGCACAAGGGGAACTTTATGGGCCTATCTCAATCTCTGTTTTGTAATTGAGGTCATGCAACATTTATTTTAACAGTCATATGCTCTTTGGTACATGATTGTGATTGGTGTTGTATTTATGAGGTAAATGCCAAGGACTATGTTTTATTGTGTGGGTGTGGGTGTGTTGTCTGTGTCAGACTCACCTGAAAAACCGAGAGCTGGAGAACACCAAGCTGAGTGCAGAGTTGCAGATGCTGAAGTCTGTGGACGTGAACAAGGAAAACACCATTGCCCAGTTTAAAGAGGAAGTTGGACGCCTGCAGGCGTGCCTCACTGAAAAGGAGAAACATTACAGAGAGATACTGGCCAAAGTCCCCCCTTTGGTACAAATAATTTTGTTTTAAAGTCACAACACCTAGGTAGATTTGTCATATATGGTATTTAACTTGATTATTTATTATGTTATAATATTAAGGGGATAAGAAATAATCATTATTTTCATCATAATTTTAAGATTTTACATAATTACATACTGCTAGTGACCTTATGGAAATGAAAAACCTTCACTTAAAACGTTGTTTGTTTCCGACAGGGAGATATGAAGGCCCTGAAAGAGCAGCTGCGGCAGAAGGAGGAACAGCTCCAGGCAAAACAGCAGCAATCCTCTTTGTTAGCCGCTGAGTTGAGGGACGCCTCTAGCACCCGCGACCGTACCATGTCTGAACTCTACCACATGAAGCTGGAGGCGGATGCCATTCGCCAGGCCAAGGCTGAAGCTCAGGCCCAGTGTGTCCGCCTGGAGCGCCTGGTAGAGCAGATGAAGGCAGAGGCCAAGATTGAAGCTGTGAGGATGATCATCAATCTAACATGCTTTATTGATGAAATTAGCTTTATATGAAACATTACATTTAAGCAGTAGTTGATGCGTGAGCATAGAAAACCTCTATTCTCTGTGTATCAGAGTAGCGATGAGGTTTAATAGAAGTATATAATAATGTATTATGTAAGTTTTTCACCACAGAACAATTACATTGATAGATTATAAATGATAATAGTATTATCATCCAACCATATTGTAAGTGTGCTATGTTTTGTTGAAGCCAGTGAGAAAGAGCAAATAATTGGAACAAATAGAAAAGGTCTCACTGGTAGTTTTATTGGTTCTGCCTTTGAAGGGGCCTGTACTTCTCTCCATAATTCTAACTAAAAAGAAAACAAAAAGCATCCTCTCCCTGATCAGAACAGTTTCCTGGGTGCATGAGTGCTCCACATTAAAACAGCTTTTAATTGATCACCAGAGTTTACTGAAGAATAATTTGATAGCATCCCTTTCTTATAAAAGCTCTAACCCTAACAGACATTGTAGTTGATCAGTCATAATCACTAAGTATTAAATAATCACTTTCTATTGCTACAACTTCACAGGGGTCCTTGAAGTTTGCCCGTTCCTATGATTAATGTGTGCTCTGTTCTGCTGTAATGTTTGTTGTCACCAGGCCAAAGCAGAAGAAGAAGCTGCTGCCGACCCAGCTGTTTTAGCAGAGCTACAGAGAGAGGTGGAGGACCTGAAGCTGCGGCTGCACATGGCTGCAGAACACTACAAAGAGAAATACAAGGAATGTCAGAGACTGCAAAAACAAGTGCTTAGATTCTCTGACCCGCAAGGGGTAGGTCCCACCAGACACCAGCCGACATATTCTATACTTGTGAAAGAACAGAACTGACATTAGACTTCTGTAACACTTTGCCTCTCTATGACATCCCACTCAATGTCCTCAGAAGTTAAAGGTTCTTTGGCCACTCTTCAGTCTGTTGCTAATTTCTGGATTGGAATGAATTGCAAAACACCATTCATCTTTATCTGGATTAAATGTGCTTGTACAAGACATTAACACTTGCACATTTGAATGTCGCTTAGTAAAATTATATGCTAACTTTATTAAAGACACACAAAATAGAATCTGCTGTGTCATGTTGTAATTGTTTTCAGTAGCATACCTTTTGTGTTTTTACTTGTCCTATTCCTTTTAGTTGTCTACTAATCCTGTGTATATCCAGCTCATGTCTCGACAAATATACAGTTTCTTTTAAGTTGTTTCTGTCATCGTATTGCATTTAGAGCTAGTTCAAAAGATTATGTTTTTTCTGTCTGTAGGATCTGAAGAGAAGCTCAGCACAAGAGGCCTCAACAATCCCTTTATCAGTGAGTCCAGACACTTCAGTGCCAGGTACGGTATAGCAAACTGTGCCAAAGTGTAAGTCATGGAATGAATAATTGCATTTAAAACGGCAATCATGTTTTGTCTGACATGCCTTCATTATCTTCACAGGGAGTCCAGGTTCTGCTGATCCCATGCTGGAAGCCATCATCCAGGAGAAACTCAAAGGCATCAGCAGAGAGGCGTCCGACAGGAATGACAAGTACAGGAAATGCAAGCAGATGCTGGTGGTAAGAAACTGATTATTTGCGTCCTTTTATTGGTCAATTGTCCTCAAATTGGATGTTCAAACCCTGTCAAAGACTCATGTTCTCCAAAGGCATGATGTACAGTATGCACTCTCTGCATTGTAAAATAGAGGAATATGATTAAAAAAAGAGCATTCATTAATATCTGACTGCTCTTTAGGAGGAGAAGGAGCGTAGCTGCATGTTTGCTGATGAGCTGGCCAAGATGGAGGTGAAATTTAAGGAGCAACTGAAGACGAATGAGAACATGAAACTGCAGTTGGCAGCAGAGGAAGATCGCTACAAGGTCAGTTCAGACACTTAGCACTGCAGTCAGGCCATCTGCTGCTAGTGATGCTCTGCTGCTTTCAAATCAGGTCTGTCTTTGGACACTTAATGCGTTTTTACCGCTTGGTATAGCTCGGGGATGGAGCCTTTGATGCTATCTCTCCCCTTGAACAGAGCCGCTCTGACAGTGTTGTTTATGAGCAGGCCTATCTGTAAGACGACATTTTACTGCTGTTTATGTCCGACTCTGAGAAGTCATCTCCAGTTGCCTGGCTAATGCTGTGCTTGGCTCAGGTCAGGCGGATATTTGCTTAGTGTCTCAGATGAATTCAAACAGGTTGTTTTGCTTTGAGCGGTATTGTACATAAATTAGTCCTCTGCGAAAGGAAGCCTTTTATGGCTGTGATCAATTTATGTCGCACACTGAGGTCTGAGGGTATTTCACTGATGCAGTTTCAATCGGTAGCACATGTCAGATGTTTGAGAATTAAAAATGCTTCTTTATTCTTATATCTTTGTGTCTTTTGTTTACTTCAGAGCCAGATAGCTGAGAAGGGACGGGAGCTAAAGGAACTGAAGGGCACTCTAGCACTTGTTGTTAAGGAGAAGGAAAAAGTAGAGGAGGTTAGTGACAGCTTTCATTTTCTCTTTTATAGACTTCACTCCACTCTTAAAAAATCCCTGAAAAGTGCCATTCCCCTGGCAATTTTCCCTCACCCAATCTGGTCTGTGTTTAATATGCCTCTAATTGTAGAAGCAAAGTAAATGAGTTCTTATTTTCCATTTCATTACTTTGGACCACAGCAAGGTCGTCACATACCTAAAATATTGCTTCGAGGTAATGGTGTTACAGCTAAGAGGAGCAGAATGACCCAATTTGAGGTTTAGACTGTAAATTAAATTGGCGTCTGCCACTAACATCAATAAAACACAGCGTCCCAATCCCTTTGAAAATGAGAAGTTTCTTTTTTAATGAAGGCACTAATTAAAATGTTTGTGTGAGCGAGAGAAAAAGCAAGAACTCATAGCTGCTGTGTGATTGTAAGCACTGATGAATTACTTGCCTTGACAGACTGGGAGGCATAGAGAGATAGAAACCAGATATTTAGCTCCACAGAAAACATTTTTAATTTTGACACTGGTCTTTAAATTTGGCTGTTTCCTGCCTAGGAGCTGCAGAAGGGCAGCAGCAGCAGCAGGAAGGGGGATCAGGGGGCCAGTGAGAAAACTGGCTTGGAGAGTATCCAGTCCAATGTGCCTTTATTCCTGCAGTACCCTGTCCCCTACGCCCAAGATGCCCCCACCCCACTGCTGGTCTCTAAGAGCCCCAGCAAGCTGCATTTTGGGAACCCTTACTCCATCTCAGACTCTAAAGGTTTGTTTCCTTTGCGGATAGATTCACATAACTTAATAATTTAATTGTATTTACAGTAGCTATGTCTTTGAATTCCCTTCCTGCAGATGAGGGGGATGAGGAATTCTTAAATGATCAGCTGCTTAGACCCCCTGTGGGCCCGCCCTCCTGGGACAGTAATGTGGTGTGTAACCAACCCACCCGCAATCATAGCCGGCCAGAAGGCCACGAGGAGTCAGAGGAAAAGCAAAACATCAACAATGTAAGCTGACATTGTGTTGTCTATATTCTCTACCACATGCAGTTTAATACTTCTGATTGACTTCTTTGTGTTAAATATTCACAATTTCTCAGGGTAATACCAATGAACAGCCCACAGCAACTGAAACTCACAGCCCATTTGTTACCGATGGACAAACTGCCTTCTGCTTTGATCCCAGGTAACACCCAAACTCTCATAAATGCCATCTAAGTTTGCTGCACCCTATATTTTTTGAAACCTGTGCATTGTAACATGTGCAAAGTGTTTGTTCTGCTGCACAATCCCCTTTTGTTGGTATTCGTCAAGCAGCAGGCCACCCACGTTGCATCAGACAGATGCTCTTTATTAGCTCACACTCCTGGTTTTTGCGCACATCATCTCTTGACTGCTTATTTACGTGAGCTCTCTCTCCCTGTCTTTCTCTTCTTCTGTGCTCTCCCCGTGTGCAGCATGGACATGAAACGATGTCCACTCTGTGAGGTCATCTTCCCACCCAACTATGACCAGAGCAAGTTTGAGGAGCATGTGGAGAGCCACTGGAAAATCTGCCCCATGTGCAGCGAGCAGTTCCCGCTGGACTGCGACCAGAAGGTGTTTGAGAATCATGTGCTCACTCACTTTGATGGCCACCCGCTCAACTTCGACTGAAGAAACAGAAAATCAGCACATTCAGTCTGCCTACTTCCTGTCGCCACTGAAAAAAATCACTCTGCACTCTTTTCTGCATGTAATGGTGTGAAGAGCTACTCTTTAGGACTATACTGACTTTCGCTTTGTTACTTCAACTTAGAGAAACACTTTGAAGTGATGTGACATTTTGAAATGACATTGGACAGTGGAAGATTTCCATTCATTTGGAATTTGAAGAATAATTTAGGGGGATAAGACTGTTGTATGTACAATACCGATTTTAAATTGACTCGTATCACACAGATCTGTCAGACTACAGGATGTAATGAATCAGGGAAAGTGTTTACCAAACTTACATTTAAAACATCCAACCAAATGGTTCCCCCCTTAAACTTCACTGTACAGGTCATTTGCTCATTCTTTTTAGAAAGCAGCCTTGCTGCACTATATGCAGTCAGGGAGATATCTTCAGTGATTACATTCAGACATGATAATACAGTATATCATCAGATCATCTATTTTAGAATAATTAAAGCTACGGATATTGTGAAAGCCTTGATACTTTTGTGTATGATATAGATTTGATTTGTTAGGTTTCCTTTGTTTTGATTTATAAATATTTAATTGGGTTTTTTTGTGTCAAAATCCTTATGAACCTTCATAGCATCAGCTAATCGGTGCATGCTGAGCTTATGTTAAATTTCCTTCTTCGGTTCTTCTCTTTTACAATAAGTTATTTCATCCATAGATATGTTTCATTTGTTAAGTGAGTTTCATGTATCTAATACAAACTAATAAAGTCTGTTTGAATCTGAAATGTGTTAACAGTTAATGACACAGGAACACATCGGAGGAATTTTTATTTAAAATGTAACAAAAGTTTGCACAAAGCAGCTTTTGGAAGAAAAAATGCACATCACCAACCTCTGGTGTTGCCATTTTATACACATACTATGTTTTTTTTTAAACTTCAGAAACATATGAAAATATAATTTAAAGCACTAAACACAACAATACATTCACTGTACACTATATCAAAGACTTTCCTCCATACTGGCAGTACAATACTGTCACAATCTCAATTGGACCATAGTTTATTAACACTAACATCCATGCAGTGAAGATGTTACCTAATGGCTCAAAGTTCATAAATCCCCAATCTTGTGGCATGTAATGATCTGTGGTTCATTATTTCAGGGATTAAATGGTTTTCTACACATATTACATATATACCTTTTTGGCACACAGTAGAAGCTACATGTGTTTATCTCACAGCTCAACATAAATGTGCTTACGGCGTGGCTAGCGTCGGCCCCATCTTTCTTACATCCATGTTGAACACAATCAAATGTTTTCATAAGACCGGGAGTCGGTGAACAGCAGACAGTCTGAGCTATGCTGTCTGTGTAATGTCTGCATTGAACTGAATTTTTCTGAACTGTCAAAATAAAGCCATATAAAGATCTGTACTGATTGGAATGGTTTACAATTCAAGGCAACTACTGTACATACAGACATCTCACAATACTGGAAACACTGAAGGTTTGGTATACATCTTCCCATGAAGCGATGTTGAACTGACAAACTACTGCTCTGAAGGCCTTTTGCCTCGTTTTGGTAGCAACTGTACATACACCAGAAACGAGATATTGGCAAAAAATGCTAATTTGTTGGCAACTTGTTACAAAAAGTGCTTCAATACTTCACTGTAAAACAGCAAGGAAAACAGCTTAAGTATTCAGAAAGTGGCCAAGAACATTAGGCAACAATGAATGACACAAGAGTTCCCATGATCCCACTGAACAGCATAAATACTATCGGAACACTTGGGCAGGATTCTGGTGCTGAAATGCTTGAAAACGTCACCTGAGATCATCCTTTGATGCTCACACACAAGCGTTTGCAGTCAAACAGATGAAAAAAGGTTTGGAATACTTGATATGAATGAAAAGGAAACCAAATGAAAAAAAAACTGATTATTAACATTAAATCTGCATGAAAACACATTCTGATTGTTTTCATTTGCCTCTGTCACATTTTTAGGAACAAATGAGACAGAGGCAAGGTAATGTCCTTTCTCTAAAAAAAACATCCAAATCTTTCCTCAGTTTCCTCTGACTTCACACTGCCTTTACAAAAGCCCTCCTGTACATGCAAGGCTACTCGTGACTTGGTGTGGCCGTTCTCCGGTCTACAAGAAGCCCTCATCATCAACGAGCACCATATGTCAAAAAATATTAAGTGAAATAGATAAATGATAGCCTAAATGTGCAAAATACAAAACTTTGAACTATATAAAGATTCAACATTCAGAATAAAAGTTAAGGATGAATAATAACACATTTATACCATGCAATCAAAAATAGTGTTATAGCAAAATGGGATAAGAGATAGAGAAATAAAAGGGGGTGGAGGGGGGACAGCCATTGCTGGTGATGGTGGTGTTCAGATGATTGGGAAGTGGCCTGAGGGAGAGTGCTGGTCGCTCACTCGGTGTCTACTGCTGCATCTTGCGGATGATGTCAGTAGAGATGGGTGGGTGGAAGTTGATGGTGTGGTGGCGGAGACCCTGAGACGTTTTGTAGCTCTTTCCACACCGGCACTTGAAGGGTTTGCGCACCCTTATCTGGGTTCGGTGGCCATTCTTGGCATGATACTTGATCCCGTTCACATTCTGTTATAATGAAGCAAAGAATATGATAACCAACATCCCTTTACATATAATTACACGTATAAGTTAACATGTACTTGTACTGTGCTTCCCACAACTATGTCTCTCTCTCTCTCTCTCTCTCTCTCTCTCTCTCACTATATACTGTATATAGAAGATGCCTGTTGACAGTAAGCTATAGAAATGAGAAATAAAACATGTTCTTCAATCTTGTTCTGTCCCTGAACAGATGCCTAATACTGCCTGTCTGAGACTAAGTCATTGCCCATAACTCTGTCATTCACGTCAGCAATGCAATTTTCTCAAGCTGCACATCATTTGTCCTGACCGCACACACCAGATGTGAACGGAAAATCCTGTAAAACTCCACATCACTGAATTAGACTAGATCTATGCATCTATGTTGACATGCTGTAATGAACTAAGAACTGATTTTCCATTGACAATAGCAGAGAATCATTTTTGATTTTACATATGCAAAGAAAATCACATATCTCTCACATTTTGTCTCTCTCGCTGAGCATGGTAAGAATATTTCACACCATTTAAAGTTACATTATGTTTAATCTCTAGTATGTATTCTAAGAAGAGATGCTGAGTGACACTTACCTTGTATCTCTTTTTACAGCCTGGCACTGGGCAAGCAAAAGGCTTCTCGTCTCCCCCGTTCATGCACATGGAACTGAGGATGGACTCGGAGCTGATTGCACTCTCTGTGGTCCACGACTCATCACTGTCAGACTCCTCAAAGTCTACCTCCTCCTCATCACACTCGCTACCTGTGGGATGGTGAAAGACAGGTCAAACAGACTTAGGGCATCACGACCAGACATGCAATCATACAAACTGCTTTCCAAGGAGCTCTGATATATGAACACTTCATGATTAATCTGTGACAATGAAATCCTGGCCTGTGAGCCTTCAGGCCCACAAGCGTGGGCTGTTTTCAACATGTGCTTTGGGGCAGTGTTCCCATAATCTCGACTTCACGTGTAAAAGTGCCCAAGTTTCTGGAAAGACTGAAATATGACAATCGTGGGAAAGAATATTATGCATTTCACTGAATTCTTGGGGTCTGACATTTTTTTATCAATTAATTAAAGAGGTTATGTCAGAACACAAACTAAAAAAACCACAAGAACTAAAAATAAGAGCATTAAAGCCTGCTTCCTTTACAAAATAAGTACATGGGAAAATATCACAAGGGAAATAACTAAACTTTTTCTATGTAATGTACACTGTAGTGAAGTGGACTAATCAGCTGGACTATGGAAGTTGTCCCTCTTTCTCTGTAGCTTGAATGTGTATTATTAAAAATACTTCTTCCAAGCTCTCCTGCTGATGCTTTTACTAACTAATTAAGTTATGTGTGATGCCAAACTTTCAGGCCTGTATTGGGATCATAGCTGTTGAGTTAAAAAACCCTGTACTGGGAAACACTGAGACGTAACCGACAATTTAAGTGTAGAATTTTATACAATCAAAACCTAATCATTCAATTTACCAATAAAGCCATTACAACTGGCCCTATATATTAAATATATATTTATAATAATATTAATTGAAATTAATAATTTCAAGTTAATTACAGCTGCTTTTCTTCTCACCTACCACAGTGAGTCATTCTTATTTAATCCCAGAAGAGGACACTGACTCTTTAACCCATTCCCCTCTGAGAGCACTATCTAAGCTGGCAGAAATTCAGATTTACTTCAGCAGGGTGGATGTTTGCATTCACAGTGTGTTGAAAACGGATCTCCTGGTTGACTGTGAGTCTCCTTAACTGCTACACCACTCTGCTGCTTGCTTAATAAACAATGCATAGCATGTATTTAACTGCCAGCAGTCACTACATTCTGGACATCTAGCTAGAGAGGTGAACTAGTGAGTGTGTTAAGGACTGTTACAAACCTGTAGGCGTACTGCTGCGGAAGGAAGAGGAAGGAGTGATGGGGGGAGTGACTGGAGGGGTGAGGTTTCCACTGGTGTGGCGAGGCGGAGTGGAAACACTGCTGCGAGACAGACTGCCTGTCAGAGACAGAGACAACTTGGGCTGTACCTTCTTCTTTAGGGTCTCGTGTTCTCGCCGCGCAGCATCTGTCATGAACCTGGCATTGTGGAATGTAAGACCGGTCAGGGTTTGCAATATTTCTCATAAAAAGCGTTGTACATTCAATGTACAACTTGTTACTGTGGGATTGGCCTGATGTTTACAAAGTTCTGCTATTAAAGGTTTGCTACTGTAGAACACGTTTGGGGAAAAAAACATATAATTGGCTCAATTCCCATCACAAAAACCTTACACCAGGGTTTATGATGGATAGTAAAGTCCTTGGTAACTGTGTATCATAAAAATGAAATGTTAACATAGACTTTGTTAAAGCAAAAGTGGAATTAACAAATTAAGCAATAACCACATCAAGATGTGTTTTTGAAGGCAGGGAGACAGCAGCAGACCTTCTTGTACATTGGCTTGTTGCAGAAGGCTTTTAAAAACCACTATTCAAGCACCATATCAAAGACGGCTGGGATGAACCTAGAGCAATAAAAAAAAAAAAAAAAACAGCTCCCAAATACTGAAGCAATTCATCTAAGCAATCCACCAGATGACATTTGAAATTGCTGGGAGAAGCTCAATGGAGTAATACTCTACTGATGTACATCTTTACGGGGCAAAAGACTTGTTAATTATGTCAGATTTATAAAGTAGATTTAGTTATAATTGAGTTACTGCAGGAATAAGTGAAAATCCAGATGCTTTCTTTCTCAATAATAGTTCATACATTTCTTTACCTGTTGATGTAGCTGAGGGCAACGTATGTCGGCTGCTGCTGCTCCTGCTTCTCCAGAAGTCGGGGGTCTGTGTCTGAGTAGGCAGAGAGACAGAGAGTGGTTACAGCTTGTCACATAAGGCAATATTGAGAATAGCAGTGGTCTTGTTTTTTGTGTTGCAGTTTTCTGGTTTTCTCCCTATTTGGGATGGTCAGTTCCCCCTGCACTGCAGCCTTTGCTCCACTGGGAGGATAGAGAAGTTTTACACAATCCCCCCTGATCTAACCCTTCTCCAAACAGGCATCCAGATTTTCGTTTAAATGCTTAAACAGTGAAACATGATCAGTGCAAACGTTTCAAGTGGATTTATAGCAAATATACAAACACTTCTTTAATTTGACTTTTCTATGATTTCGAGGGTTGATGACTGGTTTCTGTATGCTTTCTGGGTTTGTATGTGCATTGCGTTTGTATGTATTTTTTATATTTAGCAGCTGTGAGAGCAATGCTAGTATTTTTTTTTCCATGAGTGAGGCTGACAGAAGCATGCTGTGGCTGAAGTGGGTGAGTCCAGGTATGAATGTGTGTGCATGAATATGAAGATTTGGGCTGTCAAAGAGCATGCATGCTCAGCTGACTCGAAGAATAAAGGCTAATAAAAACTATTTAGTGAAAATAATCAAAATGCAGGGTATTGTGCAATTGCAGTACAATTAGTTTAAACATGATGTCATGCACCACTGTCTAGACTAGAGTCAGTGTTTAGTTAAATATTGCTGAAAAAGGGCACTGTTTCCAAGCTGATGCTGGGTTCTTGACTAATTTTCTCCAGCCCTACTGTATGTACACTTTTTTTCTATTAGCATAATGAATTGCCCTCTAGCGTTATAAGGCTATTTCATTGTTGGTAAAATGCAGGGTTCAGTCTGTCTGAAGCTATATTCTGCTACACTGTACATTTTTATTTAAAATATACAAGAAGAAAGTTACATTAAATGTGCCTTGGCTTCTGAATTTTCATGGCACTCTTTGAAAAGCTGCTCTGTAGACACCACATTGCTCATACATGAACACACTTGACACATACTGTGTTTTCCCATGCTGTGCTCCAGACATTCATCTTGCTCAGCAGTGCTAAATGTACAACAATAGCCAATCTCCACACCCTGAGGTGAAGCAGGCCTGACTTCAAACGCTCTTCCCACTGCCATCCATGTGGGAGAAGAGAGATGCCCTATAAAACAACACTTACCAGCTGAGCCTCCCTGTCTGCCTCTGACAGAGCTGTGAAAGACTGCTACCCCCATGTGGTTAAAGCTATTGCTTGTTTCCATCCACAAACTCATTTATACACAACACTAACACCTAAGGCTATTTGTAACATTAAACGTTCATATTATACTTTTGTAAGGCACAATGACTACAGTGTAGCCTTAATAAATCTACATATTCAGCAAGCCAAAAACAAACAGCCAAGTCCTAGTTGATACATTTTAAAATGACTATGGCAATGATAGAAAACATAAGCAAATAGTGTAATTAAAGTAATCTGGTTAAAGAGATAAGCAACACCTATGCAAGGCTGTAATAAAACCCTGAGTCATACTACTTTATTACTTCGACCGTGTTGGGCTTTTCCTCCTGTTTGTTTGTTTGGAACAAAACACCCAAAACAGATTTCTATTAAATGTCTGCTGGACAGAAAGTCCTTGTATTAAAGAAGCGATTTGTTGAAACCAGCACTCACACGATTAGATTTTGGTGGTACTCTCTAATATCATTAGATGATGATCTATTTTTTACTGTAATGGGGACAGAGATCTCGCAAAACTCTCAAGGTGTGTCTGAAGGGGCAAGACTGGGGCTGGGTATCGAACGTCAATGCCACCTGAGATGACTCTGTACCATCAATTAGCAATAACTGTCTTGACAATTGGTATTGACAGTTGCAGGGCCATAATTAGTCTTGTTTATTTACTTTACTTTTTATGATTTGATCACAAATTTCCTGAACTCAAGCTAATTTTAGACTTAATATTAGTTAAGTAAAGTTCTTGTATAAACAAGTTTGTATATTATGTTAAATGGAAAAAAGCTTTAGTAGAAACACTTATATATGCTATAAAAGAACTATTCAAAAAAAGTATTATTTAAGTCCGAGACTGGCACCGATATTGGAGAATGTCCAGAGTTGCAAGATATGCATTACAAATTAGATATTTGTGAAATGTTTTGTGTATTCTTTTAACTGTACATAATAATACAATGTAGTCACTGTGGTTAATTTGTGAACTGGTATCACTCAAAATGAGCTCTGGGAACTGTTTTAGGTGAATTCAACTTCTCTAGAAGCCATAATGAGACATCTGTGCATCTAGACAAAAGCTAAAACAGTTTTTACGAATACTTACATTGTGTATAAATTACAGACATGCACACATAACCATCTATAAATGAAACACAAAGTGCAGACTGCACTACAGGCTTAATTCTGTCATGAACAAGGTGAAAGTTGATGTTGACCAGTAAAACCCAACCCAAACCACATTTAAGTAAAAATGAAAAGGCACACATTTTTAGAGGTCTAACAGGAATCTAAGTCAACAAACCAATGTCAGTCTTACAGAAAAGTGGACGATAAAAGATGCAGGGAACCATCCACTCAGTGGTAACGGCTAAGCCCCTTGGTTGACGATGAAATGGTGGCAGAGTTTTATGATACTGGCAGGTAGGCTCTAATAACAGCTTAAACCTCAGCGCCTAAGGCTCAGGAGGCCTTAGCTGTAAGCAAGTGTTTCATTAACAGTGGATTTATCCTCAATGAGAAGGACAGAACACTTCTCTCTAGTCTCCAGTCAAAGTCATGGAAACAGAGTAGGAAAGACACAATCATAACAGCACTATTCCCCTGCCAGAAGCCAGAGGCAGTGCAAAGACTATTCTGAGCGCTGTGTGTTGGTATGTGTGTGCGTGAGTGCACAAGAAATCCCTCCTAAGATCCCTAATGAGACTCAAGGAGTGGAATGGCGGCCTGCTCACAGACTGCTCAAACGGCAGTGGATCAATCTGTTCCCACACGCTGTAAATCAAACACACCTCAGGTGGGAACTGGGGCGAGAGAGGCCTGCAGGGGCCAGTTCCCCGCAGACTCTGCTATTCTTTTGGGGCCACCAGCATTCAAGGAGAGGTACGAAGGCGCCTCAAGTAGAGATGAGAACCGCTCTAATCAAACTACGAAGGTGGTCCACCTTGGTGGCCGACTGTTAGAAGCCTTCTGGGAAACAAAAAAGGGCATTTATTCACCGTCACCTATTCCAGAGGCAGACAATCAGCTCCTATAAGCCCGTCAGGTGTGGAATAAATTATAAAAAAGTAGACAAGAACATATATAATACATATGTATAATTAATGTATAATAAGGCTCTTTTTTATTTTTACTGAAATATACTCAGATTTTTTAAAGATGTTTCCATTTTCAGCAAATTTTGTTTTCTGCCAATTGCAGTTCACAGCAAACAGAGTTATCTCTCTGCAAAGTGAAGAGAAAAATCAGGATATGGAGGAAATTTAAGAAAAGTGCTAATTTTCTGCAGTTCAGAAAAACACTAAGTAATTTAAAAAACATTTATTGAAACTCCACCCAACATTATAAATGCATTATGTTTCCATTAGGAGTTTTGCATTACATTTTTAAAATTTGTTTGGTACCCATTTTTTCTCAATTTAAAACCCTGATACACATCCCCTTAAAAAACGCTAAACTAATATACCCTACAGTATATATTTCTCAGTTCATCAAACCTGCTTAGCCTTAATGCGCACAAACCTTTCTATATAGTATATTTCTATGTGTCTATGTGTGAAGCATGTGTATGGGAGCATATACTGACTGAGTCAGTGGTTGCAGTGTAGGAGTGCAGAAAACATGATGCAACATGTTCTCATTAAGGCCTCTTAGACGACCTGCAACAGTCATACACCAAACCTTCCTAAGGCAACAGGGGAAGTGACGCCTTCTGCCCTCTCATAAAGGCCTCCACGACCCTCTTGCTTGATCGTACGTACGTGCACGCTCCTACATACATGCACACACACACACACACACACACACACACACACACACACACACACACACACACACACACACACACACACACACACACACACACACACACACACACAAACAGAGCGCCCTCTCTTATTTCCACTAGCGTCTGGCTCTCCTATCCACCCTCATGGCCAAATGCATTGTGGGGTAGAGCAGAGTGGTGAGCATTATGGTGACATGTTTATAGCGGCTGTGAGCAGCGGGGGACATTACCAGGAGTGGTGGCACAGGTAATTCATTACGATGTGACCTCTGAAGAGGAAATGAAACTGAGTCAAGCTCCATGTGTAAGCCGCCATTGCGGGTTTCTAAAAAAAAATATGGGGAGGTTAAAATGATTTACTATAAATACGCTTAGCACAGAAATTAAGTAGTAATTAAACGCATACACATGCACTAAAACACACACGTTCATTGTTAGTCAATGCAGACATAATATGGTAGCTGGATTTGGGATATGCAATGGGGCTAAAACTATTGATTATTTTAATTTTCGATTAAGATGCCCATAATATTGTCAATTTATTGTTTAGTGTACAAAATGGCCAAAACGTATCAGTTTCTCAGAGCTCAAGACTCAAAAACCCGTATATTTGGAAAGCTGGAAAAACACTTCTGCTTAAATCCATAGTTAAAGTAGGTGGGATATCAGCTCTCAGGACCACAGTTATTTACAGAAAGCAGATCATTTCGGGGATACACCAGGTTTTTAAATGAAGAGTTACGCAATTTGCAAAACAATACATGAAAAATGACCAATAAATAACAGAGTTTTACGTTAAATTTAGCTTTTACGGTTTAATTTATGTAGCTGTAGTAAAAGAGGAACCCTTATATCTGTAGAATTTGACATGGGAGAATATCTTATGTTTTATAAGAAAAGTAACACACTTCAGCAAAAATATCACATTTGTTCTGCATCAAACTATGTGCCCATGTTGTGTGATGTCAACACAAGCAGTACATCATCTCCTATAAAGAATGTTTTATCAAGTACAGAAGCCCCTCATGTCACAGTCAGGAACAGGAGCACTGGTGTCGGGGGATGGGGAAATGTAATTAGGCCCACCAGGTGCACAGACCAGGGACTAGTTACTGCTTCCCAAATTTATTACTTCCGTGCAGATTTTGGGGGTGCATACCAAAATATACTAAATGAGCCTCCAGTGAGAATCAGCAACAAACAGACTCATTGTTACCGAAGCCTGGACACTTCAGGCCATCAGTGCGCCAGGCCCAGCAGTACACACACCATCAGGCCTACATAACATGGTCGCTATTTGCTTCTGATCTACAGTGGCCTTGCTGCTCAGTGACAAAGCAAACATTTCACTGGCTTAGTGCGTGCAGTTGTTTTCCTGCTGCACAAGAATACTAGACCATTGAGGAGATATCTCAAGCTTAACATGACTTTTTGGCTCAGTGTTAAAAAACTTTCCTCTGGTATTTTCTGGGGCTCATTAGGAAAGGGTTTATATTAAGAACATGGAGCTTTTAATCTCTACATCATCACATCTATGACCAGTAATGTCTTTGGGCTTCTTATTTTTAAAGTTACTGTAGTAAAAAGTACACAGATGAATGTGTACAAATCCACTTTGTACAGATTATGATATATTCAAGTATAAGAAGTATTCTTTAAAGTATTAATTAGCCTATTTATATGACCTTTTTGCCAATTATCATTTTCAATATGTTTTTCTTTACTGAGGTTTGGCCTTTGCAGGCTAGCTAATGTATGACACATTACGTTGTGTTATTAAATGAGTCCAGCAAGTAAGTGTTGGCCTATAATATCCACCATAAGCTTTTACTGTACAAACCAGGCCTCAAGACAGTCCTTTCAACCAATAGCAAAGCAGCGCCACCTCTCGTTTGCAGACCTGACCAGCAGGCCGGCTGGGGAAAACGGGGACAAGAATGTGTGCTTGTTTTCCAGGCGCCTAATTATAAAGGAGAATGTGCTTTGAGCAGCAGGCCACCAGATGAGGAGGAAGACAGGCCAAATCAAGCACTCTCTCTGTAATTATGCTTCACAGGCACTTGGCACAACGCACAAGATTTCGCACTTCTCAGAGTGGGCACAGGCCAGTAGACAAAGGAGGGGGGCAGCAAAGTTTTTCCACTCTGAGCCAACTAATTGCCTCATTATTCCCCAATAAGTCATTGGGAAGCATTTTTTTCTAAGGCTAACACCTCGGACACATGCACAGCACACAATCTGAGGGCAGAGGATATTAAAGCCAGTCAAGCAACAAACAAGGACAACACAGACAGCTGGGCCTTGTCAGCTTCAATAATAAGAGTCTGAAATATTAGATTGGGAAACAGATGTAGGAACTTAAAGAATGTCAAACTGTGAAGAAGGGAATTCACTTTGTAGACTAGGCTTAGTTAAAAGATATACATGCTTTAGCACTAAATGCTAAAATGTACTTCAATATAATGTAAAATGTATGGAAGATAAAATCTAAATTGAAATGTAGTTTCTAAACCTTTATGCCCTCAAATTAATACTTGGATATATAAATATTGTATGGAAGACTAAAACAGAAAATAAATATACAGCATAAGCAAAATAAATAAATAAATAAAGTGATACACAAATTTCTATAGATAGTGATATGCTGCTTTTATGTATTTATATAATAAAGTGTATAGGTGCTATAAATACATTGGCCTGTGGCACTAAACACACAACCACCTGGAGCTTTACATTAAAATCCTAAAATGAATTTCTGATGTAAACCCAATACCATGCTTTAACTTGTACATATTACTAATGTAAATAAAAGCATTACCTGTACACAGAGGGGATTTTGACCAATATACTGTACAAGCACATCTAACAACTGCTTTTCACATAATGGCCATCAATTGTCACACAAATAACTCAATCAGAAAAATGTATCATAAAGTAGCTGAGGCAAATAAATGTTTTCATATCTTAATTCATAATGAACAGGGAGTTCTTGTGTTATTGTTTTGCCCAACATGAACTAGAGGTGGTGCTGTTTATTGTGGTGGGACCTGATGTGCAGTCAGGAGGGCAGCTGTTCTAGCATTTGCTGTTCTAGCATTTGCACTCAGATGGTCAGATTTTGGATGACATACATATCCTTTAAAACCACATGACAACAACTGCTTTAAAAACAAAAACAAACAATTGATAAAACAAAGCTGTTTGCAAGGAGGTTATATTGTAATGGCGTTGGTAACATTTGTGGATTTGTGGATTAACACTGACTCAAGAGTGATTTCTTTTTTTAATGAAATGAATACTGCAACTTTAGGCAATACATGACTCATAACTAGTCTCGTCCACCGAGCGGACAGCCACAACAAATGTTGAACACCATCTCAAGCTATTTTCTTTTCAGAAACCTAGAAATCAGCTGCAGACAGCATATACAGTTAAAAGTAATATGGGATATGTGGAATGGAATATTTATTAAAATAGGCACGTATTATTATTAGTATTATTAGTATTGCACATAAACTCATTACATTGATTTGGTTTGTCATACATAGGAGAATATGATATCTAAATTATGAGATCTAATTTAGATTTGTTTAGACTTTGTTTAAGAGTACATCATTATCTCCAGAAAGTTATTAAAACTGCACTATGTTGTCAGGCGGATGGAAACGAGTAGTAAGTAATCAGTGTATCTTCATTGGTTCCTGCTGCAGACTAGCTACAAGTTAACTCACGACGCTTCGAAGGCAGCTCTGCGCGCGGGCCTTGCGCTGCAATAATGTTGCACGAGCGAGCCGACGGAGCATAAAGAAACTGTCTTCCTGTGTGTGTTTCAGTGCGGTTCGGTTGGTGTTGCAGCTATCTAATCAGTGATACGGCGTTGGTAAACAAATGTATATGGTGAACAGGAACTGTAATATATCTTAGACATCAACCACCACCACACCTAGCAACACGGTTGTCAGGACGCAGGAAATAACTTGCTAGCTCGCTAATTTAGCCACTTCTGCTAGCTGCTAACCTCGGTCATTGCTTGCCCATTACTTATCGGCTCTTACCGATGTGGTTATCCTCGATGTGCACGATTAGCTCGGCCAGAGAGTCGAAGTGTAGTCCGCAGCCGCCGAACCTGCAAGCGTTGGAAAAGAAAGAAGCAGCGGCGATGCCTGTCATGGTCGTTGCTGCATTAGAAATGAGGGCAGGCAGCAGCAGCAAGCAGCGACCTGCGGGGAGACAGCAGGCGGACAGCGGTCGGAACAGCTGGAGCGGCAGGGGCGGTGCGGTGCGTCAAACCAGCTGGAGAGAGAGAGAGAGAGAGAGAGAGAGAGAGAGAGAGAGAGAGAGAACCAGACAGGAAGTAAGGCGGATTGTCTTTCATTAGAAAAGCTTGAACTTTTTTTTTTTAAACAAATTGAATATGAATAGACACAAATGTTATATAATAAATGTAAATTCATAAAACTTGATTAATATTTATCTTAAGTGGCATTAAATAAACAAACAACATGTTTCTGCTGCTATATTGACAATACCTGCCTACTAGACACCAAAGTAGTTTTTTAAGACTTTAGAGGACACTAGCCACTAGCCTAACACGATCTGGTATGAGTAAAGTTGGCTACCTGTGTACGACTTGCAAAGCAGTGATCAGCAATATTAACTACCTTTACTGTTAAAATACTTTAATACAACTGTTGGTCAAATTCTCTGGGTGGGCAAAGCAGAGAAAGGGGAGGTAAAAATGAAAGCTCAGATGGGCTGTCATTTTCTCAAAGGAGCAGGATATACCTACCGCCATTTCTAGCCACAGGGGGACCATATGCAGGCAGGGGGAACTCATATTAATGTTAAAGAAGCCTCATAAAGGGAAATTTTCATGCCAAGTGACAAGTGATTGTATTGTCTCTCAGTGCGTAATTCTCAAATAAATTTGTATTATTATAATAATAAATAGACTTTAGAAACTATACAATGTATTTTATTATGTATGATACATGGTAATAATAAAATAAATAACATTTTAGCAAAGTCACAGTTTCCCCATGAAAAAGACAACTGGCATAACTAAAGTAGTTATTTAAAGCATTTGTAAAACACTGAGGAAATTAGTTTGACGCAGACTTTGTGTACTTAATATAATGGGAAGGGGACTTTCAGTAGCTAATCAGCACCTTTACTACAAACAACCTGCTGAATCCTTCCAACTTTTCAATTTGCCCCCCATGCAGTGCCTTCCCTGAAGGTGTATACTGCTTTAACAAACTCTTTTTGTTCATTTGAATCCTATCTAAATCTGGATTTGTGTCCACTTATAGCCACACTTAAATCATTAATAATTATAATAATAATTTATTGATATAATGCAATTATCACTAAGTATCTTTTGTGATATCATTGTGGCATGCATCACACACAAAGCAGCTGAAAAATTTCTTATGGCCACAATGTGGCAGTGTTGGTCAGTAGATAAATTAGTCATGCTTGTTCTTTGTGTTCAATGATTTATGGTATTCTATAACTATCCCAAACTTCTACCAAAAGTGTTGTTGCATACATGATGCTAATACGTACACAAAGAGAGCAGTATCAAATATATTTTAAATGCAAGTTGCTTCAAGCTTCTGTCTGATGTTATGTCTACGTGGATAGTTAGTACCATCAAGAGCACTTGATGCATCACATGCTGCAAGGCTTTTTTTTTCATTCAGTTGCTTCGGATAGAGACAAGCTTGAAACGAACACGATCCCATTTAGATGCTTGCACAGTTTTGAATAGATTCAATTTTAATTTTCAGTTCACAGAAAGTAAAGAACTACAGCTTCTTGGTGCTAATTTGACTTAAAGTACTTCTCAGAGCATTAGATATGAAACGTTTTGCATTTCGATTTTTCCATGTCTGTTTTCAGTTGAGAGATGGAGTTTTACTTTCTCCAGTTACTTTCTTTTTTTGCTTTTATAGATTATGCAGTAACTTTAAGTTTACGCCTGGTGATGGTGTAGTGGGTCATCATTGGGCCCAGTCCATATTCAGATCAGGCACCACAGTTCCCGTCTTGAGAACATGTGGGACATTACTTTGAAAGCATCTCACACAGCCTCTTGAAGCTAATGGCTTTTGTTTAAGAAGCTGGCATTGCCTATCCACAATCATTTCTTGATGGTTGAGCAGCTGTGATTTCTTGATCACAGCTGCTCATAAGTAACTAGACCCTATTGCCCTCTTTGACTTACCCAACAAGAACTAACCAACAACATAATTTGCTCTTTGTTAGATAGTTGCATGCACTCCCACAAACTACAGTGAAGAGGGGTACCTAATTTCTTTTCTAGCTTCTACAATTTTGCACCCAGCAGAGACGTCACAATGTTGTAATATAAATGACAAGAACGAAATATTTAAATTACACTTTTCAAAACCCAGCCAGAGAACATTTATGAATGGTTTTACAAACAACTTTAATAATCCAGTATGAGCCCTCAGAAGCCAAATTCAGATGTCAAAAGAGTGATGTACTTACTCACAAATGCTGAGCACAGAGGACATCACCCTACACTGTTGTAAATCTAAAGAGTCATCACACAGGCATCACCATTCACCAGCCACGTAATGTAAATGTTACAGGGTTGAGTGTTTGAGTGCGGGAATGTCAATGGGGTTATCTACTGGGAACCTCCCAGCACATATGTTTTGTTGAATTAGTCTTTCAGTTCCACCATAACCCTCCACAGCAATGTTTGGCATCCCATGATCCGAGTCTCTCCCGCACCAGTGGCGTTACCTACTCTTATGGATAAAGTTATACTGAATTAATTAATCACTGCACATTTGTTTTTAAAAGATGCAGTGACATTGACACTGTAGAGCAGAGCATGACGAAACACTAAAGATTCTCATTTTTAAGAGTAAAATGTAAATATACTTTGCAACTCGCCCCAGATTTTGATAAATAATGTCAACATTGTCATGTTTTGGCAGTACTGTAACAAGTCCTGGGGTCATTATTCAATATTTCCTAATCTTTAACCACTAAACAGCTAAACAATGGAAAATATAAATGGAACTTGGGCTGTATCCATTGGTAAAACAAGCCTGGTAATCAGCCACTGTGAGTCTATGAACAAAAGGAATGAGAATTGGAATGTCTCTGTCACTGTTTTCCAAATCCTAAATAAAATGGACAATATGGTCTCTCCATATTTTGCAGTTTGCAAGGGTAGTAGGGGTGAATTTGTAAACATAATTTGCCTGAGATCTGCTAATAATAGATTAAATTCTTCTAGCTTTTAATTAAAATACCTTTAAGACATTTTGCTGTGTTTTTCACCTCCATCTTTTATGCAACATTACACTTAGTAAAGCTGTTTTTTTAGAAGTGAAGATAATAAACAACTGAATGTACAATCTGCCATCTAACGAAGTGTTGAAATGTGGACAACAATGGCATGCACTTACACTGAGAGGCCAATGTTTCCATCCCTGCAGGCAAAATTGTCTCTGCTTAAGGTGTGGAGAGCAGGAAACAATGTTTTACAGTAACATTCCATTAACATCTGTTTTCCATCTTTGTTGTTGGACAAAGTGAAATATTTCTGAAGGAGTTTAATATTTTGTTTACAATTTGAAAACCTGTATGACACTTTTGTTATTTTAACCTCCTTCGCCTTTTGCACCTGCTGCACCAAAGCATCCTCGCTGGTGCTAATCTTCCCAAGGTGATCTTACTGAAAAGCACAATAATAAAAGGTGTAGTATAATATAGATCAAATCTGCTTTAGTGCGGGTCACTGACCCAAACTGTATCGGCTCTTTCCAACCTTAATAGTCTGCTCCTTTGGGAGCATAATGTTTGGATTGGTTGGAAAATATATTGGCAATAAAGAGACAAAAGGATGTCATAAACGTTGATTAAAGCTCTGGTTAAAAGACAGCGGCGGAGAAGCTCTGAGTTATGAGGGCTTTTCAGACTGCATTATTGTTTCAGTGACAGAGCTCTTAGCGTGTCTAGTGGAGTGGTCGCAGGCGAGTAAACATTTCTCAATGTGTGAGGAGTCATTAATCCCTGAAGCCGAGGATGGCTTCACTAACGGTGTCTGTAGCCCAAGAAATCACAGCCAGTTGGCACCAGTAGGTCACACAGAGCTCCAACATGAATGCTTTGTACTCCAAAGCTGTTTAAATCTCAAAAAGTCTTAAAAAGTGTGGAACAACTATGTGTTTTGCAAGTTTAATTCATTTGTGAAGCTTGATGATACATGTAAAGTCTGCCAGGATTTGGCCCTTTTTTGAGAGAAATGTTTTGTTAAATTGGATTGCTAACTCCCCTGGACCACAAAATTTAAAGGGCCTGAAAATTGCCAGTTTTACTGGTTTATGCTTATTCAATTGAAATGATTAGGTTAGATTAATTGACTACATGCTAGGTGGGTACTGGAAGATTTTCTAATCCTTGGGGGCTTGGTAATAGTGGCAGGTTAGCAGGTTAATCCAGCCATTAATCTTTTTGTTATTGCATAATAGACATCCTCCTGGATACACAGGTGGCTAGTCATCATATCTTAATATTGCATATACATGAACACCTTGTAATGTAACTGAATTTAATGGAACCTCACTTAGATGTTTACCTTTTTTCTCAGTTACTAAATCAGATAAGCCTGTTTCACAGAAGACATGTTTACATTTCACAGTAGGAAAAACACAAATTAACAAGGGCTGAATTCTATTTAGCAGCTTAATTTTCATTTTCAGGGTCAGCGTGGTTTCTCTATCATTAACAAAGGCTATAAGTGCATTTTTATTATATATATATATACATATTTATTTAAATTTTTACAGTAGGTGGAGTCCTAAAAAATGTATTTTCAGTAATGAAGTGTGATTGGATCTTCTCCTTTCTCACTTAGTTCAGTGATTTCACTCCGCTCATGAGACAGTTCAGAGATCAGTTAGAAGGACGCAGTGCAGCGCTCTAATTTGCATGCCAAATGGGTCAGTACTGGAGATAAAGCTCTGCACCACCACACCCACTCAGGTCCAGCAGTGTCCATCCATGCCTCTGGGTGTGCATTTGCAATCTCCGCCCCGCTCGCGCCGCCTCCAAGCGGACCGCAATGATTTAGAAGTTCAGGAATCCCACGTGACGTCACCCGGGGGTGACGTTATGCTTCTCTAAATAGATCGTATTGTAATCTTTTCTCAGTCCAACGTGGTTTCTTCTCAGAGACTGCTTCAAATTTTCTACACTTGTTTGGTAAGTTGAAAACCTCACACCACCATGCAGAGGACCGTGCACGCGCCCCTGCAGGTTTGTTTTGCTTGTTTAAAGCGATTCTTGTTACTTTTTCTCCTCCTTTTCCATGCAACAGCTTGTTTTCTTGTTCACTTCAGCAATCGACATGTCATGTTTTTTTTCTTGTTGTTCTCAATTCACGTGTGCAAGTTTTAGAGAAAGGGGACCATGTTAGGTTTGTTAGAGTAGCCAACATGCATTGTCATCTCATGTCGGTGTCCGTGCGTTGGCCTCTCTGTTGACTGTTGTTGAAGTTAAACGCGGAGTCAAGTGCCGCCGCGGCCGCCGCTGCTGCTGCTCGGTCTGTCAGACAGCTGCGGGGACAAGTCTGCAGGAATTCATTTCAAGTCCGACTGAAAACTACACAGTGGCTCATTGCAAAGGATGATTTCCATTGCACTTAACACCAATTTGGCACGTCTTCCAGTTTTTTCTATTTGCTCCATAGCTCAACGCTGGATCCCTGCACCATTGCCATTCCTGTCCCATCTCGGGATACGCAGAGCCGCCGCTCTTCCCGGACTGTCTGCGTGCTGCGGTTCACCAGTGACCGTCTGGGAAATGATAGCCCGGTGGTTTTGCTGTCATGCCAGTTAAAAAGAAAAGAGTGATGCTCTTGTTCCCGTGAAATTTACGTTCCTTTTTTCTCTTGAACAGCAATGTGACCACCAACATTACGTCATTCTGCAGGCCAGTCCATATTTGATTAACCGCTGAGATGTTGAGGGTTACTTTCAGGAAGGTTGTGCTGACGATGCGCGCTTTGTGGCTATACAGCTTGGGAAAAAAAAGAAAGAAAGATGTTTTAATCATTTGATTACTCTTCGCTGTCATTATGTGACACTATCAATAACCACTTGTTTCTCATGCACGCTGCTTTAGATTAATGTGGAGGCTTCCGGTTTTATTGTGTCCCTTTTAATTGGCTGTGTTAATAGGACCTGATAATAAGGCATTCAATTATAATGATGATGTTGGTAATTCTGATCATTTAATACAGACTGAGATGGACTTGTATTTATTTCATAATGGTGTTGAGAACAGGCACCTATTGTATGTTACTTCAATAGAATAAGCTACTTTTTATGAAAGCAACAGTTTGAGAAGATTGGAAGATGAATACACTACTCTTTCACATTTTCCACTTCTTTGTTGCAAGAAGCCATGGCAGAACATCTTTAATCTTTTTTCTTGAGACTGAGAAGTTAATTGTGACTTGATACTACTACTACTACAACTACTACTACTACTACTACTACTACTACTACTACTACTACTACTACTACTACTACTACTAATAATAATAATAATAATACATGATGAATCAGCTTTTTATTTGTATCAAATTCTGTCAGTAATATTCTATGGAGTGAATAGCCAACTAAGGAAAATACATATGTAATATATCATTTATTAATAATAACATAAATACTTAGTCCCTGACTCTACATTAAACTTACTGGATAACTTGAGGTATTTAGTAACCTTGATGCAGATCTAATTCTTTACATATTTTACACAATGTTCAGCTTGATTGCCAGCGGCTCATTGCAGTAATGAAATGTGACCTTTATTTGTTTATGGTTGTTGCATGTGCTCAAGGTGAAACATTCCTCTGGTAATGATTGTGCGTTTGTAGGAAGGGGTCGAATAACAGAAATCATAACACCATCATCAACAGTTTGACCCAAAAGTCTCCTTTCACTTTAAAAAAACTATACATATTTTATTATTTTGACTTGCACCTTGTTGATGTTAATACATTCTGTGACTTTAAGAACAAAGTATAAAATCTTTTGGAAGTAAGGATAATGTGAGTGGTATTAGTGCCATGGTAGCCCGCTGAGGGGACATCTTTGTGTTTGTTATGAGTTTACATGTTGTGGAAGAGACAAGTAATTCATAGGTCTTGAGGTTTACATCAAAGCAGTCTTTATTGTCATGCATTCATTGAAATGAACTTCATGTCCAGGGAATACATTGTCTAAGAAGGCCATGTTCCCTGCCTTAGGGTTCGCCGTGATCCTACCTTGAACTTGTGCTGTCAAAGGCCCAGGCTATAGGGAGCTGGGGATTTGAATTGCTGTGCATGTTTGTGCTTGCTTTAACCTATTTGCCTTTGCACCCTAACCCATCTTTTCCTCACCATATTGTTTAAATTCTAATATGCGATCCACCTGGAGAATTCAGCTCCTCTTGAACTCAAACTCCGGACCCTAATCCTGCCCTCGCACACATCAGGATACAGTTAATGTAAAGTGTAACCAAATTTCCTCTGATAAACTAAAACATCTAGTATATCAAATGAGAGCCAAGTGCTTCTTCCAAGGAAAGGGGCGTTGAATACTGATACTTGTAAGTGTGAAAGCTATTGGATAATTCACAGAGGCCTTCACATAATTAATAGTTAAAAGTTGTATGCGTCATATGGTTCAAATTTCCTGGTAAATGTGATGACATGACAAGTCCCATTTTAGAAACAGGAAGGTAAAAGGTAAAAGTAACACTTTTGCGTTTGTTTTTTTGGTCATGACACTTATTATTATTGCTCTCAGTCAGTTTGTCATGTTTTTGTGATCTTTAGTAAAGTTAGAAAAGAAGTGACTCATAATCGTACAGGTGTTCTGGAAGAAAGCCTGAAAACAATGGTGACAATAAGAATTAATAACTTTATTTGAGATAAAAACTTGGCCTAAAATGTAGAGAATAATCAGCGACATATCCACAGGCTTTTTGAAGCACTGCTTCCTTAGTCGTACTTGCCATCATCCTGGGTTTGGGTTCAGGGTTAGGATCGGCAGTGTTAGTCATGTTTGTTGTGTCAAAGGAAACCAGGTGAGTTTTTAGGGGCCCTGTAGTAGAGACGGAGTGAACTGGTGACAGAAAGAGAGACCAGGGCTCATTGCTCCCTGACAGAGAGACCCTGTCCAGACCCTGTTCTGCAGACTCGGTCATGAAGTACAGCTTGTTAGGAAAACAGCACTGCTTAGCATAACACAATATTTGAGTGTTTTGACGGTGCTTGAGGAAATAGTCTGTACCCATGAAAAAGACACACATGTACATAGTGTATGAAGGCATTCATGCTTGACACGTGACATGTGGCAGTGAATTATGGGTTCGTTTTTGTGAATTGATGACAGTGGCAGGTACTAGTAGCATAATAAACTTTGTGCTGTATATGAGTAATAAATAGCAATTGTTGGGTGCAATATCACTGCTGTAAATCATTTTTAATGTTCCAGTTATTAGCAAGAGCATACATGATAAACAAACACCTAATGCTGATGATTAAATTATTAGCTTCTTAACAGACCCCTTTCAACTGTTTGTTTTGGTGGGATTGGATGAGTAAGACAAAAGAAAACAAAAAATGTTGCATTGTTAACTGTAACTTTTTATCTACAAATTTCATTATTTAGCTTTACATTTGTGGTGTCATAATATAGATGCACCTACCATCTTTCCTAATTCATTTAGGCACCATTCAAATGTATAGTTTGTAAAGGTCTAATTTACTTATTGGTGTGCAAAGTGAGTATCGTTAACTGCAGGTACCCTGGATGTTCACATGCTCTTGATGCAACTTTGGTTCAAACCTCACAGGGGCCAACTAGGACCTTCTTGTATGGATTTTAAATGCCCGTTCCCTGTTTAACTGCATGTTTAGTGTTAAGAATCTTCCTGCTATTGATCAAGGCACTGGCTCAAAGATAAAGATGGTCCCTTGCTGCTGTGCTGTGGCTGGGGATTAATAAAGACTACCTTACTTATCATCTTACTCCCTTATCTGTTAAAACATCTGTCAGAAAGTGCAGGGAATCTGTAGTGTTTGCATGTGGTGAGTGCTCAGAGGTTGTTTGTGTTGGTCATTGATGAGGATATTTAAAATGGCATACGCACAAAGACCTTGAAATCAGAAATACGTAATGATAACACAGAAGCCAGCAGTCAATAAATGTGATGTTAGAGGCAAGGGTTTAAGTCCAAAGAATACTCAAATAATACTTTTGTACCTTAATTTCCTAAGTATAATAATTTAAAATTGAATTTAAACGTAACATTTCTTTGAATAGTGTTAAATATTAAATATGTCTTTCAATGGCATGCCACTGCTCTTGTTGTGCTTATGGTTTGATCATGAGAAGCTGTTAAAATGCACCTGTTATTTCTGTTGTTATTCTCTCTGACATCCTGTCATAAATATAGTCACACTGCTTTAGATATATTTTTAAAGCTGAATGCAGCATCCATCCTTGTGTGCATTTAGTTTATGTGGGTAAACAGAGAGACAAGACATTTAGAGAATCTATTGGTTTTTCCTTTTTTATGAGTGAATGTCGTTTCATTTTATTATTTTTGAACAGAGCACAGGTATGAGGCACTCCTCTTTTCTGGCCAAGTTAGCCCTCTTTTTCACTCTAAATTATTAAAGCATCTAAAACAATAACTGAAGCCATTGCACATTTGGCTTGATGCATGGCTGTAGTTTACAGAACAATTACTTACAAAGCACAGATCTGGCACTAGTCACAGGTAAACAAATGTTTTTAAAGCAATTAACAGCATCTTCGGTCTCCTTCGTGCGATTCTGCTCTGCCACCACTTCCTTGTCTCGTTCTCACTCTGACATGTACAGTACACCGACTGATTAACTTAATGAAATCATTACAAGATTGCTGACTGTAAAAATCGAATGTCAACTTCATCTCAAAAAAGGTATTTAATGAGTTTTAAGTTCCTTCCATTTAAAGTTTAATTTGCCTCACTGCATAAGTTCATTTGTGAAAAGGGATTTTTCACATTACTTCTGGGTAGCAATTGTAGTTGCCAGACCAGATGTGTTAAACCAGATTCTGTCACTTTGCGGTAAGAATAAATATTTGAAGACCACAGTTAGTGTTTAATTTTAAATTTCAAACATGGTTTATCGTGTCATTGTTTCCATCCAAATATATTAGCTGAAACCCATCACAATTTTGCCTAGAAGTGTACCTCTGTACAAGTGACAGTAACTAGCTTTTTTAGAGTGCTATAGAAATACACTATTTTCTTGTTGTAGTTTTTGTTCATGATAAGCTTTAGAGCAGGTAGTAGTAATACAGCAGATCGTAGTCTGTTTAATTACATGTAATGAATGCATAGTAATACAAAATTAAGTATGTTGTACTATGTAAATGCTTTTCCATTTTTTCCAGTCCTTTTATAACCCACAACCTTAGCCTTGATGTCAATTTAGTGGAACAGATTGCTGTAATCTGAGAAAATTGTTTATTACGGAAAATAACCACACAGCTGTTTCAGGTGCAATGGCAATTCTAGTATAGCGTGACACAATGTGTATATTTTTATCTTGGATGCAGGTGACTCAAGTCATTCACTTCTTCTTCTCTCTCTCCTTTTGTCATTTTTTGTAGTTTTATGAGAAGGTGGCCAGAGTGATGAACTCGGACCAGGAAAGGCCGTATGTGTGCAACGCTCCTGGCTGTTCTCAGGTGAGTGTGTATTTGTGTGTGTGTGTGTGTGTGTCTGCCTGTAATATTAAGAATTTACATTGAGGAGGTCTTAGGAGTGGGTTACTAACGCACCATAAGGGAGAAACAGAATAGCATAGATCTGAGTGTAACACAAACTGTAAATAATGCTGCAGGTGTAAAAATCCCTATAGAAAAAAAATGCTCTTTGAAATCAAAACCAGGGCTGATGCTCTTTTAGGATGCACTCTTCAAATGGAGAATGCTGTTTTGGTTTAAAGCTTCAGTGTACTGGTTTGTTTGTTTTATAATCTGGGAAGAGAAAACCTTTTTGTCTTTATACATACAAGTCTTAAAATTCTACTTTTTCAAAACTCAACAGCGATTCCCCACGGAGGACCATCTGATGATACATAGACACAAACATGAGATGACCCTAAAGTTCCCCTCCATAAAGAACGACAACATGTTATCAGGTGAGTTAAGTCTACATCAATACACACTCACAAACTTCCTCAGTCACGTTCACTGGGAACTTGTAGTCCATTTGCAGGTGTGTGCCTCAGTGACTCATGCTCAGACACACTTGTCTATCATCAGAAAACTTCATGGCGTGTCTATAACAGTTGTTTACAGTAATGTATATCATACAACGACACACGATACCTTGCAGTTCAGCTTTGTTACTACTTAATGCACACTTTAGGAGGTGCTGACATCGGACTGGAGAAATCAGAATGTTAAGCTAAAGTGCATTTTCCCATCATCAGAGGTGTCTTGATCTTAGCATAGAAGGAGTGGGTTATGGTTTACAATGGTTTCATGGATGTTGAGATGTACAAGCCTCAGGTGACATGCTGATGGGCACATTAATCTACTATTCAAAGAAACATCAAATCATAGATTGTGTCACCCAAGGCTGATCCATAAGTATAGATCTCCATTCCTAGAAACGGCCAGGCCACCCTAGATGACACCACTATCCACACCGCTAAGATTGTGTCTTCTTTATTATTTACGCTCAGTGAAGAGCAGGATCGAATTTTCTAAGCCGGGTGTTCTTATTGCCTGTTGTTTGAGTTACAGCTCTTACCATTTCTCTTATTGAGACCTTGAACACAGGATAAAATAGTCAGAGCTTGTACTGTGTAATACAGCTCAGCCACATATGGTAAAATCCTTTAAGCTGGTCACAAAAATTGTCTACTCTAAACTTTAGTTCTATTATTGTTGACCTAAATTTAACCTCTTGCTCCATTGACTCATAGTTGTTGTCCTCAACTAAAAATTGACGTACTCCATTTTGTTATTAATAGAGTTTGCGTTGTTCGAAATGGAAAAGTGTTATTTGTAGTGAAACCTTTGGGTACACAGGTCATGATGAAAATTTGAGTCAATCTCCAGTCTAGCCAGAATGGATAAACAGAACATGAAGTATGCTTTTAGCGTTTGAAACATGCCTGATCCTAAAATCACCTTCAACTGTCTGAAACCTGATCTCTATGCACCCCCACAACGTCAAGTTGAACACTGCAGCTTGACTGAGCTCAACAAATGAGACCCCCACTCAGTAGGTGGGATCTGTACTTTATCAGCTAAAATGTGGCTGTCAAGTGTACTATCTCTCTCTCACTAACAAAATGGACGATTTGTATTTTTAAAATCATTGGAAATACGTACCAACAATGTACATTCTTTTATGTAGATCTGTATTGGCTTCTGTAAAGAGTTTGTAGTCAAACTGTATAAAAATAAATAAATAATAAATAATGAAAATAAACAGCATTTTAGCATCATGCTGAATAAATAGGGCTATAAAATACAGGGGAACGGCTTTTTTAATTTGTGTGTGTGCGTGTGTGTCTGTGTGTGTGTCTGTTTGTGTGCATGCATGCGTGCGTGCATACGTGTGTGATATACTGTTTGTTGTTGTTTTAACAGATTTCAAAGCTAAAACTTGAAAAACCTGTCCTTGTTTTCCAGACCAGACGCCCACACCAACACGATTTTTGAAGAACTGTGAGGAGGTGGGATTGTTCAGTGAACTGGACTGCTCCATTGAACAGGAGTTTTGCAAGGCCCAGGAAGAAGAGGACAGTAAACAGGTACTGCAAAGTAGAGAACAAAACCTAAGGTTGAAAAAAACCTAGGGCGAACCCACAGCCTCCCACAATCTGGTGCTATCATCAGTCATAAACAGGCAGCACACTATGAGCTCCTCTAATAGATTAAAAAAACTTAAACCTCATGTAACCACACTCCGCTTGCTTGTGAAAAACCACAAGTATGTATACACCTCAGATATTTCTACCATATTTTCTCTTCAAGTGTAGTCGTGTGTTGCACATCCAGCCCTTATCGTGCTTCAGACACACTCCCCCTTCAGTTTTGTTGACAGTGACAGACAGGACTAGCAGGTGGAGATTTGTCATCCACCAGATATGAGGAGAAAAGAGCTCATGTTCTCCACCTGTAACTTCAAACAACTCTCCAGATATCTCTTAGGGAGGGAGTCCTATTTCTTCCCAGACATACAGACAGACCCCTGAGACAACTTTTCTGACATCAACAAAAGACCTGGCCAGACATTCTCACAAAACGTGGTCATTTATGCATTATAGATCTACCCTAAGGCACCTTCACCTGAAACATGGGTACTAGTCAAATCACCACAAGACAGACTGCTTATCTAATGTCTGGAGAGATGTGCAGTGCACGCTGTAGCTAAGCTGTCGTTTGGGTGGTTTGGCTCTGGAGCTCGTCTGTGCTCAGATCAACCTTGTCTAGCCTCCCCAGGCTGTGTGGTTTATGATGGGAGGCTCTGCTAAGTCAGCAGGAGTCAAGTCAAAGCAAAACTCTTTGGGACTGCATATACTGTAGCACAATAAGCAGAAGTAAGGAGTAAAACCTTGAAACTTAGAGAAAACAGCAATTGGCCAATATGAATATAAAATAGTCACAATAATTTACACAAACTTATTTGTGTAGAGGAGCGAGTGATGTGATTGATACATTTTTCTTTCCCTTTCCTCAACTGTGACATATATTTTAAGGTCAACACCTGTCACATAAACTTTTTCTAAAACTTTGTGACCGCCTGTATTCACCTTTTTATATTTGATCATTGCCAGCGGCTCTTTCACATTTGACTCCATGCAAATTACTTCAACTTGCTGGATGTTTTATGCTAAGATATGTGCCTTGAACTCGGACATACAGTATATTGTTATGGTACAGGGTTATTTTGCATAAGAGGTATAGAGGTGAAACAAACAAACTGTCTTGCTGGGCAAATAACAATAAGGAAACCTGGTCTTCATTAGACTCAATGTTTCCTCAACTCAGAAAAAGCCTGTGGATGAGTTTACATACAGTAGTTACTCATTACTCATTTAAACAGTTGTAATGTTTGAGTTGTGCTGAAAATACAACTTGCTGGGAAGAATGTGACACTCTTGACAGATTCCTAACCGTATATACACTGCTTTCTTTTCTCTCCCCTTCCTCGCTGCAGAGCATCTCATTGCACGGCCAGACAGGCCAAGGCCAGCACCAGCAATCCCACTCACGGATGGGCAACCATGATACCAGCATAGTGATCCAGCAGGCCCTGCCATCTCCTCAGTCAAGCTCCGTCATCACTCAGGCTCCATCGACTAACAGACAGATAGGGTGAGTAGGCTTGAAGAAACCAGCAGAACCAGAAAGTTGCCCCCAAAAAAAGGCTTTGTTAGACTTGGAAGAGAAAGAGAGGGAAGAATATTTTTTGTGATTTTATCTTTGCATCTCTTTCAATTAAGTGTTTCTTGTTTGTGGTCGAGTAGCAGAGGCACTGTTAAGGACTGCTGTGAGACTGAAAATTATCTGAGGAGTGCTGTGATTGCAGTGTATCTTCTCACCTCTAGTGCGCCCCTGTTATAGCGACAGCCTTAGGCTCTGCCTGGTCCTTTTGTATCCGTGCCAATTGTCATCTCTCCGTAGTCTCTGAGGGAATGTCAGTGTTTTGTTACATTTGGAGCAGTGTGTGTGTAGGGCTGGCGATTCATGTTTTGCTGTTCATTCAGTATTGTCCCATGGCAGAGCATGCCAAACATGGTCCCAAAAGACAAGATGAAGTCATTGTTGTAACCTTAGTTGTGACTTATTTTACTGCGGTTTAGCATTTCATTCTCTAAAATAGTTCTTTTCACTATATGGGAATGTCAGCCACAACCTTAGAGCTCCATTTCTCTGATACCTTTGCTCTGCCATGCTACAGGTGTATAATAACCAGCCAGATACAATATATATTAACTGCAATCTGTGTGGGGTGCTGCTTCATTATTTACCTGCAGTGTTTATTGGTCAATAAATAGTTTATAGAGTTTAAAGTATTTTTTAATCACAGTGACAATCAGACCTTATGGATGTCTTTGTATATTAGGAACAAAATCATTACCACACACAAACAATTATAAATTTCTTTCCTTATGAAGACATGTCACTGACCTCATTTATTCCTTATCCCTTAACCCTAACAACCTTCAAACTTGTGCCAGGGCTTTGTTACTGTAAACCAGACCTGTGGCAAGCCAGTTAGACATTGAGATGGCTCAGTGATAGGCCTGTGCTGTGTTGAGGTTGTCCTGTGTAGATTTACAGCTTGAGGAGCTAGTGAATATTGGATGGGAGGCCCATCTCTAAGCCTGACTGAAACTCTGTCGGGCTCTTTGTCGAGGACCTGGATGGAATTTCACCCACTTGGAGGAGCAGCAATCACTGCAAGAAACAGAGACTTTGCTAGGCCTGCTTCACCTGAGTTTACCTGTCAATAAAAACTCATCAGAACCGGTATGCCATGTGGCAGTAGTTTTTAGCCACAGAACAGTATGTAAGTCTCAGCTACATTTATCTGTAGCACATTGTTTGAGGCCTTCCCCGTGCTAAAACTGCAGAGACGTCACCTGTTTACTAGGACAGTGTAACACATGATGAGTAGATTCACACGAGAGAAAATGTGGAAATGTTCACATCAGCAGGACAATGGGCTGAGGAAACCCCTCCACTGAGAAGCACTGCTTCCACAGGAAGCTATTAGCTCCAACCAAAGACTCTGTGCACAGGGTCTCTCCGTAGGAGCTTCCCACACACTGAACAAGTCGGTCACTTCACAGGCTAGCTGTGATCTGTCTAGATTGGTAGCCTACTGAAGGTTGGATCAGGGTTTCCCTATGATACCACTGTTGCCCTATTAAGCCACTTTGACTGTAGTTTCTAATATGTTTTTATTTCCCATGTATTTGTGAGCCTATTAAACTATTAATCCCCACACTTTATGGAGTTCTGTGATGAATATATCTCTGAATGAGCAGAAATCACCAAACAAAATCAGTTTAATCTCGCCTCCATCTGCTTCCTTCGTTTTCAGCTCTGCTAAATGCACAGCATGAGCATCCAATGAATTAGGATAACAAGTCATTTTCATTGCTCCACAATGTTTACTAAAGAGCTTTGAGGCTTGGAATCAATTAGGATTGGCTTTCCTCAAGTCCATTTACTTTAGGGTTGAGCTGGGCCTGCAGCTGTGAAACCTGAGGACCTCCCTCTCTCCCTTTTCTTTTCTCTTTGCTTCTGCTCCGAGTCCCTAAACAAGGTCTGTAGGGAGCTGCACTGACACAAACCAGTGTTAAAACCAGGCATAAGAAACAGCCAGCAGATCTTAATGTCACGGCTAGCATTATCATACAAAGCGAAGCGGTGTCCAACAGATTTGAATGCTTTCTGCTTTTCAATTATAAACATCTGGTGCTGAGTTATGTCAGAGTTAAATGCGTTGGACATTACTAGTCAACCATGTGAGATACAACATTCTGTGGAAACCTTAACCTTTTGACTCGTAAGAGGAGATGTGTGGGTATGGGTGTGGGCACGAGGCACCATAAAACAACGACACTATGAACATACTATGAAGTTCTTCTCTTTTGGCTCAGTAGAGAAACTCAGTCCAATTGTTTCCATTACATAGCACAATCAACCTGAATGCAGCTGGGTTAAGTGAGGATTGGTTACAGTACAGTGGTCTGTATGTGGTCAAATATCTGATCATCAATTTAATGATGATATTAGGCGTTTAATTACTTATCTCAATTTGTTATACTTTTATTAAATGGGGACACATTATTTGATAGCTTAAATGAATAATTATTATGAATGTTGAATAGTGTGGGGAACCATCAAGGTGCCATCCTCAAAACCACTGACTGTTGATGCCACCATCACATCCGATTCAAAAAAGAAGTTTGTATAATTTTATTTTTGTGATAATGTGACAATTTATTTATGTCCCACCCTGTGAACACTGCATGTGCAACTTTAAGTTTTGCTGTCACATCCCCCTGCAAGGCGTTGAAGGAAGTTGATTTGTGGTTTTATTTCCCATACAGCTTTAAATGCACAATATTTTTCACACCTCGGAGCCACCAGCCACTTGTGTTCCTTGTTTTTGCATTTAAGAGAAGTACGAAAAGATGTTGGCCTGCTTGCCTTATTAACAGTGGGGTTTCATACAGAACTCAAGTGTAGGTTGACACACTTGCTGTGAACTTCCTGTGTTTTCACAAAGATTTTTTAGTGATATGCTGATTTATTGTTTAGAACCAGTGGTTAGAAGATTTCATGGGATACTAATACCTCCCGTTCTTTCTGTGTTAAATCATATTTTTCACAGCGCACATTAACTTTTCTTTTAGCATAATATAGATATTTACCATCAGATCAATCCAGATATTATTTTTAGTTAATGGCTTGCACATTCTAAAACAGTAACAACAACTAATGGTCACATCTTGGAAACAAATAAAATGTGTTAATGCAATCTGTGCATGGTCTGTCATGTGATATTCAGTGCTTCTCACACTTATTTACATATACTACTTCTGCTGTTACCATACAATTAATTAATGGTAGTGTAGTAGTGCTGTTTTGATGAATTTGATTCCAGGATGCATTGCATATTAAATTTTTATAGATTGCATAACACTTTTCCATGCGTGTGATAAAATAACTGTGCTGATTTCACCACCCATTGTGCCAGCGCCAGAACAGAAAGCCTCCACACCTCTGTGGAGAGTTATGGGATTTCCGTGGACAAAGTTGACCTTGTGAACTTCACACTTTAAACAAAACTTCCTGTATTATTGTTTATGATTAGATTGCATTCAGAAAGTGGTGATAAGAAGGGATGTCCGCCCTGAGCGCAGGAGAGCAGGACCTCTACAAAATGCCTGAGGTGCCCTCATCTGCTGACTTGACAAATGATCAATCCACAGGCAAATAAAGGCACTAGTCTCAACTGTGTATATACTGTAGGCTAATGCAAATAGTAGCAGGGAAGAGTGCAGAGAGGAACACATAAAGGTACAGAAAACAAAGGTATACAGTGTAATTAATTGCAAAAAAGTAAGGAGAGAAAAAAAGGAGAGAATGCAGGATGTACATCTGACCTGAATTAAGATGAGCTCATTGTGTACTGGAGTGGGTTTAATAGTGCGTTTGTAGAGGAACGCCCAGACTCTGTTCCCTCTCATTCCAGCGGGGCTGTGTCATCCCTGCCCCGGGGCCACCACACATGCAGGCTCCTGCACAAGCAACTCACATACAGGGACATGCCTCACAGCTCTGGGGAGCGCAGGGATCACAACGCGGGGAAGTGTGGAAAAGGGGGATCAGAGGTGGACAGAGGAGAGGACGAAAGGGATCAGAGGTGGATGGAGGAGAGGAAGAGGGGGATAGGAGGTAGATGGAGGAGAGGAAATGAAGGATCAGGAGAGTGTAGAAGAGAGGGAGAAGAGAGGCATCAAATATGAGGACATGGATTTTCTACTAGGACGTTGGCTGGGCGGGTGGAGGAGAGGAAACAAGACATGTCTGCACAAGGAAAGGAAAGATAGATCATGTTTGAATGGAAGTATGAACAAAGTGGAATTAGAAGAATGAAGGTTTGGGAAAAATGCACTGAGAATATGAAAGTAAAGTGAAGATGGAAAACTGAATGAGAAACAGGATTGAGACTGTCAGTGGAAGACAGGCATCAGGTGGCTAGATGAGAGCAAGAAAAATTGGTTAAGAAGGAGAGGGAAAAACTGGCTAATCAAAAGTCAGATGAAGAGGAAGAAGGATGGCCTATTGTTAAAAGTCAAGGGAGAGACAAATGTTACAACATTAATCAGGTGCTGCTGACATATGCCAGGTTAGCTTGTAACAAGATGAGAGTTGTTTGTGATTCACTGGTGATAGGAAGGTACTGTCATATGTTTTACTTTCATTGAAAATGAAAGACAATCTTTGTCAGCTTATGGCATCTAACAAATTAAAACACTGTGATATTTGGTGACTAAATACCACAACACTCATGCTAATTTGCTCCAGAGTGTCATCCACTGCCATTTCTCAACTGTATTTTGGCATTGCTTAAGTCAGTTTGAGGCTCCCTAATTTGAGGACACCCCATCCCAGATCCATCCCAGTGCAGCACCCTCCCAGCAGCCATCCCTCCCTCTAGCCCCTAATAAAAGTCAGCCTGTGTCGTAACCCATTAGGTCTGATTTATTTGATCAGATTCGTATTATTTCCTCAGTCCAAACCCCATGGCACTCTCCTCCCACCAGTGATTAAAGGCAGTAAATCAGGGGCAGGTCCTGTGTAGTGTTTACTCAGAGAGCCAGGCAGCTGTAAGCTGTTTGAGGCCCTTGTTTCTCTCTCTGTGTACCGCCGTTCCCATGGCGACTGCACCACCGTCTCTCGAACGTCTGGAACTTGGCCCTGGGCTGTTTTGGTTACGTTCGAAAGTTTTTAGCTGCTGTGTCTACCCAGAACTCGCTGTGACTTCACCCAGCGAGGAGTCAGCGCAGAGATGTTGGACGAGTCAAAGAGGGAAAGAGAGGGAAAAGCGAGCATAGCATAGGAGAGGAGGGAGGGACGAAATCTGGAGGTGGGCAGGCACAGGGTGGGGGAGGGCGAAAAGCCAAGAGAATTACATCATTGCTGGATTAGAGTCAGAAAGGGAAGGATATGAGTCAGTGGACTAACTGCACCTCTCTCTCCCTCTCTCTCCCTCTCTCTCTTGCTCTTCTTGGATGGCAGCCAAGCTCCTTGTGTTTAAGTCTCCAGTGCTTGAGTTGGAGTTGGGACTGTGGGGATTGGGACAGTAAAGCTTAGTGTGTGTACAGACTGCAGGATTTGGGGGTTAGAGCAAGCAAATCCAGAGGATCTTGAGTGTGTGCACCCTGTGGGGTCCAGAAGAGAGTTAGAGAGGATTAACAGACAATAAGAGGAGGGGAAAACTGGAGAGAAAATACCAGGGTAACTTAGAGAAATAGACTATGGAACAAGAGATAAAAACAAAAGAGGGACTGAGAGAGAGAAGAAGGTCTAGCAGTGATGTCATTGTGGAGTGAAGGTGTGCGGGGGGGGGTGTACAGTGGTGGTTCTTGGGCGGGGATTGTAGAGGAGAGCTTGGCTGAGAGCGAGGCACTCAGTAATGTGAGAGTGCCGGGTCAGGACTGCAGAGTGTCTACCTGCTCTCCCCTGGGGCCCACAGCCCAGGCTATTATCAATCCCCTCAGTGGAGCCACAGCCTGTCATTATTCACTCACATACATACACACACATGTTCGCACACAGCTGCATGGCCATGCACACACTGGCACATGCACGTATTCACACACAAATACTCTGAACATGAATCCACTAATCCACTGTACAGTGTGGTGCATAATGTGTTCATAGGCAAACACAGAAGAGAATTAAATAGAACAAACACCTCAATTAGAATGCTTTTATCATGTGGACACCCTGCATCACAAGCTAAAGCTGAAGTGATTAATTTCAATAAAATGTGTTGATGCTTAGGGCTGCAAATGACATTTACTTTGATTATTGATAATAAATCTGCTGAATACTTACTCAATAAATCAATTAATTGAAGAATGAAAAGGCAAAACACGTATTTAAAAAGAAATTAGTCATAGAAAAAACGTAATTCAAGCACTCTAAATCAGAGCAAAGATAAAGTTAAATTAAAACTTTAATTTAGTCAGGAATATTGGTTGAAAAATGCTGACTGGTTTCAACCTCACAGGGTCTTTATCAGGGCGGAAATAGTAAAACAAAAAACAAAATAACATTTGGGCTATAAAATGTTGGGTATACAGCAATAGTGTAAAATAATAGTGGAATTGCCCTCCACAATTCCCAGAACCCAATATGACATCTTATGACAAGCTTGTTTTTTTTCTGACAAAAAGTTCAAAACCCCAAATAATGCAATTCAAAACACACATAAGACAAACAAGAAGAAAGTCTTTACATGCACATTTACATGCAGACTTTTCTGTTGACTAATCAGTCAATCAACTAATCTGTCAACTCTATTGATATTGTAATGCATATAGAGAATATCATGTACACATCAATAAATCAGTGGTATTTTAAGAGAATGGAAGTAACAACATTCATTAATACTGGCTTTTTGTCTAAAAATGTCTGTGTTTATCAGCAGAGTCAGCACAAAGCTTAGTTAATCCCCAGAGGAAGTGCTATCAGATGTTAGTGTTGTTTTTCCGCCCACTGGACAAGTGGGTTGTGTTTTGGTGTGTGTGTGTGCTGGTGAAGGACATGGTGTTGGTCCTCCCCCTGCTCTGCTGCAGGTGACAGGCGCAACAGTACAACCTTCACAAGCTTCAAAAGAGCCTTTCTTCTCTAGAAAACGAAACCCTGACCTGCAACAACTTGGCCTGTGCTGTTTCCTGACCTCTCCCAGTTATTGACTGTCACAAGTAGCTGTGTGTTAGTGCATTTCATTGTCTTATCTTATTAAGACAGACAGCTGCAGTCAGATTTACCTTTCCTAATGAGAATATCAGCGCCTTAAAGCAATTAATCAATCTGTTATTCCTGACTTTGAGAAGGTTTTTTTTTCTGGCAGACACTGGACTTTAAATAGTTCACTCACATCCAGTACCTAGATTGAAAACATATCTCAACATATTTTACTCCTCAGCTTCATGGTTGAAAAGATATGATTTAGGACCATGTAAAATTACTTTAACTCTAAGTGTGCATTGAATCAGCATCATTATATAGCATGTACAATGTTCTGATGGTCTTGGACATACAGTATATATTTATGAATACATGGATATTATACAGTACAATGTATAGATAGGCAAAGGACAACATTGTGTTTAACATTTAGATATCCCATTTAATGCAAAAACAAATACAAATATTTAAGATACGTTAAATAAACTACTTTTGAAACAAAATACTGTGAATGAGCCACTTTCAAGTTAAAGAGCTGTGTGCACAGATTTTACAGCATAGTTTTAAAGATATGTTCGCTTAATTCTACATCTGCAGTGTTTAAAAAACTCACCAGGGAGTGATCATACTGAATACAAACCCCACAAAACAGTTTTTATGTACAAAATCAACAGCATGTCACTGCCTCGTGACGGTTATTTCATCTTGTTGGACGCTGGCAGAGTTAAAACGCAGAGGGAAACTGTGTTGATGTAGCGCGCAGCTACACTGCATACCTAATTGTACTTTCATGACTTTTCCCATGTGGAAATATTTGGATTTGCAGTGTTGTTCAGATGTCATACATGCTGTTAAATGAGTGTGATTGTGATAAATTGGGATGTTAGACAGGAATGACACACAGTCAGGATGGTAATGGTTCTGTGTGTGTGGAGCAATCTTAAACGTCTGGAGCTTAAATGCACATATTTAGGTCTGGAAAAATACAGGTATTTATTCAGGTGGGGGAGCGTTAGCTCTGGTGCACCCCCTCCTCATTTGGCCAACACTGCCTCACTGCTCACTATTATGGTAATCCAGGCTATGATGTGGTCAATTTATTAAATTAACCCATTGAACACAGCTAACCTAAATGCTTCTTGTTTGCACTAATTTCTAAATGCTCAAGGAAATGGAGCTTTATTGACTGCCATTCATCCTGATGATATCGATAACTGGAGACTTATTGATTTTCCTGGTACAGCTTATTTAAAAATCAAGTGAATGCTGTTTTTTAAGCTGCAGAGACTGAATAGTTACTGTATGCACGAGGGTGTAATAGCACCCTGCAGCTGGAAATTTGTGTTCTTACAAGCAGGGTTTTGATGGTAGTTGTATGAATGATGTCACCGTGTGCAGATGGAGTGGTCTGTGTGTTTGGATGGCTGCGACCATGAACCAGCAACTGTGACAAGACTGCTGTCAGTAGTTTAAGCTTAGCCCGGGCCTCATCTGTATATGTGATTTATTAATGTGGCCATGAGTGTGGATAGGCTTGTTGGTCCGCACACGCTTTTGTGGTCACCAAGGGAGATTTCTTTCTTCCCCACAGTGCTCCAAACTGCTATAGAAGCTTCTAAAAGTGATTCTAGTCATGCACGATTCGTGGTTGTTACGACAAATATTATGAATTCATCATTGCCATCATCATTATTCACCCATTGTACTACATGAAGTGTGCTTGTTTAAAGTGCATCCAAAAGCTCCCAAGATGCCTCAGCTTTCAACTGCAGTATGAATACACATCTATACACTATTTGTTTCCCTCTGACTTTATAGTTGCAAAAACAAGTGGAAACTAAAAATGAAAGACGTTGGAAAAAACATTTGCTCTGTAATAGCATAGATGTGAAATGCATAAATGTGCAAGATGCAAGAGCAGTGTAATGATCTCACATTGTAGAATTACAATAGGGTTCATTTCAGGTTAAAGCATTTTGTGTACTTTGTGTGTGGTTTTTAAAACATCTGATATTAATACATATAGTAAAACTTCATGTTAACCCTTTAACATTTACGAGCAGAAATTAAATGCAAAATTAATGATTTATAACACATTGTACTGTAGTTGTAAGCCAATATAGATGTTAATGTTTTGTCAACAATTATAACGCCTCATAAATAGGCAAATAATGATTGAATGAATATAATACAATTAATCATATAAAATATAAAAATAAAATAAATACATAGTATTTATTCAATGTCAATTTTGAATTCAATTTTATTTATATAGTGCTAAATCACAACAACAGTTATCTCATTGCGCTTTTCATAAAAGAGCAGGTCTATACCGTACTCTGTGATGTTATTTACAGAAACCCAACAACAGTATTTGTATTTTATATATTTATTCACAAATTAAATATTTATTTAATTGCATCTTCAATATCATTACAGCTGTCAAACTGTAGGTTGATGAAGGCTACAAGATGTAGCTGAAAACTAGAAAGTGGACCTTAAATTACAAAGAATATTTGACATGTGTAACCATCCACTATTGTTAGAAATCATTACAGCTATGTTATACTGCGTAATCAATCATCAGTCATTATGTGCTTATACAGCAGTTATGGATGCTTACAGGAGAATATATATTATATTATAACTAGCACCATAGTGGTGGTTGTAGCTGGGTTTGATGTTGTTATATGAAATGCCAAAAATAGCAATATCAGTTTTCTATAACAGTGCCACAACATGAAGTTCTCTGAATGTCTGTCTGTGTGTGTGTCTTCTCAGGCCTGTCCCTGGCTCTCTGTCCTCATTGCTGCACCTACGAAACAGACAGAGACAGCCTCTGCCAGCCTCCATGCCTGGAACTCTGCCAGACCCGACCATGCCTGGCTCCTCCGCTGTGCTGATGCCTGTGAGTACAACAACGGCGCACAGAGCACATTTACTCATGGGTGCACTTGCACACGCAAAAGTAAAGTCACTCATTCATATATGACGACAGTAACGGCACAGCACATAAACTATGTATTAGTTTGGGGATGTTTTCTATCACCATTAAAATAATTTACCACAGTTTATAAGGAAGTCATCTCCTGTAGAAATTAAAAGAGTCTACCTCTGGGTTTGCAATATGGACTTTATTGTAATTAAGCCAAAAAGACAGAGGACCCACACTGGGAAGCGGGTAATGATAACAACCCAGAGAAAGCTCCTCGTATCAGGATTCTAATGATACAACATATGTTCTCATTGTAACACAAGACAGCCCGTGTTTATGGTATGAGAAAAAACTCCCATGTTTATTAAATTAAGAGCTAAGGGATTTTGGGGAAGATTGACAGTTCAGGAAAGGGGTGCAGGTTTGGGTGATATTTTTACACAAAACACACTTAGTGCAATTAAGGCTGTGTGTCAGGTTCTAGGCCTGAGTCTCTGTGAATGAGGGGGGTCAGGCAAGGTGGAGATGGACCATTTCCTATAGAGACCCCCACACTACCCAGAATTAAACAGCTGGGAGGCCATAGCAGTTCATGCACATGTGCATGCAGACACTCACACAAAGGTTTCTTCTTTCCTGCATATACTGCTCAGTGAGCACTGCTTGCATCATCACTCTGCGCAGGTGACCTCTCACCCCTGTCAGCCTAACCAGCTGATTTCCTCACATTCAGGTCTCAGCTGTGACACATGACCATACTGACACGGTTCACTACGAGACAGACTGTAAACACACACATACATGACGACAGTTTCTAATCCATCCATACAACTAGCTTGCACCTATTCTCATATTGTCCACCTTATTAACACAACCTGTGCCGAAAGGGGCTGTGATCTGGTGTTTTAGCACGAATGACACGCATCACACTATTATCAGAAACACACACCCCTGTTGCACTGGCTTCCTGTGTTAAGTCCCTCCGTGCTGGCTTCCTGTTTTGGGTCAGCCCCCGTTATCATCACACAGAGCTGTGCATTAGGCAACCTGTCATGTGAAATCAGGCTCCTGTGCTCTCTCATCTCGTCCACCATAGCCTACTGTGCTAGAGGATGAGTGTCACACTTCTTTGGTGAAAGCAATGATAGCATTGTGTTAAGATGTAAAAATGGCATAGATCATAGTTAAATAAAGAGTTTTTATTGATTTATCCTGTAAAAAAGTTCTGCGGTATGGGAATAATATGTCTGCACTTCTGAGTATGACTGTTATCATGGTGTTGTATTCTTCAGATGGAGAGACAAATGTCCATGGGATCCAATATGATGGGTATGCAAGGACCCGCCCATAGCAGCTCCTGCTCTTCCACTCACATTCCCTCCATGCACTCAGAAGCCAAACTGGTGAGAATATGGATGTATTCACATTGATTTATGCACACACATAGACAAATGCACACACTCAAGCTAAAAGTGTTGCAACTTTCTTTTCCACTGGGCTGTGCCAGCAAAGCTGTGCTCTTAGGTCTGTGTGGATTTCATCATTTGGGGTGTAATCAAAGCTGTGTCTGAACCTGCCAGTGCAGCGCTGGAGACTGTGGCTGGAATAAAGGGCCCTTTATGTGGTTGTGGCTGGGCTGCCCACCGACTGCCTGATGTATATCTTAATGTACAGAACATGTTCTGTAGGTCCTGCAACTTGTTAGCACTAGTTTAACACAGCAGGGAAAACATCAAATGACCTCATCCTTCACAAAGCAGGCAGTTAGAGCAGTGGGAATGAGACATAGCTGAGAGAGGAGAGAGACAGAAAGAGTGAGAGTCAGAAGACTGACTGACAAAAAAGCTGAAGAAAAAGAAACCTTCCACTCAGTTTGACTTTGCATGTTAGCACTGCTGATACTAATGCCAGTGACTGATAGTATCCGTCTGATTAATGCCAAATAGATGACATTTACAATTGAAGTGATATGAATTGATTAACACTGTTGCAACATGACAACCAGCCAATCTTTGTTTTCAAAATAAATAAAAATGGAAAATGGAAAAGGCTCCATAGAAATAAGAGCAAGTGTCATGGAAAAAACATCAAAAGCCATAATAAAAAGCATTGGCGGCTCTTTGTGTTTAGAAAGGTTCACTGATAGCTGAGTTTGCCGGACAGAAACATCTTGTGGAAGGCGAGGGGGTAGTAGAGGTCATAAGAAGAGTTATTGCTCTGATAGAGGAGAGCGGGAGCATTCCCGGGGCATTTAATTCTCCCTCTTCCTCCTGCTCTCTCAAGATTGATCGTCTTTGTTGTCTTTTGAATCTCTTCAACTGTTCCTATGGTAACACGTTCGGGTAACACAATATTAGTGTATTAGGCTTATCTCTTCCCTGGCCGTCATCCAAACACATCTTACTCTTTTTTTTCTCCTCCTATCTATGTAATTGAATTGTAAATGCTCTGTTAGGCCTCCCATAAACATATGCAGTCACTAAATGGCTACAGGCCCCTCGACCATGCAACTTTCTGGTTAGTTGGCCATTCAGACACGAGGCACAGCAACCAAATGTGAATCAATTGAGATTCTGCTCCCTGATGTCTGAACGCAACTGATGGAATTCCATGATTGTGGACAGAAAGTGAGAGACTAATTGTGTTATCAGGGTGCGATCTCCAGCGTGGGTTTCATAAGCATAGACGGGGTCTCTAATGTCTGTAATATCCGCGCCTGGGTCAGGTCGATAAATACGGCCTCGCTATCGGATAACTGAGCCATGATCAGGCCCATGTGTCCCCAGCGACATTCTCAATCCGGCTCTAATCGCATTACCACGACCATGTTGACTTTCCGCCAATGGGAAATCTCTGCACTGTAACCCCACACCCCCGAGGCACGGACCTGGATGCACTCTTTCTGCTCAACGTTTACACTGTGACAGCAGAGAAGGGGATTGAGTAGGACTATGATAGACTTGAAGGAAATAGATAGACAGGCAGAGTGAGCAGGGGAGTTGAAAGGCAAGAGACGGTATTGATATTCTGAGAAACCAAACTGTGTTAGAGTGAGAAATTGGACAAATTATTTGTGCGTAACATGAAAAGGAAAGGACTTCTGCTTGGTCTAGTTTCCTTTGCACTTCTGCATGTGTGCATGCACATATACCCATATGTGTGTGATAGTTTGATATATTGTGGTAACTGGAGGCCTCAGTAGCAAAATTAACCCTCCCCTGCCAGACAAAGCATGCCCAGAGCCTGGGCTAATGAAGGCTAATTGATTTTGTGGTGGGCCAGAGCAGCAGAGAGGCCCGTCTCTGGTGTAAATAGTTAATGAACCAAAGGACTGCTGTGGCCCCTTGGGGACTCATATCTCGCTCTAAGTTCTCTGTTTGTGCTCTCTAGACCAAAGACTGTATCTGCATCAGTGCCCATCTTTGTTCTCCTCTATCTCTGATTTTCTCCTTAAGTGCCGCAATTTAAGTGGTACAGCAAAGCCCGATGGTGCAGTAACTGACTTGTATGTTTTCCTTTTCGGCTTTTAGCTGGTTGTCTGGGAGTGTTTTATTAGTTTTGGTTCAAGTCTTCTTGCGAAGGACTGGGTGCTCATGGTGCTGGGTGTGGTTGTGTTCTGCTCTGTTGTGGTCTGGGGAATAGAATGGTGCGTGTTGTGTGCTGGAGGTTGTGGGATAGTTGACCCTTGCAGCGTAGAGGAAACGCTGCAGAGATGAAGCCAAGTTCCACAGCACGCCGGCCAAAGCATTACGTCAATGCTCAGAGCCAGTTCTCCACAGGGCCTCGCAAACAGTCGCACACACACACACACGCATACTCACTGAATGCTCCGGCTCTGTGTTGTACTCTACGCCTGGTGTCACATACTTACAGCCACAGACATTTATACACATACAAATAGTCAGGTACTTAAAAACAACAGCAAATGAGATGTACACACATGCATTCATATACAGAGAGATGCACATACAGTACTAAATAAATGCATGCATTCATATACAGAGAGATGCACATACAGTACTAAATAAATGCATGCATACATACACTGTGTTCTCCTCTGATACCTTCCTGTCCTGCTCAGATGGTTTGATATTTTTGTTTGTATGTTGAAAGACATTCATTATCATTTCTCATCTGTAACAAGGGAAACCCAAACAAGTCCTTATCAAGCTGGTTCTAAATAACATCTGCAAGTGCCGACAATGGGACTTGACTTAACTCATGTCTGTGGTGGAATTCAACAATGTTTTTGTTTCCCTTTTTAAATGAGCTCCATGCTTTCCACACATCCTGCTTGCCTGCTAATTTCAGACAGAGATGCCTTGAAACAGTTTGGTGCTGTTGTATGAAAATGTGTTATTTATTATCCACCAATTATCTATTGTTTACATTGTTACTAAGGACAATACATTTGTCACTAAGCATCAGGCTAGGTGTTGAGTTTTTTATGAGGTAAACAATACTATATGTTCCTTCACTGCAGCTCTCTTGGCTGTGGAGCTGGCACTAGATGGGTGGATGACATAATTCCTGGCATGCTCTAAATGTACTCCTTTTTACTTGAGAAGGGAAAAAACAGTGCGTCTGTCTTAAAGAAACACTTCATACGACACAGGAGGACCAATAATTAAAGTGTTTCTATCATGGTAATGTAGCTTTTTACATTTCATTTACACAACCCTTACTGTTCTTATGTTTCACTATAGTTACAGAATTGCAATAGGCATTTAATAGGCTTGAAGTTCAAGTTTTGGCCTAAACAGCAAACAAGTGAAACATATGATGCATATTCTGTTCCAAGAAAAGCCACAGCCACAGATGTGTCAGTTTTCAACTCTGTTACATGGTGATTGATTGAGCGATTAGCTCAGTATGAAGTCATTTGTACGCAGTTAAATTCTTTGTGTACATGGTAACCCTATTACGTGTTCCATTCATTTTCTTCCACCGTAGTAGGGAAGCACCTCTGGATAAACCTCTTGTTGTGAGGAACAGCAGCACACACAATAGGAGTCTGACTCCAGGTTTTGTAAGCAACATCTGTATGAATGGTGGCATTGTCGGGCTATGATGTCATTGGAGAGGGACGGTTAGCTAAGAGCACAGCTGAATCTGCACGCTGCTTCAGTGAGCTCTTGAATATGTGCAACTGCACTGTATATGTTTGTTTGCATGCTCACAACTGTGTGAATGGGTCACTTTCAGTGCAATCATTGTCCTTGGAGTCAAAACACATCTGTAGTCTAAGTGGGCTAAAACAAACCATGGAGTTTGCAGATAGTATTTGATACAGATCTGTTATGTATATATGTGTGGTTAGTTAAATAAATGTGTGGATGTGCGATAAACAGCAATCAAATAAGGACAGAAGAGATAGAAATGTCAATGTCAGTGTCTTGGATACAAAGAACGTTTTGCAGATGATAAACATATGATGTTTCTCACTATTGCTTTGGAGGTGAGTGGAGTGCGAGATGAGGAGCTGCTGGATCAATGTGTGTCTGCCAGTTTATCAGTGTTGGACACAGACCAGAGAGGGGCCCCTCTCTCACTGCCTCCACTGTGTTGCCAGTGCCAAAGGGTCATAACCACATACATACTGTAGTAATAATAAATCAGAGGTAAATGGACATGATGTGTTTCAAGATATTGAGCCTCGTATTTGACAGGCTTTTTCAGCCCTATTCCACAACAGGATTGTCTGTTGTAATAGTGTACAATGTGCTCAATCTATACCAACTGCTTTCACCGGTTAATTTAGGCCATTTATACACAATTTAAGATTACTTACACATCACTGCTGAATCATAGAAGAAAATTAGCCCTGTTATGGATATATTTGCTAAACACAATTAGTGAGATTGCTGCATTTTTCACATTAGAGACACATACTTCCTGGCAGAAGTGACAGTCATTCTTGTGAATTCGAACCCCAACAGGGTGATGCAGCACCCTGTTAAATGGATCCTTACTAAATAAATCAATAATTTGACACAAATATCGATTTAAAAATAAAAATTTAAATATGGTCCTCCAATGTCTGATCAGAACTAAATCCATGAGTACAGAAATAACAGACCGTAGAATGCAGTGATTGACCAATCAGAGTTGAGTATTCAACAAAGTTGATTAAATATATGATGTCATTTAGGAGATTTATGTTTCTTTATTTAATAGAACCTATTACAACAACGTACACTCTGTCAGCATGTTCAATTAATGAGCTTTGAAAAAGCTGAATTTCTCATGGCAAAGACAAGAGGCCACTGCCATTGTACATATAAAGTTATAAAATAAAAAAATAATTGTCTAGTAACCAATCACATACCCTTTTTATAATTTTTTTTACATCAGAAACAGGGTTTTGAGGCCTGGTCAAATGACCTGCTTTTACCCATTCAGTTCAAAGTATATACAACATTACTGCATCAATCTAAAAAGGGATTTAAGTGAAATTAACATATCTTAAAAATGTAAACAAAGAGTGACTCCTGTGAGAACCTCTTGCTTGAAATGGATATAGATCAAAGCTAAGCAGTCAGATCACTGCAAGGAACTACATTTTGTCATTTGAAACTGATAAAAAGCAGATAAACCTTTACAGCTGAAAGTTTAAGGTTGACATTGAAAAGCTACTATACAGCGAGGTCTTTAAGTGACTCTTTATACTGGTACATTTATATTATGAGTAGTTACATGTGTGTGTGTGTGTGTGTGCTTATATGCCAAACCCTCTGCATGCCTGTGTGTGTGTGTGTGTGTGTGTGTGTGTGTGTGTGTGTGTGGGGGTTGTACAAGGGTGGCAGTTGTGGCGCAGAGTGTCGCATCTGTTTGTCTTTGGATGACTGCGTGTTGTTTTAGCTGTGCTGATGGGAGGTGTATGTGAAGGCCATTTGGTCATGGTTCAGGGCCCGTGAATGGGACGGGGCTCCGGTAGAGCCAAGCTTGGGTAAACCAGCTGCCATCACCACACGGGCCAGACTGAACTGGTCCAGCCAATATGAGCCCCCCTGGAGCCTGAGCAGTAAGGGAGATCACTCACTGGACTCCAAAATAACCACTCAAAACACTGGAGGGGTGATTGGAAAAAGGCTGTTGTGTCAGAGATTTTCAGTCTGATAAAGTTTAGTCAATATTGACCAGTTGGGTCACTTCTTCATCTCTGTTAATGCTTACACATTAGACCCACTTCTGTTTTCTTCATGGTGATGAGATAAAAAAAAAAAGATCAAAAGTAAGAGTAAGTAAGTTTTTTTGTTACTTTTCTTTGCTTCTCAGTCATTTTGACATGTTGGAGCACAAGAAGAATCTTGTGCCTGTGCGTGTCTTCACAATGTGGGATCCCAATGCAAATAATAAAGTTCATAGAAATATAAATATTTATTTTACAGGACAAAGAAGTTAAGGGTCCTGTTTTTGCCAAAATACACAAGCATTTGGGGTCTGTTATTTCATATCATTAAAATTATCAAATCAAGTCATCCAATTTAAGTTACTGTAATTAGCATGCTGACTCATAATTTGTCTGTCGCTTTTGATGCCACCAATTAAGAAATATGTTAGTGTTTATTATTGTATTCATAATCTCTCTGTCTCCCTTGCTCTGAGGAATTTATTTGTTCAAGATTGTGGCAGTGGGTGTAGTGATAACCATGTAGGCTGCACTGGAGCAGGGCTTTACAATAGAGGCAACGGTGGGGATATACAGACTGGAGTCAGAGGCCCATCCATTAACTTGACAGGGTGGAGAGGCTGCCAAGATCATGAGTGCATGCTTTGGAGCATGCTCCTCAGTGGGTGTGGGTGTCGCTACGCCCATACCGCCACAGTTCCTTTGAGCCACACTAGAGCTTTGGGCCCTGGCAGAACAGCCGGGCTATGTCCATCTCCCCGTCTGTGACTGGAACCACAGGGAGGGTCTGTTCAGCCCCGGCTCTGTTCAGCTTGGCCCAGAACCCGAGAGAGGCGAAAGGGGGCGACATTACAGCCCTCCCATCAGACTGTCTGCCTGTACATTCCCTGAGGAAATCAGTTTAACAGTCCCCAGCTCTTGGCAAGCAGAGGGAGAGGGGGTGGAGGAACAGGGAATAGGTGTGTGTGTGTGTGTGTGTGTGTGTGTGTGTGTGTGTGTGTGTGTGTGTGTGTGTGTGTGTGTGTGTGTGTGTGTGTGTGTGCGTGCGTGTGTGTGTGTGTGTGAAAGAGAGAGAGAGCGAGAGAGAGGGGGACGTTACTGCCTCTCTAGGCGAGAGGGAAATCTAATAAAATTGAACTAATGGGGGTGTGGAGTTTTAGGGCACAGAGAGTGGGTTTTGCAGACAGGCACTGGTGGGTATTGGTGGTGGTTGAGAGGAGGAGAATGGAAATGGATCCTCTGAGTGCTTGGCAAAGCAGAAGAGCCAAACTCCTGCTTTCAACTGCAGATGTTGAACCCTTGTCGGATTTAGAGCACGAGTTAGCCCACGAAAAAAACGCTGCCAGGAAAGTTACAGCTATGATATATTATTCAATTACAAATACGGAGGGCTTGAACATGATCACTACTGTTCTAGTATAGTCTTAACAAAAGGCTGACAGAGACAGATAGAAGTTTGAATGTTTCTCCTTGGACTCTTTAATGTGAAGTGGAAGATCTCCATTTGAAACTGTGATCTTTTAGCACTTAAACAATGACTCCACAGACTGGTTAAATATTTCTAACCTGCTATAAGGCGCCAGAGGGCCACAGGTCCCCTGACACCACACTGCTCCACTTTTAAGGGGAATAAAAGTGCTCACCCTGACCTTGCTGGGTTTGATTTACCCATCGTGAGGCGGGTGTGGTCTCTTCCCTTTGTACCTGCTCTGTGCTCTTGCTTCCTTAATAGATATGAAGTCATCTGGCGAGGAGAAACCTGAGTGTGTTCTCAGGATGTGCCCAGAGCACTCACAGGGACATCATTCAAAACCTCCCATATCACAGAGGAAGCAGCCATTAATAAATATCATTAATGGGTGATCACCTGGTATCGCTGAAACCACATAAATGAGAAAAGCCTAAAAAAAAGAGTGGGAGTGGAGAGGTCAAGTGGCAAAGGTCTGAGAGGAGAGAGTTCCCTTCTGGGCAAAATATGACTGAACAAGATATGGTGTTCTAACAATGGAAAATCAATAGTATAGTACACTTACAGACTGCATGAAAGGTAGTGTCAAATGCATGTGATTACATATATAGACTGCTAATTTATAGATTTATCCTAGAAGCTTACATGTCTTTATGGTGTCATGGGCTGCTCATCCTCTTGTTTTGTCTTTGCTGTATTTTTTCAAATTTTTAACAACAGCAGGGCAGACAGTGGTAGGACAGACTGTGTGCCATCCCATCTGTGAGAGCCTTGTACCACCACAGGCCGACACCTGAACTGACTTAATGACTGTTTTCTGTTGTGGCCGTGTTGCTGCAGGAGAAATGCATACGTATGTGTGTGTGTTATTAGAGTAAAATGAATGTGGTGGTTAAGTTCTTGTGCTAAGCACAGTCTGGGGGAAAATACAACCATGTGTTAAAGAGTCATTAGGGAGCTGATGAAGGTGTTTAAGAATCACAGCCTGCTCATCATCGCTCTGCTAACGTCCCATAGTTGCGTCACTGTGGTTCTGGATACAAAGACTTAAGTTTTGGCCGAGGTGGGTTTAACTGAGCTGGAGTCTCAACTCCAGATGGAGCAGTAGCAGACACTTGTGCAGAGATAGCCTCAGGAATAAGTTTATATCACGGTAAGGGTTTTCTCTTTTGACTAAATTTGAACCTTGTTTTTTTTCTTTAAATTCTAGGTTAATTTGAGTTTAATATAATACCTGCTACTTATTTAGGTAGTTGACTTTCCTTGCTATGGTTCTTTACCTTTTGGATTTGTTGGTTATGTGGGATCAGCTATGCTTACTTGGTTCAACAAACAGGTCCTTTTCTTTTGTGTTTTGTCTCAATCCTGTTTGTAACCATCACCTCAGCTTTTTGACCTACTCTGACACTCATGGGCCTCTTCGGATGCAGGCTAATTCAATTAATAAACGGATAGCACTGCAATACCAGCGGACAGCTCTCAGAGACACTGATAAATGAGCACTAGCCGTCTTGGGCCAATGTGTGTGGGGAGGAGACACTAGAAGCCATCTAATCTCCCCCTACTCCTGCTCTCTCTCTCTCTCTTTTTCTCACTGCCCCCCTTCACCTCCCTTTTACCCTATTTGTCCTTCTCCTCTGGCGTCTGGTTGGCAGGGAGTCAGACAGCTCCAGATGAGCATCTTACCCACACATATGCAACTTTACTAGGGCCTCAAAAAACAGACCTACACAGGCAGCCAGCAGATTCCTTTGGCTTCTGTCCATTCAGGTGACTGCCTGCTCTGTGTGGCAGGAGATTGCCAAACTGATTGGTTTTCTCTTTCTCAAGAGGGGTGGGTCTCACCTCTCTGGTTCTGACTGACAAACTGAAGGGAAGTTGTTTAGTGTGGGCTGTCAGTCTCAGAATTCATCCTGCGAGTCACGGAAGATGTCCTTGTCAACACTGGTGACTATAATCCATATTTGTAAGCTTGTTTAAATCCCTTTTTTGTTTTGGTTCCATGTCAACTAGCTTGTTGTTATTTGTGCATGTTCATGTCATAGAAAGATAGCCAGGACACAAACGCAGAGTGTATACAGACTGTAACTGATACTGTTCATAAGTAACAATATATTAAAGTAAGTCAGAGCATCTCAGTGATCAAATGTTACACTCAGTGAGTCTTAGTATGATTGTGATGCTGTGGACAGCTGCAGGCCTGGGCCCCCCCGCTGTGTGTTAGTGTATACTCTGTGGTATTTTAACCCCTTGTGTCACCAGACGAAAAGAAGATGGGCTGTGGAGTTGTGCAGCTGAGGCTGTGGTGAAGGTAGTTAGCAGGGGTTAGGGTGTGATCAGATAGAGATAAACATTAAATCAATTTCTAAAAATGTTCACATTGAGGGACAAGCATGTAGCTCCAAAAATGGAGCTCTGTTTCGCTGTGTCAGGCATACCATGGTTTGACAAGCAGAAACTATACTCAGCCAAAACAGGCTTGGCAAGGTCATAATTTCACTGTGCTGGTTTCATGTGCAGTTATATCACTGAGCTGAGTATGGAAAGTAAAGTAAAGTGGACAAGTAAAGACAACTAGACTACTAGTAAATCCTTTCACAAATACATATATGCCATTTGTAAATATAATATGAACCAGAAGGGTAGGCTGTTCTTTGACTGCCAAAATTCTAAAATGATTTATTTTAATGTCTTCTTTCTCCAGGTAAAAAGCTTTCCACTTATGAAGAGTGGAGGGCTGATTTTTTTCTCTGGTCATGTCTTAGCATTGTGATCCAGACCAGCTGGATGCCATTCCCAATGGGAATCATGAATGTGAAGGTTGTTAAAAGATATGGAGCCCTGGACACAGCGTGCACTCACTGACAGCTGCTGGGAGAAGGGGGAAGGGAGCAGAGAGAGGAAAGAAAGCACTGGGAAAGAGAACAGAAAACTTTGTGGAATTTATAACAGAATCCTCGAAATGAATGCCTTTGTTTTCAGGTTTGTTTCTAAACATTAGCTAAAGGTCACAAGTAGACGACTATCGCTATCACTGAACTGAAGTATTTATTTAGTTTAATGAAAGTATTTATTCACATCATCAGTAGTGCACTTGCTAAAAACATGTGCATTTATCAAAATTCAACCATCTCAACACTCTCATATCTGGTTATTCCTACAGCGGTTAAAATGTAAATAAGTCATTAAATGGTTCAGACATGGATACTTTTACATTTTGTCTAGGTTTGTGTACAACTGATGAAGCCTGAAGACATACTTTGGCACTTGTATGTTTGAATTGGTTTTTTTTTCTGGTCTTGTGGTTGTCTTTATGTGATGCCCAGAAAAACAGACTCTTGAGGAGAGGTGCATTTAGTAAACATGAGGAACACAAGCACACCTTCAGAGAGACTCTCTCTGGTCTCTCTCCCAGTCCGAAACACCGGTCCAGTCAGGGCTAAGTAGACCGCGCTGTTAAAGCAACAAAACTCCTGCTGGGTCAACAGCAAGGGAGCAGTTTGAGGCTCACACCTTGCCAGCAAGCTCATCTCGCAGTCAGGCACACACACACACACACACACACACACACGCGCACACACACACATGCATAGAGGAGGGAGGGCTATTAGGAATATGAGGAGGAGGGACTGGTGGGATGGCAATCACAGAAGGTAAAGCGGGGGAATGACAAGACTGAAGGAGAGACAGAGGACAGCCTAAGTGGCTTTGATTTGTTCTCCTGACATATGAATTCATGTGGCTATTCATCATCTCCTAGTCAGCACATGAACCCGCTCTGTAACTGTTGATAATTAGCACCCTGAGAGATGAGAGCATGCACAAACTTTAAAAAATTATATTTTCACAGAAAAGGATGTTAAACATTGTGTTTTGTGTCCTTTTTGTCTACCCAGAGGCTGAAGGCTGCACTTTCACACCACCCGGGTACCATTGCCAACGGCAACATGAACTCCATGGGCCACATGATGGAGATGATGTCATCGCGGCAGGAGCAAGGCGCCCACCATCACATGCACTCGCACCCGCACCAGCACCTCCAAGCTCCTCCTCACGCATACCAGCACCACGGCCACCACCACCACAACCAGGGCCACGGCCAGGGTGGACACCACCACCCGCAGGGACACAACCCCCATCAAAACTCCCACAATCCCCACCTACATCCTGGGCACCCACACCAGACCTCACCGCACACTCCAATGCACTCTGCTTCTCATGTAAGCAAAGCTCATTCCTGGCAGAGCCAAAGCTTTTTTTTAGAAAGAGCCACAAAGTCAATAACACATTAACTACACTGCACATTAATACCTCTCATATAGCTAGATGCCACTGTATATCATACATGTATCATGACTAAAAAAAAAGAAAGACAGCTCTTTAAAAGCCATGTGAGCAGTTCTTAAGTCAGCTCTTAGTGGTTTAGTATATAGCAAGCAGTTAGGTATAGCTGAAATAATGCTTTAAATTCACAGTAAGCCAAAGGATGATCAAATTTCTCCTTGCTGTAGCCATAATACCAAGTAGCTTCCTGGCAACCATCTCAAAGGTAATTTTTTCCTTTGAGGTTGGTCAGCTACAGGTCAGTGTCAGATACCTGCCATGGAGGGAAAGGATCATGTAGAGGCCACAAAGTAGCCATTATAAAGGATGCTTACTACTGTCTTTTGGCGTTTTTGAAAATTATGCTCCACGCCATCCTGAACAAGCTGCCATCATGTGGCCACAATATTGTCAAGGTGCAGAACAAGTTCTATAAATGCTGGTCATGATGATGACCAGACAGCCGTGGCTAATAGTCCTGGAACATCTTGGCTGTGAATATTTTTGGTTTAATTTTAATTAAAAGTTTGAAAGTGTTGCTCACAACAATAAAAATAACATTATGTGAGACACTTTGTCCTTGCATTGTCTAACGGCCTTTGCAATTCCAAGCATTTTAGATCAAGGACAGTCCGACATCAACAAATGCAGTTCACTGTATGTTCCAAATGTATCATTGAGACATTTAAACAACACTCTCTGTGTGCACAGAGGCTATTGAAGCAGCTTGTATTTTCCATGGTTCCCATAAAAAATGGTAATGATCTGAAGGCTGAAAACATTTGACCTTGCCAAGTATATGTCAAGATCTGTCGGTGCACGTACCGTTTTAGAAACGGGTCTTTTGACTGCGTCTGGTGGTGTTAGACGAATTGGGAGTGGGTGGTGGAAAACTGCCTCCTCACACCTCTTTAACAAGGTGGGCAGGCTGGTGAATCAGCCCAGTCACTCACTCTGTCACAACTGACGCCCATAGCCCAGCTCACAGGGCACATGGCACAACCAGATGTTGTTTTTGGGGAAGTTGCCAGACATGGAATAGCTGCGGGAGGTAATGTATAGATGCCTGTATTGAGGCCTTTAGTGCAGGGAAGCTGTGACAGCAGACAGGTAGCTGGATGTTTTTTCAGGTGTGTCTGAATTATTACATGTCTGGTTGGCAGACAGACATGATCCCATCAGAGAGGCCAGTGATGCTGATACCTTTTCCTCCTGTGTTTCAGATGTCACCTGCAACCCAGCAGATGCATCCCACGCAGACACTGCAGTCTCCGCCACCCAGCGGTGGCCGGCGCAGGCGAGTTGTGGATGAGGATCCGGATGAACGTCGGCGGAAGTTTCTGGAGCGGAACAGAGCGGCGGCAACCAGATGCAGACAGAAGAGAAAAGTGTGGGTGATGTCATTAGAGAAGAAAGCAGAAGAGCTCACTCAGACCAACATGCAGCTTCAGGTACACAATGAAAATCAGGTGTAACCCTCTGAACTTCTACAACTTCAACATCTACATTTGACTCAGTTCTTTATGATATTATCCAGTTCTGCACAATAGATAATGGTGTTGAGTTACAATCTTATGAGTCTGCGTAAACACTCATAACATGATCAGTTGGATGTTATCAGTGTTGGACAGAAGAAACATCTGAAACCCTATTTTACTATTTAGAAGGATTCAAAAATTAATGGTAAAAATCTGAACCTGAGAACTCCAGAAACACTGGATCCTACAATTCCAATAATGCAACCGAATAGCATCATTTGCAAGCACCATGTCCCAAATTTGTATCATAGGTTTTCAATTTAAATTTAAAAAGTCTTAAACCCAATCCAAGATATGAAATAACCCTGCTTGCCTAGTGTTTGTTTCCAATAGACTCATACTAATAGTTATCAAGTGATTAAGGACAGTAGCGTAGTATACTTTGTGGATTCCCTGATTTATAGTCTTGAAATATTTCTGTTTTTCCTGCATTTCAGAATGAAGTGACCATGCTAAAGAACGAGGTGACCCAACTCAAGCAGCTTCTCCTCACACACAAGGACTGTCCCATCACCACTATGCAGAAAGAGTCCCAAGGTTACCTCAGTGAGTAGCTCAGACATAAACACAGACACACACACACACACACACACACTTGGGAATTTGACAAAAAACACATCTTCATCTGTGTGCTTTAGCCTGACAGTGCGGATAGCGCCGTGGGGAAAATGTTAATGTCTTGCCAGAGGAAAGATTTAAACTCTACAAACTGAACTGTGATGGACACACAGTGACTGCCAGGACTCTTCGCTCCTATGTGGTGCTATTCAGCTCCCACGCTCGCGGCAGGACCTTTATTTCACATAAGGGTGTTGCACACTCTGGTAGTCAGCCTGGACTGGGAGTTGGTAGTCTGAATCCCGTATGAGACCTGTTTTTCCATCTGACGGCACCTCCACGCAGCCGAGACTCAACGTGAGATGGACGTCACAGGCTGTACATTGGCATCCAAACTCTTATGGATGCCTCAAGATCTCACTGATTACCGGACTGTGCCTCAGCTCAGCTGTGCATGACATCAGAGCCCCACCCTTTGATAGGGATACAAGTGACATTTCCATGTAATTAGTGTAGGGCACCTCCCTGTGTGGCTTTAGTGCAGGAAAAAAAGGCTCACATCCCCCTTGGCTGAAGGGTTCTTTTATACAGAAGAAAGCCAACTCCCAGACTGGGCTGGGAGAGACTTTCATTGATGAGTCTAGCTTGTATGTCACCTTTAATGTGTCCAAACTTCATCAAGGGTGTTTAGGGAGTTGAGTGATTCACTTTTCCATGTTCATGCTATCCATTTATGGCCTATTTTGGGATGACAGGTGAGACTTAAGGTGTGAATTTAGTCATGTGTTTGACATGTATACGTTTCTGCTAATAAAGCTGTTTTTTTACAATAATGAGATTTGGTCTGTGTTTGTTTTGACATTATTTACTAGCATTTATTTTACTATCTCACCTTAGTGTAGAGCCATAGGGTCATGTGGGGTCATTGTATTTACACTACTCTTCATACATGTTGTCCATCCTCATTGATGTCTCTGCTGTCTCCTCAGGTCCAGACAGCAGTCCAGCAGGCAGTCCAGCTCCAGCATGCTCCCAGCAGCAGGTCATTCAACACAACACCATCACCACCTCCACCACAACCATAGGGGGCAGCAGTGTGCACGGACAAACCAATCACCGCACAGACATTAACCCCATCCACTAGGTTCAAGAGAGACTATAACCCCTGCCCAAACTCCCCCTGCTACCCAGCTTTCTGAGGGTTGCCAACTGCACTTGCTGGCCCCCCCCCTCCCTCCATCAAGAGAAACCTCAAAGGCCTGTGAGGCTGTTCTTTATACAGTAGCTACAGTATGTATTTTTATAGTCCAACCCTTTTAACCCATAAATGTTCTATGGTTTTTTTGCCTTTATCTGTTTTTCATGCTTTTAGCAAAAGGGAGTTTTTGCTAATCTCATGCAGCATTTAAGTGAATTTTTCCGTTGTGTAATGGTACAAAATGGACCACAGTGGTCATGGACCCTGAGGACAGAAACATAAGCCTCAGACTGCCATCTTTATTAGCAGACCTTACATCTCTGTATGCCGGATGGACTGAAAAATCAAAAGTCAACTCTTTCTCTGAATATTACATGTGGACAGTGTGTTGAGTGTATGCAACAGACACTTTATGAGTGGGATGTTGCTGCCTTTAAGTGGTCTTTTGAAACCAAGTCAAACTGTCACCATGATGTCTTGAAGACAGGAATATGCAAGCTGGTGTAATGATCCTTTTCTTTAATTGAAGCGTATATGACTGTTAACTATTTCCCTGTCAGCTGTATTCTTAAAGAGTGTCATAAAATACAGCACGACAGTGAAAACACGATGGTCCCGAGGACGATGCTGTTACAGCTACAGGACTGTACACTGTGATACCAGTGAGGCAGCTCGGGAGTTGTAAAAAACTCCTCCACTTTCCAGGACCAACTGAAGCTTTAATTATTAAGGCCTCTTTTTGTGTGTTATCTGCATCTGGATGTTAGGATCCATACTTTTGAGGATGCATGTGAATGATATATATTATGTTTGCCTTCTTTCCTCTGCAGAACAAAGTTCAGTGGGTGTGTAAAGAAAAAAAAACTAAAAAGTGTGTGAGAAAGTGACTGTGAGCATGATTTTTGTTTTGTATGACTGGCATCTTACAACTGGCAAAGTGTTTTAAAGCAGTTTATGCCTGTGCTTTCCAAAATGTCACAATGTGCCTGAATCTTTCTTAAAATCTTTTGTTGGCTTTCTGTAGACAACTCTTTCTCTTCAAACAATCAAAACTATTCTCAGTGTGTTATTAATTGAGTTGTCTCTGCTTCGTCTTGGATGTCTGTTGCATGTAAGCGCAAAACCACCAAGGAGAAAAATACCCGCTTTTCCTTTAACCTCTTTGACTTCATCAATTTCTCTTCCTCTCTTTCTCAGGCCGCCGCTGCAGAGTGAAGGCTGTACTAATAGTGACCATTTTTTTATTCTCCATTCCAGCCTTGCAACTTCACACCTTCTCATGTTGACTCCTCTTTATCTCTTTCCTATGACCAGGAATGTTGACTCATTAGCATGATGACCATAATGCACTGTGTAGGATGGATGAAATACATTCCACTGACAGGTGGAGCAATTGCAGAGCTGTCTATGCACTTTGTCCTCTGTCATGCCAGAGGGTAGAATAGCCATATTAAGGTCCCAGTAATTCTCAGTGATCCCCCTCCCTTTTCACACACCAGCAAGAAACTTAACTGTGTTTGGCTTTATGGAGAAACTGTGCCTGGCATGCATCACATCTGTAGATAAAAGAAGGAAGCCTAGAGCTTGTATTGTAAGGAACCTGCACTGTTAAGTTTGTGCCCATTTTATTTTGGAAAAAAAGTTGAAGGACGTGAAATGAAAATCTTTATCCTCATAACATTTAAGTTTCATTGAAGCATTCGGACTGTTAATGTGTTAACCTTGGAGTGTGTTTGTGCCGATGAGTCAGAGAAATTTTATTCTCTTGAAAAGGGCTTTGTTGTACCTCCCCTTTGAACAGAAGCTTGCCTTATTTTAGGTTGTTTTTAAACCATATTTAGACTGTTAGACCATTCCAGATTAACCTCTTGCATGTGAAAAGTATGGTAATGACCTCAAAATACTTTCAACTGGAATCATTTGGAGGTTAGCTATTTTAGAGTTAGATATGAGAGTCTCTAGTTTTCTTTTTTGATAGTGGGTCCAGGTTCAGAAAAAAACATTTGTTACTGCAGAGGCAGACACAAAAAGACAGATGGAAGTGCAGTGTAAGTGCGTCAATGTGGATTTGTGAGAGGTGGAGAACAATTCCTATGTATTCATGATGTTATAATTGTATTATTTTAAATCTAAAACTATAAATATTGTACATAATGTCATTAATTCCGGTTATCCTGTACATGTAATGCAACCACCTTTCTTTTTGAAGGGAGTCAATGTGTGGTACATGTTTGTAAATAATGTTTGCATAGCACTTGTGGCCTTTTGTTGTACGTCAAGGCTCATTTCAGCGCTTAAATACATTGTTTATATGTAATGAACTGATGAATCCATTCTTGCCCGCATAACTTTGTACATTTTGTGTGTGTCTGTAATGACATTGTCTTCATTTTGTTTTGCATTTGTACAGATGTGAAAGTTTCACTTCAGCTACATTACAATATGAAAATAAAGCACTTGTTCAGTAACATACAAACAAACTGGTGATTTGATGTCACTACTTGTACTTGACTAGTGACACAATTATTTTCTGTGCAGATAACCAGAGTGCATAACTAAACAGAGATATCAATTGAATATTTGAAGAATTCTATTAAAAGAAAACTTTCCCAGCAAACGATCAACAGGATGCTCATCCTTGAGACAAAACTGCTTATTAAATAGTTAGGTGATTTAGAGGATCGGGATACTCATTCATTATTAATCTGTCTAGACATCTTGATAGTTGACCTGATGAAATAACATGGCAGTTAACTTCTGTACAAAAACATCTTTGTGGCAATCCGTCAAAAAAATATCCAACTAAAACTACAGACCAATGCAGCGTGTCAAATACATTTTGAAGCCACACTAGCTCAAAAAAAATTAAGTGTTAATTAAATAAGTGTTGTTGCAATATGCCCATATTTTCCAAAGATATTGAGTAATGTAATAGCTTTTAGGACCTAACTTCAGAGGAATGTAATGGTATTACCTTTTTAAAAATACATTGAATGAGTGCTTGTGATATTGTTTGGCTTTCCAGCGACATTTCTTTATACACAGTGACCCCTGGTGGACATTGTGTTGATTTATCAAACAGTACTTGATGGGGAAAAAAACAGGTGCTGCCATATCTGTACTGCAACTGAAGTCAATTTATTAAAAAAAACAGTGTCAGACTGCAAAATTCCTTCCTTTTCTCTGATAATTCAAACACAAAAAAAGATGTATTCTTTGTATTTCATCATAAATCATTGTCAGATTGAATGCAACACGATCTATATTTTTTTACAATCAAACATGACATCTTTTCATGGAACTCAGTCCTGATAATCAGACTAAAATGTAATATTTATTATTTGATGGTGTGGGCTGGGATTCAGAGATCCGGATCCAGGCTAATTGAACTTTCTTTTCCATTTTACAGTGCATCAGAAAGCTGTCCAAAGTCCCACACCAAATGTCACCTAGAGATGTGTGTAAATCCAACAATGTGCTGATTTACAACAGTCTGTTAATCAACAGTCAATAATTAAAAAGATGCTCTTAAAAAGTGGAGGTGCTTTGATCAGCTGTCTCAATCCCAGCTCTGAGTTGAAAGGAATCTGTCAATCATGTCAAAGGACCTCGCCGGTTGGTCGTAAGGCAGAATGTGTCCTCCTCCTCGGACGATGACCTGCGTGACAAGAAAAAAGAATGAAAGGTGACAGGTGTTCACTGAGTACATTTCATATTGCTTTTCACTAACTGCTCACCTGGTAAAACTCTCCCACTTGTTTCACGTAACCTGCTACCTCCTTGTCACTGGGCTGAAGCTTCCAGTGGAAGCGAGGGGCTGTTTTGTACTCAGCCGCCCCGGTCCAGTTGACAGTAGGCAGGAACCTCTCAGTCAGCGGAGCTGCTACAATTACATCAAGCTGACCACTGTAGATTAAGACCTGGATGTTTGAGAAGAGGGAGGAGAGGGATTAGAGGGACTTTCTAAGTGTTCTACTACCGTTGCACATTGCAGACAACACACAACTACAGTGGATAATCCCACACCCCTCACCCTATAGTTGTCCATCAGTACCCCGAGCCACGGTTTGATGGTCTTCATGACATCCTGTAGAAGATGCTTCTCCACCTCTGAGCCGTCGTGGAACGTCAGATTCCCCACATGGATAGCACATCGCACTGCTGGCAGAGTCACAAACTGGGAGAAGTACTCCTGGTCTTCAGGCTCCTGTGGTGCACAAAAAGCAAATGTAGTGGCGTTAAAGTAATAACTGGAGATTTTGAAAATGTTTTGAAATGTTTGTTTTTGAGAAGTCACACAGGCAGCTTTGAAGCTCTGCCAATGTTTCTCCTCACCTGACATGTCATGTAGTTGAAGTAGTTGGTGCAGCCGGTAGCATTTTGAAAGAAAGATGGATATGGTTCCACGTCACCATTCAGCAACCTATCAAAAACCTAAAGTGGGACGTTAACGAAATGGTCAGCTAATGTTTGATTGTAATCACAATTTTATTGTTTGTTTCAGAAAGACGTGAGGATAAAAATTCCATTAAAAATTTATTTTGACAAATGTAAGAGGAAACACTTACCTGAAAGGCCTCCAGCCACTTCTGGTGCTGGATGAGTTTAACCCCCAAGTCTGTCTGCTGGACGACATACTGTTTTTGGAGTTCATCTATCATGCCGGTTTGGTACAGGAACTCACCATAACCACCCAGCATCTGAGATGGAAGAAAAGTAAAATGTTATGCTCATTTCTACATTGACATGACTGAACTGTAGACCACTATACACCTGACAGGATCAGGCAGAATAAAAGTGAAATACTCCTTGTTGGAGGATGACTTCTTTTCAGTGTAGGAACATATGAAAGTAAGCGAGAGAGTTTATTTATTAACCAACTTCCTGGTTAACACAAGACATCACAGCCCAAAGTCAGATTGCTTGATGAGCCTCCCCATTGTATGTAGAAATGTGATGAGAAATTAGATTAAAATAAATTAGGGGCATGTGCCACAAAGCAACAAGAACAATCTGGAGACATTGGAAATTCATCAGTCAAGATGATATAGTTTAAAAAAATATCAGAAAATTACTTCACTTTGTCATATACGCACCAGTTCTGGATCACAGAGCCCATCACCAATAGCCATCCCCATGAAGTTGATTTTCACTTTGGCAGTGGGGTTGTTTTTATGGATGTAGTATGAAATGGCAGGTACATACTTTCCTGCATAGGACTGCATGGGGACAGAGAAGATTAGCATGGTTTGGGATAATGTTTTACATAGATAGAATTTTTGTTGTTGTCGGACACTATCATGGTTTTGTTGGGTGACATTTTAAAGACAAACTTCCATCTCATTCAAAATGTGTTCCATATCTTACATGACAAGGATTTCTCTAATGTGTACTGTATATATTTCTATTGTGATGTGTACACGATAAAAAAAACACTTTTGTAATGCCACTACTATACATTTTGAAAATATTCATTTGCAAAGCTTGACAAGAAACAACAACAATATACCTCTCCAGTTGCATAGAAGTCATTGGACTGATACTCAGGAAAGAGCTGGAAGAACTGTGTTAAAGCACTTTCAATAAGGAAAAGACAGGAATAATAAAAAGAGTTAGCACCAAACACCAGACTCATAGATCAAAGTGACATGAACACAAAAGTTTAAATTGGATGGCAGGTATTTTACCTGTACAGATCTCTGCCAACATCATCCTGGTTCTGAGCAAAACCTTGATCATCATCAGTGAAGCTGAAACCTGTTCCCACCTAGAAAACAAATATTCTTCCTCAAAGACTTGTCAGTAAATACTCATGCCCATTAAAAAGTCAGATCAGCTGAGAGCCCTTGAATGAAAGATGTGTTTCACGTTTTTAGTTTGTGGCTTTTTGTTTTGGTCTGAGGATAAATAAAGTAATACGTACCGGATTGTCAATGTACAAAACTGAATATCTCAATGTCCAAGCGTAATCCCTCAAACCAACTGCAAAGATAAAAACACGACCAGATCAGAGAACAGTCAACAATGCTCCAACACAAGTTATACAGGGCTCAAGCTTATAACGTTAAAGACTGTAGTGAATGTTTATGTTTGCTGCTGTCCTGTCAGATCAGTTCTTCTTACCAGTCAAGTTCTTATAGACCACATATGGTCCATGTTCCACAAAGAGACCAAACATGGAGGTGCCACCGGGTCCGCCTTGCAGCCAGAGCAGGACCGGAGCTTTATCTCGGTTTGCCTACAGGTCAGGGCATCACATAGAAGGTTAGAATCTCAGCACCATCCAGTGGTCACTTCCGTTTATTAACAAAAAGATTAAATGAAGTAACTACACTTTGTTAGGACAGACCTGAATGTACTAACCTAATAGTAGTAATAATTGTAATGCAGATTAAATCAGTGTCAGGTATCGGCCAAGGCAAGTTAATTCGACTGTAAAGATGGGGAAAACAATCAAAATACAATGTACCGGACTATAAAATGTAGCAGATTTACAGCTTTCTTTTAGAGATTTTAAAGTCTCAGAAATGTGTTTAAATGTGTGAGTGATGCATTAACTCTTATACAGTGTACATATTAGTAAACACTGAATCCTGTGAATGGTAGATGTCACATATGGAATCATCTTCACAATGGCTGAACTGGAAGAAGGAAAAAGAACATCTTGGACTGAATTCAATTCAAGTTATTTTTGAGGAAGATGAAAATAAATGTCATACACTTTAAAGGACTTATATTGAATAAAAAAAAAAAAGAAGAGGGCTAGAAGATTGATCTTTCATTCAGTGTCATGGAAGTGGTAAGTATGAAATACAGATATGAAACTTGTTACTGATTTCTAGCTTGAACAAAACAAAGAAGTTAAAAAAATAAAAATAAATAAAAGTTCCCTCTTCCAAGACCTTGGGTAAAAAATGTGACTCAACACTAAACAAAGTCTAAAATCATGTCTGACACAGCAGCTGACTAAATACACACATGTGCAATTTCTTATCACAGGTTGACTGAGGGAACACAGTAAAAATACCTGTACAGTCAAATTGAACTCCAAAGATATATAATAATGACTATAAATGTCATAACTTCTGCTTTCTCCTTGTGATCCTCTCCCAAACTGCAGCATTGGCAGCAATCTAACTGTGTCATTTAAAAAGCCCCTGTTATAGAGAATAAGTCTGAACCTACCATCAGTGCAGGGAAAAACCAAAAGAAGAGGTTGCTGTTGTATTTCTTGTTGACAGTGAGGTATCCGGCATAACTCTTGACATTGGCACCTGGCATATCTCCTACCAGACTCAGTTTCCTGGCTGGAACAAAAAGAAAAGATGTATGCAATAATTTGATCATTATTACACAGTATCTCAGTTCATAGGGAGATGGGTTGGGAACCGGAGGGTTGCTGGTTCAAGTCCCCATTTGGACCAAAGTATGGTGGTGGACTGATAGCTGGAGAGGTGTCAGTTCACCTCCTGGGCACTGCCAAAGTGCTCTTGAGCAAGGCACTGAACACCCAACTGCTCGGGGCGCCTTTCCATGGGCAGCCCCCTCACTCTGACATCTCTCCATTAGTGCATGTAGTGCATAGGTATTGAGCATTTGTGTGTAATTCAGGCCTGTGTGTAATGTGTGTGTAATAACAACAGAGTGTAAATTGAAATGAATTAATAAAGTATACATTACATTACATTACATTAAATGCTGCTCCAGTTTTAAGGCTATATAGTTTTTAGGGCTGCACAATATATAGTTGTTTTTTTTTTAAATCATCATTGTGATGTCAATTTGCATGATAAACACATTTAAAAAGACTACAACACTGAAGTTGAAAGACAGTCCAAATATAAAACTGCACTTTAAATGATTTAATTATTTTTTGTTAATGTCATGTGTAGGCTATTCAGTTTAATGTTCAATTTGTTCAATAAAATAATGTTGGAAATACTTTCCATTTTTATAAATTGATCAAGCAATATATTGTATTTTAGCATTACACTGAAAGCAGCAAAAAAGCAGAACTGAATACACTTTCATATCTGTTAATTAATCGCATTTATTAATCACAGTAAAATTGTTAAGGCGATATTTAACAACGTAATCGCATACATATATGTCTCATATAGTGCTGCCCTAAAAATGTGTGCGCACTTATTCACTATACTCATGCACTATATACCTTCATCTATGGCGCCCTTCTCCAGATACGGAGTGAGAAAGAGAGGAGACCCGGGGTCCACTCCATTCAGGCCGCTCACACGGTGAGGTTTTCGGCAGAAAAACGAGGAGCAGCTCCGTGAGTGTGCAGAGTCCAGACAGGCCCACAGTAACAGGAAGCCCAAAGTTTCCCTCCACAGCCTGCCAATATAATATTTACAAAATGCATATCAGACTACAGGCCCGGTCATTCATGTGTGAACCTCAAACATCATCAGGTCGACTCGCATTTCAAAACAGCTCGGCTTTGACACAGCACGCGCAATATGATTAAACTATTTGTTAAAACTCACCGCATGTTCACTGTCGGTTCTTTGGCAACAGGAAAAGGTTTAGCCTTTAGTTGTTAAAACATCTGTCGGCTCTGCTGTGGACAAAAGTAAGGCTGAGTCACGTGATCAACTGTTGGTAGGTCATATGACAAATTGGGTCACGTGGTCGTTGTTGTGTAGTTACAGTATACAGTCTATGGTTGAACCTCATAATACATCCATGGGTTCAACTTATGGGTTCAACGCGGTCTTGTAGGAAACTTCCGGCGTCTAAACTAAGTTGCCTAAACAGAAAGAGTAACGTTTTTTGTGTGGCTAAAACCTATTTGAAAGTAGGTTAGACTAATTTGGTGAGTAAACTGTTTACAAACTGCTTGTTTCAAAGCAGCAGTAAAGGATGTTTTAAGTTTTTACAAGTTAAGTTTAAGTTCTAACAGCAAGAATGAGAACACATGTGATGCAAAGCTAACAATTAGGAAGCATAGATAGACTATTATAGTAGGCTATAGTAGTTTCTGTTCAGTATTTGTATGTTGTAGCCTAGCTATAGGCCTACTATGGTACAGTCTATAATGATTTAGAAGGATAGTTCTGGTGAGCATGTACGTCTAGTAGGCGGGACTAATATTAAAATGACTCATTTGATGACTATCATATGATATTTTTAGCCTGCACTGTATCTTCACCAAATACAATGGCAAAATTAAGTGACGTTAATTTAATAACAAAATGACTTACTTCATCAGTGTCCCACAGTGCAAGTGAAGTCAAATAATAGCGAGACGGTTTATAGCTGTCTGGTGCTGGTAACAGTTCACAAAACAAAAAGCATAGTAATACATAATTAAATAAATAAACTAGCTTTTTGTAAAATATAAATTAAAAAAAACATTTTAAATGGGGCAGTTGTATTTATTTAAGCACACACTATTTTATTTCCTATTGTTAAAGTGTTTCCTTTAAACTGACTACCAGAATAATGCACAGTCACCACGTGATCTGTCTGTACACTTTATATAATTGGGTAGCATAAAAAACTGGGACACCACATGACTGGTTTGGGGTTGATTTTCACTGACATCTTGAAACTAAGAAATAACAAATGTGAGTGGCAGGGATAGGCTGAAACACCGGTCAACCAACCAAAAACACCCCTAAATCAAATCTGAATGGAAAAATAAACATTGGCACACATTAGAGAATTCACAATTAAAGTAACATTGTGTGTGTTTCATATATCTGCACAGCTGATATAAGTTAGTGGCCAGCTAAGTAAAACCATGTATTTTTCAGGAGCCTGTGGGGACCAAACCTGAGTCAAAAGACTTTCAATTATGGATTTGAAATCTTCAGGTGGCCAGAAACACAACTCCAGTGTAAGTTGGTAACTGTTTTGCTAAAGTGTTAGCCAGAATAACTTCAGTTGATAATTTAATTGATTGAGCTTTAGAAATGATACCATGTGAAATAACTCACAATTTATTTTAATTTGTATTGCATAGGATTATTATAGTAGTATAATTATAGGTCTTTTTCCACAGCAGACATTTTTACTTGTCATAGGAAAAGCACAGGTGTTAGTAATAACATTAACGATTGAGTGTCTCATTAAGTCAAGAAACAGACTGTAAGCCAGCTTGCTCAACAACAACAACAACAGCCCTGTAACTGCAAGGCATACATGGAGAGCACTCATTATTAATGTTCATATTTGTTTGGTGACCTGCTATTTATGTCAGAATGTCTGCCTAAACATACAAATTATCATCAGCACCTAACTCAAATAGTGTTGTTAGTATAAATGCTGGGATTTTTAAAGATGCAGTTATTGATTTTTGGCAACTAGGGTGCTGAAGAATGCCAATATAAACTGAGGGTGGTGTTGACAGATTATTTTCACCTACAGTGCAGTGAGCAGTGGACATGAAAAAGCTACTCACAACTGGGAAGACAATTGTGGACTGTGATGTGACAGCTCATGTGAACAAGTAAAGGGGGAGGGGGTGTGGCTGCAGCACACTTGTCTGCTGCTTACAAAGCTGTGTTAACTGATTTAATTTATTATTATTCTGAAAGCTGCCCACCACAATCACACAGTCATATCTGTTGGCTATTGAACATCTGCACTACGGCATGTGTGGACTAAGTGCCTCTCTCAAGGGCACCTCAGCAGTGGTAATGACAGAGAAGCGTGTGCTGCTCTTTCACTTGACTGGCCACATTTATCTTGTCACTCCAGGGATCAAACCAGCAACCTGTTGGTAAAGCAAAATAAAAATGCCAGCAATTAACCCACATTGTTCCTCAATACAAGAAGATGCAGTAAAGGAAGCATGAAGGCATATATAGGACATTGAGGGAAAACCCTATATGGGTTTCAAAACCTCCCTTCAAAATCTCTAGTTAATGTCACAGACACCAGGCTACATCCATCTTTTTTCTGTCTGTATTGCAAGTGTCTTTTCAAATACTGAGGGATTCCTGGCGTCATTACCAATCAATTTGTGCAGGGCATTGTGTGTTCTCCGGATGATACTGTCCCACCCCGATTTTTTAAGGAGGTTTGTTAACACTTTTAACACTCTTGTCCCACAGTTATTAACAGCAGTCTGTCTTCTGGACTAGTCCAGTCCGGTTTTAAAACATTGCACAGCACAGAATCAGCACTTTTAAGAGTTTTTGATGATATCTTTTTAGCTACTGACTCTGGTCACTGTGTTTTTTTTGTACTTTTAGATATGACTGCTGCATTTGATAAAGTGGACCATGAAATCCTGATTGCTCGTTTGGAGCAGTGGGTGGGCGTCAGTGGCACAGCACTGGAATTCTTCAGGTCCTACGTGTCACATCGGACTTTCTGTGTTGGCCTTGATGACTCTGTGTCCTCCACTGCTCCTCTCTCATGTGGGGTCCCACAGGGCTCGGTGCTTGGCCCTCTTTCATTTTCTCACTTTTCATCTACTCCCACTTGGTTCTATTTTCAGGAAACGTGGCATTTCTTTTCACTGTTATGCGGACGACAGCCAGATCTATGCCCCCCTCAAAAAATCGGACAAGTTCAAGTTCAAGACCTTTATTTGTCCCAGAGGGGTGGTTAATTTTACTGCAGTAGCAAAGAAGTTGACATACAGAACATGACAACAAAGATGACAACATTGATTAAAAATACAGGATCAGACCAAATGGAAATAAATACTACAACATTAAAAGTTTAAGTCCAAGTGTGCTTTATGTGCAGACGTTACCTATTCACACTCACCTATTCAACACTGTTAACCCACTGCTACAGTGTTTACAGGACATTAAGGCTTGGATGTCCTTAAATATTCTAAATTTTAATGAAAAAAAGACCAAAGTCATGGTCTTTGGTGGGACTTTTGTGACCTCCCCCCTAGTTGATCTGGGTTCTCTGGCCCAGTATTGCAAGCCAATTGTAAAGAATTTGGGGGGGTAAAAGTGGACTCACACTTTAAATTTGACAGCCAGATTAAAGCTGTGATGAGGTCTAACTTTTTCCACTTAAGGCAGCTAGGACAAATCAAACCAGTCCTTTTGAGACAACACTTTGAGACAGTAATCCACGCCTTTCTAACCACTCGGCTGGATTACTGTAATGCACTTTACACTCACCTAAAGGATTATTAGGAACACCTGTTCAATTTCTCATTAATGCAATTATCTAATCAACCAATCACATGGCAATTGCTTCAATGCATTTAGGGGTGTGGTCCTGGTCAAGACAATCTCCTGAACTCCAAACTGAATGTCAGAATGGGAAAGAAAGGTGATTTAAGCAATTTTTGAGCGTGGCATGGTTGCCATGGTGCCAGACGGGCCGGTCTGAGTATTTCACAATCTGCTCAGTTACTGGGGTTTCATGCACAACCATTTCTTGGGTTTACAAAGAATGGTGTGAAAAGGGAAAACATACAGTATGCGGCAGTCCTGTGGGCAAAAATGCCTTGTTGATGCTAGAGGTCAGAGGAGAATGGGCCAACTGATTCAAGCTGATAGAAGAGCAACTTTGACTGAAATAACCACTCGTTACAACCGAGGTATGCAGCAAAGCATTTGTGAAGCCACAACACGCACAACCTTGAGGCGGATGGGCTACAACAGCAGAAGACCCCACCGGGTTCCACTCATCTCCACTACAAATAGGAAAAAGAGGCTACAATTTGCCAGAGCTCACCAAAATTGGACAGTTGAAGACTGGAAAAATGTGGCCTGGTCTGCTGAGTCTCGATTTCTGTTGAGACATTCAGATGGTAGAGTCAGAATTTGGTGTAAACAGAATGAGAACATTGATCCATCATGCCTTGTTACCACTGGGCAGGCTGGTGGTGGTGGTGTAATGGTGTGGGGGATGTTTTCTTGGCACACTTTAGGCCCCTTAGTGCCAATTGGGCATTGTTTAAAAGCCACGGCCTACCTGAGCATTGTTTCTGACCATGTCCATCCCTTTATGGCCACCATGTACCCATCCTCTGATGGCTACTTCCAGCAGGATAATGCACCATGTCACAAAGCTCGAATCATTTCAAATTGGTTTCTTGAACATGACAATGAGTTCACTGTACTAAAATGGCCCCCACAGTCACCAGATCTCAACCCAATAGAGCATCTTTGGGATGTGGTGGAACGGGAGCTTCGTGCCTTGGATGTGCATCCCACAAATCTCCATCAACTGCAAGATGTTATCCTATCAATATGGGCCAACATTTCTAAAGAATGCTTTCAGCACCTTGTTGAATCAATGCCACGTAGAATTAAGGCAGTTCTGAAGGCGAAAGGGGGTCAAACACAGTATTAGTATGGTGTTCCTAATAATCCTATAGGTGAGTGTATATGAGTGCTAGTCCTTCATTGCTCGTCTTCAACTGGTACAAAATACTGCTGCACGTCTTTTAACAGTCACAAACAGGTGCTTTTAAAGCTTTAAATGGCCTTGCCCCACCTTACCTCTCTGAGCTGCTGCACCCCTACACCCCCAGCAGATCTCTCAGGTCAGTTGACCAGCTGCTCCTGACGGTGCCTAAAGCTAGGCTTAAGCTCAGGGGGGACCGTGCGTTTGTCGTTGCAGCTCCAAAACTTTGGAATGGGCTGCCTCTGCATATGACAGGCCTCCTCTCTGTCTCATTTTAAAACTATTCTTGAAACCCACCTCTTTTATTGACTTTTAACACCAGGTAGAGTGTTGATCTTATGTGTATATCTTTACCGTATGCTGGCACTGCATTGTATTGTATTTATTTTATTGTACCTTGTATTTTTTATTGTGTTATCTATTTATTCTGTATTATCTTTTTGTGCAACACTTTGGAAACCTTGTGTTTGTTAAAATCGTGCTCTATAAATAAAGTGGATTGGATTGGATTGTGTGATCCCAGGGAAAAGTAAGGGATGCAGCCCCACCAGATGGCGCAAAACACTGACATTAATTCTGGTTCTTTCAACGTACATGACATAACATGACATCTGATAGAAATTAAAATATGCCAAAGCTGGAATGTGGTTCAGCCAGTTGGGCATTTGCATGTATCTTATTGAAAGACGAAGTAACGTGTGTTTTATATTTTGCAAACGTAACTGAAGTCTGTTGTATTTGGCTTATTTTGCTTGCTTACATTTAACCACCCTGCTCCAAACTTTCACTTTAAGAAGGCGCGTCTACGCTGCAGTGTAGTGTGTTTAATACAATCCTTAAAGTGGCACATGGAAACCATAACCGATTTCTACATGGCACAAATCTAGACCTACAGATTTTGCCTGTCTAGTGCGAGGAAATGCTTTGGTGAAACTGATCCACGGACGATAGGTGTTCCTGTAGTGTGTCTGACTATTTTTATCTGTGGCAGTGGATGCGGCAGACTCTTCGAGGCGCCCAGCAAGCCGAGGGGAAGGATCGGCGGTTGGTGGGCTTTGGACGACACGAGAACTGAAATAATCACCGGTAGAGCCGTCAAAGGTAAAGCACATTGGGACGTAAATGAAATGGAGACACCGCCGGGGACGAGCTGCTGTGAACGCACCTTGGCCAAACAGGAATAACCGAGCCGTGAAACGGGCTGGGATGGCAGCATCCAGCAACTCAAGCCTCTCAGGTTCATCTTTGTCCTCCGGTAAGAGTTCACATAATACTAGTAATATAACTATTATTATTAATAATAATAATTGTTATTTATTAATTCCTTATTTATAAACTTGTATCGTTAATGTATACTTTATAATGTATACTTACTTATACTTGTTATCTTGTAATAAAGCCACCACATATGCTCCAAGAAATGTGACATCCTCTCATTTCCCCATTTGCATCTCACACGTGCTTGGTAAACATTAAGCAAACATATTATTAAAGTAGCTTTCAGCGACTGCTGTGATAAGCATCACCATCTGTTGTATTTGTGTTCAGTGGGAAAGGACAACTTTCATTTGCAAATGGAATAAATATGACGTTGGGTTTGGATGTTATCATTAGATTGCCAATCATCTCCATAATTCCCTTATTGACTTTCCGCTTGGCTGTCTGTAAGGATTATTTTTGGCCTATGTAGTCTACCATTTCCCAAAACGCAGCACTAGGCTGGGATATTTTCTGACATTGTAAAAAACCCTAAAATGCTGGTGTCCAGTGACATAATACAGTTCATACTACCATAGTGTGCACAAAACTCTAATCAAAATCCTGTTTGCATATAATGTGGTATAGCTCAGCGAGTCACACCTTTTATATATTTGTTAAAAAAAAATTCAATTTCAGGATTGAATTTTCACAGAATGAGAACAGAAAGTGGGTTAGCAGCTCTTCAAACAAGCTCAGAATGAATTATCAGTTCCATGCTTGTCTCAGTAAATATCCCATTTTGTGTTGATAAAGCACATTGCTTGTGTTTGCCAGGGTATAAAGTACAAACCCCACTATCACAGCACTGTTTGATGTGGAAGCCCTGCCAACAACCAGAGGCGTGTGTGAGAGAGACGGCGTGTCTGACAAGGGGAGGGAGAGGCTGTTTATAGTACCAGACTCAGCACTTTAGTTTATGTCATGTACTGTTTCCACCAATATTTTAAATTTTGCAGTGAAGAGTCTAGAAAATGTTTAGTGTTACTTTGCTCCGTCTACATAAACAACGCAAATCTACGGTTTAGTACAGGGTGAGGACATTGTATAGTATGCATAATGTTTGTTTGATTTTCTAACTCTCTGCATCCCAACCACACCACACAGCAGAGTCACATTTCCCTAGGTACTGCCCAATGGGAAGGACAGGCAGTTGTTTCCAAGCTGATATAGCCTGTGGCAACCACATGCTTTACAGAGCATTATCTCATGTGTGCGTTTCAGAAAGCAATGCATGTTTGACCACTGCTGCCTTAAGAGGAAAGTCTTTTCTCTCTGTGGCATTGGAGGGTTGTCATTACTTTTGGGCTCTCAAAATAATTATCAGAGGTTACAAGCTGCGTTGCTGCCAGGGATAGAGTGGTTGTCACAAGGGTATTATTATTTTCATGCAGAGCGCTTTGGCAGTCAGACACACCATTTGAATAATCTTCACTACGAGGTATATGACTTGAAAATGAATCTTGGCTCAATTTCTGCTCCGTATTAGGTCGTCAGTTCTGGCTGCAAACAAAGAGCTCTTGGTGTAGTTATTTAAGCTAATTGTGGTTATAAGTCTATCTAGTAATGTTTGGAGGCAGAGTATTGAAATAAAGTTCATTCAGCTTGTGTCACTAATGACATCTGATTTGTGATAGTGGCATTGGTAGTTATATTATTGAAGCAGACTATTTATTTCTGTACTTCCTGCAAATTATTGAAATTTAGGTACAATGAAATGTACAAAAACCACCTTGTAGTGTATAGACTGCATTACCTACACAAAGTCTATAACTGCAGCTTGAATGCACAGGTAAATTAAAGTAAATGTACCCTATATTTTTGAGGCCAGTTTATAACTAAAAAAAAGAAAACTGAAAGGATTGCACATGATTGCAGCAAATATGTTGCAATCTCTCCCTAGCCATGGACAGATATTTTTTGGCAATTCTTCTTGATCAGTGAGATTCCTACACATTCTTGGCACGGGTGGGCAAAGTAGCATGTACTGTATCAGCAGCATACCATTTGCCAGACAGCTCTAGGAAATAAAGCTTTAAAAATAAAATGAGGGCTAGAGCATGAAAGTATCCCTTCAGCTCCCAGGCCTTAAATGACAAAATTGGTCAGGGAGGCAGAATTATAGCCATGTATTACAGAGAGACTGTCTGCTCAACACAACCCTGCACATGTGTCTGGCAAATGCTGCAGATTACCTTGAAATCTTTTCACCACATCTATTTCTTGTCCTTTACATCAATTTACATCACAGACTGGATTTGTGTCATGCATGCTGATTGTCCAAAATGATAAGCATGTTATACAGCTTCAACAAGGGGGAAGTTCGTCCCCTAAGCATTTCAATTCTGGGTAAACATACCCCAGTAGTCAATCCTTTATTGTTACAACAGACTCTCTCAGTGGCATGGCAGTGTCAGAATCTGATTATTAAACTGCACTTTTCCCTCATCTGAACTGGGCTACAACTCTTGTTAACAGAAAAAATACAGTTTCCCTAATAGTGTTCAGCCCAGCAGCATACAAAAACACTCCAGAGAAGCAGCCTCATACCTGTCACATATTATTTGGTCAGCACTAAGGCAGTGTTGAAATGCTTGTTTTGGACCAGTGTAATACACAGATGGTCTCCCTGCTGCAGCTCTGCTGCATCCCACTGACACACGTGTGTGTGTTTGTGTGTGTGTGTGTGTGTGTGTGTGTGTATATATGTGTGTGTGTGTGTGTGTGTGTCTTTATGAGAGGGTCTACCATACCTCAAGGTGTTAATCAAGTTCTTTTTTTACTTTTTTTAATTCTCTTTATGTATCAAGTGTGTCAAATCTCACATTTTTGCCTGTTAACCACATTGTGTTGCATTGAGTATTTAAAATGGGAAAACAAGTAGATAATAATAGAATTGGAGTCATCTAAATCATCTAGGTAGCCCAATGTTTGAGAAAGCTACATTTTGTGTGTGGCTCGTTCATTTCTAGTAGAGCAGAGAAAAATACACTTAACTAACACAGTAACAATGCTCGGGTGAACTATGAGGTTGTGGTGCAGTGCATGCCTGGCTGGCACACTCATAGTATGAAATGAAAAAAGATCCACCATATTGGAGATCCATCACAACAAACAAAATACCATAAACTAATTCACCTTCAGAGACCCCAGCCCCAACAAAGATGAGCAGGTGCATGTAGACCATGAAAATATTTGACGAAAAAACAGAAATCAACACTTGTGGTAACGTTTTCTCATAAGTAGTGTGTGTGTAAACATGTAAGGCTAACGAGGTGATAGGAAAAAGTCGTCATTTAAGACGTCTGTGTATGATTTTCGACCTCTGCTTTTTAGCTGCTGGGATAGATGTGTTGCCAGCATCTTGCAATCAGACAGCATAGATTGATAGGGGGCTGTGACAGGTGTGCAACTTGTATTTCATGAGTTTGCAGATGGACCTTGAAGTCATTAGTAAACATCATAGGGAGGAGAGGATATGTTTTATCACTGAAGTTCAGCATACGTTTTCTTGTTTTGATCCAACATACTGCCAGAAGATTGGTGTGTAACAGAAAACATTTCAAATGAACATACAGTAATAAGATTTCTGTTTAAAATAACAAACAAGTTATGTCTCATCTATACTAGTGATTCTGTCTTTTTTCAGGGTGCATCAATGTGCCAAGCACCTCAGGTTCTCAAAATCCTAACCAGACCTATCCATCTTAACCTAGCTGTAAGAAAGCAAACCCTTCTGTATAACAATATATTGTTACAATATACAACAACCACTCAATGTCTATGTTTTGTGTTGTTGGGAAAAGGCAAGTGGAGCAATGATCCACTCAATATAACCTCCGATATTTCAGTGCCTTGCCAGCCATCCAACATTACATAGCTGTCTGCTGCTATTTATTATTATTATTATTATTATTATTACAATAATAATAATAATAATACATTTATTTTATAACGCTTTTCTAAACACTCAACAACGCTTTAAAGTTTTGGTTTAATAAAAGGTATGTAGACATGACAGACAAAAAAGAAAAAGAAGACACATAGGTGCATGAATAGGCACAGGCAAAGTAGGAGAGGTGGGCAAAGAAAAAGAAAGAAAAACTGGAAAAGTGTGTTAACAGGAAAAAGCAAGTTCGTAGAGGTGAGTTTTGAGGGCCTGTTTAAAGGATGGTAGGGTGCTTGACTGTTTAATGTGGTCAGGGAGGGCGTACCCGAGGGTGGGTGCAGCAGCTGAGAAGGATATGTCTCCCAAGGTCCAGAGCTTAGTTCTGATGGTCTTGAGGGTGTTGGCATTGGCGGATTTGAGGAGGCGGGTGGGAGGGTTGTTTTGTGGTTTTGTGGGTATTATACTGTAGAACTACAGCTGAATACATAGCTTTTTAAGTCAATATAAAACTACTTGTTTCTTTTACGTTTAATGGTCTAGTAGGGAGTTTTATTCAGATTTGACATCATTCAAATGAAACAAACATTTCATTTTCACTAAAATTAGTGATATTGTTCACATACTCGTACAGGTCATAAAAGGCTTGCATAGATATATGACATCTTCTCTTTTTCACCAAAGTAAACACCCACCGGTAATTATTTTATTGAATGCTTCTGACTGGTGAGTAATGGAGGGCAACACAATAAATAGCTGTTTCTTTGGGGCTAAGAACCCTTTGGCTGCTCCTGAATTTTAAATTCTCCCTGATCATCAAACACTGCACAAACTCTGAGCTACTTAGAAATTCTTTTTGATGTGTAATGTGTGTGTGTGTGTGTGTGTGTGTGTGTGTGTGTGTGTGTGTGTGTGTGTGTGTGTGTGTGTGTGTGTGTGTGTGTCAGAATCGACCCTTAAGAGCTTTCTTTTCTGAGACGCCGCTGAATTGCAGACTAAAATGCCATTTGTCATTAAAAAGAATCCGGTTGAAAAGCGAGTATTTGGCAGCCAACCAGATGAAATCTCATTCTTTAAACAAGCCGCAGTGAAATAAATCTTTCAGACTGCCATTGCAATATACATTGACTAAGCTTTAGCGTTAGGACAATACATTTTCCGAGGCAGCTTGGCCACACATCAGGAAACTGAGCCTGAAGCCTATTTATTTGTGTTGTGGCTGACATTCTCCAGAGGGCTTTAGCATCAATGCTTACTCTTAAAACATCCACTTCTCAATCAATCTGCTTGCTCGCAATTTACATAATTATTCTGCATTTGATCATATGCACCTATCTTGTCTTTCCTGTGTAATTAATTCAGCTCTCTCTAAAGCAACAGCACTATCAAGATCAGAAGCAATGATGAGCATTTGGTTTGTTTAATAATGATGCAACCAGTGTTCCAGTTGATCTCCTGCTGCAGTAAGCAGAGAAAACAAACACCATGGAGGAAATACTCGGATTGCCTTCAGTTAAACAGATAAATATAGAACAAGGAATATACAGAGACTCTAAAAGAACTAGTGATACGGTTTTAACATTGATGCTATTCATGAGAAAGTTTCCCAGTTTTGCTGCCCATACGTCAGTGGCCATATCCAACAAGTGCTCACTGGTTTTCACACCCTCTCAGGTGTGTTTTATATATTTTTTCCTTTGGCCCGAGGGGTGTGGCACCGCCACCGATCTGCTGATGAGTTTAAAGGAATGTTTCAAATGAGCAATGTGTGTCTTCTGGATCAACATGATTCATTATTCAAACAGTCAATTGAGCCCTTCAGCATCGTTGCTGGGAATTTAATGAGAGCTATTACACTACATATCTGAGAGGCGGATGAATCATTTATTGTCAGCTATTTTGTGCATTTGGCATTTAGTGTCATCTGTCTATGCAATAGCTATAAAACAGCCACGTTTGATACTGTATGATTGGGTCATCCCAGTCAGTTTCTGACATGTAGGACATGCAGAACCATTTGTAGATATGCAATAACATGTTTCTGCCGATGGGTCATAACCTGTTGGGAATTTGCTGTGAATAGCATCAAATGATTACCAAATGGTTGTTATTAGAGGAAGGATTATTTCTTTCTGTTGAGTGTACATTTTAACTAATGAGTCAACACAAATTAATATTATACATTTGTAAAATAATAATACAGACACAACATCAACATTTGAGTTCATACTTGACCTTAAAAAACAGCAGCAAGATAAGTTCCAGTTTATTTTTCCAAAGCTTTTGACCACAACTCTTGACTTTCCTCAACATGTTGCTGTAATGTAACATGTGATTATCAAGTTTAGTCAACATCCTTTTTATATCATTAGTTAAAATATGTTGCACCATTTATGTCATAATCAGGGCCAGGCATTATTTGCTTTACTGGCAGTGTAATACGGTAGCAAAATTTTCCAGATTTTTGACTCGATTAGTGACACGTTTTTATGGCCAGTCAATTATGTTACCCAGTGGGTACTACAGTAACTTATCAGCTGCTACAGGGCCTTTACTTCATCCCTGCTCTAACTCTTTTCAAGCTAATATAAAAGCACCATCATATATTTCAGGAATGTTTTCACATAATCATAAATCCACTATCATATTTCCTGGAGAAAAGTCTTCCTGTGGGTTGTGACATTGTATTGTATTTACTTACATTTTGTTTGATTCATGTATTTGTACTGTTGTATTTTTGGGACCCTGCCGGTGGGTAATTTAGATCAGGTGCGTGCTAGTCTCGTTTTGCCAGACCCTCCTCCAAAGCGTTCTGAAGGAGGGTCTGGCTACTCCACATAGCATTCAGGGACAGGAGGAAAACGTGCTCTGGTTTAATGGCATCTCTTTAAACTGATCAGAATAGTCATGGGTGGCGCTAAACTCCACACAGAGACGCAGCAAAATAGTCTTGCGAGAGAAAACTCAGATTGGACATATAGTTTAGCTAGCTGTCTCAATTTACCATGCAGAGATCTGAGGAGCAGCCAAAAATAGTCCTCATTAATCCACCAAATTTAAAATTCCAACACAAAGAAAGTGGAAGGACACAGAACATGCATCCTGCGGAATTACCTGCAGTCCCGGAAGTGGAACGCGAAGGATATAGACCCAGGTGTGTGTTGACACAATGTCTAGCGAATCACGTAGACATCTGTATTGATTGTCCTTAAAGCAGAGGCAATGATTAGATGTGTATTACACTGGTGCATCTCAAAAGGCAGCTGCACAGTGTGAAGCTATATGCATAGTGATAACAGATAGATAAACAACAATAACTATGGTAAAGGGCTTACAGTCAATCCACTGGGAAAGGGATAGAAATGGAGATTTTAATGAGAAAAACAGGAAGCAGTCTATTAACACCACTGTGAGTTAATAACAGAAACCTGCTATACGTTTGTGTTTTACAGACCCTGAGGATTACCAACCGCCTATATGGAAGTCCTACCGTAAGTCATTCTTCTATTTTGTATGCTGGTTTGCAAAGTTTTTGACTGACTTGGCCTGACTTTGGCTTTTAGTGGCGATATTTATTCCACATTTATTTGTGATCTATAAATAACAATAAGACATTTTTATACACTTGGAAGAATTCTCTTTTGTTTTACATAGTACAAATATATGTTGCGGGTTCCAAAAGGCTATACACACACACACACACACACACACACACACACACACACACACACACACACACACACACACACACACACACACACATGCACATGCACAAAAGGCACACATACTCAGACACACTCGCCCACACAACCCATTCACATACACACAAATGCAAAGCAGCAAATTCCTGATCTCTGAGTAAAATAGGTTACCAGCACCCAGGGAAAATACAATTTTCTACCTGCAAAGAGGCTCAGCTGAAATAGGGTCCTCAGAACACCCACTATGTTATGCTATGTGGGAGGAAATGGGTTGACTCCTCAGAATACAGTGGCTAGGTTAAGTTTACACACCCATGCTAAAGTTGATTAAAAAGAGGAATAAAAAAACATCTTTTGGAAATTAATCTTAATGCCTTAATTAAAAAAATTTGAATATCCAACCTTTTAAGGACATCAATTTTCTTTGTGAATGAATAATAATAGGCATCCATCCATCCATCTTCATCCACTTATCCGGTGTTGGGTCACGGAGATAGCAGCTCCAGCAGCTCCAGCAGCTCCAGCACGGACCCAAACTTCCCTTTCCTGAGCCACATCAACCAGCTCCGACTGGGGGATCCCGAGGCGTTCCCAGGCCAGGTTGGAGATATAATCTCTCCACCTAGTCCTGGGTCTTCCCTGAGGCCTCCTCCCAGCCGGATGTGCCCAGGGAGGTGCCCAGGAGGCATCCTCACCAGATGTCTGAACCACCTTAACTGGCTCCTTTTGACGCGAAGGAGCAGCGGCTCTACTCCAAGCTTCTCATCCTATCTCTAAGGGAGACGCCAGCCACCCTCCTGAGGAAGCCCATTTCGGCCGCTTGTACCCTGGATCTCGTTCTTTTGGTCACGACCCAGCCTTCATGACCATAGGTGAGGGTCAAAACTTAGATCGAGAGCTTTGCCTTCTGGTTCAGCGTCACCCGATAAATGGAATGTAATTCCGATTCACGTAATTCACGACCAATCTCATGCTCCATGGTACCCTCACTTGCGAACAAGACCCCAAGGTATTTAAACTCCGTCTGACTACTGCCGAGAACCTGGACACAGCTCTCGCTTTGGTCATACAGAGATTGGATGGCCCTGAGAAGGGACCCCCTAACCCCATACTACAGCAGCACCTTCCACAGTGTCTCCCGGGGCACCCGGTCATACGCCTTCTCCAGATCCACAAAACACATGTAGACTGGTTGGGCATACTCCCAGGCCCCCTCCAAGAACCCTGCAAGAGTGAAGATCTAATTCGTTGTTCCACGACCAGGACGGAATCCGCATTGTTCCTCTTGAATCCGAGGTTTGACTATCGGCCAAACCCTCCTTTCCAGCACCTTGGAGTAGACTTTACCAGGGAGGCTGAGAAGTGTGATTCCCCTGTAATTGGTACACACCCTCTGGTCCACCTTTTTGAAGAGGGAAACCACCACGCTGGTCTGCCACTCCTTAGGCACTGTCCCAGACTTCCACACAATGTTAAAGAGGCGTGTCAACCAAGACAGCCCCCCCCCAGAGCTTTCAGCATTTCTGGACAGATCTCATCAATCCCTGGGGCTTTGCCACTGTGGAGTTGTTTGACTACCTCAGCGATTTCCACCAGGGAAATTGACAACGATTCCCCATCATTCTCCTGCTCTGTCCCTACCACAGAGGATGTGTCAGCTGGATTTAGGAGTTCCTCAAAGTGCTCCTTCCACAGCTCTATTACCTCCTCAGTTGAGGTCAACAACGGCCCATATATATATATATATATATATATATATATATATATATATATATATATCTCGCTTCCCCCTCCTGAGGTGGCAAACGGTTTTCCAGAAGCACTTTGGTGCCTACCGAAAGTCCTTCTCGATGTCTTTTCCAAACTTTTCCCACACCTGCTGCTTTGCCTCTGGCTCAGCAGAGGCTGCAGCCCTCCGGGCCCGTCGGTACCTTGCAACTGCCTCCTGAGTCCTCTGGGATAACATATGCCGGAAAGACTCCTTCAACAGTCGGACGGCTTCCATGACCACCGGTGTCCACCAGGGTTTTCGTGGGTTACCGCCCCTGAGGCACCTAAGACCTTAAGACCACAGCTCCCCGCCGCAGCTTCAGCAATGGAATCTTTGAACATTGTCCACTCAGGTTCAATGCCCCCAGCTTCCACAGGGATGCCCAAAAAGCTCCACCAGAGGTGTGAGTTGAAAGTCTGTCGGACATAGGCCTCCTCCAGATGTTCCCAATTTACCCGCACTACCCGTTTGGGCTTACCAGGCCTGTCCAGAGACTTCCCCCACCCCCTGACCCAACTCACTACCAGATTATGATCAGTTGACAGCTCCGCCCCTCTCTTCACCCGAGTGTCCAAAACATACGGCCTCAGATCCGATGTAACGATTTTAAAATCGATCATCGATTTCTGGCCTAGGGTACTCAGGTACCACGTACACTTATGAGCATCCCTATGTTTGAACAATCCAGGACTAGCACAGATGTCCAACAACAGACAACCACTCTGGTTTAGATCAGGGAGGCTGTTCCTACTAATCACGCCACTCCAAGTATCTCTATCATCACTCACATGTGCGTTGAAGTCCCCAAGCAGAACTATGGAGTCCCCTACTGGAGCCCCATACAGGACTCCATTCAAGGTCTTCAAGAAGGCCAAATTCTCCGAACTCTTATTTGGTGCATATGCACAAACAACAAGCCTCACTCCCTGGGCCACTCCGGAGTAGGACAGAATCCAACCCCTATCCAGGAGTACGGTTCCAGAACTGTGCGTAGAGGTAAACCCCACCAGGTCTAACTAGTAGTGCGCTACCTCCCGCTCAAGTTGCGGCTCCACACAGAGAGGTGGCATTCCACGTCCCCAAAGCCAGCCTCTGCCGCCCGGGTCTGGTCTGTCGAAGCCCCTGACCTTCGCTGCCACCCATGTGTTATATCAGTTAGCTTAATAGCTGGTTTGATTTGCATTGAGAGATCTTATGGAAAGTTCCACATGCCTATCTCTAGGTATGGTAAAGGGTATGTGATGATGTGGGGTTAGTTTAATTTCAAAGGCCAAGGGAACTTTATCAGGATGCATAGTATCATGGATCCATGAAATAACTGGCTTTTAAAAATAAAAATGTGCCTGCCTCTATGGGAATTTAACGTAGGGGTGTGTATACTTAGGCCCACTGTATTTTAAGGAAGAACATTTATTTATTTACAATACATTATTCATTCACAAAGAAAATTGGTGTCCTGAAAAGGTTGGATTTTCTAAAAGTTTTTGAATTATTCCCCTTTCGATCAACTTTAACATGGGTGTGTAAACTTATTCAAGCCACTGTAAATGTGGTGCATTTGTTAAAGCAGAGCACAACTCATTTTAGCTGGAAACTGTGTCTGTCTTTAAAGTGATTACAGTCAAATACATTTTAATGCTTTTATATACATTTTTTTCCTGTAATTGAATGTCTCTTCCATATAATTGTCCCATAATGCTGCATTTTTAAGTCTCCTATATTCTCCTCCTGACCATTCTGCTGAGGTATTTTTAGAGCTCACTGTGTCACAAGAATAGATGTTGTCCAGATCTTGCTGGTTGGCTTAAGTCATGACAAAACATGAAGATTCACAGTCAGGAGCCTTCCCCTGCCTGGAGAATCTGCTGCGATGAAGACTTAGCTCAACCTCACACAGTGAGGTGACACTGTTGTAGTCCTCATCCACATCTCACACGGTTATAGACCGTCAAGTGCATTGAAAAATAAAACCCTAAAGACAGCTATGTCAGGTAAAAGACAAACTCAAGCTCTAGACAGATTTACAAATTGGATATGAAGAAATTAACCACAATCAGTTACTGATTCTTCTGTTGTCGTAACATAATATTTGTTTTAACCTGACTGACATCCCGTTCTCAGAAACATCAGCATCGCTTCGGCTTCTCTCACTTCTTGATCACTAATTGTACTTATTTTGTGAGGCTGCTGCGGTGAGGTGTTTGTGGTGATTACTTACACTTGCTCAAATCCTCAATTCAATTTTCACTTTGCTTCACTGATTTACTTTGAGTTCTCTGAATACTACATCTAAAACTGAGAGTCTTGGATTTGCAGCATGTGTGTATTTAGAAGTGTAAGTAGTTGGGTTTTGTGGTTATTCAAACAAATGCATTGCAGATAAATGGTGTGTAAGCCACTGACTGCTGCTTAGCCTCACATATATAAGCTAATGGCTCCTGTTGTTCCTTTTTACCCTTGCACTACATCAGATCTGCAGTCAGAGCCTAAACGGCTGTTAAGTGAAGATCTTGCTTAATGTCCAGGAGGGTCCATTGTCTGGAAGTTGCATCATTTAGTTTCCTGCATCTTTATGGGTGCATTGAGGTTGTTATTTTGGTAACAAATCTATTGTATGTAATTACAATTGACACGGACATGTGCGCATAATTTAAAGGGTGCAGAGGGCCTTAATTAACATCCATGTGTTTTTCTAACAGTGTACCAGCTTCAGCAGGAAGCCCCAAGACCAAAGAGGATCACATGTCCTCAGGAGGTAAATCTGGATACAATAGGCTACTCTATAGGGCTGAAATGATTTGTTTTTCATTGTTATTGACCATGTAGTTTGGAAAATATGCAAATTCTCAGAAACCAACAGTCTATAGTAACATAGAAAGCCTATAATACCTCAAAATTCAGTTGTTTGTATTTCACTATCAATGACTCATTGATGAATTGAGTAATTGTTTTTGCGTCACGACTGTGTAATAAAAGAAATGTACAAATCACAGATATGAAAAGTAAATAATTAAAAAAAGTTATATTTATATTTCATACAAAAAGATGTGATACAATATGTTTATATGAAAAGATGAAAAATACACATTAAAAGACAGATGCAAGAAATATAAACATTAAAAACATAGCAGAATTTCTATTTCTTTCTTTTTTTGGTCATTTGACAATAAACTACTAACGTTCAAACTAAATTACTGCTGGTCCAATTTTTTTTCTTTTCAAAGCCAAGAATTTTGCTTGCTTATGCATTTTGCAAACTCAGTTTTTACTCTCAGGATTTAGCGTGGAAAACGTTCACTGAGAAATGATTGAGTCTGGCAGCTGGAACCCAGACCGATCAGTAACCTATGGGGAGTGGCTTGCTGCTTCTTGAAACTCCCACTCCTCATGAATACAGTAACTGTTTAAACTCAGTGCTATACTAGAGTTAGAAAATCAAGCGTGATCCTCCAACTGCATGGCTTATTCTTTGCCTTAAATGTAGTTAACAATGTATTTTGGTGAATAGTTTAAGACTAATTTGACATTTTCTGAACATGTTTAAACTAAAGGATTTAAAAGTCTGTCTTAAAAGAGGGAATTTTGTACTAATAAGACTGCAACTTTGGATGATATCCATTTAATTTGTCTAACGCAGACAGCTGAAGCTTTATAATAGCTTCAGATAATCTTTGGAACACATTTTTGCACAGAATGAGTGTGGATTTGATGATTTCCATCACTTACATTGGAAGCACATTATGAAAGGATCGAGGGGGAAGGAATACAGCAAACAAAAACCTGTTTCAATGTTCATATGGGCACCTGACAATCACTTTGAAAGCAACAAGTCTAGAAGCATCGGCAGCACTTTGAATGGACAAAATAGACTCTGTGAATAAAGCTGCCCTCACTAAGAGAACCAAGCTTCACACACAGCACAGCCTACCAGAAAGTATGCATGTCTCATCCTATTTTGCCTCTTGCCATACTTTGATGAGCAAAATGAAAGTTTTGAGCTTGGTCTGTGAGATTAGTGGCTACCCATTGATTTAAAGCACAAAATGATGTTAAACACATTACCAAATCCATTATGTATCATAACTCTGAGTTTTAATAGAGATTCTACACTATAATTTGTAAAGATGTATGAAAAATGCGGTCTGGATAACAAAAATGTTAGATGACATGTACAAAATGAAAAATGTTTTAGTCATAGCCTTTGATTTGTAGTGCAGACACACTACACACACCCTGGCGTAACACAGTTAACACACTTAGTATTAATTCTTTGCAGCTGGCCATCTATCACCAGCTGTTTTGTTGCACTGCCTCTAATTCATCTCCACACTCTGTGATTTAGCTTTATGGTTGGTAGCTGCGAATATACGCTAGGGCACAGATGGAGATAATCTGTCCTGGGGTATGGAGTCCTTTATCTTCCACACAGGCTGTAAGAACAATTCGCAAAGCCATTTAATTGAGCTTTCATATCGTACTGCTCCAGCCAATATGTCTTCTTCTGCTTCATAGATGGAGAGCAGACCCAAATACTACGGCAGAGAGTGAGTGTGACTTTATAACTCCCACCGTTTTAATGCCTTTTGTTTTCAAATATGACTATGCAGAGGATGGTTTTATTTAGCATTACTGCCTTGTTGCAGATGTGGGGTTTAAGTGGGTAGATGTGTATTTAGTGTGTATGTGTGTATTTTTGCTTTGGTTACATGCATACAGCTAACATGTGCATATCTGTGTATTGGAAGAGTAATAAGTACTGCATTTCATTTTTTTTCATTTTCTTTTCTACAGATTTCATGGCGTGATCTCTCGAGAATATGCAGATGAGCTTCTTGTGGCAGCAGAGGGGGCTTACCTCATCAGGGAGAGCCAGAGACAGCCAGGGACACACACCTTGGCCTTAAGGTACCAACACCATCACTATGCAGCACAGAACCCGCTGAAAGGTCGCCTCTATCAGCAGCCCAGTCCTCGCTCAGTCATTACCTTGTTCACTTTTATTCATCCGCTCAACTTGACGCTCTTTACTCCCTCTGTCTTCATGTATGTCAATCCAGGTTTGGGCACCAGACACTCAACTACAGATTGTTCTATGACGGGAAGCACTTTGTCGGTGAGAAGAGGTTTGAGTCTGTCCATGACCTAGTGACGGACGCCCTTATCACTCTCTACATTGAGACAAAGGCAGCAGAGTACATTGCCAAAATGACCACTAACCCCATCTACGAGCATCTTGGTTACACCTCGTTGCTCAAGGATAAGATGGTGCACAGGCTGAGCCGTGGACGAACAGAACCACGCAGGGTCACCTTCCAGGGAGATGATAGGGTGAGTTTTAAAACTGATCTTACACGTGTACTGTACTTTTGTGTGCACTGTGGGTGGTGTAGAGAAAAGAGACTGTTATAAATTTCAAGCTTCTTCCTTGTTGAAGTGTCCATGAGTAAATGAGTAGATCAGTAGTAAGTTGGTTAGCTTAGCTTAGCATACTGGAAATGGGGAAACAGCTAGCCTGTTTCTGTCCAAAGCAAACAAAATACACAAACCAGTGCCTAGGGATTACTAATTTCATATAATATCTCATTTGTTTAATCTGTAAAATACAAAAGGTGTAAAAACTACATATCAGGGTTACGGCGGGTTTGTTCATGGCCCTGAGACTAACTTCCTTGAGTTTCTTTGTGTTCATTGTGAGGTTGCCAGGTGAGCTCTATGAGAGTTGAATCGATTTTCTTATCTCACTTTCGGTATGAAACTGAGAATGTGTATTTTCCAATATGTCAAACTCTTCCTTTTTAGTTTTGGGGCTGTTGACTGGATAAAGCAAGCAGACTAAAGATGCAACCTTGGCCTCTTTTTTACTATATAACATTTTTAATTATCAATGAACAAAACAAAAATAATCAATAGATTTATAGAAGTAATAGTTATCTGCAGCTCTATATCTCTTTCATCCTTGGTAAGAGAACTCTGATAAAAGAGAGCTTTCTCATTATTTCATTCCAACACAAAGTATAGTTATTCCAACGTACTCCATGTACTCCATTTCAGTTTGTTATCAAAAGACTTCAGTTACCTACAATCCAAATAGTCAAACTAAGCCAGAATTATTTCACAATGTTTTTATTTTTCTAACGCAGTACATGTAAATTATCTATTTCTCTCGGTCCTGTGACAGACACTGTATAGCACCATGAATCTACTTCCATGCTGCTGAACATTACAGTACCTTTACTGTAGGATGAGAGTGCTACTACTGAGAGGACACTTTGTCCTGTGAGTGAGATGTACATTATCCCTGTAGCCCCTGGGTGTGTTCACTGCTGCCATGCTTGGTTGCATCTTCTGAAAGGTAATGATGACCAAAGGGACTGGGACTGTGCTCTGCCTGCCAAGCATATCAGACACACTGATCTTGGGTGAGACAAACTGCACATTGTATTCATTGGCACTCAAGAGCTGTTGTCGGATTAAAGTCTGTGAATGATTTATCATTCAGGAACGAGGAATGTCTGTTTTGTTACTGGAGCAGAATCTTAACTGTCCTTCCACTAGGTGGCAATCTTAACTCATTTCCTCCTCTCTTAAGCCTGATGATGGGAATAAGATTCACACCCAGCTCTTTTTATTAATAGATTATTTTTAACAGATAATATTTTCTTCTTCTGAGATTTGATAAGCTGTATCCTTAATGTGTCTCTCAGCTTGAAAATCTGATTTTTATTGCTTTGGGGATTCTTTTAAAATGTCAGCCTACACTTTGTCAGTTAGTGACAGACACATGACAGTCTTGTCAGCAGGAGCATCGGTTGCAATATTATTATCATCCGCCTTCAGTTTGGTCTCTGTAACTTGACCCGAGCCATTAATGATGCATTTTTTACCTTTTGATTTGCCATCAGTCATGTAGCAGTGCATTGATTCATAGTGAACTTCAAACGGTACATGCCACTACCAACCTCTAGGAAGCCCTGTAGTGCAGAGGACTGTCCTCACAAGTGCTCTGAAACACACAGACTAACTTCTGTTTGCTTAACACAGGGTGTTTTACTGAACGGCACTGGTGCTCTGTGTTAGACTTGCAGCTTATGATGTTTGACATTTTTAGAGAGCAGCCTCTAGTTTACCTCCACTTGCAAGTAAATCTGGAGCACGTCTCAGTCTAAATGTCACATTGTCAGTTATCTCGGCCCTTCTGTAAAACTAACTTCATATTCCTCTTGCCAAGTTTTCTACATGAGGATCTGAGTCAGTGACAGCTATGATGATGGGAGGTTCCGTCAGACTTTTATAAATCACCTGCCAGTCAAGGTAGAAAAAAACCTTCTGTCTGTCTGCTTGAATATTGCGTGTCCAAGAAGCAGAGACCCTGACAACTCAAATCTGTGGTTGCTTTTTGAACTTCATGTTTACCAATGACACAGCCACGCCCTGAGGGATTAAAGCCACAGTAGCCTTACTGTATAGTCAACATTAATGTATATTTACTCGGTGTCAGGTTGATACTACCATATTGCTGAAACTGCAAATTCTTGTGTAATTAAAATACTCCCAGAAGGTGTGTGTGTGTGTGTGGGGGAGTACTTGACTCAACCTGTTGATCAACCTCCTGCATTTGCTTCTCTTTGCATGTGCTGGAATTTCCTCAGTGGTCAGAATCTCTGCCACATTGCTCCAGATACTCACCACACTGGTTTAATCTCAGTGGGGCGCTCTGACAGGCTGGTCTGCTTGCATGCCCTGAAAGAAGAAATTCTCTTGTTTAAGATAATTACCTGTTCACTCCCGAGAGTTTCAGGCTATAAAAATGCCAAAAACAGCCCTTTACGTGTGTTCCGTTGTAAAATGTAAAAGTGCTTCTTACACTGCATTACAAGCGTACATTTCCAGACTTTTAGAAGTGGTTATTTCTTTTCAGCTGCACTCAAAATAGATAATTTTCAGTGTTGCCATTGACGACAAAAGTCAAGTGAAGTCAGTTTATTTATAGAGGACATTTAAAACCAACCTAGGCTGAAACAAGTGCTGTACAAAGTTATATTATGTTATAAAAATTAGGAAGACAATAAAAATATAGACACAATGAACATCATACAAAAAACACACTTCTGTACAAATGTCCCTAAACTAAATCGTACGGAAAAGAATAAAAATGTCTTTAAGATTAAACTTAGAGGAGAACCTAATATGAATGGGGAATTGTTTCAGAGTCTCGGGGCCGGAAAAGCCACGATCACCCTTTGTTTTCATCCGAGACTGTGGAATAGCTAAAAGGAACTGATTAGACGATCTTAGGTTCCTGGAGGAGTGAAAAGTAGCAATTTCTTCAATTTTTTGAACAATGGCAGATATCTTTGACAGCACTTGCACAGTGTGTCTATTTTTCTTTTTTCAGAGATGTTGTTGGGGGCTGTTTTGTTTGGGATGTGGGTATTTGTATCCTGTTGTCTTACTGTGTCAGTGCCTACTGTTCCCTTTTCCCATGATTCCAAGTACTCAGTCACAAAAGAGTTCGCTCAGCTGTGCCCTCACAAAAGCCTTGCAGGAATAAAAGAACCAAGCCACTGAAAAGAAAGCAGAGCTTGTTGTGTGACCACCTTTTGTGTCCTTTCTTCCGAGCTCTTCTTTAAGAGACAAGAAGCCATCTGCCTGCAGACAAAGAGCCCTCGTCGTCCCTCCCTCCCTTCATCCTCGCAAAGCTGAAATATCTCCGAGTGGTCTATTCCTCATCTGTCCCCTCAGACTTGAGCTGTAGAGATGAATTGTATGGTATGGTATGTGTAGGTCTTTTAAAGGAATGTTGACAAGGACGAATATCTTCACCTGTTCTGTCACTCTCATAGCTATCAGTCAGTAAACCATTGCCCCCAGACAAAAGAAATAGCTGCTACACAAAAGGCCCGAAGCTATTTTTTACTTTGCTACTGTTTGTAAGTTGCCAATCCTTTCATTTTATCTCCGGCTTGCAGTTGCCCTTTGGGTCTTTTTGCTCCCCTCTTTACTACTCTGCTTTGGCTTCAGCTCTTTATGATCACATATCCAATGCTTACTGGCTGTATGACCTCTCCTCCCTGTTTAAGAAATCAATTCAACCTCATTGTTTTCTTGGTGTCTTTTAAGGGTCCAGGCTTTGCTGTTCTGTAAAATAGCTCGTTGGCATAAAATCCTTTAGATGCTTGTGATTTGACATGTAGTTTGCACTGCTGTCGTTGTTGAGTACCAAGGTTCAGAGCTTCTTGATTAATTAGAAAAGCCAAGAAAGCCTTCTGGTGCTGTTAACTGGTTGTTTACAAGCAGAGCTAATAGGGACAAATTCAGCATGAACATAGCAACAGCCCCCCACTGCCAAAATACGATATGGCTGCAAATGAGCCTGTTGTGAGATTTTACTTGGATTTGGGGACTGTGGGATTATTCCCTGTGTAAGGATTATGGCAGTAATCCCTTGCAATCCCAATTGATGGTCTGGCTCTGCTGGTCCTCTGAGACAAATTATTGTGATTGGCGTAAGCAGTCTGCAGTCAGAGTGTCTGGAAGATCCAGTCTATACGACAGTGTGGGGAATTCCACCAGCTGACTGACATAGCTGGAGGTCAAGATCTGTTTGAATTACGAGGAAACAGCCTTGGCTCTGTCAGGCCAGAGAATCTTTGGTCGGTCTTTGAGCAGTCGACTGACCCGTTTAGAGACTCAGTGCTGACTGAGAGCTGCTGGCAGTTGAGTATTATCTCCAGTTAAGTGAAGTGGAGTGTGTCCGGAAGGCAGCGTGCTAATGGGAGTGTGCTCTGTGCTATAAAGAGGGCGTCTGCACTATTGATCCTGCTTTACAGAGCTGTTGAGCTGTGTGAAGTGGTCCTGACAGCACCCGACCGCTCTCACTCTCTATCTCCTGTCCCCTCCCTATCAGGGACCCTGTTCTCTCTCTCTTTCCTTTCTGGGCATGTGAAAGAGGACCATTGTGTGAGGCACACTCCTGCCTTCAGGCCGCCCACTACCAATCTTGTTGCCCCTGCTTTTCTTGCTCGCTGCTGGATTCAGATGAGATGCAGAGTCAACCCTGTGCTGGCTGTCATCTGTCACCTTCCTGGGTCAGAGAGGAGTAGAGTGTAGCTGCCGCCTCTGCGCTGGGTTGTTGTCGGCAACGTCTGCTGCACAGCACCCACGTCTTGCTTCCACATCTTTCCCCAGATGAGATGGAGAGTCTGTGGGAACAAGACCAGGCGAGCATGGAGTCTGAAGAAAACAGAGGAGGGGAGTTGATTACCCACAAGGCTAAAAGACAAGAGAGGAAGCGTCAGGAGCTGCTTGCTTTGGCTCTGGGAGTCAAACTGGGGAGCAAGGGAACACTTCTGTGGAAGCCTTTTAAACTGTTGGCCTCTTGTCCACAGATCTCCTCACCTCTGGTGCGACGGAGTGCCTTGAAAGATAAACAGGAGAAGCAGTGCTCCTATGAGAAGATACACAACTTCAAGGTGAGTAGGTTTTTGTTAAGAAAAGTTTCATGTCTGCTGGCAATGTATTCATTATATAGGGGAAAGTATATATATATATATATATATATATATATACATATACATACTGTTTGTGTGTGTATATATTCCCCTAAATAATGAATTTTGCCTGTCTCAGTGTTTGTTTGTCCCATCATAGACCATAGTTAGTGTGTGATGCTGTTTTGATGGGAACTCATGCAGCTGACACCTATGTGCACTGAGGGGAACTAATGGATATACTGTACCACAAGCCATTAGCAGAGCACATTGATTACCATTGATTTTAAAGCTCATAGATCCCATTTGTTTTTAGGCTGCTGATTTTGTAAAAAGAGTTGTAGAGATGAAAAGTATTGTAGAGTTCTCTCCTTTCAGTCAGAGAATGTAAGTGCACAGTACATTGTGCAGAATAGAGTTAAGGTTCTTTAAATATACAAAGGAGAATTTAGAGATACTTTGCCTCTGGGCACGTCAGCATTCTTGCAATTATATCTTGGGTTTCAGTTAACAGGCAGGTTATGATGACCCCCACCTTTATTGTATACTCCCCTTTGAAAAATAACAAAAAGCATCCATTCACCACCTGCCGTCTTCACTCATCATACTACTATCTATTTGTGTGTGCATGTCCACGCAGGTGTGGCTCCATTTGCCATCTTATCTGTGTTTTTAGGGTGCACAGTGGGTGTACATCTGTTATTTTGACTTGCAGGCTTGCCTCTGTGCCTGCCTGCATGTATCCGATTGCCCAGGAGCAGATGCCAGACACATAGTAAATCTTTTAATCTGCCTTGTATATACAAATGCTCTCATTTGGCGAGGGGTCCCATCCACTGTAGCTTGGGATCATAAAGTACTCTCTGTCCAGTACATCAAATGGGAGTTTCTGCAGTTTGAACTGGACATAGCAATGACTTACAATGTGTGCGTGTGTGTGTATGTGTATGTGTATGTGTGTGTGTAACCCTGCGTCTTTAACCCCAGGTACACACCTTTAGAGGGCCGCACTGGTGCGAGTATTGTGCCAACTTCATGTGGGGTCTCATCGCCCAAGGTGTCCACTGCTCAGGTATACACTCCAACATCAAAGTTGCATGTCACGTTTAATACAAAGAATGTCAATATTTTAGAATAATTATTGGATCACACAAGTAGTGTATGAGCTGGGGCTAACTCTGTCCTGTCACAGATGTTTCAGTTATGTTTTTTCCCCTTTTAATAAGTGCTTTGATTATGCCAATTTTTATGGTTATTTTCTTGTTGTCTGTGACTAATAAGTTAAGATCCTCCTGTCAGTGATTCATTAAAAAGTATATTCTTCACACACAAACAAGTTTGTATAATCACAGCAATAACTGCTAGCCTGCCTTTTGAACCCTCTTCCCCTCAAGAATGTTTAATCACAGTCACACCAACTGAAAGGCAACTAAGTGTTTTTACACAATATGTTCTAATTCCTATTATAACTGCACATAAATGCCATGTGATGCAGTACGCTGACAGCATTTATATCCACATGTAAGTTACTCCGACATAAAATCACTACAAATACAATACTAAATGATGATAAAACGCAAGTCAAACACAGGCCAAACGTACTGTGGTTGTTCACTAAATATAGCAACAGATCTAAGTGATTGATTGGGTATGAGAGTTCACTGGAGTTTTCATGGCCTCCTTGGTCACAAGATATGTTCACTGCACAGACAGTCATGAAACTAATGTGCACATCAGTGGACTCCATGGCTTTCTCCCTAAATAGAGTGTTTGTTGTTCAGACATTAGCCAGGCTGATATGCCAGAGGCAAACACTGGTATCATCAGACACCTCATGTGCAATGTGAAATAGGAGAGACTTTCTTGTCCTCTCTTACTCCCTGCCTAGCATCTATTTTTTTCTTATCTTTTGCTACATTCTCTCTACAAGCACTGACAGAGAGCAAGGGCCCTAATCAGCAGACCAGCGTTAACATTGCTCAGGCAGTAAAAACGCCTTTAAGATTAACAATTTCAGTCACACGCCCCTGTCTACAAATATGGCTCCTTTTAAAACCTTTTCATTTAATGCTGTGCCACCACAGAAGCAGGCATATTTCCCACATACACTCTGCTTTTGTCAGCTGTCCAGCACGCTCCATGTGACTTAAACTACAACAAGAGCCCCTGCTGCCATGTTTTCTGTTATCTACCTTTGGTGCAGTGCATTGAGACAGCTTAGCTGTGGCTGGGCTGCCTGACAGTGCATTTTATCACTGACTCTGGGAAACCTTTTCAAACTGCTGTCTTAAGCCCTTGTGATGGTTATCTTATCATCAGTCTGAGACTAATCTCTTACTCTCTCTCTCTCTCTCTGTTTATCTCCCTCTTGCTCTTCTAGATTGTGGACTGAATGTACACAAACAGTGCTCCAAACTGGTTCCCAGCGACTGCCAGCCAGACCTGCGCAGGATAAAGAAAGTGTTCAGCTGTGACCTCACCACACTCGTCAAAGCTCACAACACGACACGACCCATGGTGGTGGATATGTGTATTCGAGAAATAGAGCTGAGAGGTAGAATGCAGTTAATAGTCTTCGCATTAAAAAAGCAGATCATGACGTTTGATTAGTAAATTAACTTACAAGTGTACAAGTCTTCTGCAATTTATTTGCAATGATGATGAGTTTTGAATAGATGCCTATATTTCCTCCACCTCATTTTTTATGCCTATAGCGCAGAATGGGAGGCAGGGAAAGTGAGCCCCCCAAAAAACTGAGACAAGCTTCCCAATTTTCTGTTGCAGGTATGAAATCGGAAGGTCTCTACCGAGTGTCTGGCTTCTCAGAGCACATAGAGGATGTGAGACTTGCCTTTGACCGAGGTTTGTTGACATCAGATTTATTTGCCCCAGGATTCCGGTCTCTGGGGTTTAAGTTCACGAGTTTATACTTTTAAATGAGAAGCTTGTTTCAGCTGCAGTACAGCACAAAATAGCACTGTCCGTTATTTTGTGACGTAGACAGGAACATTCAGCCTTTATTTCTAATTATATCCAAATGTAAAATGATATGGTTTTCATTAACAGATGGTGAAAAGGCTGACATCAGTGCCAGTGCCTATGCAGACATCAACATCATTGCTGGTGCTTTGAAGCTCTACTTAAGAGACCTTCCCATTCCAGTCATTACGTTTGACTTGTACTCCAAATTTATTCAAGCTGCAAGTAAGGGCTCCTCCACTCTAGGCTATTCAATGCCATTACTATGTTACTGGTACTCCGCAGTGCTTTGATACTAATCGTGTTACTAATGTAATGTAGAAATACTAAATGCTGATGCCAGACTGGAGGCCATTCACGAGAGTGTGCTGCAGCTCCCCCCAGCCCACTACGAGACCCTCCGTTACCTGATGGCTCACCTCAAGAGGTGAGTTCAGACACACAAGTCATCAATACAAGGACATGCAATGTTTTTAGTTGTTGTATGTAATGAACTAAATTAAAATCCTTTGTAAAGACCAACACCAACAATAAATTATTCCAATAAACAAGTATTGCATGTATGGCCAAAGCCTTGTATATCTTCTCCCCATAGCATAATCCTGTGCCATAGACCTCCATTGACATTGTCCAAAAAGTGAAGCTGTATTCCTTTATTACAATGAACATGGGAACTGTACTTTATTTTGAGTTGATCCCACATACATCATACTACTGCCAGAAATACTCACTAGAGCTCCACCTGTTTATTGGTCCTTAAAATATAAATGTTTTATTATGAAAATAGTCTTCTGAAAGTTTACAGTTGCTCCTTTTTAAGTAACATTTGCTAAAAAACTAGTGTCTAGCTGTTTTATGATATAATTAAGCCTATTCATCCACGTAAATAGTTCAGAAGTCTAAAAGTATTGAGAGATGGACTAACACATTATTGATTTTGGTCTTTTCATGGGATTTGTTGAAAATAAGGAAATAGAATGATGCCAGATCCAAATATTTTAAAACATTTAGCTGTTTTTGTATTTTGCCTAATTCTACTCTCCAGACTAGCTATCTTGTTTTGTTTTACAGGGTGACACAGTTCGAAAAGGACAATTTAATGAACTCTGAGAACCTGGGAATTGTCTATGGTCCAACGCTTATGCAGCCACCGGAGCAGAATGCCTTGACAACCCTGAATGACATGAGGCAGCAGAAACTAGTGATACAGCTTATGATAGAGCATGAAGATGTCTTGTTCTAAGGACTGAGGCATAGAGGCCTGAAACTTAGTACACTTATTTATTCTGTCAAAAAGGAAATTCAAGCCACCTTGATTCTAATGATGTTTCAGATTAGTTTGTGATCAAATTGAACTTGAAACGCTTCTTTCTCGCATGACTGTTTTAGTTGAAGTTGGTTTAGTGTTGACATTGTCTTGTTACTGTACATTTTGGGGTTTATACCCAGCCAAGACCATCATTTTTATATTAGGAAAGGATCCAGTATTTTTGAGTACCTACAGTGCTGTTCCCCTTTCTGTTTAATTTGAAGACTGTCACTACCTGGTGTAGACTCAGTCATGATGACAGCGTTGTGTGCAATCTGCCCCAGGCAGTCTGTCGATCAGTGCCGTTGCTATGTAAACCTAGCCTCACAGCAGCAGCATAGGTAATGTTCCCAATTTACATGTGTGCATATTGGTAATTTTAGTGGGAATGCTAGTTGAAATGTAATTGTAGCTGAAATCAGATCATGCAATGGTAAATATTTTCTCTGTGGGTACTAAAAATATGAGACAATTTGGCACTCATGAAGCACTTTTTGCAACAAGTGTAAAGATTTATTTTGTAAAGATGTTTATTTTTGTCTTTTACTCTGCATCATGTTCTTTTGTCGATATAATATATACTGTTGAGAATGATGTTTGTTGAATTTAAGTCTAAATACAAAACTGATCACAATGGAGAGAAAAAAAAAGAATCAGAGGAGAGACAGTTTTTGGATTTACCATTTCCAATGTACTCCGTGTTATGGTGAGGAATACATAGGTGGAACAAATACTGGTCATTTTAATTCACGTGTCCTATTGCAAAATTCTTCTGCACACATGTTGGTTGCCAGTTTTGTAGTATTTCCGTTTACATGCTGTAATTTTGGATATTTTCAGGTGAACAAATATAATCTGGGTCCACTTTTTTCTTTTTTGAATGCCAGTAACATTGCTCAGTGCAGAAGCAGTTGCCATTCACTTCACGGTGCCATAGAAGTCAGTAGTCATACTACAGCTGAACCAAGCATGTTTCTTTCATACTTGGTTTGATGTGATTAAGTAAATCCTTTCTACGAATCCATTTTATCAAAATGTATTTTTGTGATGGTTGCAATTAAATATGTAATTTATCAAATGTTGACTTATTAAAGGAAAGACAACTCCAGTTGAAAATGGTGTGACCTGTTGTACTTTCTGCCAACGTTTGTCACCATTTAACATAATCCTACCGCAATGTGAATGTGATAGCTGTAGAAGAGGTTTAGTGAGAAGAAAGGCCCAGCCCTATGCTAGTGATGAAAGCTTGTTTCCTGAAGCACAGTAAATCACAGATATATGGTTAACAACCTTTTATAAATCTTGTAACAGCTATTCAATCTGTCCTGCCATATAACATTAACACTCGCCCAGTTTTACCTGCAGGTGTGGTCAGCAGGGTGGAATTTTACCAGGTACCATATGCACTTCCTTGGTGATAAAAACAGTGGTGCTCTTTGTGAGAGAAGACATAGTTGCACCAAAGTGTTCACACTGTGGCTGCTTTAATGGCACACTCTCTCGCTCTAAAAATCTGCATCTGGTTCCTGAGAATATCACTGATGCATGTCAACCTTCATCAGAATGTAATTTCAGCATTGCAAAACATCAAAAGTACCTCCTTCTTATATAAATAATTACAATAGGATTAGTTCTAGATAAAGTTGGTGACTAAAATAGCAGTTGAAATGCACAACTGCAACATGTATGCTACAGTGTTACTTATGGTGTGATTTCCATGCACCTCTATGTGATGGGGCAACTGTGATAAATGTTTTACCGTGGCTTTAATACTTGCATCCTCTTCTATCTTAACTGCATCATCAGAATTAATTTTTTTAGTCAATTTAACTTGGGTCACTGGTCCACTTTCAAGATTCACTCAACCAAAATCTTACAAAGCTTTAATTTGTATGGTTTGAGAAAAGAATAGACTGAGAACAGCGCTGACAGTTATCACACATCTCACTGGATTCTTTGAAACAGATTGTGCTTCCTGTTGATGCTACATTGCTGATTTATTTCATTTATCCTTTATTTAGCCGGGATGTTCCAATTGAGATACACAATCTCTTTTTCCAGGGAGTCCTAGATACTATAGATATTTTACTATAATACTTATTTTTTAATATATTCATAGGACATTTTATTTGACATTATTTTAATAATCAATGATCTCAGTAACAGTCACTTGTCATGTGCTGATTCACATATTTGACATATAATTAATGTAATTTGACAGACAGAATTTTTTCCCCTCCTAAATATGGATTGTTCTCAAATAACTTAACTCAAAAATGGTGTTTCCTATTCAGAGTTCAATGAAGCCATTTTGCATTTCGATACTGTTGTAAGTAGCATTTCTGTTTATTCACTGCAAAATGTACATTATAAATGCCATTGAGGGGATTTGATGGTTGCTTAAGGCTCACTATAATACATGAACTGAAAAAAATGAAATAAATTCAATGATATTCCTTTAAGGCGTGTTTTTTAATATTTATCTATATAAACCTAAGGCATAGTTTTCTGTGTTTTACTCCTGATGGCATGAAATTGTATATGTGGCTACTGTCATTTTGATCTGCCAGAAACAGTTTGAAATCAAGAAACTGAAAGAGAGGGACCCCTGAAAGTGCATTGTTGCTGTTTTGTTTTGAGATTTCATTTGACTAAGAGTTGTAAGCATAATACTGTACTAAAGTCTAGGACAAGAGTGCCCTCTAGTGATCAATGAAGATGTACACAGAGAAGAACTATCATCTAGTATCACATCACCAAGGATGACAAAGACATTTATTTCATGTAAGCTTTAAGAAAAATATAATACTGTAGCCTAAATTCATCTGAGGTGGTGACATTATCAGTGCAAAATGGAGATATAAATTAATTATGGATTTCACTTTCCATAAAATGTTCACTAAAAATGAGACAATACTGTTCAACTGCAGTATAAAACAAGCCCAGTAACTAATTCAACTAATTCCTCAATTTAGGTCTCTATTTTGGAGGAGATTCATGACACACACACAAGTTCAGAGCTCATCGTGTTGGTAGGTGAATTCCCTCGCAGATATAAAACCATCTTTATCTTCGTCCTCATTTTTGAAGATGTCATCTACCATCACTTCATGGTGTGTGTCATTTGGTGAGTATCCATGTTTTTCAAATTCTTTCTTCAGATACTCTTTCACCTGTAGTGCAGACAGAATCATGACATTCATTAATAGCAACAAAAACTTAATCTTACTTAATCTAATTTAAACACTTAATGCCAAAAGAAAAGCAGTTTAAAATAATGTCACACCTCCTCTCTGCAGAGCTTCCAGTCATCATTGAGATCCATCTCACGGAAAGACTCGTGTGACCTGGGACCATTTCGGATCTCCATGAGCTCAATATCAAAAATGAGGGTACTGCTTGGTGGGATCTTGCCTGTAAACCAAAAAAGGTTATGCAATAGAACAGTGGTTCTCAAACGTTTTCGCGTCAAGGACCCCTAAACTGACACAAATTAGACATCTGATAAGACTGTCCCAGGGTCCCCTACTTGATAAATGTTTTTGTGCTTTTAGATGTTTTATCAAATAAAGTGAATGAACCCCATGAGCAAATAGTCATACCATTTGTCATTGTTACTTATGGATGAAATTATAGTGAAAATAAATTATTCCCCTTTTTGTTGGGGACCCCCTGGAGGTCCCCAGACCCCACTTTGAGAACCACTGCAAAATAAACACAGCGATATGGGGGGGGGGATTAGAATCAAAAGACCCCCTCTAACATCTGTTTGTGTATTACAAAATGTTACCTTTTCCTTCCTTGCCATATGCCAGAGATGGAGGGACAGTCAGTTTCCTGCGCTCTCCTGTGCACATGCCTTGCAGACCCTTATCCCAACCCTTGAGCACCTCTCGAATCCCAAGAGTGAACCATACTGGATTTGTAT